>JAHRHZ010000077.1:19164392-19214238 GCA_024137785.1 Ginglymostoma cirratum | reverse complement strand
GATGAAGGGTCTAGGCCTGAAACGTCAAGCTTTCCTGCTCCTATGGTGCTGCTTGGCCTGCTGTGTTCATCCAGCCCCACACCTTGTTATCTTCAATGTACTTAGCCAATTTTGCACAACATTTACAACGTTTTGGGAAGTAAAGTGAAACTGTCTAAGCTTGTGACCCTTTAGTTTTATAGTATTGTTGTAAAGACTTACTCGTTTATTTATGTTACTTTAAATAGTTTGGCAGTGTAGTGCATAAAATGCTCCAGTGTGCTGTGCTATAGATCGGTACGAAATGATTTACTCTCTGGCTGAAAGAATCTCTCTTTAACTCCCCTCTAAAGCTTCTGCCAATTAATTTGAATGCCTACTCCAAGTTATTGATCTTTTTAAGGAAAATGGGTCTTTATCATTTTGGTTAATCCTAATCTAAAACCACTCCTCCAAACTTTCCATCAGGCTTCTTTATTTTAAAGAAAATAATCCCTACCTACGCAGACTTTTCTCATGTCTAAAATTTTATAGTTGTGGTTACATCTTTTAAATCTTCTGTGCACCCACTTGAGTATGATCACATCACATCCATCCTTCAATGTGATGACCAGAACTGCATGCAGTACTTGAGCTGTGACCTAGTTTAGTGTTTTATACCGTTGTAGCAGAACCTCCCCAGTTTTCAATGTCTCTACTAATAAGAGAGATTCCATCTAACTTGTTAAAGCACCTTGCTAGCTTCAAGCGTCTGTGGGCATGCAGTCCCAGGTCCTTTTTATTCCTGTATACCGTTTACTATTCAGCCATTGTATTTATTTGCTTTGTTTGCCCTCCTTGAGGTTTACCTCAGTTTTTTTTTAGATTGAATTATGTCTGCCACTTTTCTGCTCATTTGATCATTTCATTGACTCCTTCCACAATTTTGAGCTTTCTTCTACCCTCTCAACCACATGGATGATTTTTTATCTTTTTTTTAGAGATTTCTTAATCATGTCTTCAACATTTAAGTTAATCTTTTTTGTGCTATTTGCCAACTGCTCAGTCTTGTGGGATCCCATTGGAAACAGCCAACATCTGTCTAAAACTCTATGATTGTTGCCCTTTGCTTCCTGCCACTAAGTCAATTTTGAACCAAACTTTGCACTTTCCCTTAGGTCCCATGGGCTTTGCTTTTCTGACAAGTCTACTGTGAGACCTTGTGAAAAGATCCTTGCTAAAGTCCATGCAGACTACTTAAATGTGCTACCCTTAACCCAAGCCTTTCTGAATTGGTGATTTAAAAACATAAGAGCAGTAATGAACCATTTGGCCCTTGACCCCATTCCACTAGTCAGAGGATCATGACTGATGCGATTGTCTTGCTAATCCACTTTCCTGCTGGTTGCCCAAACTATTCAACTTCACCTTGAAAATATTCAATAGTCCCAGTCTGTCCTGGTTGTTGGGAGGGAAAGAATTCCATGTGGGAACACAATAATTCTGTACCTCAATGCCATTCAAGCATTTGCCCTTCTCCGGGGTTAGCTTGATGGGCTTATGTTTACTCAATTTAACTCTTTCTCCCTGTTTTTCTTCTTGTAATTGCACAATATTAGTAACGCTCTTGTCTTCTGGCAGCATATCTGGAGCCAGTGAAGTTTAGAAACTAGAGCTTCCACTACTTTTTCTACCTTGAGTATGAGAGTGTCTTTCAGGATTGGTGATAGGAATTGGTTTGCATTGGGAGAGTTTGAGAGTCAGTGTAAACATTGAACAGCATTAATTAGCTTTCCGTAGTCGGGTCAAGAATCTTTTGCTTAGGAAATTAAATCTATAGTTTGGAAATCATTTTGTTTTAGTTTGCAGAATTTCAAGTTGAAGCTAGATATCTAAGAAAACACTTAGTTCAGAACAGTTGAGAAATAGGTGATCTCAGTGAAGGGTTTTAAGTTGAAAGTTCCAGACCAGATGTGTTTAATTAGAACCTGGAAGGAGTATTTGAAACTGAGAAAGTCTAAGCTCAGTAATGCAAATACTCAGTGAAGAGGCTTTCAAATTTGCAACCAGGATTTGAAAGCCACAGTTATATACAATATATATAATTATGTATATGTATGTGTGTGTGTGTGTGTGTGTGTGTGTGTGTGTGTGTATGTGTATATATATATATATATATATATACACACACACACAACATAATAGGTGTGATCGAGAAGGGAATTCTTGCTAGTTTAAGTTCTATAAAGATATGTTATTGGGATAGATGAAATATTGTTTTCTTATTGTGTTTTGAAGTCTTTGAACTTTTTACATGTAAATAGCTTGGATTTTTTTGGTCCACCATTTTTTCTTTGCATAATAAAATTGTTCTGTTATATTATTAAAACCAGATCCGCAGCATATGCGCTTGTCTTTCTGTGAAAGATCACCTCGTTAAAGATTGGTGGAGTAGCAGATAGTGAAGGGGACTATTGGAGAGTGCAGCAGAATATAGATAGATTGGAGAGTTGGGCGGAGAAATGGCAGATGGGGTTCAATCCAGGCAAATGCAAGGTAATGCATTTTGGAAGATCCAATTCAAGAGCGAACTATACGGTAAATGGAAAAGCCCTGGGGAAAATTGATGCACAGAGAGACCTGGGTGTTCAGGCCCATTGTACCCTGAAGGTGGCAACGCAGGTCGATAGAGTGGTCAAGAAGGCATACGGCATGCTTTCATTTATCGGACGAGATATTGAGTACAACAGTTGGCAGGTCACGTTACAGTTGTATAGGACTTTAGTTCGACCACATTTGGAATACTGCACACCGTTCTGGTCGCCACATTACCAAAAGGGTGTGGATGCGTTGGAGAGGGTGCAGAGGAGGTTGACCAGGATGTCGCCTGGTATGGAGGGTGCTAGCTATGAAGAGAGGTTGAGTAGATTAGAATTATTTACATTAGAAAGATGGAGGTTGAGGGGGGACCTGATTGAGGTCTACAAAATCATGAGAAGTGTGGACAGGGTGGATAGCAAGAAGCTTTTTCCCAGAGTGGGGGATTCAATTGCTATGGGTCACGATTTCAAGGTGAGAGGGGAAAAGTTTAGGGGAGATGTGCGTGGAAAGTTCTTTACACAGAGGGTGGTGGGTGCCTGGGACGTGTTGCCAGCGGAGGTGGTAGAGGTGGGCACGATAGCGTCATTTAAGATGTATCTAGACAGATACACGAATGGGCACGGAGCAGAGGGATACAGATCCTTGGAAAATAAGGGACAGGTTTACATAGAGTGTAGGTTTGGAGGGCCGAAGGGCCTGTTCCTATGCTGTAATTTTATTTGTTCTTTGCTCTTTGTTCTTTGTTCTTAAATTAGAAACAAAATGATATCAGTTTAGATTTCAGTCTGGGATCTGCCATGTCCGACAATAACATAAACTGGGATTGTAACAGTAATGCTTCTGAGGTAGATGAGACCATACTAGACTTCACCTGCCTAAAACTGCCTAATGTTCCATCCAATAGCTTTGTTAGATATTGGCATGTTAGAAACTACCATCCAGACTCTAAACCAGCTGGAGAAGCAGTCAACATTATCACCTTGCTTGCTGAAGAGAACACAGCAAGACAGAAAATCTCCTGCAGGAAAAAAGAAATCCTGCATTGAATCATCAGTCATTCTGGGCAGTCAGAAGAAAGCCAATTCCTTTTGTACACAAGCTCAGCACACTTCCATATGAAAGACCAAGCTGTGATTATTCTCCTGAATGACTTTATTTGAAATTTGCATGAACCTTGGCTCAGGTTCTTTGCTACAATGGGTGAAGTGCCGTCTCTCTGTATCAAAGACAGTGGGTCCCCCTTCTGGATTTCTGTTCCTTTGTCCATGTCTGGATCAAGGATGTAGTGGAGTCAGAAGCTACTGTCCCTCGTGGAATCCAAACTGAGCATCAGTGAGCAAGTTATTGCTGAGTAAGTCCCTCTTGATCATGTCATAAATGACACCTTTCATTGCTTTACAAGTAAAGAACAGTTAAATGACGAAGCAGCAGTTAGCCAGGTTGGATTTAACCTGCTTTTCTGGGACACCATGTGTACGTGGGCATTTTTACTGATTGGGTAGATGTAAATATGGCAGCTGTACTTGAACAGCTTGGTTAGAGCACTGCTAGTTCTGGAACACAAATTTTCAGTACAATGGTGTAATGTTGTTAGGCCCCATATCCCTTATGGTGTCCTGTGCCTTCAGCTGTTTTCTAGATGTCACATGGGATAAATTAACTAGCATCTGTGGTAATGGCTGAGATGGATCTTTCGTTGTCAGTTCTGGCTGAGGATGTTTGCAAATGGCTCAAGCTTGTCTGTTAGAGCTTGAGTGTCTTTATTGCTGCTCTAAACAAATCTCTGACACTGGGATGATTGTACTTGGAGTAAAAATATTGTCCTACGATCTTAAAGCTTTCAACATGACCAGGGAGAAGAGTTGGGGGTTACTAAATGTCTGGTAATGTATTGTGGGTCTTTTGAAGTTTGCTTCTTGATATCTTTTAAGGTAATTGATACTGACAAGGATCAGCCAGAATAAGTGGCCTTTCTATATAAGCTGATTTATTAGCTTGGATAGAGGATTGGGATGGTGTGCCACAGGGTTCAGTCCTCAGGCCCCCTATTACTTACAATCTATATCAATGACTAGAATGTAGGGATAGAAGGTACTATATACAAGTAACACTAAAATAGATGGGAAAGTAAATTGCACTGAAGAAATGAGTTTACAAATGGATACGGATAGCTAGGTGAGTGGGCCAAAATTTGGCAGTTGAAGGTTAATGTGTTTAAGTGAGAAGTTATCTATTTTGGTGAAAGGAATAGCATTTTTTTTTTTAAAAAAGTGGAAGTGTTGCTGCAACTGTACAAGACGTTAATGAGATTACATCTGGAGAATTTTGGTCTTCTTACTTGAGGAATGTGGTTGTCTTGGAAGATGTTCAGAGAAGAATCACTTGGTTGATTCCAGAGATGAGGGCTTTGTCTTATGGAGAGAGATTGAGCCATTTAGGCCTATACTGCATGAAGTTTAGAAGAATAAGAGGAAATCTAATTGAGGTATATAAGTGACTTTGTCAGTCTCCTTTAGTAAGTGAAAAAAGGTTATTTTCTCTTGTGGAGTGGGGTAGATTTTAGGATGTGAAGTAAATTTGAGGAGATAGATTTTAATTAGTAATGGGTTGATGGGCTATGGGGAATGAGCAGGAAAATGGAGTTGGGGTCAAGATGAGATCAACCATGATCATATCAAATGGCAGAATAGTGTGGAGGAGTTGAATTGCCTACTGTAGCTTTTAGTTCTTACGTAGATTGTAATCTGACATGATTGAGTTTATCAGACATTAATTATTTCCCTTTATGATGCTACATTCTGCAACCTTTGTGTGTATCTTCACCTAGCTTTGTGTCACTGACAAACTGAGAAATATTACTTTGCCTGTTTGTCAATGTTTCTCAAGCTGTTGCTTGGTGTGGCTGAAATTAATGGTTTAAGGCTTTCTGTGATCTGGGGTGAAGATTTGTTGGTCCAATTAGGGTTGAAAACTGCACTTTGCAGTATCTTAATATTGACCTTGCCTTGGTGATTAAAGCTTGTGGTCGCATCAATCTACTTTGTCAGATAAAATGCAAGGTGCAGTGTACTATTGATCAATGTTATTGTATCATACCAAAAAAAAACACCCCTAGAACCTTGGTCCTTTTTATTTTGTAATTGCAGGTTACATTACTTGCTCTTGATGTTATTGCAGCACTTGTGGATCGCATCAAAGATCGCTTTAAGCCCCATTTTGGGACTGGTGAGTAAACCATCCTTACTTTGATTTGTGTTTTTTTTTCAGAAGCATCCCAAAGGGCTTGTCTGGCAGAAACTAAATACAAAAGTTAATAAAGGATATTGCTGTCAATTTTTTCCATTTGCACCTCTTGTTTTTCTTTCCAGTTTACAAATCACTGCTTTAAAATGCATCTGCCAACTGGCTGCCTTTCCACCAGCCTATGTAGTCCTAGGTTTATCACTGCCCTTCATGCAGTTCACTGTACTTTTGAAGTTTAATGTCATCTGTGAATTTTGAAATTGTACTTTGTGCACCTATGACTAGATTAGTATTACATATTATCTGGTAAGACAGTGATTCTAATCCAATGTTTTGTTCTTCCAGACCAAAAAAAACTTTTGTGCACTATTTTGTTCTGTCACTGCAAATTTCCTAACCGTGTGGCTGCTGTTACTTTTTATGTAGACCAGATATCTAAATTAATCTGATCCCATTTGGCCCATATCCCTCTAAACGCTTCCTATTCATGTACACATCCAGATGCCTTTTAAATGTTGTAACTGTACCAGCCTCCTTCACTTTCTTTGGAAGTTCATTCCATACACATAACATCCTCTGCATGAAAAAGTTGCCCCTTAGGTCCTTTTTAAATCTTTCCCACCTTACCTTAAACCTATGCCCTCTAATTCTGGACTTCCCCACCCCAGGGAAAAAGACCTTGGCTATTCACCATGTCCATGCCCCTCATGATTTCATCAACTTTTATAAGGTCACCTTTCAGCCTTCATTCAAGGGAAAGTAGCCCCAGTCTATTCATCCTCTCCCTGTAACCCCAACCCTTCAACCCCAGCAACGTTCTTGTAAATCTTTTCTGAACCTTTTCAAGTTTCACAACATCTTCCCTATAGCAGGGAGATCAGGATTACATTCGCCATTCCAAAAGTGGCCTAATGTCCTGTTCGGCTGTGACCTAACCTCCTAACCCCTACGTTCAATGCACTGACCAATAAAGGCAAGTGTACCAAATGCCTTCGACACTACCCTATCTACCTGTGAATCCACTTATAAGGAATTATGAACCTGCACGCCAAGCTGTCTTTGTACAACAACATTCCCCAGGACCTTACCATTAAGTGTACAAGTCTTCCCCTGATTTTCCCTACCAAAATGTTGCACCTCACATTTATCTAAATTAAACTCCATCTGGCACTCCTTGGCCCATCAGCCCATCTGATCAAGGTTCCATTGTTCTCTGAGGTAACCTTCTTGGCTGTCCACTACACCACCACTTTTGATTTCATCTGCAAACATACTAACTGTACCTTGTATGTTCACTTCCAAGTCTTTATATAAATGACAAAAAGTGGTGGTATCAGCACCAACCCTTGTGGCACACAGCTGGTCACAGGCCTTCAGTCCGAAAAGCAACTCTCCACCACCACCCTCTCTCTCCTACCTTTGAGCCAATTTCATATCCAAATAGCTAGTTGTACTTGTATTTCATGTGATCTAACCTTGTTAACCAGTCTGCCATGCGGAAGTTTGTTGATCGCCTGACTGAAGTCTATACAGACAATGTCCACTGCTCTCCCTTCAACAATCTTCTTTGTCACTTCTTTAAAAAACTCAAATCAAGTTAGTGGGATATGACTTCCCACCACAAAGCCATGTTGAGTATCCCTAATCAGTCATTGCCTTTCCAAATATGTATAAATCCTGTCCCTTAGAATCCCCTCCAACAAATTGCTCACCACTGATGTCAGGCTCACTGGTCTACAGTTCCCTGGCTTTTCCTTGCCACCTTTCTTAAATAAAGGCACCATGTTAGCCAATCTCCAGTCTTCTGGCACCTCACCTGTGGCTGTACATGATACAGACATCTCAGCAAGGGACCCAGCAATCACTTCCCTGGCTTCCCACATAGGTCTCGGGTACACCTGATCAGGTCCCAGGGTTTTATCCACCTTAATGCGTTTTAAGACATCCAGCACCACTGCCTCTGTAATCTGGACATTTTTTAAGATGTTATTTATTTCCCTACATTCTGTATCTTCCATATCCCTCTCCACAGTAAACACTAATGCAAAATATTCATTTAGTATCTTTACCCCATCTTCTGCGGCTCCACACATAAGCGGCCTTGTTGATCTTTCAAGGGCCCTATTCTCTCCCTCGTTATTCTTTTTTGTCCTTAGTGTATTTGTAGAAACCCTTTGGATTCTCCTTAACCCTATTTGCCAAAGCTATCTCATGTCCCCTTTCTGGCCTCCTGATTTCCGTTTACTATACACCTACATGCCCTTTTACACCTCTAGGGTTTCACTCGATCTCTGCTTTCTCTCCCTGATCTATGCTTCATTCTATTTCTTGACCAGAACCTCAATGTCTGTAGTTGTCCAGCATTCACTACACTTACCAGCCAAGCCCTTCACCTTGACAGGAACATACTGTTTCTGGACTCTTGTTATCTCGTTTTTGAAGACATTGCACTTTCCAGCCATCCCTTTACCTGCGAATATCTGCCCCTCATCAACTTCTGGAAGTTTTTGCCTAATACCATCAAAATTGGCCTTCCTCCAATATAGGACTTTAACTTTTGAGATCAGGTCTATCCTTTCCCTCACTATTTTTTAAAAATCTAATAGAATTATGATCTCTTGTCCCAAAGTGCTCCCCCACTGACACCTCAGTCACCTGCCCTGTCTTATTTCCCAAGAGTAGGTCAAATTTTGCTCCTTCTCTCATGTGTACATTCACGTGTACTGAATCAGAAAACCTTCTTGTACCTACTTAACAATTTCCTCTCCATCTGATCCCTTAACACTGTGGCAGTCCCAGTCTATGTTTGGAAAGTTAAAGTCCCCTACCGTTACAACCCCATTATTCTTTAAGCTTTAACTTTCCTGACAGACTTATTATGTTGGTGCTTTCTTAAATGCCTTTTGGAAGTCTGTGCATATTCTGTCTGCATCACCCCAATCAATCCTTTCTGTTACTTCACCAAAATATTCAAGCGTGTAAGTTTGCTGTTAAATACATGCCTTTCATTAATCATTCCATACTTGAACGAATGTTAAATCTGTCCTGGATTATTGTTAGTAAAAGCTTCCTCACAGCAGAATTTTTTCTTTTCACCCTTAAGTAGAAGGTGTAACAATTGCTCATCTCCAGTTCTTTGACACTACTCTTGTATTTAACATTGGAAAATTATGGTCTATGCCTCAGCATTTCTCCCCTTCTTTCCCTCAATATTTGTAACCACATCCACATTCCAGCCAATCCTGGTGACTAAGCAGTTTTTAAGTACAGTCAGTCATTTGATTGTCTTTGCTTAATCCATTCATGGCCTCTCTAGTGTTTCAGCTACTTCCTCTTTTGTTTTGAGGAGTGGATATTGATTCTAGTGGTGGTAAGTGGACTGGAGGCTGAGAAGTAGATGCATTGGTTTTAGTTTTCCAGAATACCCTAGATTGGAAGATAACAACCTGACCACTTTATTATGGAAAGGAGGGAGACAGAAAGCAGGAAACTGGTTAGCCCAGTATCTGTAATAGGCAAAGCGTTGGATTCTGTTTTTTTTATATTAGGGCACTTAGAAAATCTTAATGCTGATTCTGCCTAATAGTTTTGTTTTGTGAAAGGAAAATTGTGTTTGACTTGTTTGTTCGGGTTCTTTGAGGAAATAGCAAGCAATGTGAACAAAAGGACACCAATAGAATCATAGAATTTTGCAGTACAGTAAGGAGGCCGTTTGACCTATCGTGTCTGTGCTGGCTCCTGAAAGAGCTGCCCAGCTAATCCCATTGTCCAGTCCTGTCTCGGACGCCATCTAAATTCATCACTTTCAAACATATATCAAGTTCTTCTTTGAAATTGCCGATGAAATCCACCTCCACCACCACTGTCCCTGGCAGCGCATTCAAATCCTAACAATTCTGAATAATTGGTTTTCTCCTGATTTCACTCGTAGCTGTCTTGCTGACAGCCTTGAAATTGTGACAAATAGTTACTGACATAGCAACTGGTGCAGACAGAATATCCTTCTTTACCCTGTCAAAATTTTTCATAATTTTGAACACCTCAATAAGGTCTGCTACAAGGAGAAAAAGCACAGTTTCTCTAACTTTGTATCAAAAATCCCTCACTCCTGGTGTGATCCTAGTAAATCTCCTTTGCACTCTGTCCAGGGCTTTAGCATTCTTCCATAAATATTGTGTGTAGAACTGAACACAATATTCCAAATGTGGTCTAATTTATAAAGGTGTAGCATCACTTCCATGGTTTTATATTTTATGTCTCTGTATTTGTAAACGCAAAGATCCTATAAGCCACCTTTACTGATTTTTTTTTTAAACTAATCAGTAAATACTTTTTACTTTTAATACTTAATATAAGCAAAAAAATTGCATCCAAAACCAAAATCTCTATACGGCGCAATTTTAAGTGAGCAGTCAGTTTTTCTCTTTGCCTCAGGATTAAGCTGTCATCCTTGTACATAAGCAAGAAAGTGTTTCTGGCCAAGAATGCATGATCAGCACCTGATGTACTACTTGAGAAATCAGTCCAACTTTCTCTGAATGTTTGCAAAAGCATTTCTTCCCAGATAATCCACATTGCCACCTTCTCATCTCTGTCTTTCTTCAGTTAGTGCCTTCTCCAAGGACGGATGTACGAAAGAGGCTGAAACATCCTCCTGGTGTGACAGGAGACCTCATTTCTGCTTCATGTTTACATGACACTGATGGACCAGTGGCCCTATTTGGCAGTGTTTGACTTTAATATTGAGTATATTATTAGGTCTTAAATCTCATTGAGTGGCACGATATTCATTTCAATATTCATTACTATAGTACCTGACTCAATTGGTGCCATTTTGGTGACACTTCTCCCTCACTCACATTTGAGGCTATACTTAGTGCATAGCTTTCTGACTTGGGATCACGCCCCATGTAGCCTCACTGCTCATGCCATTATGTTATGCACAAGCTGTGTATCGTGCCATTTTTTTATGCTGTGAGCACCTCATTTATGGTTTATCCATTCGGTATTCTTCCCAGTCTTTTGTGATCAATATCTGGTTCCATTCATTTGCATTACCTTAATTAAAAGCTTCGGTCATAACTCATCCATCCCTTTTTCTCTCACCTAATATCAAATTCCTTCATGTTATGCTCGCTGTCAGTTCAATGTTGCAGCATTACTCATCATTAAAACTAATATAGCATGTTTTTCTACATTGGCTTGTGCCTATCTCAAAAGCCTTAGTTCTGTATTTGCAAGTTCTCTGTCTGAGAATGTAGCTAGAAGTTACATTTTCACCTTCATTCAACTCTAGGACAGTGGAATGAACGGAGAATCTCAGCTTGCTTTGCTCCAGTCCAGATTTGCTGTTAAGCGCACAAATCTGGTGCTTTGAACATTTTCTGACTTTGTGGTTGGGCAAAAGTGATTTTTTGATTACAAGCCTTGTCAAAACAAAACCTCACCAGACAGCAGTCGAAGCATTCACCAATTCCCCAAGCATTATAAGATGGAAACACTGAGGAATTTTGGTGGAATCAAGAGAATTTTGTAACTGCTGTAAATACTAACTGGGGTATCCAGATGAAATTGATCACTGTTGCCTAAGTTGCTCCCTTTTTTCATGTCATTGCCATCCCAGTATTTTAATGATTTTTGCAGCAGGATTTCTTAAATCATTTTTGAAAAGTAAAACTACAGAATTTGTAATATTGACATCTTGTTGGTAAGCTTAAATTTCAAATTGGATTTATGTGTTATTAACATGTCACCTGCACCTGTATGCTTTAGGATTTCTCCTAGAGGTTTTAAAATTTGTTCGTGTCAAAAAGGCAGTTTATGTACCTGTGGTTTTGCTCACCTTATAACATATGTATGGTGATCACATGCTGAGCTTACCATTGCTTTCTACATTACATTTTTCAGTGCTTTGCAATATGCATGTACCTTGCAATCTGATTTATAATATGGTTTTGGAAAAGCATGAATTACATACACTAAAGTATTAATTCACAGCTATTGTACTGATCAGTACTGATACTGCACCTCCATTGCCCCAGAGGAGTGTCCTTCATGCTTCTTCAATAAATTCTATTTCTTTTCCCTTCGCGTACTATGGAACAGACCACTCAATCTAGTGTTCTTTCAAGGTTGAGCACATTTGTCTCAAGTAGAACACATGTGGTCCTCCAGAGCCCAGCTGAAGTGGAAAATTGTGCCATATCAATGAGGAGTTTGCAACTTCTCAGAGATTCTCTGGCTTACATGTTGGACTTGTCAGCTGAATGACGTGTAGAAGTGTAATCTGTAGGCTGGCTTGGATGTGATTCTATTTTGTTTTTGTGTTCCAGTGTGTTTCTAAAGTACCTGAAATATATTGTTGCGTTTTCTTTCCCTGCATGGTCATCCGATTTTTGAATGTCAAATGTTTCACTGTAGTTTGAGAGTGCTGCCCTCTTTCTCCACAGTTGGGTCTCCCCAGCACAGTGCAAGCTGTGCCATGATTTTACTGAAAGGTCAAAGACCCTTCTTCGGGACTACTTTGATATCAAAGTCACATTGGTCAATTGGTCAACTCCTATGTGAATAATAATGACTTGTGTCATTTTATTGCTGTCTGATCATCAAGCTGTTGTTATGACCCATTTGGGCAAGCGCATTGATTCTCAAACCCCATTGCTTCTGGGGTTGCCACAAAAGTTCATGATTTAATCGAACCACGCAGAGTCCCTGATTTACCTGTGTGAAGGAATCTGGTTAAATTAAAACACTGACCAGGGTCCTGTACTTGACGTGAACTACTATTTATTACAAATAAAGTAAATTCTAATGGAATATAGCTTAAATACCCATATTGTTAGGTAATAGAAATCCCAAGCTTTGGCACCTTAATGAAGTTACCACTTGAAGAACCAAACACTATTTCAACAGCTGTCAATAGCTTTAATGGTAATTTTCCAAATTTTCAACTTTTATTTGTTTGTCTGGTTAGTTAGTTGTAATTGTGTAGCTTTGACATCTTGAATTCTTACATTTTGCTTAAGATCAATGTGAAAATGTAAACCTAAGTAAAGAGAATACTGCCATGTTCGTTTCATCTGCAAAGATTGGTTACTTATGCATGCCATATTTCCTGCAGTGGTACCAGCGCTTGTAGATCGTTTGGGCGATACCAAAGATCAAGTCAGAGAGCAAACACAGAATCTTCTTATCCGAATAATGGATCAGGCTGTATCACCCCAGGTATGTTTCTGGGGTTTCAAACTATAATGCCATTTATAATCAGCTATTCTTAAACATTAGAGTAGTAACTTCGATTTCAGATTCAGAAATTATGCAGATTACTGTAACCTTTCAGTCTGTAGTCTGTTCGAATTCCTATATATTTTTTTCCCATCCAACAAACAGTGCAGCGAGAAATTCTGAGACAGGCAAGTATTCTTTAATAGTTTTACGATATGTCTTGAGTGGACCAAAACCCTCCCTGTGACCTATCAGTGATTGATGTTAATTGTTCCCCATGTGGTTATAGAGTCATAGAAGTCTACAACACAAAAAAGTGAGAAGGGATGATGTGTGTGTAAAAATTAGGCAGAAGGACTTGGACATAATTTTTAAAATTAGCTCAAATAGAGAAAAGGTTCTGAATGGCTTGGCAAGGTTACAAAAAGATAAAAATCCAGGGCCTGATGAAATGTATCCAGTACTGTTGAGTGAGGCAGGGAGGAAATAGCAGGGGCATTGGCAATAATTTTGAATTTCTCTCTGGCTGCGGAGAGGTGCCAGAGGATTGGACAACAGCCAATGTGGCACATTATTCCAGAAGGGAGGAAGGGATAAACCAGGAAAGTACAAACCAGTCAGTCTGACCTCTGTGGTGGGCAAACTATTAGAAGCAATTCTGAGGGACAGAACTGGAGAGGCAGGGATTAATCAAGAATAGTCAGCATGGTTTTGTTAAGGAGAGGTCACGTCTGACAAAATTGATTGAATTTTTTTGAAGAGAATAGAGGGGACCCAGAGTGGCAAGACTGAGTATCTCTACTGTTCCAGAAAAATGTTGAGTCAGGTAGTAAATGTTATATTTTGTATTGCCTATCTAGCTCCGGAATTAACAGGGGAGGCAATGGCTTAGTTGATTAATCCAAACTATTAATTTGCACGTAATATTTTGGGAACCCGTGTTGGAATCCTACCATGGCAGATGGTAGAAATTAAATTTAATTAAAAAGAACTCTGGACTTCCATTTAAAAAAACAAAATCTGGAGTCTAATGACTACTATGAATCCATTGTTGATTGTTGAAAAAACCCATTTGATTCACTAATTCCCTTTAGGGAAGAAAATTGCCACCCCTACCTAGTCTGGCCTTCGTGTGGTTGACTCTTAACTGCCCTATAGGCAGTAAATGCTGCTATGTTTAATGATGCCCTCATCCTGGGAATGAATAAAATAACAAAATTCTTGAGAGCCGAATCAGCATTTTTGCCTGTACTCAAGGCCCATGTGATTCATGTTGCTGTGGAAGTGGGCTTTGAAAAGAGATTGCGTTCTAAGATATCATTTGAAAACTCAGCTTATCGGTCAGAGTCTGGGCACTTGGGGGTTAGTGATTAGTTGTTGGCGTGATGGTGGTATGGGTGGAAAGAGCGCCAAGCAGGCTAAATGTCTTGGTGATTTACTGTACTGAAATGCATGTGGAACCTCCCAGTCCAAGCAAACGTTTCATATTTTTAAAGAAGCAAAATGCGATAGGAAGTTTTGTTATGTTTGTGCTTAGATGCAAGTCTTCAATAATATTGTCTCTGCCAAGGACAATTCTGTCAGAAGTTACCAGGCTGAGAGAGGAAAAGAAGATAAGTAAACCCTCAGGATTTAAGAATCACTTCAGAATGGGTTCACAAGAATTGAATATTTAATATAGATATGTTATATTGTCCTTCGTAGTGTTTTTGGTTGTGCTAAAAGTTCAAGAAGAGCTATTATGTTATGTGGTTTTAAAAAAAGGCTGCCCATTAAATGTCTAGCCAGTAGAATCTTTAATCCTTTGTTTCACTAAACATCTTAAAACATTGAAATCTTGTAATGTAGTTCTTTCAGCTATTATTTTCTAAAAAAAATTTGTATTTCTTGTTATTGTTTTCCATGAGGAATTATGCCAAGCAGAGATCACATCATGCCTAACATTTGAGATGGCTTCTGCGTAAAATTAGTAAATTTTCTTTTCAGTATGTTTGGGAACGATTAACTTCAGGATTTAAACACAAGAATTTTCGGACGCGTGAAGGAGTCTGCCTGTGCCTCATCACTACACTAAACACGTAAGTGAGAAGTATTTGGTTCAACTATGTGACTTGTTAATATAATTTTGACTTATTCTCTGTGTTTCACATTATTGTTAATTCACAGTCTGAGTCTGTAATAAATATTAAGTTGAATCTCAGCAAAGATCATTTTTAGATCAAGCCCCTTGCATATTGAAGATGGAATATTGCTTTCCTTGTAACTGTTTACCGTCAGAAAGTTTCAAAGGTTAAATGTGACCAAAATCATCTGTGTGTTGTAGTGCTACTTTGATTTTGAACTTTTGGAGCTAGTAATAACTATTGAGTTTTATTTTTACTTCATCAGTCAATGCAGTATCCTTTTCTGTGAGGAAGTAATTGATGGTGAATTTTCCCTGAACTTTACATATGTAATCTGCTGATTATGACAGTGTGAAATTTAAGCTGTTCTCACTCTCTTTCAGTGCATCTCATAGTTCATGGTTTAAAGATTTTATTAGTTCCATTTAATTTCAGATAATTTTGGATTAGATGAAAATAAACTGCTACCATTTATTGTAGATAAAAGACAAGTTTGATGAAAGATAAGTTTTTAAAATTGTGTGCATATGGTTAAAATTCTGGTCACTTTTGATAGGACAGATGTTACTGGGAAAAAGACACTTGCTGAAGCTTTTCCTTTTACAGTTATCTGAACAATTTGTGAAAATACCTACGTAAATGGAAAATAACACTTACGCTGTATGAGAATAGAGTTCATTTATTGGCTCATAATTGGTAGAATCATTGTTTTATGAAGAAATTAATGATGACCGGTTGTTTGCTACCAAACTTAGTGTAAACTTTATAAACCAGGTCAGGTCAAGTCTTGCCTTGAAAAATGAATAAAGATTGGCTGTTACCTATTTTAAGCTGATAAAGGTTCAGTGTGTATCCAGGTTATTTGTTTATGAAGAACAAGAGCCTGTATTTTATATAAATAGCTTCCTGAAGACACAAGTAAGCCCAACTGACAATCGAATTTATTGGCATGGTGCATGCACTGTAGTTTGTGGAAAATCTTTGGATTCCATGGAAAATGTCTTTGATAGAATGACATCTACCTAACCTGTAACTCCCTCTAGGTTTCTGCTATGTGCTGTATAATCCTTTGTGTCCAATATATTATGTTGATAATGATCCTAGGATTGACAGTTCGGCTCGCAGCGTGGCTCGAGTGTGCTGGAAGCTACTTATTAGTATACAGGGTCCTGTAGAATGCAAGTGTGTACACACGTAACTTGTTTCGATTCCACAAAATAGATTACATTCTCTGGTTTGTTTGTCATGGCAATGCCTTGACCAATGAGAGTCAACCTTCTTGATATAAAATCTAAATGAATCTTGGCAGTCATCACTGGTGCATTCTCCATGGCAAAGCATCTACTAATGAGGGTCTAGTTGCCAGTCAATCTGCACTGTCTTTGCATACAGTATCAATGTTGTTTTCACTTTAATTTGATATTTCTTGCAAATTGTCCTGATGAGTGCAAGAGGAAAAGCTTTGACAAATGTGTCTATTTGAGCAATATTCAGATTAAATGTCTTTTATTTGAAACAAATGCTATCTTTACTTGATGCATTTTAATGACCCTGTCACATTTTCCTGATTAAATATATTGGAGGAGAGTTGATGCACTATGCATATTTAGTTTTTATGAGCTACTGCAAGACAGTGAGTTTAAATAAATGATTTTTTTGTTGCAGTTATGGAGCGCAACCTTTAACATTAAGCAAAATAGTACCACACATATGCAACCTACTTGGGGATCCAAACAGTCAGGTATGTTTATGATTTTATCAACAGTTTACAGTATGAAACAATGTGAATATGATGTCGCAAATATGTAATGTACTGAAGTTGTATAATTGTTCTGCAATAATTTTTGATATATGCTTTTTTTTTGGAAAATTAAGGTGATTCCTCTGAAAATGTATGATTTTGTTGACACCAGTGGTTTTGTTAAGTCGCTGTACGTACTGGTAATGCACCATTACGTGTGTCGTACCAGGCATATGAGTTGTGATTATGATATTTTGTACATTTTTGAGTTACCTGAAATTATGGCACAACGATGATGTCGCTAAATAAAAATTTCATCCTTAGCCAATGATTTAGTCTGTACCAATGACAAATGTTCTATTAATGATTATGTCACTTCAATTGATTTATTTCGGAAAATAGAACAGTCGATGTAAGGAGGCATACGATTCATGAAAACTGAGCCACTTAGACTGTTACACGTTCTATAATGGATCTTCTGTGGTGTTGGCCAGTGACAGATAAGACAAATTAATTTTGCAGGAAGAACATTTGTTGTTACTGTAGGTGTCAGAATGTTGACGTGCAACTTGCCAGCCTGTTTAGAGCAAGAATAACAACTTGCATTAAATGTTCCCATAACTGTGTAGAAACATCTCAAATGTTTTCAAGATCCTTACAAAACGTCATTTGATGCTAGGCCAAATGAGATATCATCTGAATGGATAACAGATAATCATGGATGAAAGGTCATTGATAAAGTAGCTGAAAATGGGTCTACAATGAGGAATCATTGTAGATGTGACAGTAACAGGGAGCTTATTGAATGGCAAATTGTTATATTTTTCAGAATATTCACTTTTTCAAAGAATTAGAATCCCCACTTGGCTTTGATGTTGCTGACTTAAGCAACAAATTAATAGTTTAAATTATTTTGTTCCCAACAGTTTCTGAAACTTTTCTTTTGATATTATAAAGCAATATTAAAATGAGGAACTCCCAAATGTTTTTTTAAATATGCTTTGCCAATTTCAAATGGACATTTTTAAATTGCCTTTGAGTTCTTCTGACCAAATTATTATTTAATCACAGAAATATTCTTTATGGTATTGACTTCTGTAATACTTTTGTGACAAATGACCATTAAATTATGAATAGAATTCTTTCTAAGAATGCATATTGCCTGCATTTTTGGCCATCTTTATCTGCTAGTTTATTTCTTGTAGTTTACTGCATATTCCGTTTAGCCACTGACTCTCCTTACATCAATATAACTATTGTTGTGTCCTGATATTGTGCATTGTTTTTCTAACATTACTGTCCTGTCATTTTAATTTGTCCTTGGCATATGCTCGTAGTGCATTTTGTAGCAAAGATTGATTAATTGTGATAAAGAAATCAGGAGAACTGGCTTTATTTAGTTCCTATTCAAGGAACATTGGAGCCAGCTGTTGTGCTGCCATTCCATTCCAGCTGAGGTCTGATGAATTTGTATAAAACAAAGTGCTGGTAACTAATTTTGCATTTATTGTTTAGAATTCGCCAAAATCTAATGTAATATTAATTCATGTATGGGTACAAATAATTTTATTAACTCTTCTTCCTCCTCCGTTTCTTCCTCTCAGTCTCGCCCTGTTGCATTCTCAGGGTCATACGGCATGGAAGCAGACTTTTCAGTCCAGCTTGTCTGTGCCAACTAGACATCCCAATCTGTCCTAGACCCACTTGCCAGCATTTGACCCGTAACGCTCTAAACTCTGTCTTGGATCGCACAGTGTATCCAAGCGGTTCTTTTTGGATTTGGTTAAATGTAATTAAGAGAAGTTTCAACAACAGCAATTTGCTTAAATATGAACATTTATTGATTAATAATGAAAGACAGAAAAGAAAGGAACATTTATTAAGTAAATAAAAAGAATGAAAAAGAGGAGGGAAAAAACAATGAGCCTCACGCCCTTTTGCCTCTCAGGGACCCCTCGATCGACAGCTGGTCTGGAGGCTGAAGTTGTTCCTGGCTTCGTTCGCAATCCCGGTCCGAGGTGAAGTCTGGTGACTTGTAATAAATTTCTCACTCATATACAGTGTAACAAACAGCAAGCCACAGGAAAAAACTACAGAAAAACGCGTTGATTGTGCCGGCTTTGGCACACAGGAATGTTCACAGGACTCATTCAAGGTCATGCAGCTGTCGAATATCATCAACAAGTTTAGCCCTTCAGCCCATCCTGTACAATCCACTCTGATGATATTTGACGGCGCATGTTACGATTGCAGGTGCAGATGCAAATCAGTGACAGCCACGCAAGAAAATATATTGAGAGTATGTAACCTACATTAGAAGATTAAAGCTAGAATGAAAATAACGTCACCAGTATGAACAAGGCAACAATCGGCTGTATCATCAAATTAACGATTGCAGTGGCCTTAGGGGACCAACCCTTAAATATGTATCCCACCACTGATGTATTGGTCACGGCCGTGATGGAACGAGCAAGTTGTGCCACCTGACTGAAGTGACCAGAATATCATCTACCTTTTTCTCAGTTAGTCTATTTACATAATTTGTTCTAAAATTCAGTATATTTCCAGATTCAGGTTCCTTAATTTGTTTTTTTTTTTAATTCTCCAATTTGCTATTCACAGATCACCTCACCCAATAAAGTAAAATAACATCATACCTGGACTCAATTTCTCCACCTCTCTCCCTCTGTATCTGTCTTGAGGATACCTCTTTCATATGCTTCTTTCCTTGCCAATTTTATGAATGCTTGTATCATTGAGTGGTAACTACTTCCAAATGCAAGTCCCCCCTTTGAGCTGCAATATACATAGTGTCAAACAATGCAACTCATTAGGCTTTACCTTCAACTTATGCTTCCCACCTTTTACTTTTCTTGGGGTTTCCTTACCACAAACTCCTACACCCCCTGAGTCTTAGCTCAGCCTTCATTCACTTACACTAACTGTCCTGACACATTATAATTTCACCTACTGGTGTAGTTGTACAAAAGCTCAAGATGGGGTATCTGAATGTCATCTGATGGGCCCTTTCACTTAGTTGACCATTACTCCTTCCAGAGTATATATTCTGTAACATTCTGACATAATAACTAATCACTTTTTATTTTGATTATAATTCTTCTTACATCCCTTTCATTAATACTACTTTTGTTGTTTTAAGGTCAGTTTCTCTATGGATTTTTGTGTCAGTGTCTTATCATTGAAACTATCTTTTTGTGCTTTTCCAAGCCACACTAATCTTTTTGTTACATAGGTGCACATTTCTGAGATCCATTCTTCAGTGCATTTTTTTAATATCGTCTCATGTGTCCCAAGGCCGTGTCACACATTCTTGATTCACACATGATCTTACCAAATGACCTAATGAGGTTTACCTATCTCTCCATGTATGGTCCGGATGCCTCGGGTAGTGGCTTGATCACCAATCCAGTCTTAAAAAGAAAAACAAGGGCACAGACATCACCAAGGGAAAGTTATCAGTTTGGTGCTTTTCTCCAAACTTTCTTTTCACTAAAATGTATTTTAACCTCCATTGCCGTTTCAAAAACATTATTCTAATTTTTTTCCCTCTGCCATCAGCCTCTACCCCTAATTACCTCATTTCATCCAATTTCGCAACTTAACTCTTACACCTTGTCTTATTCCAGAAATCTGTAGAGATTTGTAGTTCATGGAACATAATATTTTAATATTTTAAAACCAAAGTCAAACATTTCTGTTATATTCAGGCACCACATACTGTTTGTTCTTTCTGTCAGATGACCCACTTTTTCTTAAGGAAGTTGCATGATAATTCATGCCAGAAATTTGATGTATCTCTGTGTAAGGCCATCCAAATTCAATGTTGTGTTTACTCGCTCAAAGCCACTAACCATTTTTGTATGCATTAGAAACCACTGAGACTGTGTTCATACACTTTATCATTTCCCAGAATCCCTTTAAATTTTCAGGTAACTATTCCATTTAAATGTTTTGGCATACCAGGGCATGTGAGTCTGAACATAGTTTTTGTCGTTTTGAGATTCCCGACACTCAACACGATTAATATTGCCACAGTACTTCCCCAACACTGAAACGTGCTATTGATGAATGATTTGATGGGTTGAGTGTGCCTCATCCATCACTGTGTTGTGATGGTGAAATTTGCAAGCAGCCTTAGGTGTCTCCAATTTCTTTAAAAAACACAAACCAGCTCCATCCATTCCATGTCAAGCAGAATAGGTTAATTAGTATTAATCTACTATGGATTCAAAAAAGGGGTGGAGCGTAAACTCCTGCACATAATTACATCATCTATCTCTCCTCCTTGAAGGAAGGAAAAGCCCACTCCTATGTTAAATTTGCCTTTCCTAAATTCCTCACCCACAGTTGCTTTTTCAATATTCCAATTTCCCTGTCACTTGGATATTAACGACGAGTCAATCTTATCGTCTGAAATTAAAGACTGTCTCATGTAAAAACAGTGTTTAGAAGTTCACTCTGGCCTGAAAATGGAATTCCAAATATGGTAATTTCTGGAATTAAAATTTACCCAGTCCAGGCACAACACAGAGCCAATTCCAAAAAATAAATTTTTACCAAGCTTTACGAACCGAATTTTTGAATCAACATTTCATAGATTTTTTTTTACTTTACAAACCACTGATGGTTTCTTAAAAGGGCATTACATTAACCATACATGCTTCACATAGA
The DNA here is from genome assembly GCA_024137785.1 of Ginglymostoma cirratum. Classification (NCBI taxonomy): domain Eukaryota; kingdom Metazoa; phylum Chordata; class Chondrichthyes; order Orectolobiformes; family Ginglymostomatidae; genus Ginglymostoma; species Ginglymostoma cirratum. Next base: position 19,192,656 of record JAHRHZ010000077.1, on the reverse strand, counting down.
TACAGGCAAACAAGATACTTTCAAATCACCATATGTTCCCAAAATGCAAACTAACTTCACAGTATCTCCAGATCTTGAGCTCCAGGGAACAAAAAGACACAAGTTGCGTAAGACAACATTTTGCAATCAACCAACAAACAAAGCTGCATTCAAATCAGACCAGACCACGAACAGTTAACACCTCTCCAAGATTCAGTGCACTTGCACAGTGCAGAAACTGGTCTCCAGGCCCCTCTTTTTACCTGTTATAACTCCTTTCCTATCAGGAGTTGTAATTGTGCTAACACATAAGCTACAGGCCCAGATCCAGTGTCTGCCGCATTCCACCCCGGAATACAATAGGTCTTCAGAGCGTCAGGTTGCTTTTCCCTTCTCTTACACATGTTCACGAATCCTGCCCTTATTGCCAAAAGTGGCTTGGATCATGGAGTGTATCCAAGCGGTTCTTTTCGGATTCGGTTAAATGTAATTAAGAGAAGTCTTGACAACAGCAATTTCCTTAAATTGTGAACATTTATTAGGTAGTAATAAAAGACAAAAAAGAAAGGAACATGTATTAAGTAAATAAAAGGAATGAAAAAGAGGTGGGGGTAAGAAAATAACCTCACGCCCTTCTGCCTGTCAGGGACCCCTCAGTTGACAGCTGGTCTGGAGGCTGAGTTTGTTCCTGGCACCTTTCATTATCCTGAAGTCCAGCAACTTGTAACAAAACTCTCACTGTCATACAGTGTAACAAATAGCAAGCTACAGAAAAACATGTTGGTTGTGCTGGCTTTGACATGTACAAGAATGTTCACAGGACTCATTTAAGGTCATGCAGCTGTCAAATATCATCATTAAGTTTAGCCCTTCAGCCTATCATCAAACCCTTCCTATTCATGCACCCATCCAGATGCCTTTTAAATTTTGTAATTGTATCTGCCTCCACCACTTCCTCTGACACCACGTTCAATACACACACTACCCTCTGTGTGTAAAAGTTAGCCCCTTAGTTGAACATACACTAATAGATTTCCTTTACACCTTCACAGGTCAGGGATACAGCTATGAATGCAATGGTTGAAATTTATCGTCATGTTGGGGAGAAAGTACGTGCTGACCTCATCAAAAAGGGAGTTCCACAAGTAAGGTAAGTTAGTTGAATGAGTTAATGATCAATCATTTTAATTATTGTTTGTCATGAATGTTCAACAGCAGTGAATTTAACAAAAGTGTAAGTTGCTGGTAAAGCTCAGCAGGTCTCGCAGCATCTGTGAAGAAAAGATCAAGAGTTAACATTTCAGGTGTGGTGACCCTTCCTTAGAACTGAATCACCGGACCGGAAACGTTTAACTCTGACTATTTTCTTCACAGATGCTGTCAGACCTGCTGAGCTTTTCCAGCAACTTCTGTTTATTTTACTGTTTACAGTATCCACAGTTGTTTTGGTTTTTATTTAGCAGTGAATTTAATAATATTAGTTCAACAACTTCGACATTGGTTTGTCTTAATATAAGCAGTGAAAATTTAATGCTCTGAAAATTCTAAATGTTTATCGACCGGTGATGTATATATTTAAAAATATCGCAAAATACTAATACTTGGTTGAATTGGACTATGTATTAATAGCAGAATAAAGGTCAGCACTGGCTGAAAGCAAGAACTTGGAAACAAGATATAGACACTGGAGGAAAAATAAAAATGTTAAAATGGAGAACCAAATTCTGGGTTTGAAGTTGAACTCGTTTGGTTGAGAAAGCTGTAAAGTACAAATTGGAAAATGGGGTGCAATATTTCCTGCTTGCTTTGGGCTTCACTGGATATTGCGGCAGCGTACGACAGAAATATGGTTGGCAGCAAGGTGATGTGTTGACATAGCAACTGGCCAGAATTTTTGGGTGAAGCTTGCACATGTTGAGAGGAGGTGTTCAGCAAAACTGACCCTCCTCCAATTAAGTATTTTTACTTACATTATTCCTTGTCCTTTCCTATAACCAACGTAATCTTATAATACTTTGATCACTGCTCCCAAATGTTCCTTAGCAGTTGGAACTACTTGGCCCACTTCATTCCCCAGAAACATTTTCCAGCGTTGCCTCATTTCTTGTTGTTTTGAAAATATACTAATGAAGAAATGATACCCCCTCTTCACCATTTGCACTATTTCTTTCCCAGCCTATATTCAGCCTAATGTCTCCGTTATCGTGGCTCTACAGATGTTTACACTGCTTGTGTTTTTCTTGCTAACATGTAATGTTACCATTATTGTTTCTTAACAATAACCAGATGTAGTTTTATTTTATTCATTCAAGGAATGTGGACTTTGCTGGCTGGACCAACATTTATTGCCCATCTCTAATTGCAAATGAGAAGGTGGTGGTGAGCTGCTTTCTTAAACCTCTACAGTCAATAACAAAATATTATTGTTGATTTCACTTGATACAACTTGGCCACCTTCAATTAAAATTCCACCTAAATGCAGGTCATCATAAAATGTCTTTTCTTGCCTTAGACACTGACTAGCCTATCAGCAGGGAATTACTTGCATGTTCAAGTAGTAATGGAAAAAAAAAATTGGTTGTTTCAGCCATTGACCTTGTTTTCTCGGGCTCAGCACCTCCAAAGTAACATTTGTGGCTTTTTCCATTGCATCTCTGTCTTTCTAATTGAACCAATAACATTGACAGAACTGGAAAGGGAGTTGTGTGGAAAGATCTTGAATAATTAGGAAATAAACTAAAAAGCAGAGCCCCCGTGGTGGTAATCTCAGAATTACAAATTGAGTACAGGTTAACAGGCTTAGGATCAATAAAGTTGCAGAGTTAATCGGGTGGCTTGAAGATTGGTTTGTGGGTAATAAGTTTCAGTCATGGGACATTGGCACCAGTACTGGGGTAGAAGGGAATTGGCCATGTTTGCCAGGCTTCATTTGAACTGTGTTGGGACTAATGTCCTGGTGATTCAAATATCTAGGGCTCAAGGAGTAAAACAATATGATGGCATTGCGGGTCAACTACTTTGATACTGATACCCACAGTGGGATGGAAGGCACAGTGCGTACAAGCATTAAATAAGGTCGAAGGAGAGAAAATATTGGTAAAATGGCAAAATTTAATGGCTCTTAAATGTGCGTAGTATTTAGAACAAAGTAAATTAATTGATGGCATAAATAGAAATTAATGCATCTAATCTTTTAGCCACTTTGGAGATATGGTTACAGGGAGATCAAATATTCAGTGATATGTGACTTTTTGAACAGCAGGCAAAAAAGGAAGGGCGGTGGGCGAGCTTTGTCTGCACAAGATAGAATAAGTACAATACCTGTAGCAAGAAATGATCTGTATCAAATAATGTAGAATCCTTAACAGTAGAGTTAAAATTAACAAGGCTAGAGAAGTTGCCGGATGAGAGTATGTCTGGGCCTTTTAATAGGAGCTGTTGAGTAGGACGGAGAATAAGTCAGGAGATAATGAGGGCATGTAAAAAGACAGTATGTTAATCATGGGTGACTAAAATCTTCGTGTAATTTGGGCAAATCAAATTGATAAAGGTAACCACGAGAAAGAATTCATAGAGAATACTCGGCGTTTCCTGAAACAATATGTTGTGGATCTAACCCGGGTTCAGGTTATTTTGGAACTGATGGTGTGTCATGAAGTAGGTTTAATAAATGATATGAGTGAAAGATCCTCGAAGGGATAGTGACCATAACATGGTAAATTGAGCATTCATTTTTAGAAGGAAACTTGGGTCAGAAACAAACGTGCTAAAGTTAAATAAAGATATGGATGAGGGTAGACTTGGCCAGAGTGGGCTAAGAAACAAATTTAGCAGAAAAGACAGTTGAGGAATAAATGGCAGATTTTTAAGAAAATAGTTTGATTCGCAGCAAAGGAATATCCCAATGAGAAAGAAGAGCTCTAGGAAGGGGATAAATTGACAATTGTTTACCAAAGATAGTATCAAATTGTATGTTTGTTCTTTCAATGTGCAAAGATTAGTGGTATATCTAAGGATCAGAATAGTTTTAAAGGTGGACAAAAGATAACCAAAAAGAAGTAAAAAGGGAGAAAATAAACCATGATGTCAAACTAGTTTATAATATTGGAATGGACAGTAAGAGTTTTTTTAAAATATAAAACAAAAGAGAGGGCAAAGTGAATATAGACCCCTTAAAGAATGAAGCTGGTGAAATATTCTTGGTAAACCAGGAATTGACAAAGGAATTGAATAGGTATTTTGCATCTGTCTTCAGAGTAGAAGACACTAATAGCATTCCAAGAAGACTAAATAATCAAAGAGCTAAAAGGGTGGTGGAGAAAATGAACACCATAACTTTGACTAGAGAAAAACTGCTAGGGAAAATAAAGGGGCTAAAGGTCAATAACTCCCCTAGACCTGATGCTTTGTATTTTGGGATTTTTTAGAGGCAATAGCTACAGAGATAGCTGACGTACTGTTAGCAATCTTCTAAGAATCATTACCTACAGGAAAAGTCCCAGAGGTTTGGAAACTATTAGTGTAACACTTTGTTTTATTCAAAAGGAGAGAGACAAAAATAAATTGTAAGTATAGGTCAATTAGCTTAACATCCATCATTGGGAAAATGTTAGCGTCTGTTACATAGGACGTAATAGTACGTCATTTAGAAATGCATAATGTAAACAAGTTGTGTCAACATGACTTCATGAAATGAAATCATGCCGAACAAATCAATTATAGTTCTTTTGAGGAGGTAACAAATAAGATGGGTATGGGAGAGCCAGCAGATGTAATATATTTGGAGGTGTTCAATAAGGTACCACAAATAAGACTACTTAATAGGAAAAAGGATTAGTTAAATAATAGAAGACAGAGGATTGGGGCACTTTCAGGATAGTGACTCGTAACAACTAGTGGAATTTCATGGGAACCAGTGCTGGTGCCACAATATATGTTAATGATTTGGATGACAGAAGTGAGTGTACTATAGTTAAGTTTGTGGGTGACACCCAAATGGGTAGTTGGGAAGTCAGTGGGGTTAATACAGAATTTATAGGGGGATGTAGTCGGTAAAGTGAGTGGGCATAAACTTGGCAGATGAAATATAATGTGGGAAAATGTAAAGTTATGCAGTTTGGCAGCACTCAGAAGATCTGAGTTTTATGTAAGTCGGGAAAGATTGCAGAATGCTGCAGTGCAGAGGAATTTGGGGTCCTTGTGAACGAATCGCAAAAAAACCACGCTCGGCTTCAGTCGGTAACAAAGAATGCAAATGGACTGAAAGGGAACAGGGTGTAAACATAGGGAGATCTTGCTAAAAATTTACAGGGTACTGGTTAGCCCATATCTGGAGTACTGTGATCCTTTGGTCCCTTTATCTAAGGAAAGATTTACTGGCACTGGAAGCTGTCAAGAGAAGGTACACAAGGTTGATTCTAGGTATGGAGGGTTTTTTTATGAAAAGAGGTTGAGTAAGTTGAATATTTAACTCATTTGTGTTAGAAGAATGAGAAGAAACATTACTGTTAGATTCTTTAAAGGAGTTTGACAGCACAGATGGGAAAAGGTTGTTTCTTTTTGTGGGAGAGTCTAGGACCAGAGGGGATAATTTCAGAGTAAAGATTGCCAATTTAAGACATGGATTTTTTTTTCCCTGAGGGTAATTAATATGTGGAATTCTTTACCTCAGAGGGAGGCTGACGCTGCATTGTTAAGTATATTCAAGGCTGAAATAGGAAATCCAGAGTTATCTGGGTAAGGCAGGAAAGTGGAATTGACATTTCAGATCAGCCATGATCTCATTAGTAAAGCAGACTCCGAGCGCCGAAATCCTTATCTGCTCTCTGCTCTACAGCTTATGGTCTAACCATGAGCACAGTCCAAGTTGTGAAGTGTAATTCAGTATTTTCTGCAACAATTGAAAATAGATGCTTTTAGTAGCAGATTTGTGCTGAGTGGGAAATTCTTTGATCAGGAAATTTCCTTCTCTCTTTCCTTCCCATGTGATCCTCCTACTTCCAAAGTAAAGTTTTTGAGTACTGGATCTTTTTGAAAGTTATTTTTCACCTGCAGCATTTATATAATTACCTATTAAAATGAAGAAACTGCAAAGGTTACTGGAATTAAGGAACTCTCTGCCTCTCAACAACCGATTTATCTCCGTCTTAAAAATACTTAATTGCCTCACTTCCACTGCCTCCTGAAGCAAAGGAATCAAAAAGGTTACTGACAAACAGATCAATCATGATCTTATTGAATCGTGGACAAAGCTTGAAGGGTTGAATGATCTACATCTACTCAAATTTCATGAGTTGCATAACCCTCAAAATAAAAAACCTTGTTTTTGCCTTCAAAGGGAAACTGCTAATTTTCAAACAGTGTCCCCTAGTTCTGCATTCACGCAGATGATGAAGCATCCTCTCCTTGTCCATCTGGTAAAGACCAAACAGGATTTCACACGCTTGAGTGAAGCCACCTCACTCTTCTAGACTCCTGTGGAAACAAGGCCAGTCTGACCAACCTAAATCCTCATAACTGAACCTGCTCATTCCATGTAACAATCCAAATAAACGTTTCTGAACTTTGCCCAATGCATTTCCATCCTTCCTTTAACTGAAAAAAAACAAAATTGCACATGATACTTGAGATGTGATCATCCATCCTATCTATGTCCATCTGAAGCTTCCCTATTTCTTTTTGACAACTATTTTCCTACCTATCTTTGTGTCTTTTGTAAATTTAGCTACCTCGCTACCGCTGTCTCCCTCTCATCCGCTTTTCTTCCCTCGCTCTTTCTCTCTTTACTGTTGTTGTCTCTCGCTGTCCCTCTCTCTCTCTCCTCCCCCCCCCCCCCCCTCCCCAGTAAGTTCTGTCCATCTTTGATAGCTAGCCACCCTACCTCATATTAATCTTTAAATTCCCTGTGAGTAACGGACGCAAAACCACCCTCAGAGGCACTGAAAAGGCAAACCCTCAACCAATGAGTGAAAGACTAAGAACTGGTGCATCTTTAAGATCCCATCATTAGCAAAGAATTGGAATGAAGCAGAAGGAAGCAACTCCTGGATATTTGTGATCCAGAGTATTGTCCGATCTGTGCTTCTTTTGCTTTTGTTCACCTTTTGGCAACCAAAATTGTTTTGTCTTGCCTTGTCCTTTTTGTCTGTTTGTACATCCATGGGAGTTTTAAGACTCCAAACTTGAAATGTTAACTCTTTTCTCCCACAGATGCTGTCAGACCTGCTGAGTTTCACCAGCAATTTCTGTTCTTGTTTCAGATCTCCAGCGTCTGCAGTTCTTTGGTTTATTTTAGAATTTGTTATTGAGTTATAATTTAGCAATTCAACTTGTCTATTTTTCCCCCTGTTTGATTATAATAAAACAGTTTGGTCATAATAAAGTTACCTTCTTGTTAATGGAAATTTCCTGTTGAGCATGTTCTTTTAATCTGAATTAAAGTTTGGTAACATTGAGTGGTTTAATCAAATTTTTGCATTTGTATTAACTTTGGGATTAGTAAAGCTTGGTTTTCAGCACACTAATCCAGTGACATATGACACTGAACTTTCTATACTCAACATAGTTCTGATTTATAATAAAAGTGAGTCACAATGAATACTTTTTTCCATTTGATCCAAAAATCATTTGTCTTCGTTTCCCTTCTAGGAATGAACCTCAACTGAACCTGACCCATCTCCTCTTTGAAAGCTGACCATTTGTTTTATTCCAGTTTTGTCTATCAATTTTTGATTCGATTTGCCTGAAACAAATCTGTTCTCACCTCACTAAAATTGTTTCTCTTAATAATAAGCTAACACAGTGTGGAGCTGGAGGAAGACAGGCCAGGCAGCATCGGAGGAGCAGGAAAGTTGACATTTCGAGTCGGGATCCTTCTTCACCTTGTTCCTCCAGCTCCACACTGTGTTATCTCTGACTCCAACATCTGCAGTTCTTACTATCTCTCTTACAGTTAAGTTTTTGTAGTTAGGAATATAATGAATCTCGACTTTATGATACTCTGATCAGTTGACTTAACGTTTCTGTACTGGCACTTGATCATCTTGTCCTCTGTCTTTGGCCAGAAGTAGATCCAACAATGCTTCCCTTTGTAGCTGTAATGGAAACTTAGTGATCTAGCTATTCCCTTGGTCTGCTTCAGAAGCATTTCTCACTTTCTGCCATTTACATTATCATCCTCCTCTATTTGGATGATAAATCTCCTGTTGTTTTAATGACGCGGTAGGTTTTTCATTTTTCTGTAATTTCAATGCAAGTTTATTTCTCCATATCTTGCCTCTGGGTAGTGGCCTATTCAATACATCAAGTAGTATTAATTGTTTCTTAACTGTAAGTAAATACATCTGCCCACAACCCTTTCAGAGTATTCTCTTTCTCTGGACTATAATGCTCTCCTTAATCATTGCTGCTACTCCACCACCCTTCTTGTCCAAACACCTTGTATCCAGGAATATTTTGTGGCTTTCTTTTGTACTTTTTTTTTGTATTGAAGTCTCTTTTATTGCTGCGCTGTTGTATTTCTGTATCGTTGTCTGTGCTTGCAACTTACTGACTTTATTTACTGCACTTATATCCATACTCAGTAAACTTAATTCAGGTGTGATTGCATTCCCTCTTAGTTTGATCCCCACCTTTGGGAGGAATAATTCATGAATCCCATCATGAATGAAATTTTAAAACATCGGTATTTTTAAACATCAACTTCCAATACTAGGCTCTCCCACAAGGAGAAACATCCTTTAAGCATCTTCCCTGTTGTATCTTCTCAAGGTCTTGTATATTCTGGTAGATATTTCAAACCTTTGGTCCTTCTGAATTCCAGTAGATACAGGCCCCTCCTGTCCAACTTTCTCTCATAAAGTAGTAACCTTATTCCTAGAGATTAGTTGACTGAACCTTCTGTGAGCTTGCAATGTATATACATCCTTGAATAATTACGGATACCAAAACTCCAAGAAACGAAACTGGAAGGGTCACCTGGCTTTGACCTAGACACCAGAAAAGACAACCGCAGAAACAGCCCCGTCGACACTGCAAAGTCCTCCTCACTAACATCTGGGGGTTAGTGCCAAAATTGGGAGAGCTGTCTCACAGCCTTGTTAAGCAACAGCCTGACATAGTCATACTCACAGAATCATACCTTGCAGACAATGTCCCAGACACCGCCATCACCATCCCTGGATATGTTCTGTCTCACTGGCAGGACAGACCTAGCAGAGGGGGCGGCACAGTAGTATACAGTATGGGGTGTTGCCTTAGGAGTCCTCAACATTGACTCCAGACCCCATGAAGTCTCATGGCACAGATTAAGCATGGTCAAGGAAACCTCCTGCTGATTACCACATATCGTCCTCCCTCAGCTGATGCATCAGTACTCCTCCATGTTGAACAACACTTAGAGGAAGCACTGAGGATGGCAAGGGCACATAATGTACTCTGGGTGGAGGATTTCAATGTCCACCACCAAGAGTGGCTTGGCAGCAGTACCACTGATCGAGCTGGTTGGGTCCTAAAGGACATAGCAGTTAGACTGGGTCTGCGGCAGGTAGTGAGGGAACCAACAAGAGGGAAAAACATACTTGACCTCATCTTTACCAATCTGCCAGCTGCAGTTGCATCTGTCCACGACCATATCGGTAAGAGTGACCATCGCACAGTCCTTTTGGAGACACAGTCCTGCCTTCACGTTGAGAACAACCTCCATTGTCTTGTGTGGCACTATCAATGTGCTAAGTGGGACAGACTTCGCACAGATCCAGCAACTCAAGACTAGGCATCCATGGGGGCGCTGTGGGTCACCAACAGCAGCAGCATTGTACTCCAGCACAATCTGTAGCCTCATGGCCCGGCAAATCCCCCACTCAACTGTTATCATCAAGCCAGGGAATCAACTCTGGTTCAATGGAGAGTGCAGGAGAGCATGCCAGGAGCAGCACCAGGGATAACTGAAGATGAGGTGTCAACCTGATGAAGCCACCAAACAACGAAAGCAGCAAGTGATAGACAGAGCTAAGCGATCCCACAAGCAACGGATCAAGTCTAAACTCTGCAGTCATGCCACATCCAGTCATGAATGGTGGCGAACAAGTAGACAACTCGCTGGAGGAGGAGGCTCCACAAATATCCCCATCTTCAATGATGGAAGAGCCCAGCACATCATTGGAAAAGACAAGGCTGAAGCATTCGCAGCAATCTTCAGCCAGAAGTGCCAAGTGGATGATCCATCTCTGCCTCCCCCAATGGTCCCCAGCATTACAAATACCAGTCTTCAGCCAATTTGATTCACTCCACGTGATATAAAGAAATGGTTGGAGACACTGGATACTACAAAGGCTACGGGCTCTGACAACATTCCGGCAACAGTACTGAAGACTTGTGCTCCAGAACTTGCTGCTCCCCGAGCCAAGCTGTTCCAATACAGTTACAACACTGGTATCTACCAGACAATGTGGAAAGTGGCCCAAGTATGTCCTGTACACAAAAAGCGGGACAAATCCAACCCGGCCAATTACCGCTCTATCAGTCTACCCTCGATCATCAGTAAAATGATGGAAGGTGTCATAAACAGTGCTATCAAGCAGCACCTGCTCAGAAATAACCTGCTCAGTGACTCCCAGTTTGGGTTCCAACAGCACCACTCAGCTCCTGATTTCATCACAGCCTTGGTTCAAACGTGACCAAGAGAGCTGAATTCCAGAGGTGAGGTGAGAGTGACAGCCTTTGATATCAGGGCTGCATTCAACAGAGTGTGGCATCAAGGAACCCTAGCAAAACTGGAATCAATGGGTATCAGGGGGCAAACTCTCCAGTGGTTGCAGTCATACCTGACACATCGGAAGATGGTCATAGTTGTGGGAGGTCAATCATCTCCACTCCAGGACATCTCTACAGGAGTTCCTTAGGGTAGTGTCCTAGGCCCAACCATCTTCAGCTGCTTCATCAGTGACCTTCCCTCCATGATAAGGTCAGAGTGGGGATTTTCACTGCGCAATGTTCAGCACCATTTGTGACTCCTCAGATACTGAACAGTCCATGTTCACATCCAAGATCTGGACAGTATCTAGGCTTGGGCTGACAAGTGGCAAGTGACATCATTGCCACACAAGTGCTAGGCTATGACCATCACCAATAAGAGACATTCTGACCACCGTCCCTTGACATTCAGTGGTGTTACCATCACTGAATCCCCCACTATCAACATCCTGGGGGGGTTACCATTGACCAGAAACTCAACTGGACTCACCACATTAACAGAGTGACTACAAGAGCAGGCCAGAAGCTGGGAATACTGTGACGAATAACTCACCTCCTGACTCCTCAAAGCCTGATCACCATCTACAGGGCACAGGTCAGGAGTGTCATGGAATACTCCCCACTTGCCTGGATGAGTGCAGCCCCAACAACACTGAAGAAGCTTGACACTATCCAGGACAAAGCTTCCCATTTGATTGGCAGTACATCCACCAGCATTCACTCCCTCCACCACCGATGCTCAGGAGCAGCGGTGTGTACTACCTACAAGAGGCACTGCAGAAATTCACTGAGGATGCTCAGACAGCACCTTCCAAACCCACAACCGCTTCTATCTAGAAGGACAAGGGCATCAGACGTAGTGGAACACCACCAGCCTGACTTAGAAATATAGTGGTGTTCCTTCACTGTTGCTGGGTCAAAATCCTGGAGTTCCCTCCCTAATTGCATTGTGGGTCAACTCAACAGGAGGACTGCAGCAGTTCAAGAAGGCAGCTCACCACCACCTTCTCAAGGGCAGCTAGCGTTGGGCAAGAAATGCCGGCCAGCCAGCGACGCCCATATCCCACAAATGAATAGAGAAAACTGTACATTGTACTCCACTGTTATATACAATGGAGCAGCACACCCATCTTTTTACTTTCCATTTTCTTTGCAATTATCAACAAAGCACGGTTTATCCCCTAATCATTTGCTGTACCTGCATACTGGCTTCTTTCTTCTCACTTAACGGTGCGCTTCATCCTCTGTACCTCAGTTCTGCAGTTTCCATTGATTGAAGTAATAACAGCAAAGCAGCATAAGGAATAGGAGTAGGCCAATTCCCCAATTCCACCATTCAGTCAGCTCATGGCTGATCCACCAGTCGTCACGTTCACTTTCCTGCCCTTTCCCTGTAACCCTTGATTCTCCTACTGATAAAAATTCTATCCATCTCCGCCTTAAATATACGCAATGATTCTGTCCCCATAGCTCTCTGTTCCAAAGACACTCAGCCCTCGGAGAAAGAAATCCCCCTCCTCTCAGACTTAAATTGGTGTCCCTTAATTCTTGGACTATACCCTCTGATTCTACACTGTCCCATAAGGAGAAACATCCTCTCACTTTACCCTGTCAAACCCCTTAAAAATCAGATGTGTTTCAATGTGGCCACCTGTCATTCCTCTCAACTCCAGTGAGCAGAGTCCCAACCTGTTTAACATTTGATCGTAAGACGATCCATCCTAGTGAGCCTTCTCTGACCTGCCTTGAGGTCAAAAGTCACATGACACAAGTTATCGATGCAGTTTATTTGAGGACACAAGTTTTCGGAGTCTCACTCCTTCTGATGTTGTGTGATTTTTGACCTTGTCCACCCCAGACCAACACCGGCACCTCCACACCATGAACTGCCTTAAATAAGTGGACCAAAATTGTTCTTGTACTCCATCCCCCTTGAAATAGGGAACAATGTTACACCTATGTGCTAGCTTTCTGTGTTTCATGCACAATATCCCCAAGTCCCTTGGTGTTGCAGCATTCTGCAATTTTTCTCCATTTAAATAATGCTCTTCTTTTTGTTCTCCCCTTCAAAAAGGATAGCTTTGCATTTCCCCTCATTATAGTCCATTTGCCAACTTTTTGACTATTTACTTGACCTGTCGAAATCTCTACGTAAACTGTTTGTATCCCTCTCGCAACCTGCCTTTTCATCTATTTTTGTGTCATCTGTAAATTTGGTACCAGTATATTCACTTCCTTCCTTTAAGTCATTAATATAAATTGTAAACAGTTGCAGTCTGATCCTTGAGAAACCCCACTGGCCACGGGTTGCCAACTTGGTAAAAGAACCCCTTATCCCCACTCCTTGTTTCATGCTCTTGAGCCAGTTTTCTATCCATGCCAATATACTACCTACAACGCTATGGGTTCTTATGACTTAACTGTTTCTGAAGTAGCTTGTCGAATGCTTTTGGGAAGTTCAAATACAAGACATTTACTGGTTCCCCTTTCTTTCTGCCCATATGGACAAGTTCACACATTCTCACATCATACTCCGTCTACCATACTCTTGACCACTCACTTAACCTATAAACCCCTTATAGATTCCTTACGTCATCTTTGCAACTTACTATTCTACCTGTCCTTGTATCATCAGCAAATTTACTAATTGTACATGTGATCCCTTCATTTAAGTAATTTTAAAGACCATTTATAAATGGAGGCCCCATTCCTGTCGCATACCCCTTGTCACATCTTGCCAATCTAAAATCAACCTTTTTATTTCCCCCTCTGCCTCCTATTCACCAACCAATCCCTTATACCATAAGCTTTTATTTTGTATAGTAAGCTTTGTGTGGGACCTTCTCAAATGTCTTCTGGAAATTGGAGTACAGATTGTGGGAGAGCACTGTCTTTGGTCCCACCACTCCACTGGCATGACATGAAGTTAAATATTTTACCCAGTTACTGCTGTGACTAATTATCCACTTTATCTACATTAGGTTCAGAATAAAGAGATGTTAACCAGGTTTCTTTAATCAACTTATTGATTTATTTTTAAAACCAGACATATTCATCAAAGGTGCAAAACTGATTAACCCGAAGTTTGAAATGTGGAAGTATAAACATCTTCACTTCTAAATATCACTGACACCTATGCAAACAAACGTGCGCATCAAAAAAAAAGGAACCTTTCTCTGGAGTAAACATTTGGCCTGAAGCCTTCAGTAATTCTTAAGATAAATAAAAAAAGCAAGTTATGAAATGTTCTGAGATAACAAGCATGGGGCTGGATGAACACAGCAGGTCAAGCAGCATCATAGGAGCAGGAAAACTTGACGTTTCGGGCCTAAACCCTTCATCAGAAATGGGGGAGGGGAAGAGGGTTCTGAAATAAATAGGGAAAGAGGGCGAGGCGGATAGAGGATGGATAGAGGAGAGGATAGGTGGAGAGGAGGCAGACAAGTCGGAGAGGCGGGGATGGAGCCAGTAAAGGTGAGTGTAGGTAGGGGGGGTAGGGAGGAGATAGGTCAGTCCAGGGAGGACGGACAGGTCAAGGGGGCGGGATGATGTTAGTAGATAGGAAATGGGGGTGTGGCTTGAGGTGAGAGGGGAAAACAGGTTAGGGAGGTGGAGATGAGCTGGGCTGGTTTTGGGATGCGGTTGGGGGAGGGGAGATTTTGAAGCTTGTGAAATCCACATTGATGCCATTGGGCTGCAGGGTTCCCAGGCTGAATATGATTTGCTGTTCCTGCAGCCTTCGGGTGGCATCACTGTGGCATTGCAGGAGGCCAAAGATGGACATGTCATCTGAGGAATGGGAGGGGGAGTTGAAATGGTTCGCGACTGGGAGGTGCAGTTGTTTGTTGCGAAGTGAGCGCAGGTGTTCTGCAAAGCGGTCCCCAAGCCTGCGCTTGGTTTCCCCGATGTAAAGGAAGCCACAACGGGTACAGCGGATGCAGTATTCTGCAAAGCGGTCCCCAAGCCTCCGCTTGGTTTCCCCGATGTAAAGGAAGCCACAACGGGTACACCCCTCTCCTCCCTACCCCCCTACCTACACTCACCTTTACTGGCTCCATCCCCGCCTCTCCGACTTGTCTGCCTCCTCTCCACCTATCCTCTCCTCTATCCATCCTCTATCTGCCTCCCCCTCTCTCCCTATTTATTTCAGAACCCTCTTCCCCTCCCCCATTGCTGATGAAGGGTTTAGGCCCGAAACGTCAAGTTTTCCTGCTCCTATGATGCTGCTTGACCTGCTGTGTTCATCCAGCCCCATGCTTGTTATCTCGGATTCTCCAGCATCTGCAGTACCTTTTATCTCTTATGAAATGTTCTGGATTGTATTCAGTCTGGCATGCTTGTACACATAGATGTCTCACCATACCCAGATTGTTGTCATTAGGATTTTTAAAATGACAAGAGGAGGCTCTCTAGAAGCCTTCAAGGAGAATCACAATTTCAGTTACAGATGTGCATATTAGGAGCATGGCACTCTGCTCTTAGAGCATGCTCTACCATTCATAAGAGCCTCTCTACTTTTGTGTTAAATTCACCTCGCAGTGAACAACATTGTTAGCTTTCCTAATTATTTGCTGCCCCTTCATACCAATGTTTTATAATTCGTGCACAAGGACATCCAGACTCATTTGCAACTCAGAGGACAATCTCTCTCCATTTTGATGTGATGCTTCTATTTTATTCTTTCTGTGAAAGTTGGCAATTTCATATTTTCCCACATTGAATGCCGTTTGCCAAATCCTTGCCCACTCACTTAACCTGTCTCTTTTTTTCTGAAACCTCCTTTGTCCTCTTCACAGTTTAGTTTCCTCCTTATCTTTGTATCACCAGCAAACCTGGCAACTAAAGTTCCCATTCCTCCTTCATAGAAATTAGCCAAGTGAACCTTCACTGAACTGCATCTAACACAATTACATTTTTCAAAGGAGATCAAAATTGTACTCATTACTGCATAAGTGGCCTCACCAAGGTCATGAGTTGTTGCTGTAAAATTACTCCACTCCTAAATTCCACTCTCCTTACAACTAAACACCAACATTTCATTTAACTTCTTAATCATTGCTGTACCTGTGGCTCATGCACCAAGACACCCATATCCCTCCATCTGAGTCCTGTAATCTCTTGCTATTTATTTAGTACACTGCTGTTGTGGTAACTTCTAATTATTGACCATTGGAGACGGAGTACTGTTTTAAGGTCGTTCTATTCAAATGGTACAGGAAGAGTATCATTTCACTTGTCTGGTTCTGAGGATTTGTCAGACTTCAGCTCTAACACTTATTCCCCTATCTTTTCTTTGATTATGGTCATTGATTTAAGTTCTTTTCTTTCTGTCACCACTTGATTTTCAAATGTATTGAGGCAGTTTTTCTAAATCTTCTACAGTGAAAACAGGAAGGAATACTTGGTCAATGCCTCCACAAATCCCTAGTTTTCCATTATCAATCCTGGAGGCACAGTCTCTAGATTACCAACCGTCCTTCTTATTCCTCTTTTCCAATTCAAATACTTGTAAAAACTTTGAATTTGTCCTTTGGTTTTCTTTTAGTATTTGTTCATCCTTCAAGACTGTCCAATCTCCTGACCTGCCACACTAACCTTTGCAGACTTAGTGTCAAATTGAAAAGAACTACAATCATTAACTTCGTAACTTAGCCGATCATGATATATCTTTCTCAAGGAATCTTTATCAATGGAATGCGTCTTTGCTGAGACTTATTAAATATATGTCCCCAAACTCTGCCACTGCATCTCTATTTCCTAGGTATCAATCTAGTTTCCATGTTCAGTTAAGAGAGGCTTACTTTCATACCTAAGTTAGAGTTACTTGGGTTCTAAAACCAGTATTTTAAACCTTCTTAGAAACTTCTCTTCAAACTAAACTTGAAATTCAGCTTAGAATTAGAAGTTCTGTCTAGAAGCTCATTTTGAAATGTCTTAATGATTTTCTAAAGCAGTATGTTGGAAAGCTGACTAGAGGAGAGTCTACTTTGGATCTAGTGCTGTATGATGAGAAAGGGCTAATTAGGAACCTTTAGGACTGAGTGACTACAACATGAAATAATTTTATATTTGAAAGTAAGATTGCTTCAAAATGAATTATGTTGTTAAATAAAGGTGATTATGAAAGCATGAGGAACAGGTTGGCTGAGGTGGCTTGGGGAAATAAATTGAAAAGGCACGACTCAGCGTAGGAGTGGTCTTTTAAGTATCTATTAGATGGCTTATAGCAGCTATATATTCCTTCAAGATGCCAAAACTCAAAAAGACAGCCAACTGTGGCTGACAAAGGAAGTTTAGAGTTGTGTAGGAAATAAAAGAAAACGTTTATGAAATACTAATAAATCTGTGGGTTGGGAAGTCACTTGAATACAGTGAAGGAGGACCAAGAAACTGATTAGGAAAGGAAGAATGGTATGTGAATGCAATCGAGCCAAAAAACAACAAAATAGACTGTAACAGTATTACATGTACATAAAAAGGAAACATTTGTCTAAGACAAAATGGGACAATTAAAAGCAGAATCAGAAGAATTTAGCATGGGGGGGGAAAAGAAATTGCAGAGAAGTTTAAATGATTACTTTGTGTATTTTCACTGAAATTGATGTAAGAAATACGAGGGAGAATAAAGAGTTTAAGGAAATTAGTAAAACTAAGAAGGGTTTGTGGGAGAAATTAATGGGGCTGACAGTTGATAAATTGATGGGACCTAATCGTCTATATCCAAAATGAATAAAGGAAGTCTTCAGAAATGATTTGATGCATTGGTAGTCGTCTTCCATAGATTCTGTAACAGTCCTTGCAGATTATAAGTTTACACGTCACTCCATTTTTAAAGAAAGGAACACGGGACAAAACAAGAAACTATAGACCTGTCAGACTTGCACAAATAGTAGGAATGTTGTTAGAATCTATCATAAAAGACGTGATAAATGTGCACTTTTATAAAAATCATCTAATTGGACACAACCAGCAAGGATACATGAGTGTAAAATTGTGTTTCACAAACATGCACTTTTTGTGGATATTAACTAGTAAACTGAAATAGGAGAGTCGATAGCTGTAATATGCTTGGATTTCCTGAACGCTTCTGATAAGGTCCATCACGGGAGGTTACTTAACAATATTAAAGCATGTGTTATATCGGAAGCCATGTACTGGCATGCATTAAGGATTGATTAACAGTCAGAAGACAGAGTGGGAATAAATGGGCCATTCTTACACGGGCAGGCTCGAACCAATGGGGTATTTCAAGAATCAGTACTTGGTCCCCAGCAGTTCACAATATGTATCAACGATTTAAACACAGGGATCAAATGTCATATTTTGAAATTTGCAAATGATGCAAAGCTAAGCAGGAATAAGTGTTGTGAGGAAGATGTTAAAATATGTTTAAGTGGATTTGGACAGGCTTCATGTTTGGGCAAGAATAAGACAGATGGAATATGATGTGAGAAAATGTGAGGTTATGCACTTCGTTATGAGAAGCAGATGTGCAGAATATTTATTTATTAAATGGTGAGAGTTTGGATGTGCAAAGGGACTTGGATGTCCTTACCAATAGTCACTGAAGGCTAACATACTGTTAGGAAGGCTCATGGAATATTAACAATTATCACAGGCTGACAGTACAGGCGTAGTGCAGTCTTGCTTCAATTGTATAGAGCTTGGACAGATTGCACATGGAGGAGCCTATGCCTCCTTATCTCAGGAAAGATATTATTGCTATAGAGGGCATGCAACAAGAATCTCCGTTACATTGATGACTGTATCGGCGCCGCCTCGTGCTCCCACGAGGAGCTCGAACAGTTCATCCACTTCACCAACACCTTCCACCCCAACCTGAAGTTCACCTGGACCATCTCTAACACCTCTCTTTCCTTCCTGGACCTCTCTGTCTCCATCTCAGGTAACCACTGAGAAACCGATGTCCATTTCAAGCCCACTCACTCCCACAGCTACCTGGAATACACCTCCTCCCACCCACCCTCCTGCAAAAATGCCATCCCCTATTCCCAATTCCTTCGCCTCCGCCGCATCTGCTCCCAGGATGAGGCATTCCACTCCCGTACATCTCAAATGTCCTCATTCTTCAAGGACCGCAACCTCCCCACCCCCGCAGTGATCGAGAACGCCCTCGACCGTGTCTCCCGCATTTCCCGCAACTCATCCCTCACACCCCGTCCCCGCAATAGCAACCAAAAAAGAATCCCCCTCATCCTCACGTACCACCCCACCAACCTCCGGATCCAATGCATCATCCTCCGACACTTCAGCCATCTGCAATCCAACCCCACCACCAAAGACATTTTTCCCTCCCCACCCTTGTCTGCTTTCTGGAGGGACCGCTCCTTCCGTGACTCCCTTGTCCGCTCCACACACCCCTCCAGCTCCACCACACCCGGCACTTTTCCCTGCAACCGCAGGAAGTGCTACACCTGCCTCCACACCTCCTCCCTCACCCAATCCCAGGCCCCAAGAAGACTTTCCACATCAAGCAGATGTTCACCTGCACATGTGCCAATGTGGCATACTGCATCCGTTGTACCCGTTGTGGCCTCCTCTACATCGGGGAAACCAAGCGGAGGCTTGGGGACCACTTTGCAGAACACCTGCGCTCAGTTCGCAACAAACAACTGCACCTCTCAGTCGCGAACCATTTCAACTCCCCCTCCCATTCCTCAGACGACATGTCCATCCTGGGCCTCCTGCAATGCCACAATGATGGCTCCCAAAGGCTGCAGGAACAGCAAATCATATTCAGCCTGGGAACCCTGCAGCCCAATGGTATCAATGTGGATTTCACAAGCTTCAAAATCTCCCCTCCCACAACTGCATCCCAAAACCAGCCCAGCTCGTCCCCACCTCCCTAACCTGTTCTTCCTCTCACCTATCCCCTCCTCCCACCTCAAGCCCCACCCCCATCTCCTATCTATTAACCTCATCCCGCCCCCTTGACCTGCCCGTCCTCCCTGGACTGACCTATCTCCTCCCTACCCCCCTACCTACACTCACCTTTACTGGCTCCATCCCCGCCTCTTTGTCTTGTCTGCCTCCTCTCCACCTATCCTCTCCTCTATCCATCTTCTATCCGCCTCCCCCTCTCTCCCTATTTATTTCAGAACCCTCTTCCCCTCCCCCATTTCTGATGAAGGGTCTCGGCCCGAAATGTCAAGCTTTCCTGCTCCTATGATGCTGCTTGGCCTGCTGTGTTCATCCAGCTCCACACCTTGTTATCAAAGAGTCACCAGACTTGTTTCTGGGATGGTGGGACTGTCGGATGAAAAGAAATTGGGCATACTGATTCTGTCTTCTAGCGTTTTGAAGAATGGCAGGTACTTTCATTGAAACTTCAGGGGACAAGCAGAGTACCTGCAGATAAGATGATTCCCCTGTTGGAGGAGTCTAGAACCAGGCGACACAATTTGAAAATGAGATTGATGCCATTTAAGAATGAGACAGGGAGAAATTATTTTTCTCAGATGGTGGTAATTATTTGGAATTCAATACCCGAATAGGCTGTGGAAGCTCAGTCTTTAAGCATTTTTAAAATCAAAGTCAATAAAATTTTGATTAACAGTGGTGCAAAGGGTTATGGGGATGGGGTGGGTAAAAGGCATCAGACACAATAATAATATTTGATGGAGCAGGCTCAATTGTGTGGATAATCTACTCCTGTTCCTATGTTTCCAACAAATCTAGTAAGCTTTATTAACAAGGTGTAGAGCTGGATGGACACAGCAGGCCAAGCAGCATCAGAGGAGCGGGAAAGCTGACATTTCGGGTCTGGACCCTTCTTCAGAAACGGGGAAGGGGAAGGGAATTCTGAAATAAATAGGGAGAGAGGCGGATAGAAGATGGACAGAGGAGAAGATAGGTGGACAGGAGACAGACAGGTCAAAGAGGCGGTGTTGGAGCCAGTAAAGGTGAATGTAGGTGGGGAGTTAGGGAGGGGATAGGTCAGTCCAGGGAGGACAGACAGGTCAAGGAGGCGGGATGAGGCTATTGGGTAGGAGATGAGGGTGGGGCTTGAGGTGGGAGGAATGCTTAGGGAGGCGGGGACAAGCTGGGCCGGTTTTGGGATGCGATCGGGGGAGGGGAGATTTTGAAGCTTGTGAAATCCACATTGCTACCCTTGGGCTGCAGGGTTCCCAAGTGAAATATGAGATGCTGTTTCTGCAGCCTTCGGGTGGCATCATTGTGGCAATGCAGGAGGCCCAGGATGGACATGTCGTCCAAGGAGTGGGAGGGGGAGTTGAAATGGTTTGCAACCAGGAGGTGCAGTTGTTTGTTGCGAACGGAGCGTAGGTGTTCCACAAAGCAGACCCCAAGCCTCCGCTTGGTTTCCCTGAAGTAGAGGAGGCTACAACGGGAACAGCGGATAAAGTATATCACATTAGCGGATGTGCAGGTGAACATCTGTTTGATGTAGAAGGTCTTCTTAGGGGTGGGATGGGTGTGAGGTGGGGAGGTGTAGGGGCAGGTGTAGCACTTGCTGTGGTTGCAGGGAAAAGTGCCGGGGGTGGTGGGGCTGGAGGGGAGCGTGGAGCGGACAAGGGAGTCACGGACAGAGTGGTCCCTCCGGAAAGCAGATAAGGGTGGGGAGGGGACAATGTCTTTGGTGGTGGGGTCAGAATGCAGATGGCGGAAGTGTCGGAGGATGATGCGTTGGATCCGGAGGTTGGTAGGGTGGTACGCAAGGATGAGGGGGATTCTGTTTTGGTTGTTATTGCGGGGAGGGGGTGTGAGGGATGCATTGCAGGAAATGCGGGAGACACGGTCGAGGGCGTTTTCGACCACTGTGGAGGGGAAGTTGTAGTCCTTGAAAAACGAGGACATCTGGGATGTCCGGGAGTGGAATGCCTCATCTCAGAAGCAGATGCGGAGGAGGCAAAGGAATTGGGAACAGGGGATGGCCTTTTTGCAGGAAGGTGGGTGAGACGAGGTGTATTCTCGGTAGCTGTGGGAGTTGGTAGGCTTGAAATGGATATCGGTTTCTCGGTGGTTGCCCGAGATGGAGACAGAGAGGTCCAGGAAGGAGAGAGAGGTGTCAGAGATGGTCCAGGTGAACTTCAGGTTGGGGTGGAAGGTGTTGGTGAAGTGGATGAACTGTTCGAGCTCCTCGTGGGAGCACGAGGCAGCGCCAATACAGTCATCAATGTAACGGAGGGAGAGGTGGGGGATAAGGCCAGTGTAGCTTTGGAAGAAGGATTGTTCCACGTAACCTACAAAGAGGCAGGCATACCTTGGGCCTATGCGGGTACCCATGGCCACCTCCTTTGTCTGTAGGCAGTGGGCGGAATTGAAGGAGAAGTTGTAACGAGTGAGGATGAGTTCAGTTAAGTGGATGAGGGTGTCAGTGGAGGGGGCCTGGTTGGGCCTGCAGGACAGGAAGAAGTGGAGTGGGTGGCGTCGTAGACGTAGGTGGGGAGTTCCTGGACCAATGGGGAGAAAATGGAATCGAGATAAGTGAAGAGTTGGCGCCTGGCCTTGGCGATGTAGAGGTTAGTGCGCCATACTACAATTGCGCCTCCCTTGTCCGCGGGTTTCATCGTGAGGTTGGGATTGGAGCAGAGGGCTGCATGTTCTGTGGGGGAATGTTTGGAGTGGGTGAGCTGGGTGGAGAGGTTGAGGTGATCGATGTCATGACGGCAGTTGGAGCTGAAGAGTTCGAGGGAGGGTAGGAGACCTTGTGATGGTGCCCAGGAGGAGGGGGTGTGTTGGAGGCGGGAGAAGGTGTCAGTAGGGGGAGGGTTAGGCTCACAATTGAAGAAGTAAGCACGGAGGCGGAGGCTGCAGAAAAACTGTTCAGCATCCAAGCGTGAGAGGTATTCGTTGATGTGTGGGTGGAGGGGGATAAAGGTGAGCCCTTTACTGAGGACTGACCGTTCGGCCTCAGTAAGGGGGAGGTCTGTGGGGATGGTGAAGACTCGGCAGGGCTGGGTGCTACAATCCTCTCTGGAGCTGCTGACTGTGAAGGCTGTGGGCGGAGTGACGTCGGCTGGTAAATCCTGGATGTTGGTGGCAGCGGCATCCTCAACATCTGGTGTCGGCCTCGGAAACGGAGGCGGCGTTTAATAACAACCGCAATAACAACCAAAACAGAATCCCCCTCATCCTCACGTACCACCCCACCAACTTCCGGATCCAACAAATCATCCTCCGACACTTTCGCCATCTGCAATCGGACCCCACCACTAAAGACATTTTTCCCTCCCCACCCTTGTCTGCTTTCCGGAGGGACCACTCCCTCTGTGACTCTTTGTCCGCTCCACGCTCCCCTCTAGCCCCACCACCCCCGGCACTTTTCCCTGCAACTGCAGCATGTGCTACACCTGCCCCCACACCTCCTCCCTCACCCCAATCCCAGGCCTTAAGAAGACCTTCCACATCAAACAGATGTTCACCTGCACATCCGCTAATGTGGCATACTTTATCCGCTGTTCCCGTTGTGGCCTCCTCTACATCAGGGAAACCAAGCGGAGGCCTGGGGTCTGCTTTGTGGAACACCTACGCTCGGTTCGCTACAAACGACTGCACCTCCCGGTCGCAAACCATTTCAACTCCCCCTCCTACTCCTCGGACAACATGTCCACCCTGGGCCTCCTGCATTGCCACAATGATGCTACCCGCAGGCTGCATCTCATATTTTGCTTGGGAACCCTGCAGCCCAAGGGTATCGATGTGGACTTCACAAGCTTTAAAATCTCCCCTCCCCCAACCGCATCCCAAAACCGGCCCAGCATGTCCCCGCCTCCCTAAGCATTCCTCCCACCTCAAGCCCCACCCTCATCTCCTACCCAATAGCCTCATCCCGCCTCCTTGACCTGTCCATCCTCCGTGGACCGACCTATCCCCTCCCTAACTCCCCACCTACATTCACCTTTACTGGCTCCAACCCCACCTCTTTGACCTATCTGTCTCCTCTCCATCTATCTTCTCCTTTTATCCATTTTCTCTCCACCTCCCCCTCTCTCCCTATTTATTTCAGAATCCCCTTCCCCTCCCCTGTTTCTGAAGAAGGGTCCAGACCTGAAACGTCAGCTTTCCTGCTCCTCTGATGCTGCTTGGCCTGCTGTGTTCATCCAGCTCTACACCTTGTTATCTCAGACTCGCCAGCATCGGCAGTTCCTACTATCTCAGTCAGCTTTATTACTATTAGTGAGCCTTTTTTTATTTAATAAAACCTTGCAATTACTATTTTTTCATTAAGTCATGGAATACTGGCATCACTGGCGAAGCCACCATTTAATACCCATCCATAATTACCCAGTGAGCAGTTAAGAGTTATCTGATTTTGCTGCGGATCTGGAGGCCAGACCAGGTAAAAATGGACAATTTCCTTCTGTAAAGTGCATTTGTGAACCAGATGGGTTTATGTGATACTTGACAGTCGTTGTCATTTACCTAGTCACCGACTTTTTGTTTAATTCCAGGCTTTATTGAATTCAAATTTCACAATCAACCATGGTGGTATTCCACCCCTGGTCTCCAGGACATTGACCTGGGGTTCTAGATTGCTAATCCAGTGATGGTCCGAATATGGCACCACTTCTCCCAGTATTACGCAAGTTTTGAAGAGTAAACAGGGAAAGACTCATCAACTAATCAACCGCATGTCTTGTGAAATCACACTTATTTTTCTCAAAATCCCTTTGAGCGCCTCAGCCTCTTCTAACCTGCATTTTAGGCGTAGGCGAATGCCTGTCTTGGGGCCCACTTTTTGTATGGCATTAGAATTAGGTTTATTGTCACGTGTACTCAAGTACAGAAGTACAGCAGTACAGTGAAAGGTTATATGGCACTATCTTAAGTACAAAGTATCAAGGTACAAATCTTAGATATAAAATAGAGAAATAAAGAAAGAAAAGTTACGTTACTTTACAGTTATTTGTAGTATATATTGGTAAAATAAGAAATGAAGTTAAAAAGATAAATATTACCCTCTTTCTATAAATGGCCTGCAGTAAGTCTGTGCACTGGGCTTCCTTGCACAGTCTGACTGGGCTTGCAAGCTGCTAACCGCCCACACTCGTGCCCGCTCCACTTAGACCTCCAGTGCACTGCCGTCCTGTTCCCCAGGTATGCTAGCCATCCCTGCTCTGCTCAGGCCTCCAGCCTGCAGGCCATCCAGCTCCACTCAGGCCTCCAACCTACAGGCTGCTCCTGCTCCACCGCACTCCATGCCTCCAGCACGCTCTGCTTTGACCCTCAGCCACTCCAAAGATGTCACCGCTGCTCCAAAGTAAATTTCTTCTTTAAAAAGACACTAAATTTTTTTTTAAATGAAAGAACGAGAGCAAGAAAAGAAAAGACAAAACAGACAGACAGAATGGACGAGCCCCGGACTGAGGACCCCAGACCCTGCCTCCTCTTCCACCACCATCTTGAATATGCTATTACTGAAATAGGACTTTGCAGCCATACAAGAATGTACTGAGGAGAGATACCTTACAGGGAGTTTCTTAATCCTACAAGTCCTCTTGCTGTTTCTGAATGCCTGTTTCGTTTGCTGGCTATAGTTGGTGAGTGCCTTTCCAATGTGTGTGATGAGCTCTGTTTTTAAACACGTCACCCTAGATACAAGTTAGCAGAAGTTTCTGATTATTTCCAAGGTATGTTGTTGAATCTGATTACAGGTGGAGACTGTCCCGTATCTAGAGTTTTCTTGACACTGATGGCAGTGGAGAACATGACACGTGCATGGGACAGTTGATCTATGAGCCTTTGGAGCTGGCTATCTGTTTGGTCAACTAGTGCAGCATCAGTATACAGAGTTTCTCTGGTCAGGCCATGCTGTCCTTTTGTCTTG
This sequence comes from Ginglymostoma cirratum, assembly GCA_024137785.1. Classification (NCBI taxonomy): domain Eukaryota; kingdom Metazoa; phylum Chordata; class Chondrichthyes; order Orectolobiformes; family Ginglymostomatidae; genus Ginglymostoma; species Ginglymostoma cirratum. The sequence continues at coordinate 19,167,116 of JAHRHZ010000077.1, read as the reverse complement.
GTATGTTAAGGTGTTTCCCACCTGATCATATAAAGCGTGCCCCTTATATTTAAGTTAGAGCAGAGAGAAAAATACCAGACTAGCAATTTAAGAGGCAACCTTATTTTCACCCCTTTCCATATCTTAAAATTGTTCTATGTGGAGCTATTGAAGTGAGTAGCACTGTTATCATAGAGGGATCTTATGAGACTATGAAGCTTGGGAAGACACAATTTTCTCTTGTATGCTGTAAAGGCATGGTCAACTCATGGTACTTTCATTCGGTCGATAGTAGCAAGGCACAGTGGTTTTTGCTGCTCTGTGCACTTCTCAAAGTTGACATAAAGATAAGATTATGTCCCTTATGGATCACATTGCTCTGAAGCCACATTAAGCCTCCAGGACTATTCCTTTGCGAGTTGATGGAGTGATGACATGGATTGAATTGAGAAATAAAAAAGGAATAATCACAATGCTTGGAGTATATTATAGACTCCACACAATCAGATGAGCTGGAAGAGCAAATATGCAGGTAAATTGCAGGGAATCGCAGAAAGAGTCAAGCGTAAATGAGAAAAAAATTGTTTGATAAAACCTTTGGAATGTGAAGAGTATTTAAAAAGCACTTAAGACCGCTTTTAGGTTTTCTACGTACAGATTAAACAAGAGAGAGGTCTGTGTTGCAGAGTCATAGTCATATACCATGGAAACAGACCCTTTGATCCAACTCGTCCATGCCAGCCAAGTTTGCCAAACTAGACTAGTCCCACTTGCCTGTGTTGTCCCATTCCCCTGTAAACCTTTCCTATTTTTGTACTTGTAAATTTTTTCACTGTCCTTGCAAATAAAGTTGGACAAGACCTTTGTGCTTCCCCAGAAAGGTTTCAGGTGGTGGGGATGATGATTAAAAAGTGTGGTGAGAAACTTGAGATTGGGAGAGGGAAATGTTTCATCAGTGAAAGGCCCATTTTACAAAGTTGAGATGTGATTTAACAAAAGTGGACTGCAAATAAATACTTGAAGGCAAATTAACGTGTTACCATTACAGCATCAAAGAAAGTGGTAGTGGGAGTTCAGAACAAATAAGTTTCCAGGGAGATTGTCGAATCTAGAGATTCCTGGATGTCAACAAATACACAAGGTAGGGTAGGGCAAAAAAGGTTAATTATGTTTGATTCTTATATGTAATAACGCAAAGACCATAAAGGAATATCAGAAATGTAAGGGTGAAATTAAAAAGGAAATTGGGAAACCAAAAGAGAATGAAAACAATTAGAGGTCAAGTTTACGGAAATATAAAAATGTTATGTAAGTACTGAAAGTGCAAGAGGATAATTAATAACAGTAGGTCCAATTCTAAATCATGAAGGCCACTTGAACATGGAGGTGGAAGCTGTGGACATGTGTTATGTCTATTTTCGTGAAACGTGGTCACAATGCAACCATTTTAGTTAAGGAGAAGGAAGGTGAAATATTCGATAGGATAAACCAAGGGAGAAGATATTTTTGGAATCACCATCGTTGAAAACTGATAAATTGCTAGACATGGATTAAATGTATCCTAGGCTTTTGAGAGAAGGAGGAATCCTGAACACCATGTGCCAATATTCGCTGGCTGCAGAAGACTGGAGAATGCTAACGATATATGGTATTTTAAAAATGGAGAAAGTAATAATCCAAGGCGCTGCAAGACAATTTAACTTGTCTGGCCCAATAATGTTTTTAGGGAAAAATCTATCAATCCTTACGTGGTAGACTCCAGAACCACAGTAAATGGTTAACTGCCTTCCGGACAATAAATGCTCATCTAGTCAGTGATGCCTCTGTCGCCTGAACAAACAAAGGAAAATCACGCTAACCCCTCTGGTGGACAAATTACTGAAAAAAAATTGGTGGACATTATAAACTGTCATTTAAAAAAGCTTGGATGAATCAAGGGCAATTGTCATTTGTGCTTGACAGAATCTCATCTTGAACATTTGCGTTTTAAGTTTGGAAGCTGAAGAGTTGCTCTCACCGGGAGATGCTTTTTTCCTACAATTAAAGCTCTGTACAAATGGTGGAATTTTGACACATGCTCAAACTGGAACTGAAATGAGAACATAGAACAGTACAGCATAGTGCAGGCCCTTCGGCCCACGATGTTGTGCCGACGTATTATCCTACTAAGATCAATCTACCCTGCATACCCTGCATTTTACTATCCTCCACATGCCTATCCAAGAGTCACTTAAAAGTCTCTAAAGTGTCTGACTTCGTTACCACTGCCAGCAGTGCATTCCACACACCCACTATTCTCTGTGTAAATTGCTGTCCCTTCACTGCCATTGGGTCAAATTCCTGGAACTCCCTCATGAATAGCACTATGGGTGTACACACACATTATGTGGCTTGCAGAGGTAGCTTATAAAAAAACACACACACACACACACTCCCCCCATCTCTCCACACACACACTCCCCCCATCTCTCCACACACACACACACACACACTCCCCCCATCTCTCCACACACACACTCTCCCTCCCCCCTCTCCCCACACACGCACTCTCTCCCACCTCTCCCCACACACACACACACACGCACTCTCCCCACACACACACACGCTGTGTGTGTGTGTGGGGAGGGGGGGAGAGTGCGTGTGTGTGGGGAGAGGGGGGAGAGTGCGTGTGTGTGGGGAGAGGGGGGAGAGTGCGTGTGTGTGTGTGTGTGGGGAGAGGGGGGAGAGAGTGTGTGTGTGGGGAGA
>JAHRHZ010000077.1:19066442-19154392 GCA_024137785.1 Ginglymostoma cirratum | reverse complement strand
TGTGTGTGCATGTGCAGGGGAGTTGTGCGTGCAGGGGAGTGTGTGTGCGGGTGAGGGTGTGTGTGTGCGCGCGCACGCGCGAAAGGGAGGGTGTATGCGTGTCGGAGAGAGGGCGTCTGTGTTTGTGTGGCGGGTAGAGAGTGAGACTGTGTGTGTGCGCGCGCGTGTGTGGAGGAGGGGAGAGAGTGAGACTGTGTGTGTGGGGAGTGGAGAGAGAGAGAGAGTGTGTGTGTCTCATTGTCTGTCTCTCACATGCAGAAACTCTCTCTCTCTCTCTCTCTCTGGGTCTGCCTCATCCACAGGTACGTACTTTCTTTCTTTCTGTCTCACACACGCACACGCACATACACATGCGTGCATGCAAACACACAGACACATTCACACACTCTCTCTCATTCACTCTCTCCACCCCCCACACACGCACACACGCACACACTTTCCTCTCCCCCACGCACATGCAAATACTCTCTGTCTCTTCCCCATACACGCACACACACACTGTCTCTCACGTGCATATACATAGACACAAGCTCCCCCTCTCTCACTCACTCACACACACACACACTCTTTTACACATATGCACACACATGCACAGTCTCTCCCACACACACGCAGTCTCTCTTCCACATACACAAACACAAACACACTGTCACTCTCTCTCCCACACACGTACACTCACTCACTGACTCTGACACATACATACACACACTCGCTCACTCACTCATTCACTCTCTCCCACTTTCCCACTCCCACATTCCCACTCCCGCATTCACTCACTCTCTTCCCTCTCCCCAAATCTCTCTCTCTCACTCACGCACACTCTCACTCACTTTCTCGACTCCCCCCCCACACACACACGCACGCACGCACACACGCACACACGCACACACACACTCTCACTCTTTCTTTCTCTCTCTCTCCCTCTCGATGTCACTCTCTCTCCCTCCCTCTCAGACACACACACAAAAAGCTGCGTTGAGTTTGTATTTGCAGATGCATTTCATTTTGCTCAAAAGCACACAATTTATACACAGACAGTCAGTGTGGCGTTTTATAAATTCCTACTTTAAAAATAAAACCAGTCCGACTCCAAACCAAAACGTAAACAGATTTTCACCAAGGCCCCACACCTAACATCTATTATCTCACCTAAAATGTCACCTCTTCTTTACACTGATTAAACCTTTAGTTCGCTCAGGAGAGTGACCTCAAAGGAATTCCAGCATTTTCACATACATATTATTCAATTAAAACTTTCTCATGGATCCAAGATTTAACAGCATCTCAGGTTTGTCTAGTACATCCTCATCAGTGGTGTGACCCTTTGATCATTGACTTGTAAATTGTGTCTGATTCCACCCCTCTCACTAACACCTGAAGAAGGACTGAGGCTCTGAAAGCTTGTGTTTTGAAACAAACCTGTTGAACTATAATCACTCGTGTGATTTCTGACTTTGTCAGACGTGGCCTCTAAAACTGTTAAAAGTGTCCTTTTGGATCTTTCAGCCAGCTGCATTTTTGATTGGAATGGGCCTGAGGTTAAGTGATGGTATTAATTTGATTTAACTTCTGAAGTAGAAATGCTGAAGAATTGATTGTTGTGTGTGCAAATTGTTAACTTTGCATGTAAGATTACATTTGTCAGCAACAGTCTGAATTTGGCAGCTTTAATTTTTTAAAGAACTGCTATTTCCAATCTCCCTCCTTTCTTCTACAGAAAATTTACCCTATTTGATTTTGAGATTGTCAGTGGAATTACTAGTTTACAATACTTGGTGGTAATCTTCGCAATAGTCTGGTTTTGCACAACCTATTCCTGTTTCTGATTAATTCCCTTCATGATTTAAGTACCTAAATGTACAGCCATACCTATATCTGTGACGGTTCTGTCCCTGACAGTGCCCGCGAACGATGAAATCTGCAAGTGTGGAGCTCTTTTAAAATAGATTAAAAATTGCGGATGCGTGAGTTTTGCCCATGGAAGTTTATTTTTAATGTTACTTATTTTTTGGTGCGGAGAGGCAAATTCATGATCCGCGATTTGGCCGATGCGTAAGATTTACTCTATATTTTTAATTGGATTGGTATAGGCTTCCTAACGTTCTTGTTGCTATTCATTTTGTTTTTGCTTTTTGCAACTGCCTCTTTTTAGAAATGATGCACTGTCTGATGAAGCTGGTGTTTAATGGTAAATTGTTCTCAGTAGCAAATATGAAATTGAAAATAAGAAAGCACTTGGTTAATTACTTACAAGGCAATTAGTTGCAACGTGTCAATTATTTTTTCCCTAACTTGCAAAAAGGATGAAGAAGATTGTCACATGTGCTTCAAAGACTCGTTGGAAAGCTGTTTTCAGTATTTCTTTTCTAGTTAGACGATTGCAGTACAGTTATCTCATCATGTTTCCTTGTACAGATAAGATATTCATTGCATTTCAATGAAGATTTCCAAAGCAGCCTGTTCATTATTGTCTTTTTTTAAAACTGCATACCTTTTATTTCGGTGTTTCCTGTATTCAGTATTGGAAGTTATTCTGTGCGTGCACTAATGTGACTGAATTTATGCTTTCAGATTGCAAACACTGTTTGGGAAGTTTGATGAAGTGCAGAAGTCTGGGAACATGATTTTGTGTTTCAGCCATGGTAAGTTTATAGAATATATTGTGCTAATTGTTAATTTTGGATTTGTGTAAAATTTTGATTGAATGTGCAGTTGAAAAATGTTGTAATTTCAAAGTAGCGCCATTGATCCTAGGATTGTCACTGCACTCATGATTTGTTCTCACCTGATACTTTTCTGCATTTGTTCTGCACTCACCAAGTCTGGCTTTCCCAGAAATGTCTGTGTCCATTAGGGAACTCAATGAATGGCGGGGTGGATGAGTGAACTAGTAAGGTAAGTGAGGTGAGTTAGTTGAGAAGTGGCTGGGTTGGGGATTAAGGGAGCTGGATTAGAAGGTCAGTTTGGGGGATGGAGGATTGGCAGTTGAAGGGGAGGGTGGCGGTGAATTAGTTGAGACAGGTTGACGTTAGTTATCTAAGAGTTAGACAAGGATTTAATCTGTCGAACATTTCCTGGGTGAGTATAGCTCAGCGTTAGAGACATTTTCAGAGAATCCTGGAGTAGCAGAATTGCTTGCCGAAATTTGAAACTTGACTGGCAATTTGCACACAGATCAGTGTGTCAAGACTTCTCACAACAATCCAGAGATGAGAAAATTTGGCTTGTGTACCATTCTAGTGCAGCTATGTAAAATTCTGCACTTCAGTCTCAGAACTGAAATTGCATCATATATGTTCTTGTGTAAATATAAAAGCTTAGCATTGCATTTTTATATATTTTAAAATTTCTGAGGACTTTGCTAAAGGAATATCTTAATCAATCCTTTATTGCATTGGAGTTCATCTAATTTTTTATGAAATTCGATACACTGCATGGAATATATCAACTTAAATAGAATAGAATCAAAGATCCTTCATTGTTACGTCTATGCCAGTACAGGAGTACAGTGAAAAGCTTTTTTTACAAAGGCTGCCTTCTAATGGTGCCATCTTAGGTACAAGTACCCAGGTACAAATCTTGTATACAAAAGAGGAATAAAAGGAAAATTATTAGCATTGCTTACAGTGTCTAAAAAATAAGTTGGAAATAAGATAGTTGTACCCTAGTTAAGGGATTGACATTTCAGTCAGGTGAAGAATTTCCTAATTTAAAAGCAACTGGCATTTTGATATCCATCCGACCAGTGGTATTTTGTATTTTTTAAGAGCGTCTTATTTTGGAACATTTAGAGTCATAGAGTTATAGAGCTGTGCAGTATGGAAACAGACCCTTCGATCCAACTCCTCCATGCCGACCAGATATTCTAAATGATCCAGTCCCATTTGTCAGTATTTGGTCCATATTCCTCTAAACCTTTCCTATCCATTTATCCATCCAGATGCCTTTTAAATATTGTAATTATACCAACCTCCTCCACTTCTTCTGGCAGCTCCTTGCCTACACGCACCACCCTCTGCATGAACATATTGTCCCTTAGACCCCTTTTAAATCTTTTCCCTGTCACCTTAAACTAATGCCCTCTCATTTTGGGCTCCCCCACCCCGGGGAAAAGACCTTGTCTATTCACCCTATCCATGCCCCTCATGATTTAATAAACTTCCATAAGGTCACCTGTCATCCTCCAACATTCCAGGGAAAATTGCCCCACCCTATTCAGTCCCTTCCTATAGCTCAAACCCTCCAACCTTGGCAACATCATTGTAAATCTTTAATGAACCATTTCAAGTTTCACAACATCCTGCCTATAGCAGGGAGACCAGAATTGCGCGCAGTATTCCAAAAGTGGTCTGTACCGCTGCAACATGACCTCCTAACTCCTGTGCTCAATGCACTGACCAGTAAAGGTAAGCATACCAAACACCTTCTTCACTACCCTGTCCACCTGGGACTCTACTTTCAAGGAACCACGAACCTGTACTCCAAGGTCTGTTTGTTCAGCAACACTCCTTGGACCTTACCATTAAGTGTATAAGTCCTGCCCTGATTTGCCTTTCCAAAAAGCAGCACCTCATATTTATCTAAATTAAACTCCATCTGCCACTCCTCGGCCTATTGGCCCATCTGATTAAGATCCCATTGTACTCAGAGGCAGCCTTCTTTGCTGTCCACAACACCTCCAATTTTGAAGTCATCTGCAAACTTACTAACCATTTCTAAATACGTCACACAGCTGTGACAGAGATGGGAAAGTTAAATGAAAGAAAATCTCTGATATTCACTTTGTCAGTAACAAGTAACAACTTATTTATTTAACCTTAACAGTGAACAAATTAACAGAACTACTAAAAGACTGAAAATTCCCCACAACTCCAAACTATTCCCTAACTGAACAAAATTCTGCTGTTATGCTGTACCAATAAACACAAGTCCCACTTAAATAACCCAAGTAGTAAGAGAAAAAAATTAAAACTTAGTCTGTCAAATTCCAGCAGAGTGTGTCTTCCAGAATGCTCTGCCTTCTCTACTGTCTCTCCAGTCATAAACGCTTTTCTTCTGCTGTTCTCAAGTCATAAATTCCTTTCTTTCGCTGATCCTGCTGACAGGAATGTTTTCTCAATGAAGACTCTTAGTTCGAAGTGCTGTGGTACCTTTTATGGATAAGATGGTGCTTTCTTAGAGAGCTTAGCAATTTCTTGTGAGAGCGAGGTGCTTATTTCTCAGATAGCAGTTTGCTCTCACACCGATTTTCAAACACCCTGTCCTTATATGCCTTGGATGACATATCAATTTTCTTATAATAGAATTGGTGCGAGGTTGTCAAAACTATCAGATTTAAATTCAATTGGCTTTCAGTCGCTAAGTGCTTAGTTTAGATTATTTGGCTGATTTCAGCGAGTTGTCAAAACATTAAAACAAGCCTAAGGTTTCCAATCACATAGCCAATTAATATATGTTTCAAGTTTAGAACTGGCGATACATCTTCAGCTACGTGCGGGCACTTTTTTTTCTGTGTGAATTTCTAAGCTTAGAAAGCACTTTATCTCTTAAAGGAACTACACACTCTACACAACTTTGTAACATAATTGATTACTTTTGAAGTGTAATGATCATTACAGTGCCCGGTGTTCATAAAGGAGAAGTATCATAAATTTATAGTGACCATTCAACTTAAAATTTATCCACTACGTTTCCTGGAAAAAAAAATCAGATTTGTTTCAGGGTATTTTTTCAGACAAAGTGAAAAGAAACATGAATCTGTTTTTCTGTCATTTTTTTTTATGTGTAGCAATGATAACTGAGTTGTGTATTGAGAATAATCTTAGGATTGTTTGTTTAATTAATACGGCCATACTTATTTACAATACTTGTAGGGAGAGATTGAATTTCATTTTGGTCCTCTTGGGGAGCAGGATATATCTACAATTTGTCTGGTATGTGTAATTTGATCCTAGGTATTGCATCGCATTTTTCTTCTTAAGCATTCTTAAGGATCGAGGCTGCTTGGCTTCTCCTCCAATTCAGGTTGTTTTGAGGTGGTCGATCAGTTCAATCAATAATCTAGGAACCAACTCAATTAAATTGGCAATATTAATATGGAAAATGATGAGCTGACAATGACAGGATAGGTAGTAACTATCTGAGTATATTAACAGATAAGTGCAAATTTATCAAAGGACAAAAGACAAAGCTCTGTTTTGAATGCATGAAAACTTTGGTACAAAACAAATTAACTGATCATAAATATTTATTTCTATTTGCATTATCTGGAAGTCATTAAAGAGACATAACTACTGGATAGCGTAGATTAACCCTGAATCTTGAAGGGTAAAGAACAGACAACAGAACAACAAGGAATAAGAATCTATCACAGTCAGTTCTGAAGAAAGGTCATTGTACTTTGCTTCTTCTCCACAGATGCTATGAGACCCGATGGGTTTCTCCAACAATTTCTGTTTTTGTTCGGAAATAAGAGTAGGCCGCTTGACCGTTTGAACCTGCTCCACAATTCAATAAAATCATGGCTGTTCTGATCTTAAACTCAACTCTACATTCTAGCATACCCAACATAATCCTTCACCTCCTTGCTAACCAGGAATCTATCTAACTGTTCTTTACAAATGTCTAAAGATCCACTGCCTTTTGAGGAAGGGAATTCCAAAGACTCAACAATGAGAGAATTTCCTTCTTCATCTCTGCATTAAATTATAACCCCTAGTTCTTGATTCTAGCACAGGATAAAACATCTTTTTCACACCCTTCTGGTCAGACCCTGTGAGGATCTTATAGAAACATAGAAAATAGGAGCAGGAATATACTGTTTGGCCCTTTGAGCCTGCTCCCCGCTTCAGTACGATAATGTCTGATCATCATCCCACTTTCTCCCCATACTGTTTGACCCCTTTCGCCTTATAACTAACTCCTTCTTGAAAACATTTAATGTTTTGGCCTTTCTGTAGCAATGTATTCCACAGGCTCACCACAGTCTAGTTGAAGAAATTTCTTGTCTCAAGCCTAATTGGCTTGCCCTGTATCCAAAGACAGCAATCCCTGGTTCTAGACTCCCCAGTAATTGGGAACTTTGTTCCTGCATTAACTCTGTTTAGTCTTGTTAGAATTTTATAGGTTTCCTTAAGATCTGCTCTACATTTCTAAATTCTACAACTAGGGGACGTAGTCTGCGAATTAGGGCCAGACCATTTCGGAGAGGTGTTAGGATGCACTTTTACACAAGCACTTGTGGACACAGTATGAAGGAGTCGGTTAGCTCAGTTGGCTGCATGGCTGGTTTGCAGTGCCAGCAGCAGGGGTTTAATTCCCCCACTGGCTGAAGTTACCATGAAGGACACTTCTCAACTTTACCTCTCGTAATACCATTCTATTAGCTTTCTGGATTACTTGCTACAGCTGCATACTAACCTTCTACAAATCATTCACTGGACAACAAATAAAGTCATGGGGTCATACAGTTCGGCCCAACTTGTCCACGCTGACCAGTTTCCCAAACTAAACTTGTGCCACTTGCCTGCGTTTGGCCCATATCCCTCTAATTTTTTTCCTATTCGTATATCTGTCCAAATGTCTTTTAAATGTTATAAGTGTACCTGCATCTACCACTTCCTCTGGCAGTTCATTCCAGATACAAAGCAACTTCTATGGAAGAGTTGTCCCTAAAGTCCCTTTTAAATCTTTTTCCTCTCAACTTAAAAATATGTCTTAAGTTTTGAACTCACCCACCCTAGGGCAAGGACCTTTGCTCTTCACCTTATCTGTGCCTTTTGGCAGCTCAGGTTCCGCAATCTCTCACATTTAGATAATATGCTTCTTTTTTATTCTTTCTCCCAAAATGGACAAATTCACACTTTCTCACATTATACTCAATTTGCCAGTTCTTTGCCCATACAATTAACCTATCTTTATCTCTTTATAGACTCTTGACATGCTTTTCACAAATCACTTTCCTACCTATCTTTGTGTCGTCAGATTTAGCAGATTAATCTGATGAAGAGCGACTAAACTCAACGTTGGCTTCCCTTCTCTCCATGGACACTGCCTGTCCCACTGTGATCTCTAGCATTTTCTGTTTTCAGTATGGATTCCAGCATCTGCAGTAATTTGCTCCTGCATCAAGTTGTGGCCCACTGTATTGTTGGTGCCATAACTTGCTAGTCTAAGAAGTTGTTTCAAAATGAATTCCTCATCAAATTCTCACCCCCTACAGACTAAGGGGGTGGCCATGGGAACCAACATGGGTAGAAGCTATGCCTGCTTCTTCGTTGGATACGTGGAACAGTCCCTCTTCCACTGCTACACTGGCACGATCACCCACCTCTTTCTTCACCACATTGATGACTGTATCGGCGCTGCCTCGTGTTTCCACAAGGAGCTTGAACAGTTCATCAACTTGACTAACACCTTTCACCCCAACTTCAAGTTCACCGGGACCATCTCTGATATTCTCTCTCTTCCTGGACTTCTCTGTCTCCATCTCTGGTGACCGCCTCAAAACTGACATCTATTTCAAGCCCACTGACTCCCACAGCTACCTAGACTACACCTCCTCTCACCCACCTACCTGCAAGAATACGATTCCCTACTCCCAATTACTCCACCTCCACTGCGTCTGCTCCCAAGATGGGGCGTTCTACTGCCGAACATCCCAGACGTCCTCTTATTCCAAGGACCTCAATTTCCTCTCTTTGGTGGTCGAAAATGCTCTCAACCACATCTCTTGCGTTTCCTACACCTCTGCCCTCGCACCCCCCCCCCCAACAAAAACAAAGACAGAACCCCCCTTGTCGTCACATATCACCCCATGAACCTCCATATACAACATATTATTCTCCGCTATTTCCGCCACCTGATCCCACAACCAAAGATATATTTCCCTGCCCACCCCTATCTGCCTTTCGTAGGGACTGCTCTGTCTGTGACTCCCTCATCCACTCCACACTCCCCACTAGCCACACCACCCCCGACACTTTTCCCTGCAACTGGAGAAAGTGCTACACTTGCCCCTACACCTCCCCCCTCATCTCCATTCAAGGCACCAAACAAACCTTTCACATCAGACAGAAGTTCACCTGCACATCCGTCAGTGTGGTCTATTGCAACTGCTGCTCCCGATGTGGCCTCTTCTACATCAGCAGAGGCTTGGAGACCACTTTGTCAAGCACCTGTGCTCTGTTCGCGACAAACAACAACACCTTCCGGTCGTGAACCATTTTAACTCCCTCTCCCACTCCCTGGGTGACATATCCATCCTCAGCCTCCTCCAGTATCACAATGATGCCACCTGGAAACTGGAGGAGCAGCACCTCATATTCCGCCCCGGGAGCGGTTTACCAGTTTCAAAATCTCCCCACCCCGGCCTCGTCCCATGACCAAACCTCCCTTTCATCCCTGCCTCCTTGACCTGACACAACCTGTCCATCTTCTCTCCCACCTGTCTGCCCCTCCCACCTCACTGACCAACCCCCAACACTGCCTGCCTGCACTCCCCTATCACCATCTCACTTACCTTCCCCAGCCCCACCTCTCCTTTCTCTATTTATTTTGGAGTTCCTTTCTTCCCACCACCCCCCCCCATTTCTGAAGAAGAGTCCCAGCCCGAAACGTCAACTTTCCTGCTCCTCTGATGTTGCCTGGCCTGCTGTGTTCCTCCAGCTCCACACTGTGGTACCTCCTTTCTAACTTTGTTTACTCTCTGCCAATTTTCCTTTGTCTCACATAATAATCTAGAGATTATTATCTTTTGAGGTTCTGCTTAATTTGGTGTTTAGCTCCTCATGCTGGCAATGCAGAAATTCTTTCCTTGCCTGCCTATGTCTTTGGTGCTTACATGAACCCTCCCAACTGCCTCCTTCCCCCACTAACTACAGTTCTTCTCCAACCCAGAGCAGCTATCCTGAACCTTGGCACCAGGAAGAAAACATGGCTGTTTGGACTCACACTGTTTGCTGTAGAGAACAGTGTCAATCCCATAGACTATGCTTTTCCATAAGACTACTACATTCATTTTGGCTCCCCTACTTAAATGATTTCCTGTACCTCAGTGCCACAGCCCTTGCTCTCATCAAAACAAGCTGAGAGAACCTCAACCCCCTGTAACAATTACAGAAGCTGATATTCCTGTACTCTAGTTCTCTGGCTGCCCTTACCTGTCTCATTTGCAGTCACACCCTCCTGTTGCTGACTACTGACCATATCAGAATTCCCTCTTCTAAGTGGTCTCACTGCCTCCTGGTACAAAGAATCCAGGTAACTTTATCATTCTCTGATGCATCGCAGTGTCTGTAGTTCAGTGTCCACCTCTTAAACTCTGAACCAAAGCTGCTCAAACATCACTTATTTGGATGTTTGCCCTGGATCAAAAGAGTATCCTTGAGCTCGCACATAGTGCAGATTTGACACATCACCTACATTGCCATTCATAATTAATTAAGTTTTTAATCAATTATTTCATTATATTATTCACTTATGTATTTTCTTTTTTATGTACGATATCAACTTTAGTACCAATGTGCATACTATATTAGAACTGAGAATAGAGTAGACTGAGACCAGTTACAAATAGTCACTCTTGAAGATGCAAATGTCTCTGTCAGGTCTTGACCTGATGTTTGGCTTGAGCTTCCTGCCTGAAAATCCTTTCTTGGCAATATCAGCTAATGAACTTAATGACTTTCTGTGATGTCATAATTTCTGAACAAAAACCCCCTGCTGGACACTGATCTCATACTGCTTCACTGCAATGAGCACTGCAGGACTCATTCCATACTGCTTCACTGTGAATCTGACTGCAAGATCGTCTTCCTAGACTGCTTCATTGTGATGCCAACTGCAGGACACTCTTCCTGGACATGAAGCTAGGAGAACATTGGGGGAGACCCTATTAATTTTTGATTGTATTAGAACAGTACAAAGGGAGTACCAAATTTCAGGGAATCAGGGTATAGAATATGTTCAGAAGCAGTTCAAAGAAGGTTTACTAGACTAATAACTGGAATAAATGGATTGTCTATTAAGGAATGTTTTGATGGTCCTGGCATATTTCAGCTTGAGTTCAGAATGTAAGAGGCAACTCCGTTGAAACTTATAAGATGCAGAGGTGTGCTGACGGGGAGTATGTAGGAAAGATGTTTCCTCCAGTTCAATTAAAGTTACAACACTGTCATATAACCAATAATGTGAAGAATTTCCTAGATATGTTCTGTGCCCAAAAAGCTGGGCAAACTTAGCCTAAACAATTACTGCCCTAACAGTCTACTCTTGAACATCGATGGAATGATGGATGGGGTCATCAACAGTGCAGTCAATCGACACTTGGAAAGAAATAACCAGATCCGTAATAGTCACTTTGGTTCCCACGAGGGCCACTTAGCTGCTGACCTTCTTACAGCTTTGGTCCAAAAATGGAAAAGAAGAGCTCAACTCCAGTAGCAAAAGGAAAGTGACTGCCTTTGACACGAAGGCACAATTTGATTGATTTTGTTGTCACAGAGCTTTAGTCAAGGAGGAGTCAATGGGAATCATGAGAAAGTTCTCTGCTGTTTGTAGTCCTGCCCTGAAGAAGGGAAGATCATTGTAGTTGTTGGAGGTTAATCATTCAGGAGTGGGGATGTTCCCTGATAATTGCACAATATTCAGTACTATTTGCAACTCCACAGATACTGAAGCAAATGCAGCAATACCTGGACAACATCTAGGTCGGAGTTGATAAGTGGCAAGTAATTTTCATGCCACACAAATACCACACAATCATGAAGAATAGAGAACCTGACTCTTATTTAAGTGGAGAAAGACTGCAGAAAACTATAGCATAGAGGGACACGGAAGTCCTTGTCCATGAATCACGAAGAGCTAGCGTCCAAATCCAACAGGGAAGACAAATGAACTCTCAGCCTCTATTTCAAAGGGAATGGAGTATAAAAGTTGAGAGGTTTTGTAAAAACTATACAAGGTGCCAGTCAGACCACACCTCAAGTACTGTGCACATTTTTCTCCCCTTATCAAAGGAAAGAAATGCCAACATTGCAAGCAGTTCAGAGAAGGATTATTTGATTGCTTCCAGGTATGGAGGAATTTTCTTATGAGGAGAAGTTGTGTAAGTTGGGCTTGTACACTTTGGAGATTTGTGGAAATGAGAGGAGATATTAGTAAAACATGTAGGATTATTGGAGGGGTTGACAGGGTAGATGCGGACAGGTTATTTTCCTTTGTGTGAGAGTCAGGGACCAGAAGGTGTAATCTGAGTAAAATACGTTTAAGACAGATGAGGACGATTTTTTTTTCTGAGAAGGTAGTCAATCTAGGGAATTCTTATCAAGGAGACCTGTTGTGGCTAGCTTGATAGGTACATTTAAGGCTGAGATAGACAGATTTTTAATCAGTATGGAAATGACAGTTATGGGTGAAGGCAGAAAAGTGAAGTTGAAAATCTAAAATTCTATTGCGGATAAGACTAGATTCATGGAGATGAGGGATACTGTAGTCTTTCATCATCGTCCTTCTGATAAAAATTTTACAGCTTGAGTTTGAATAGTTAATTTATGAAAGATATTGCCAACCTGTGCTTTGTGTTTTGCTGCTGAAGCTTTGGCACTCTGAGGCTTGGCAATTTCAGAATTTTATTTTGGAAACCACAGACTTGATTTGCAAAAGAGATGCGTGGAATAAACAGGGAATTTTCATTGTGTTGATAAAACTATGCAGCCTTTTCTTTTGTTTTTTGCTGATTTGTTTTCATTTGGGTTCTTTGATCTCTCTGTTCTTGCTCAGCTGTCATTAGTAATGAAGACTGGGTGTTGAATGCCTTGTAATTTTCCATGACAAAGGCTCATTGCACCTGCGCATCCACTCGCCTTGTGTCGCTGTCACGAATTGGATCGTGCTACGTCAAATGTTATGTAGCTTCCCTTACACTGAGCCTTTGATGGTATTGTTTGAATGTGCTGGTTTTGTAGTTGACTTAGATTGTAAAACAAAGACTCATTTCCCCCCCCCCGCCTGATTCAGAATCAGGATATGTGCAGATCTGCAAACAAAAATTACATAAATTCTGTTTATAATACAAAATATTTGATTTTCAGGTAAACTCTGGCCACGTGATTGCGGTCTGATTATATTGAGCATCTGCAGGGAATACAGATATTCTGATTACTGAACATGTGTCTTGTGTTGTTGTGGTGCTCTAAAAGTCCCCACTGGAAGCTTGAGACCAAATTATGAGCATAATTTGGATGCACAATAGGTGGTGCATGTGTTGTGCTGTGTTTCAGAAACATAGTAAATTTTATGTACGTGCCAAGTAGGTCATCTGATGCCATTTCGATTTCAGGTATTTATTTTAAAAGTGACAGCAGACTTGCAAATGAAACTCTGTTAGCAGTGAGACTTTTATTTTGAATTCGTCCAACAGCTGTTGGCTATTACAGTGTGAAGCTGCAATCTGACTAGGTCACACAGTGTTTTGCTTATCTTTGTGGTGTGCTGGGGATAACAGCGCCAGCACCTACAGTTAGTTATTCAGCTGCTTCAGGATCAGATTTGATATTTCATTCTGCAAGTGTCAGCTTTTGTGAAAACATGGCCATGGGTGACGGTGAGTGCCAACAAGAAATACAGCCAAAGTGTAATGAGTTACATTATTTATAGATAAATGTAAAAAACAAAGCCTATGCTATCACAGTTTTTCTTGATGAAAATTTGTTTGTTCTGATGAGAGAAGAAAAGGAAATCTTATGCTTTATTTCTTTGAATTTTATTGATTAAATTAATTTAGTTTTACCCATGGAATACAACTGTCAGTGAACCTGCTGAAAATGTATGTGTAGTACTTAGAATTATTTGTTGTTTGTATAAATGTTAGAATATTCTGATCTGTATTGGATGCGTTTAATTTATTACTGTATATTCATCTGAAATATCTAACTTCTGTAACTATGAATTTTTCTTACTAACATTAAAAACCCTAAGAAGTCTTAATTGCAGTAAGAGATGACTTGATTATATTGAAATCTATGAAATAGAAAATTTTAAATGAATATCAAAAATGTTTGTTCAATTGGTTTTGTATGAAAAGAATATGTCTACTAAATGGAGCATTGTGCTTTTGATTGTGCAATGAATTGATATTTTGGTCAAATTGAACTATTTATCTGTTGAGGATTGGGCAATTTTTTACAGACATAAAGTTGAAAAGGTTAATAATTGAAATATTACTCAAAATGTTGAAAAGAAAAATGGTACTAATTGCCACTTAAATTTGGTATTTCTGCAAATGCTTACAACACACATTGCTCCTTTATCTTGTCAAATCTGATTTAGGCCACATTGAGCTGAAGGGCATCAGCCTAGATTTCAGTTGCCGTTTCCAGTGATCTCTCAGAATTGAAGTTGTAGGATTTGCAGTTAAAAAAATTTCTGTGGGTTCCGTGAGGAGGCCATGCACTTAATAGAAAATCATCATTCATTGATGCTAGTGTAAAATGATGCGCATTTTGGAATCAAAATATATGCAGGAGCTTTGTGAAATGATGCCAGGAATAATTTGTAGCATTGGTGTACCATTGAAGTGTACATTACAATATAACTATAAAACTAGGTGGTTGGTTGTAAGAGCTGAAGAACATTATCTTTGGAAGTGCTTTGGATATTATTTCTTGTATTGTCAACTTTTCTAGAAAAAGTTATGTATTGTCAAAAAAATTAGACATTTTTCTAAACAAGTAAATATGAAGAAATTGAAGTTTCAACCTAGAGAAAAAAGACAAAACAAAATGGGAATTTATTGCAAGCACAGGTAAAATTAGATAAGAAAGTATCAGTATAATTAAAGTGATAAATAATGGGAGAGCCAACATGAAGGATGAGCCTTGACCCTTGAAATAATGGCTGTTCACACTTTGGTGTAAAATTCAGTTTTTACTTTGCTCGTGGGATGTGGGTGTTTTTGGCTGGACCAACATTTATTGCCCATGCCTAATTGCCCTAGAGGAAGTGGTGCTGAACTGCCTCCTTAAACTGTTGCAATAGTTGTGTTTAGTGGAAAGCAAAGTAAGATTAGACAGAAATGAGTGAGACCTGAGATTGCATATTGAAAGTATTTGGCACAAAATTGTATTGAAGCATTCATTTACATATTTTGTGGTTTAGAACGTGATATATCAGATAAAAATCACTGACCAAGAAAAACATACAGTGTTTCAGTTATCAAATTGATCTGTGACCATCACAACAAATTATGTAGTCTGCAAATTTATACATTCCAGAATTCTATCACTTATACGAAGATCATACTTTTTGTTATGGTTGTTATGAATTAATTGTGGTAAGTGGCATTTTGAAGAAGTAATGAAATTTAATTGTATTAATTTTTATGAGACAGACATCCTATATGCAGTAAGGTTCTAGTGCATTAATGTATCAGTGTACTTAATTGCTCTAAGTTGTCAAAACAAGAGAGCTACAATTTGCTATTTTTTCTGGGTTTCTGTGATTCTGGCATTTCAAAAATAATCCATCCAAAATTAGATCAATACATGTAGAAATGGGCTGTTTGCTTTTGATTGCATGGTGTTCAGATAGAGACTGATAAGTGGCAAGTAACGTTTGAGCCATAGAAATAAGCTAACTACATTTAGTGGTATTGCCTGTGCTGTCAACATCCGGGGGTTTCCAGTAAGCAGAGACTTTAGCTATATAAGTGGCAATGAAAGCAGGCCTCTCACCTCATCTCGCCTCCTGATTTCCCAAACATTATCAACCATTTACAAGACACATATTTGACACATGATTGAGTACTGTCTGTTTGCCTGAATGGGTACAGCTGAAGGAACATTCAAGAGGCTCAACACCATTCAAAAGATTCCTCATTTACAGTGCACCCATCACCTCCACCATGCACAGCTTCCACACCATGGAGTGGCACATTCTGGCTGCAATGGATGTTGGGCCAGTTACCATGACTGTTTCTGCTTCACCTCTCAAACCAGTAATCTGTCCCATCAAGATGCTAGTGGGTAGCAAATGTCCAGATTCCTAGCCAGGTCACACACCACATCTGACTTGGACATGGATAGCCTGCCTCTGTTATTGTTGGGTCAACACCCCGAGCTTCCTTACCTGCATAGTGAGAGTGGGAGAGCGGTGATTACATAAAGCTCATCGTCACTTTCTCAAGGGCAATTAATTATCAGTAATAAATGTCGACCTTATCATCAATATTCACTTTTCAAGAAGAAATAAAAAGTAAATAGATCTTAAAATTTAAGATGCAGCATAAACAATCTATGAAGCATGTTCATTTTTCTTCACTCTTGTCTAAAATGTACTGCCAGTTATGATCTTGGAAAGTATGATGTAATGATAGTGTGAACATTACAAAATGACCTTTCAAATTGGCAGAAAATGTTGGTGAAATTTAGAATATACCAATATAAACCTGCCACAACAACAGGTACTGGTTAAAAATACATTTTGAATAAGTGTTAAGAAGTGAATGGTGATTTATTAATATATGAGAACACCATCACCTCCAAGTTGCCCACCATCCTGATTTGGAAATATATCGCCGTTCCTCTACTGTCACTGGGTCAAAATCCTGGAGTTCCCTCCCTAATAGCATTGTGGGTCACCCCACAGCAGGAGGACTGCAGCGGTTCAAAAAGGTAGCTCACCACCACCTTCTCAACAGCAACTAGGGGATGGGCAAGAAATGCTGGCCAGCCAGCGATGCCCACATCCCACAAAATAAGTAAAAAAATTAAGATGACACAGTTTTGAGTGAATGTAGATGGAGACCCTGGACAGCTTAGAACTCAAGATTAGATCAAATATCAAATTAGAAGGATGGCAGGGGAGCCAAGATTCTGGTGACTGCGTTAGGAATGTTTCAGACCAAGGAGTTATTTGTAGAGGAGCTTGAATTTATTGTTTTGTGGATGATAAGTGCCAGAGGATATGAGGTGTTTAGACAAGGTGGGTCCAGTAAAATTCATTAGCTCCCTGTCTGATAAAGTGACTGCACTGTCAAAAAAATTGTTTGTTTTATAATTGCATGTTGTCTGTCTTCATGCTGTGACTTGGTTATTGTTGAAACAGTAGACTCTTCTGAGACTAAAATACATTAACCACCAGTTACTTGCTGATCAACATTATTGAGGACTGGCCAATGCAGAACGTGTGAGGTTTAATTCCATTATGGTGGATAATTGAAATTCCACTGTAATGTAGACCTTGAAGTATTTGATTTATTATCAACATTACCATGGGTCAAATAACTGACCTGCTTTCTGCTAATTCACTCTTGACTTGAGTGAAAAATTTGAAGCAATGAAAATGGCAGCATAAGCAATGTCAAGCTAAAAAATTGTATTGGTCAAACATGAACAATATGGCTGAATAGAACTAGTTTAGGTTGAGTATTAAGGTTTCAAAATAATATTGTTTGAAAATATATTACTATTAACCAAGTTTCTAAAAGCTTGTAATCTTGAAAACTGATGAATTTGCTGAAAATGTTTGTGCTCTTCATCTCATTGCCACTACATCCTAAGGCTTAAGTCACCTTACAAATTTGTTCATGGTCTAGTTTTCAGCTTTAAGAATTTTTATACACTGAATATTTGTACTTTTTGAAGAAATTGGGGCGAGGGAGGTACAATTTGCAAGAAGCTGATGAAACTATTCATGGACTGGCTTCCTTATTCTTTCGTCGGATGTGGGTTTCACTTCAAAGCTGTTCATAATGAGCAACAATCGGAGAATCTGCTTGCAATGTATTTGTAGCACTTTATTCCAACTTCAAACTTCTGTACGTTGATCCTAACTTCTCATTTAACTACCTTCTCATTTAACTGACTTCTCAGTTACTTTAATCACACGTTACCAGATAAATTTAATCTAGACGATGATTGATGAATAACATTTTTTCATAAGTGTTCCTCCTTAAATCAACTCAGTTATGTGAGTCAGTTCTTGAACTCCTTTCTCACCTCAGAGCAAAGTATTGCATGCTTGCAAACAAGAATGAAATTAATTTCTAACCCCAATTCCCCTATAAGAAAGAATCTGTTGGGAGGGTAGAGGTATTCAGTTCTGTTATGTTTGTTTTTATTAGAATCTTCTCATGACTTCTGGACGTTATCAAAGACAGTCTCCTTGGATGCTCCCCTATCCACCATGTTAGCTACTTTTTAAAAAATCATTCGACATAGCCCCCTTCACAAATTTATGCTTATCGACTCATCCAAGTGCCCACCCATCAGAATGGATTTGCACTTGGACTGAGCATCGCACCATCTTGCTGCTCGTTTTGGTCACGTCCAGTGACTCCAGTTGTGGTGCACAGGTAATGTCACACACAAGCAGTTTCAAGGGTTGAAGTTTCAAGTCTGGGTGATCTGTCAATTCACAAAGAGATGTTAACAAAACCACTCACATTACAAAATACAAAGTAAAGCTAACTTGTTGTTAATTTTCTTTTGCAACTTGTGGGGAATAGAATTGGTTTTTGTTGAATGTTAGCAAACAGTTTTACTGTGTTGCTAATTATGACATGATCTTGTGGGTTTACTGGGAGAAATGATGAACAAATTTTATATTTAATATCCATATATGAAGGACATTGTGGCAACATTTGACTGAGTGTGGTATCAAGGAGCCATAGTTAAACTGAAGTTGATGGGAATCAGAGGTTAAATGGATTGGCGTTCAGAGTCATACCTAGCAGCAAGGAACATAGTTATTCAAGGTCAGAATAGTGTTTCAAACATTTTTCAGGGTCGTGTCCTGGGCCCAAATATCTTAAGCTGATGCATCAGTGATTTTTCCTCATCGTAAGATAAGCAGTGGGGATGCTGACTAGTGGTTGAAGTGTTTAATACCATTCGCAACTCCTCAGATACTGAAATGGCTCATGTTTGCATGCAACACTTGGACTGATAAAGGGCAAGTAACAATCATGGTACATGAGTACCAGAGAATAATCAATTCCAAAAAGGGAGTTTCTAGCCATCTCTCCTCGATATTCAATGGCTTAATCATTCCTAGATATCACATCATCAATTAATCAGAAATTTAACTGGAGCAGACGCATAAATGCCATGGTTGCGTAAGTAAATCAGAGGCTGGGAGCTCTGTTGTGATTTACTGAATTGACTCTCCTAAACCAGTCCATCATATAAGGTACGAGTCAGGAGTGTTTTGGAATACTTTCCATTTGCTTGGATAAGTGCATCTCCAACAAGATTCGAGAAGGCCAACCGTCCAGGTCAAAGCAGCCCACTTAATTCACACCCAACTGCCACTGTAAACATTCACTCCCTCCACTATTGGGCACACTGTCCAATGTTATGTATCACCTACAAGACGCCCTGCAGCAACCCATCAAGAGTGTTTCAACAGTGCCTTCTGAACCCTTGAACTTGCCGTACAAAAACAAGGCCAACAGACGCATGGGCAAATGACCACCTGCAACTTTTCCTCCAAGTCTGACACTAGTCTGAATTGAATTTATATTGCCATTCCTTAACTGGCGGGTCAGTGCATTACAATTACGGTTGCACTAAGCAGAAATCCAAAGGTTGCACATTATGAGCCCTCAGGAGAAAGAACTTTTGCTCCCTAATGTGAAGATGATGCTTGCCTTCCACACAGACATACATTTGGCAAAAATGTTATGCTTAAATACCTGAAACTGGGACAGTAAAGACCTGAACCAGTTGATAATAGGAAAGCTACGTGGTCCAAACCGGAGAGCTTAAAAGTTTAAGCAGACAGCAAAAGGAAGCAAATCACTGGGAACACAATATAGAAGTTAAGCCATTTTGAATTATAAGGTTCTATATATGTTTGTTTGTCTTTGTATTGGGCCCTGTCTCTCAAAAGGCAGATTTCAATCCTATCAGACTTCTCTGTCATATGGCTCCAAAATCCTTTCCATGTTTCTACAGCAGTCCAGGACTAACTCTTATCCTAATTCTCAGACTCTTAGATCGCCTATGAATTCTCCCAATCATTTTCCCTGAAGTTAGTGCAGTCAGAATGGTCCTGTAAACTAAAA
This sequence comes from Ginglymostoma cirratum, assembly GCA_024137785.1. Taxonomy (NCBI): domain Eukaryota; kingdom Metazoa; phylum Chordata; class Chondrichthyes; order Orectolobiformes; family Ginglymostomatidae; genus Ginglymostoma; species Ginglymostoma cirratum. The sequence continues at coordinate 19,134,327 of JAHRHZ010000077.1, read as the reverse complement.
CCTTCTTCAGTACATTTTAAGATGCTTTTATGATTGATACCTTTGTCTGGAACTTTTCTCTTCAGTGCCTCTTTGCTCTCATCCAAAATACTGCCAGATGACAGGCCTCCGCCTCTATGTTGTCAGGTACCAAAATTGCTCCTGATTTATCCATGACTTCTGATAAACAGTCTAATCTATCAGCTTATAGCTTGGATCATGAGGTATAAGAAATGAGAGATTGAATTCAATTGTATAGTTAATTTAATGGATTTTTTTCAAGTAATTAATGTAACCAAAGACATTATAACAACTCTACTATGTTTAAGTGGCACAAAAAGCAACCTTTGGTGCTACACAGGAAGATTGCAAAAGAAATTTGACATCAGATCTCATGAGGAGATAAACAGCGAATCATCAAAAGCTTTATTTTGAATTTTGAAAAGCTTTGAATTCCAGAGGTGTGTGGATGGAATTCCAGATTTATGGGCCTTGGCAGCTGAAGGCATGGTCATCCATAGAGAAATTAAATCACACGGAATCACAGAAGTGTAACAGTGCAGAAGGAGAATGGCTCATTGTTCCTGCGCTGCTTCTCCAAATGAGCATTAAGACGGTGCCAGTTTCCTAGGAGTCATAATACCAACTCCAGGGAACTCTGCTACAAGCCTTGCTCCACCCAAACAATATCCACTGACTATTACCATTTGTCACCGTTACTCATCCAGTTTTTGTCCATTTTTTTCCACAAGTTATAACTTTTCTCACAAGGCTATTGTGAAGCACTGTATCAAATTTATTGGAAGTCCATGTACACCATATCAAGATCATTACCCTCAATCATCCTTTCCATTATTTCTTCAAAAACTCCAGCAATTTAGTTAAACATGAGTTCACCTTTAGAAATTCAAGCTGATTTCTTTTTATCAACCCACCTTTATCATGTCACTACTAACACAATCCCAAATAATTGTTTCTAAAAGTTTACCTGCCAATGCAGTTCAACTGACTGGTCTATAATACTGGGAGTGGTCTGCAGGCCATCTAACAGTAATCTTAATGTGGGACAAAGTTTTCAAGAAGAAATATTGGCTTCTTGTGATAAAGGCAGGGCAATAATCATGGGTAATTGTAAAAATCTGAATGGCAGTACCGGTCAGGTGACATTTATTCGGATGCCTAAAAACTGGCGAAATCTAAAATACAACGGTCTTTGGAAAGTGGACCCAAACATACCTGCAGACGTGCTTGAGTTCAGGATCTTTGGGGTGAAAAAAATTTTCTTGGCCTGAATGGATGTAAAAGTGAAGTTTATTTTCAGAGCCCTGAACTAATGTGTCTACAGGTCTGTCAAGGTATGTTGGAGCAGTTTGGAAAAAATCTTTGCTTTCAGGTCTGCTCGGACCAGGCGAGACGACTTTTTTCCCCAAACAGCCTAAACAGACCTATAATACACTGTATCAGAGATAAAAGGTACTGCAGATGCTGGAGAATCCGAGATAACAAGCATGGAGCTGGATGAACACAGCAGGTCAAGCAGCATCATAGGAGCAGGAAAACTTGACGTTTCGGGCCTAAACCCTTCATCAGAAAATCAGTTGTTGAGGGTGAGGACGAGTTCGGCTAGGTGGATGAGGGTGTCGGTGGAGGGGGATTGGTCCGTTCTGCGGGACAGGAAGAAGCGGAGGGCCTTTAGGCCATCAGCATGGGGAATACAGGTGTAAGATTTTCTGATGAAGGGTTTAGGCCCGAAACGTCAAGTTTTCCTGCTCCTATGATGCTGCTTGACCTGCTGTGTTCATCCAGCCCCATGCTTGTTATCTATAATACACAGTAAGTGTATCTGAAAATTCAAAATAACCAGTTGGTTCCAAGGTTTTCAGATAAAGGATTCCCAGCCTGTAGTAGGCTGATGTTTTCAAGATGGATTCTTAACATAAAGTTCACCAGCTTCAAAATCTTCCCACCCCCAGACTCATCCCATGTCCAGCCCTCCCTCTCATCCCTGCCTCTTTGTCCTGACACAACCTCTCCATCTTCCTTCTCGCCTATCTGCACCACCGTTCCCACTGACCAATCTGTGCAACCCCTTAACTGAATCCACCAATCGCCATCGCATCTACCTTCCCCCAGCCCACCCTCCCTACCTGTATTTATTTCTGAGCTCCGTTCCCCCTTCCCAGCCCTGCTGAAGAGTCTGGACCGGAAACGTCAACTTTCCTGCTCCTCAGATGCTGTCTGACCTGCTGTGCTCCTCCTGCTCTACGCTTTATTGCATCTATAAGGTATTTTAAAAACAAAAGAGGAATAGAAGTGAGTGTTGCACATCTAGAGAGTGAGAATGAGGAATTAATAGACAACAACAAAATGGTGGATGAAATCAGCAAATACTTTGCTCCTGTCTTCACTCTTAGAGGATACAAAAAATGTCCCAAAAAGCTATAAATCAGCAGTTGAGAGGATAGATGAACTTAGAGAAGTTACAATCATGAGCAAAGCAGAACTTAGTAAACTATGGAGCTGTGGTCTGGCAAGTCTTCAGATGCTGATGGACTTCATCCAAGTGCCCAAAAAGAAGTGGCTAATGAGATAGGATATCACTTTGTCTTAATTATCCAAAATTCTTTTAATTCTGATGTCACGATGAGTCAGAACTCCAAAGTATGGTGGACGTTCTTAACTGTTAATTCCAAATTGTGTTTGTTAAACAAAAGGGCTGAAAATGGTTGCTTGAGAGAGCAAGACCATAGGAATGTCATCAAAAGTGTCAAGGAAACTTCAAACAGACTGTATATTGATCTCTTGTGATGACAAAGATAATTAACAGCTAAGGATGGTCAACTCAAGCCACCCTCTGCAGATTATGTCCCAATGTGAAACACATTTTGATGAATGGTCAAGGATAGCATTTAACAAGCTTTCTAATGATGGGGTATAGTGAGACTTAAGGCTTTCATATGAACTCTCCTGGGTTTGAGCATCAGTGTGATATGAAGTTCATAGTTTTAGAACCATCCCCTAATAACTCCTTATGTGGTAGGTAAAATAAGACCCTCTCTCACTCTGGGTGCTATTATCAAAAGGAATCAGGACAAAAGAACTTCCATCAGCCTGTCAAACCATGAATCTTGAAAATCGCCTGTTACCTGCCAACATCCTTGCTATTGGTACAACCCAATTATATGGCCACAACAGCATCTTACCTGCTCTTCAGGACATTGCTACATATAATATTTTTAAAAACTTGTTGTAATTATACACAGATTAAAAATAACTGATATGTGCATTGCGTTATTAATTCTTTTCACATTTAGTAAATAAGTTAACAAGAAAGCCTGTTTAAATTGGCTTCTTTTAAAACATAAGTTCATGTAGGCCTGGGAGAAGGGTAACCATAAGTGAAAGGATTTAAATTGTTGCAACCAACTGAGGGACTGGGTGAATAAAGAAGGAAAGCCCCGAGCTTAACAGCTTGGGACATCCTGTCTCAAATTGTTAGGAATTTGGCAACCTCACCTGGGGTCTGGTCGTAACACAGGAAAAGTTTCACCAGACTTGCAGGTAGAAAATATAACCCCTCAATTGAAGAAGGGGAGTAGGCAAGAATAGAAAACAGTAAGACAATTCGACAATTAACTTAAAAGAAAACAGAAAATGCTGGCGAAACTCAGTCTGGCAGCATCTGTAGAAAGAAACACAGAATTAACCTTTTGAGTCCAGCAAACCTTTGTCAGAATACCCTTTTTACAGATGAACATTTCTCTACACAGATGCTGCCAGACCTGCTCAGTTTCTCCTGCATTTTCTGTTTGTGTTTCAGATTTCCAGTGCCCACAGATCTTTGTTTTATTTTAGGCCAGTTAGCTTGACACCTGTTGTGGGGATGGTGTTAAAATTGGTCTTTAAGGAGATTAAACCTGCATACTTAGAAAACCCCAAGGTAATTGTGATGAGTCAGCATGGTTTTATGAATGGGGAAATCATGTTTAACCATTTTATTGGAGTTTGTTGAAGAAGTGACATGTACTATGGATAAAATAGAGCCTGTAAACATACTGTATTTTGATTTCCAGAGGCATTGATAAGATTTCATATCAAAAATTATAATGGAACTTAACACATCATAAAGGTGGTATTATATTGGCATGAATACAACATGGGCCGGCTTGCTGGATCTTTGTCTGATTGGAAGGATGTAATGAGTGGAGATCTGCAGGAGTCTGTCCTTCAGTAAGTCAAATGCTCTACTTCTGTTCCCATTTTGTATGGTTGTACGCTGGACTTATCCATGCATCATTTTTCTCTGACAAGGGATGTTAGCAGTTCTTAGTCCTTGTGGTAGGTCCCCTGAGTCCAGGGAAGTCTAGTCCTAGTCTCAGGTCCTCTGAGTCTAGGGAAGCCTAAAGGATTATGACTATGACTTCTGCAATTTCTACTCTCACTTCCTCCAATATCCTGGGATGTATCTCATCCGGTCCTGGTACCTCGTCCACATTTTAGCACTGATGGTCTATCCAACACCTTCTCTTAATCAGTTTTGAACCCTTCTAGTGGCAGAGTTTGATCCTCTGTCACCGTGGTCTGGGTAACATCCACCTCCTTGGTTAAGACAGATGCAAAGTATTATTACTTCAGGCATGCCACATGTCTCAATGAATTCTCTTTTTGGCCCTTAATTGTACCTGCTGCTCTTTTAAGTACACTTTTACCATTTATACTAATTATAAAGTATCTGACTTATTGTTTAAAGCAACAGCTTACAGCGACCACTGAAGAAAAATAATTGGTTTTCTTCAGGCTTCAGATTTTTTCTTACAGTACACCAAAAGATAACACCTTCATTGTAGAAGGCCTTTGACCATCTCATTCATACCCACAAACTGTTCAGGTATAATAAAAATGGAACATGCTGGATAAACTCAGCAGGTTTGGCAACATTTGAGTTTTTCTGGCACTTTCTGTTTTAATTTCAGATTTCTATCTTCCACTGTATTTTGCTTTAAGCTGTTTAGCTATCAGGAAGCAAATCGCATAGTTGTTGGTAGGCTGTAACCTTTACCATTGGTCTATTGTGACTAGTTGTCAATCAGCTACTAGTCACTGGCTGAATTTCCCTTCGTACACACCCCTTGGCATCAGCTCATCTGAAGCCCCTCTGTCTCTCTGTAATGCCTTCAGCCGCAAATCCTCCAAGACGTTCATACTCCTCTGATGTAAGGCTCTTGTTTCATCCCAGGTATAAATGTTTTGCCACTGATGGCCTTACCCACCATTGCCTAGGGCATGAGCTCTGGAATTCTTTCCTTCCTTCTTTCTGCTTTTGTAACTTCTTATATACTTTTTTTTTCTCTGAAACTATCTGATGTCTTGGGTAGATTTTCTGCCACCAAACCCCTTGCTGATGTTGGTCTATCAGTCCACCATGTAGGGAAAGATGCTTAAGCGACTTAGGCATAAGGTAGGTTCAGTCTTGATGAACAGTATATAGGTTTAATATATATTACTTAATAGCTAGTTACATTACATCTAAGGTACGTGGTTGTCTCTTATGAGACATCAGGCTCATCTTAAGAGTCATTTGATTTTACAGCTACCATACAGTATCAGTAACAAACATGGAACTCTAATATCTCTTTAGAAACTCTGGTTAACTCCTATCAGAGAATCCATAACATTATATTGTCATTTTATTAGGTTCATTCTTAGACGGTAATCCTGAATCTGCTGTTTTTGGTATTCCTCATCTAAACAGCTGAATTGGCTGTATCATGAGTCAATGTCTAACTTGTAGTGGTTATGGATGTCTGATAATTATATGTTCCATTATCTGTGGTGTCCCCTTAAGAATTATTCTTGCCTTCCTTCTCCACAATCCCCCCAGCCCTTGTTTGCGTACTGCTCTTGGCAGTATATTCCAGGTGCACAGTATTAGTTTTCACATGGATACTAACAACATCAAGCACTATCTCATCAGAATCTCTCTAGGCCCGTGCTCCTGTGTCTCCTTCACTGTTGCTAAGTTATCAGACTGCTTATCAGACATCCTGTACTGGATAAGAACAAGTTTTCATCCATTAAGTATTTGAAAGACTGAAACCACTGTTTTCAGTCTGCGCTCCAAACTGTATTAGTGCTGCTGCCTCCATCCTTCTTCTTGGCATCACTTTAAGACTAAATGTTTACAATATTAGTTGTTTTATTTGACTGCTGAGGTCTTCTTCCAATCACACATTTTCACCTTACGAAGACTCCTTATTTCCACCTTCTGAACATTACCTGGCTTAGACTCTGTCTCAGTTCATCTGCTGTTGAAACCCTCATTTGTATGGTTTCACATATTCAACTCTTGATACTTGTGAGGTCATCCAAAACTGCCAGTTTCTTCTTCATCTGTTATGTAGCAGCTACTTCTCCCTGTCAAGCAACATCTCGACCTGAAAAATTCTCACCCTGGTCTGCTATTCTTCTTTGGCCTCATCAGCCCCTACCACAGTAATGTCCTGCAGCCTTTCAACTCTCTGAGATGTGTGCATATTTCATTGTGGTCTTTGAGCAACTGTGATTTTAAACACTCCATCATTGATTGACATGCCACGAGCTACTAAGGCCAAAAGCTCCTTAAAATCTTTTTCTTTGACTAGATTATTGGCATGGTTCTTAATGTGGCTAGATGCCATATTTTGTTTAATAATGTTCCTGTGAAGTGCTTTGGGAAGTTTTATTACAGAAGAGGTGCTTCAAGTAGGTATGTTGTTGTTGCCATTATATTGGACTTCAAGAAACTGAATGCAAAATAACACAGTTGAACCTCACACTGTTCATTTAGTAATTATGTATTGACTTGAGAGCACAGAACCTAAAGCACACACTTGCATCCTTAAATCAGTATGGCTATGCTGTAGGTCAACAGATTAAAAAATCTTTCATAGACAGGAGCAGCAATATTGCACTTTGTAAATGCAATATTTGTTAATTGATTAAAGTCAAAAGCTATTTCAGCTTAGTGTTTAAAATGAAAGGTGCCGTACTATTTAAAGATGTTTTATTTATTGACTATTAAGTAACAATAGCTATATAATTCATTGAGGCTAAAGAACATAAGATGTAGAAAACCATTAAGATTCTGTACCTTTTTATTTAAGTGCTGGGTCTTATTTCACCTAAGCAGGTTGAATCTAGTAGAATCTGCAATAAAGGAATTGCAGTTGTGTATAAGAACAGGATTTATATGGAAGGGGAGTTTTCACCTCTATCTGGCACTGGCTATGTGAGATGATGTCACCTTTTAGCTGATTGGCTGCTGAGCACCTAGTGAAGGGAGAAAGGGTAAAGATGCCGGAATAAGCCTCTGTTGTATTCATGGCGAGTACTGTGAGATAGGGACTTGAATTGATTTTTGCTGAAAATTGACTGACACTTGATCATGTGATCTTTTGGGAGCTACTTGCATGAGACGAATTGACTGCATTTTTTTAAAAAAGGAATGAGACGGCTGATTTGCAAGAGGATCTGTGCCTGTAAGTTGCAGAATCTGGGTGGAAAAGGCAGAGAGCTATAAAGTGGGAGGATGCATGGGCTGAAGCACATACAAAAGCAGCAGAAACAAAGATTTGCTTCACAAGTACATTTTGGCATTTAAAGCAACATTTGAAGTGTCAGTACAATAGACTGGTATGCAGATTTATTCCAGTCCGAGCTGAGATGTTTGATATATAGGGCAGAAAAGGCAAGATTAATGCTGTTTAGCCAGGGTGGGTATCGTTTTTATTTTCACTTTACAATCAGAATGGTCACTGAGAAAATGAGGGCATTTGTGAGTGGTATTTGTTTTCCTTTAACAGGAACAAGATATTATAACTAAATATTCAAGGTTGACTGTAGCTTTATATTTTGTGTTCATTTTTTTTAAGATAAAAGCTTTGATGATGAGGAGTCTGTGGATGGAAACAGACCATCAGCCAGTTCCACATTTAAGGTACCGGCTAAGAAAATGGCAAGTGCAAGCGTTGGTGGGAAACGATCAGCCTCTGCACCCGGATCTAAATCAGGTACTGTAGCTAAATTGTTTTTATATTGCATTTAACAATCAGACATGTCTTGAAAGTATAGATTTAATTGGCATGATTACTGAAAGAACAATTCATGGTTTTGTGAAATAAGATGAAAAGGCAGCTCAGTTTTTTTTCCTGAGAACATTATCTTGTGTTTGGTGAAGTATCTGCACAAGCAGAGATCACTTTCCTGTGGACATATATTTAAAAATAAATGTAAGGTTTTTCTCAAGAACAAACGTAATAGAGAAACAATTTCTGCTGATTGCGGAGTCTAAGGCGAGGGAACGTAGCTTAAAAATAAGAACCAGACCTTTCGAGAGTAGAATTTGGAAATTCTTCTCCACACATTAGGTGGGATAAGTTAGAACTGTCTGCTGCAAATGGCAGTTGAAGCTAGATCAGATGTATGTTCTGGGTCATTAAGGCAGAAAGAAGCATCCAGTTCCATTTAGGTCTCACCTAAGTCATCCAGTCTATCCCACTATATTGAGACAGGATTAACCCTACAATTCTGTTTCCCTCAAGTGGCAATTCATTTTTCTCTTGCAAAATAATTCTCTGCATCCACCATCTTCATAAGCAGTGAGTACCATGGGGTGGCATGATGGCACAGTGATTAGCACTGCTGTTTCACAGCGCCATGCACCCAGGTTCAATTTCACGCTTGGACAACTGTCTGTGTGGAGTTTGCACGTTTTCTCTGTGTCCTCTGGGTGCTCTGGTTTCCTCCCACAATCCAAAGATGTACAGGTTAGGTGGATAGGGCATGCTAAATTGACCATAGTGTCCAGGGATGTGCAGGCTAGGTGGGTTAGCCACAGTAAATGCAGGGTTACAGGGATAGGGTTAGTGGGGCGGGTCTGGGTGGAATACTCTTAGGAGGGTCGGTGTGGTCTGAACGGCCTGCTTCCACGCTTGTAGGAATTCTATCTTATTCTATTCTACTCTAGTCTATCCTATTGTATTCTATTCTATAACTCCTTCTGTCTGTGTACCACTGTACAGCCATTTCTCTTGAGTCTGTCCTGATGATTGAACTATGCAACAATAGTTAATACTTTTTAACCACTAATGAGCTGAGAGAAGTGGTCAGTATTTTTATTTTTAAAATTGTTACTATTTTATTAACTTTTTAAACTAGTGGAGTTGATTCACATCTTTGTGTCTACCAACTCTATTTTATGAAAATATAGAAAATATATGTTTCAAAAGACCACCACCTGAGCTATAGGTTTTCTATATTTTCATAAAATAGAGTTTTGTATATGTTTAATACAGACCTATTTTGTTGTGGCTTCTTTTAGCAATCAAGATGCTGATGGATTGCTCCTAAGAGTATACGGTACACTGCTATGTTTCAAGCAGGCATTTTCTGTTAATTACTGGTGGCGACATTAAAAACTGCACTTCTAGCTATTATACTTCTGTAAATGTAGTCCTACCGTGAATATCTCTGTGGAATATGATTGATCCATGGTCAAAACTGTTGCCTTGATGAGATGGTGGCAAACCTTGCAATCCAGCAACGTTTTGAACTTCAGACCTCTCACTTAATCCTTGTTTTTGCCCTAACCCCATCCCCAGACTTGGTTCTTGTTTTTGTCTGCTGTTTCCATAGAATCATAAAATGCCTGTGGTGTGGTAACAGGCCATTCGGCCCAATATGTCCACACTGACTCTCCACCGACCATCCCACACTACCCCTGTAACCCTGCATTTTCCATGGCTATCCACCTAACTGAGATGTCCCTGGACAGTATGGGCAATTTAGCATGGCCAGTTCACCTAGCCTGCGCATCTTTGGACTGTAGGACAAAACCGGGGCACCTGGAGGAAACTCACGCAGACCAGGGGAGAATGTGCAAACTCCAGACAGTCACCCAAGGGTGGAATCAAACCCAAGTCCCTGGAGCTGTGAGGCACCAGTGCTAACCACTGAGCCACCGTGCCGTCCTACCTCTTCCTGAGCTTGTTATGAATTTTATATGTTTACTTTTATATCTTCTTTTGACATGTATCTCATTTCAATACTTTATAAAATGCAACACACTTGGCATAAGGCACCAGATATATTAAAAAAGGGAAGGATAGGTTGAGTCATAGCAGACCAGTTAGCCTATGCTTGATGGCCAGCAAATTATTGCAAAACAGTCTGAGAGACCGTATAAATCATGGTTTGAAAATGACAGATTAATCAAGAATAGTCAGCCTGTATTTGTGAAGGGGATGTTGTCTGATGAGGCCGATTTAAAATTTTTCTGCCAGAAGGGAAGAGGTTTGAGAGTAACACCTTTAATACAGCAGTTTACATGGACTTTGACATGGTAAAATAGCATGACATTGTATGATATGATTGTTTACTATATGATTCTGTGATCCAAATCAAACCAGCAAATCAGATCCAAAGTTCGGTTCGAGTGGTAGAAAACATATGTGTTCTTGGGCCAGTACTAGGTTCGTTGCTTCTAGTGAGAAATATGAATGATTTAAGTCCATAATTATGAAATTTCCAAATGACGTGAAAATTGATCGAGCAGTTCTGTTGAGGGAGAAAATTATAAAATACACAAAGCTATCCTTGAACTAACCAGTTGGACAGAAAAGCAGCAAATGAGTTTAGTCTAGAGAGTTGCAAGGTAATGAAATGGGTGAGAGAAAACAATTCATGGAAATGTAGAGTAAATGGTAAGTTCTGAGAAGTATAAATGGACAGAGGAGGTCAATAACCAGAGTGCATAGATTTAATATAATGATAGAAGATTAGAGGGGTGTTGAGAAGAAATTTTGTCCCCCAAAGGATGTGTACACCTGAGCTGTACGGTTTCAATATTACTAAATGGGAATAGGTAGTCAGGAAAGATAGTGGAGCTGCGAACAGGAAATTAGTGTACTAGCATAATGGCGAAGCTGTCTGACATTTGTTTTTTTAAAAAGATGATGGAGACAAACAGCCTCATAATTCAAGTAAAACGTAGATGCAGAATGGCAGAAGTGAAAACTAAGATCTGGAAAATAGGATTATGATGGATTGCTTTTTCTCATTCAAGATAAACACAATGGTCCAAAAAACCACCTGAGCTATTGGTTTTCTATATTTCTAAACTGTAAAATGTAGTCAGGATAGACAGTAGAGCTGGGAACAGGAAATAAGTGCATAAGCATAATGGAGAAGCTGTCTGACATTTATTTGAATTTCTCAATAATATTTCGAATTAGCAGTGACATGTTCCAGGAAGATTGATGTCATATTCTTATATTTGTCAGATCTTTGGCTTATCCCAAATTCCACTCCGTACATCCTATTATGCACTAAGTTTTAACTATCATTCCTGTCCTTGTGGCCTTCACATCTAGTCCAGACCTTGCAACAATTCAAATTACAAATTTTCATTCTCATTTATGAGTTCCTTCAATATTGTAACTTATCGTATCTCTGCAACCTCCTCCAGCATTACAAATCAGCGCATTGAGATTCCTTGTTTCTATTAAATCTGTCTTCCTGTGTATTGCCTTTCTTCCATCCTACTAATGTGGCAGATTATGAATCCATCTGAACCCCCTTAGACCATCTAACTTGATACCACTTTTCACCATTTAAAGTTAATTCTTTTCAAAACATATTGTTTAAAATGTGCTTTCCTTTATCTCCAAACTGTTCCCTTATGGCTTGCGGTTTTTTTCTTCTATTTCTCTGAAGAACCATGCAGCAGTTGGCATATTTATGGTAAACTTTTAGTATGAAATCTGGTATCTTCATGTACAACGACAAAGAAAGGAAGAAAAAGATTTGCATTTATGTCACACCTTGGATGACCACTGAATGCCCCAAAGTGCTTTGCAGCCAATGAAGTACTTTTTAAGTGCAGTCATTGTCGGAAGCATGAAAGCGAATTTGTACACAGTAAACTCTGCGAACAGTAATATGGTAGTCTGGAAATTATCTATTATTGGGATGGGGATTGAGTGAGTTTTAATGGCCAGGACACTGCAGAATAACTAGGGCATAACTTCTTACTCTTTGAAAGAGTGCCATGGGATCTTTTACATCTATTAAAGAACTGCATTGTGTCTGCTAGATTGTATTGCTCAAGTGCAACTGTGGAATTTGAACCCACGACCTTGTTGCACAAAGGTGAAAGTCCAACTAACTGAGTCACAACTAGCACTCTTTTTAGATCCATCTCCGCCTTAGTGTTGTGAGCTCCATAGAGATTGATAACTTTTGGAAAGAATTAACCCACAATGCCAATGAAAAGAAAACCACCGGGTGTTATTTCACCTTTCAAAGCTTTTTCTGTAACAAATCAACTAAAATCAGTGTAGCTTAGGTTAAGGGTCATTCAAATAAGAAGATAAATTTTGCTTAAATCAAGAATACAATAAAAGTGCGCCTCCCATATCTTCACAAACATTCACATAACTTCTTGCATAAATAAAACATCGCAAGTGCGCTCCAATTATCGCAGCCCTTGAATCACATTCACCATCAAATGTGTTCCGTCTGAAGTTCCCAGACATAGTTCCCACCAACAAAGTGCACATCTAAAAATCCTCTCTCTTCCGTCACAACAGTTGTGATGATGCTGAGTCCCCCTTCTTTAATCCTTTAAAGTATCTAGTGGGCTCCAGCACGCTTCAGCAGTAACAGTGGATATTATGCAGCCAACAGTTCTTGGTGCTTCATGCTTTCTTTTTCCCCCAGCTATGTAATGTATATAGGAACACGATCTGTGCACAATTCGAAGATCTATTTCAACACTAAAGACTGCCAAATTGAAAATGACCATCCAGAGAGAGTCTTACTCATTTTCTCTCTGCTCAAGTTCTGAATTCTTAAAAGGGAAAAATAGGCTTTGTGCACCTCCACTTTAACTAGCTTTCTATTTAGCCTTTGCTTCTTAGCTTTTCATAGTAATGCCAGGTCAAATGGTTATTTTCTGAACCACACAATCTAATAGTCAGGAAGCGAATTTAATCTCCTTTTAAAATTTGCCCCAGCACATTTTGTTCTTTAAAAGATATCACACACAAGAAAACTCGAGTTTTCCTCAGCCCATTGTTTTATCACTTTAAATGGAATCAAAACGGTATCAAGAAAGTTTTAAATTTGCTTTACCCTGTATTCTTCATTAAACTGATAACTCCTTTCTCCCCATCTCCATCAGTTATTTTTTCAAATATACTATTTCTTTCAGCAGTTATCTGCATTACAACATTACATCATTATACTGATATTCACAAACTGCATGTTGTGTAGTGTTTGTGCCCTGTGATGCAATTTCTTTTCTTTTATAAGATTAGAATCACTTGAATGTCATCCTTGTCACTTTCTCAAAATAAGGATGGCACCTGCCAGGGTTCATGATTTGTACGTCCTCGAGTGTCTCAGCAAATAGAATCCGGAGCCATTAGTCTTTGAACAGAAAGGACAAGAGTTGGCCTAGGGAAGGGGGAATCTTGAGCCAGTTCTCCTTTCACTTGTTGAATGAGATGATGTCTACATGGCATAGTTTCCACCAAATTGTACCCAAACACCAATGTCAAGTTGTCCCTTTTTCAGTGAGGCCTTCAATGTCCTAAAAATGCTTCTCTGTGCTTGTTGAGATCAGGAGCCATCCTCAAGTTGTGAAAAGAGGATTTGTTTTAGAAGCCGACTATTTGATGTGTGGATACAGTGTCCAAACCAGTGGAACTGTTTTCACATGATCATACTTGTCATGCTGAAGAAATAGTCATCAATACAAGTACCAGAAATGTTTTGCCTGTGTTTCCACTTAACTGAGTATCCTATGGATTCACTAGAAATGCTGCAGTCCTGGAGGTGCTTGTGATGGGCAACCAAAATTTCTCACTGCTGTATAAAAGACAGATGTCAATAGCAACATTGTAGACTGAAACCTTTGTTTTCTTTTAGAGACCTTAGTTGTCAAAGACCTGATTGCATAATTTTTGTAAGGCTGTGCAAGCACAGTTGATTTTGTGCTGGATCTGCTCTTCAATGGTGGCCTTTTAAGAAAAATATCTTGTCAGATATGGGAAATGTTCATCAACATCTGTAGAATAGGGTAGAAATTTATTGTCACATGCACTTTTACATAAAGAATACAGTGAAAAGTTTTATATATCGCCCCACTGTGGTGTCTATATCTATGCCAGAAGTCATACGTAATAAGAACAAAAAATACAATTAAGACAAAGTTCAACGCAGTTCACTTACGGCTCCTGGGCTCGGGGAAAGCCAGTTAAGGAGCAGTGGAATACCCTGAAGATGCAGCTAGGATGAAACCGCCATTCCGGGACATGACTGCCACACTTGGGCAGAAGTTTCCGCCGAAGATGATCACCATGCTGGGCCAAGGCCATCTGGCAGGTCACCAGAATACCTGGAAGCCAATGATGAAGAAGTTTACGCTGGGACAACACTACCAGACTGTGCTGAAACCGCCACTTGTCCCTCAGGTGCCTGGGTTGTAGCTGCAGACCTGGAGCATTAGCCAAGCCTGCGGGTCCGGTTTGGGGAAGTCAGCCTGGGACCTGCTCCTTGCTCTCTGGGATACCTGGGGCTGAGATGGAGCCGCATCCGGCTCTTCTTGGTGTTGCTGCAGCTGCTGCCGGAGGCCTCTTCCTTCACCCGCCACTGTCCAGACTTAAAGTAAACAAAAACGAAAAAGAGCTAGTGAAAGAAAGAGAAAGAAAATGAACAGGAGAGGATGACCCCCGGGCTCAGCTCAGCTCACCTACTCCACCACCATCTTGAAGTCTCCCCATCAATAATAAAAGTTGGAGAGGGAGGTGCTTGTTTGGGGAGGGCTGGTGAAGGATTCAGGACTTGCTGCTGTTGGAGAAAAGACCAACTATTTTGTATGTGGAGTGAAAGAGTTTGAGCACAGTCTGAATACCAAGTGCAATGTGGACGATAACTGTACAGTTTTAGCCATTTTGTAAATCAGTGATACACTGGAAGGTCACCTTAGTTTTGACTCTCAGCTATTTGACATTTTAAAAAAAATTGCTGTTGGGTCTCAACTCAAGCATGACCCTTTGTGAAATTAGTCACAAAATGAGCACCAGGAGAAGCCTGTAGCAGATGGTGCAATCACACAATCTTGCTTCATGCCTATAAAATAAAGAACAGCACGGTTTCTAACCCATTACAAAGTTGCTGTCATACCCTTATACATGAGACACGGGATCTAGCAGATTTTGCTGGACATCCAAGCCTCTAGAAAGTTTCCAAAGTGCTTTGTAATTGATGGGGTCAGAGCTCTTTGACATACCAATTAAGGCCACATAAAGCTCATTACGTTACTTCAGACACTTTTCTTGGATTTGTTAAGCAACAAAAATAGGTTTGTGGATCACCTGGATGACTAGAAGCCACATTTCGTCTCTGGAACCATGCCTTTGCTGTTATGTTAGGCACTCATGGAAGATTTATATGAGAATCTCCATATAGCAGACAGAAGGAATATACCTCTATAGTTCGCATAAAAATGTGTGAAGTCTTTAAAAGTGAATTTTTGAATTTTGAAAAAAAAATCACTTGAATGTAGAAATATGGTAGAGGGAACATTTGATCACGCACTTACTTGCCCTTCAATTTGGAGATCGGTTTAGCTTAACATATGCAGGCTGGATGGTGGTGCATTATCTGCTGAGAGTTTAGATGAATAGTTAATTGGCTTTAGAAATGAAGTAAGATTGCATTTAACGTGATTTTCTCAATTGCATTGAAAATAAGATGTAGGCTGTTTTGGCCACTCAAACCTGCTCTGCCAGTCACTAAGAACATGGTTGATAGAGGCTGTAAGTCCAGTTTCCTGTTACCTCCCATAATCATTGATTTTGTTGCATTAAACATATGTAGGACTCGGCCTTGAATATGTTCAATGACACTGTCTTTAAAATTCTCTTGGGTGGAAAACTCCAAAGCTTACTGACTGTGTGCAAGAAGAAATTCCTCCTCAGCATTGTCTCAAAAGTGAGATACTTCATTTTGGAGACTCTGCTACCTGGTCAGAGTTCTCCTATTAGCAGCTGTCCTGTCAAATCCTTCAGGATTGATTGATTTGATTTGATTGTCACATGTATTCAAGTACTAAAGTACAGTAGCACAGTGAAAAGTATATAATGTCACCACACGAGATGCCATCTTAAATACAAGTACCTAGGTACAGAATCTTAAGAACAAGGTAGAAAGAAAGAACAAAGTTAAAAGTTAAACGTTGCAGTAATTATAGTGTAAAACATACAAAATAAGGTTTAAATGTACACATTGCAGCCCTTCTTAGTTTTAAGTAGAAAATTTTAAAAAGTTGAAAGACATTATATTTCAATAAGGTTTTGAACAATGACAATAGATGCATTCTGCTCAATTTATCTCTAAAAGAACCCTGTTCATATTAGAAATCAACTTGTGAATCTTTTTGGAATTGTTGCCAAAGCAAATATATCCCTCTTTAAGTATGGAGAGCCAAACAGTTGCACTACCCTAGGTGTGGTCTCTGTATTGTAACAAGACTTCCCTAATTTTATCACCCTTTCAAAAAAGGTTGCCATATCACTTGCTGTACCTAATAAAAACCAATAGAACTGCAGATGCCGTAAATCAACAACAAAAACAAAGTTGCTGGAAAAACTCAGCAGGTCTTGCAGCATCTGTGAAGGAGAAAACAGAGTTAACGTTTCGGGTCCGGGGACCCTTCCTCAGAACTGATGGTGGCTGGGGAAATGTCAGTTTATATGCAGAAAATAGGGAGGTGGGCGGGGTAGGGAGTAAACGATAGGATAAAGCCCAAAGAGAGAGAAAGACTGTTGGACAAAGGAGTTGCTAACAATCAGGCTGGGAGGGTGAGTAGTTGTTAATGGGGACTGTTAGTGACTAATAACAGGGGGTGTGTAATGGCAGGCTATGTGGTAACAAAGCCTGGTGTGTGGGGTGGGGAGCTGGGACATGGGAGAGTTTAGACCCTAAAATTATTGAACGCAATATTGAGTCCGGAGGGCTGCAGGGTGTCCATGCCGAAAATGAGGTGTTGTTCCTCCAGCTTGCGTTGGGCTTCACTGGAACAGTGTAGCAAGCCAGAGACAGAGATGTTGGCCGGGAAGCAAGGTGGTGCATTGAAGTGGCAGGCAACAGGTAGTTCAGGGTCTTTTTTGAAAACAGCACGTAGATATTCTGCGAAGCGGTCGCCAAGTCTACGCTTCATTTCCCCAATGTAGAGGAGACCACATTGTGAGCAGCAAATGCAGTAGACTAGATTCTTCAAAATGCAGGTGAAGTGTTGCTTCACCTGAAAGGTATGTTTGGGCCTTTGGATTCTGGGGAGGGAGGAGATAAATGTGCGGGTGTTGCACCTTCACCCGTTACAGGGAAAGGTGCCGTAGGGCTGTGGGGAGATGTTGGGGGTGATGGAAATGTGAACCAGGGTTTCTGGAGGGAACAGTCCCTGCAGAAGGCGGACAAGGGAGGGGAGGGGAATATGTGTCTGGTGGTGGCATCTTGCTGAAGGTGGCGGAAATGCCATCTGATGATCTTCTGAATGTGGATGCTGGTGGGATGGTAGGTGAAGATATAGGGAACCCTATCGCAGTTGCAGGAGGGAAGAGAAGGGATGAGGGTGGAAGTGTGGGCAATTGGTCGGACCTAGTTGAGGGCCCTGTCGACGACGGAGCTGGGGAATCCTCCGTTGAGGAAGAAGGTGGACATTTTGGAGGCTCCCTTGTCGAAGTTGGCCTCATCAGAACGTATGCGATGGAGGCGGCGGAACTGAAAGAATGGGATGGAGTCTTTACAGGAAGTGGGGTGTGAGGATGTATAGAGATAAAAGGTACTGCAGATGCTGGAGAATCTGAGATAACAAGGTGTGGGGCTGGATGAACACAGCAGGCCAAGCAGCATCATAGGAGCAGGAAAGCTTGACGTTTCGGGCCTAGACATGAAGGGTCTAGGCCCAAAACGTCGAGCTTTCCTGCTCCTATGATGCTGCTTGGCCTGATGTGAGGATGTATTTCCTTTGGGACACACACTCCCAAATTCCATCCGTTCACTGTTATTCTCTGTTTTTTGTTTTGCAGACAGTTTGCTGTCTATTCTGCCCCATGTCCCCAGTTCAATGTGTTGTAATCATTCTTGCGTATCTACCTTGTGATAACTTATCCAAGCTGATTTGTATCTGTATAAGACTCCTTACTTTACCTCCCTCGGGCTCCCACAATCGCCAAAGCCTGACAACTGATTGTCACACTTGTCCCTTCCAGTATCTATGTCTTTTCCCGAGAATGCTATTTGGCCTGATGTGAGGATGTATAGTCCAGGTTGCTGTGGGAGTCAGTAGGTTTGTAATGGATATTAGTGGCCAGTCTATCCCCAGAAATGGAAACAGAAATGTCGAGGAAGGGAAGGGAGGAGTCAGAGATAGACCAAGTGAAAGTGAGGGCAGGGTGGAAATTAGAGGTGAAATCGATGAACTTTTCCAATTCCAGACGAGAGAGGGAAGCAGCACCGATGATATCATCGATGTATCGGAGGAAGAGTTGTGGGTGGGGGCTGGAATAGGACTGGAACAAGGAATGTTTCACGTACCCCGCGAAGAGACAGGCATAACTGGGGCCCATGTGGGTACCCATGGCAACCCCTCTTACCTGAAGAAAATGAGAGGAGTTGAAAGAGAAGTTGTTGAGGGTGAGGACAAGCTCGGCCAAGCTGAGGAAGGGATGTGGTGTGGTGGTGGTGGGTGGGGATGGTTCAGGTCTTTGCTCGAGGAAGAAGCGGAGAGCCCTAAGACCCTCCTGGTGGGGAGTGGATGTGTAAAGTGATTGCACATCCATGGTAAAGAGGAGGTGGCTGGAGCCAGTTAACTGGAAGCTTTGAAACCGGCGTAAGGCGTCAGATGAATCATGGATGTATGGGTAGGGATTGGACCGGGGGGAGAAGACTGAGTCAAGGTAGGAAGAGATGAGTTCTGTGGGGCATGAGCAGGCTGAAACAATGGGTCTGCCTGGACTGTCCTGTTTGTGGATTTTTGGCAGGAGGTAGAAACGAGCTGTGCAGGCTTGGGGGACTATTAGCTTGGAAGCGGATGGGGGGGAGATCACTGGATGAAATGAGATCTGTAACCGTCGTGGATACAATGGCCTGATGTGCCATGGTGGGGTCATGGTCCAGGGGAAGGTCAGAGGACGTATCTGAGAGCTGGTGCTCAGCCTCTGCAAGATAGAGGTCAGTACGCCAGACAACAACAGCACCACCCTTATCGGCAGGCTTGATGACAAAGTCAGGGTAGATCTGAGTGCAGGGAGTGCAGTCAGTTTGCAGGGAGATAGGTTGGATTTGTTGAGAGGGGCAGTGAAATTGAGGTGACTAATGTCACGTCGACAGTTCTCAATGAAAAGATCGAGTGCAGGTAAAAGGTCGGAGGGAGGGGTCCTGGTGGAGGGAGAGTGTTGGAGTTGGGCAAAGGGGTCTGTGGGACGGGGAGACGACTCCTGTCCAAAGAAATGAGCACGGAGGCGAAGACGGCGGAAGGCCTAGTGAGAGTTTGAATACTTTTGCTGGTACTTGCATTGAAAGTTTTCTAATTTTTTTTGCTGAGTGTAATATGTTTAATTTTTTTCTTGATTAATAAACATAGTCTTTGTGTTAAAAGTACAGTTGCTACTTATATGAACATATTCAGTAACTGACCTCTGTAGTTTAAAAAACAAAGTTAGGGTTTATTAGGCCAGGTTTCACTGGGATCTAGAACAAAAACAGAAGTTGTAGGAAAAGCTCAGCAGGTCTGGCAGCATCTGTGAAGAAAAATAGAGTTAACGTTATGGTTCCGGTGACCCTTCCTCAGAAGGTTTTTCACTGGGATCTGGTTGGTCTAGTATTGCCATCAGCTGATTGTAACACCATCAAGCTGTGTTGTTAGTCTAATGTTAATTGGCTAGTTTGCGTGAGATTGTGATCTACAAGTAATTAAATTAAAATAGGATACAGTGAAAACACTCAGACCAAACAACATCAAATTTTAATCAGAAGAAGTGATGTCCATTTTGTTTTTAGATCATAGAATCCCTGCAGTGTGGAAACAGGCCCTTCAGCCCAACAAGTCCACACTGACTCTCAGAGCATTCCACCCAGACCCATCCCTCTATAACCCAGCTAATCTACACATCCCTAAACACAATGGGCAATTTAGTATGGCCAACCCACCTAGCCTGCACATCTTTGAACTGTGGGAGGAAACCCGGGCACCTGAAGGAAACCCACACAGACACGGGGAGAATGTGCAAAGTCCACACAGATAGTCGCCCGGGGATGGAATCAAACCCGGGCCCCAGGCGCTGTGAGGCAGCAGTGCTAACCACTGAGCCACTGTGCTGCTGTGAAAATTTCTGAAGAAGGGTCCTGACCCGAAACGTCAGCTTTCCTGTACCTCTGATGCTGCCTGGCCTGTTATGTTCCTCCAGCTCCACACTTTGTTCACATGGTTGAACGCATTGTCTTTCAGATGAGATATTAAACTAGAGCTATCTCTGTAAATTACGCTATTTCTGAATCAACATCACAGGAAACAGATTATTTAAACATTGTAGCGCTGTTGCTTATTGTATGTGGATTGGCTGCCACATCTCCTATATTGCCACAATGACTGCAATTCAAAAGGATCTCACTGACTGGAAAGAAATTTGGGACATCCTAAAGTCATGATAATTGTTGTAGAAATCCAAATTTTTTTTAAATTTGATCTCACCCAAAATATTCACATCCCCCATCATCAATGCATCACGATAGAAATTTCAGCTGTCCACAAATCGTACTTCAGAAGTTCACCAAGTCTTCTTCAGCAGCTTTATTAAAACTACTGACCTCTGCTGCCAAGAGGTATAAGTGCAATAAATGCCCAACACCACCCGTATGTTACATCCCAGGTCCAGTTCTGCTTTTGAGAGCAGATGCTTGCCAGAGAATTCCTTGGATTTTCTCCTCCTCTGCTAGCACTAGGTTGCAGAGGTGTAGAGGAAACTCATGAAGGTCTGACGTAGAATTGCACTGTATTTAAAGCACTGGAACAAGCCCAAGCCCAGAATGTCCAGTTTAATGTTTCTGCTCCATTTGAGCTTGGTCATGTTCTTACTTTATCTCACTTTAACAAAGCATTTGACTCTTTTTCTTTCCTCCTGCCTGTATTCAAAGCCCCAACCCCCCATCTTTTGATTCATCTCTACTGTTTACCACAGTCATTTTATAAGATGGCAGGTCCGGTTTTACACTCTTCTCTGAGGAACTTTCTTCTGAATTCTATGTTTGCATTACAACCACATTCATTTTATGACTCATAGCTTTGTGTTCCACCTCAAGTGGAAACTTCTGTATATCTACCCAATGGTATCCTTTTCATTTCAAAAATTAAATATTTCTGTCACACCTCAGGGGAAATTAAGCTCGTCAAGCGGGAGGAGAGCTTTGGAATAATTTTCCAGTCGTTATGTTGTTGTTCCAGAATTACACTAACAGAGCCTCCTAAGGTACCACATTGTGCCTCTTAGCTCAATTACTTCTCTCCCGCTTTTGTTATTATTTACAACAAGAATATGCTCACTGGAAAGGCAATATTAGCTTTTTCGTCCTTCTCACTGTTTGAGAGGAAGAAAAGGTTCATTGAGACTGACAGAATTTTGATTGAGTACAATGCAAATCAAAGTAAAATCAGTTTTTGAACTGAAAACAACAAATGCTGGAAATCACAGCAGGTCAGGCAGCATCCATGGAGGGAGAGCAGGCTAGTGTTTCGGGTCTAGATGACTCTTCATCAGCTGTGGTGACCCAGAACGTTAACTCTGATTTTGCTTCACAGATGCTACCAGACCTGTTGAGCTTTTCCAGCAACTTCTGTTTTTGTTCCTGATTTACAGCATCCACAGTTCTTTCGGTTTTCATGTTGTCAGCATATAGTGTTTTAGAACAGAAGGAGAAATCTTTGTCAGGAGGACAGTTTCTTCTTTAAACAGTGCAATAGCATTTTTAATGTCCACTTGAAACAGAATGACCAGAACAGGCTGAAGATTAATGTAACTTTGAATACCTGTGATAGCACAGCATTACTTCAGTACTGAATAAAAACCAAAAGAAAGATGGATGCTGGAAATCAGAAACAAAAACAGAAACTGCTGGAGAAGCTGAGTAGGTCTAGCAGCATCTATGGAGAGAAATCAGAGTTACCATTTCAGACTCTTCTGAAATGTAACCTCTGACTTCTCTCTACAGATGCTGCCAGACCTGCTCAGCTTTTCCAGCAATATCTTTTTTTGTTACTACTTCAGTACTGTATCATTGGAACACCCTTCCCGCATTAACCCTTCTTGTTAGAATTTTATAGGTTTCTATGAGATATCCCCGTCTTTAGGTTTTTCTAAACCCCAGTGAATGTAGTCCTAACTGATCCATTCTTTCTTCATACATTCATCCTGCCAATCCTGGAATTCGTCTGGTAAATCTTGGTTGCACTCCCTCCATAGCCAGAAGATCCTTCCTTGGGTAAGGAGAACAAAACAGCACACAGTATCCAAGTGTGGTAACGCCAGTGTGGTAATGCCAAGGCCCTGTACAATTGCAACAAGCCAGCCTTGTTCTTGTACTTGAATCTTCTTGCTCTGAAAGCCAACATATTATTTGCCGTCTTCACCACCTGCCGCATCTGCATGCTTACTTTCAGCATGGGACACAAGAACACCCAGATCTCGTTGCATCTCTCCCTTTCCCAATCTATAGCCATTTTGATAATAATCAACCTTCCTGTTTTTGATACCAAAATGGATAACTTCACCTGCCATGTATTTGTTCACACACTCAACTTGTCTAAATCACACTGAACCATCTCCACATCCCTCTCACAGCTCACCTTCCCATCCAGCTTTGAGTCATTTGCAAATTTGGAGACGGTACATTTAGTTCCCTCACTAAAACTATTAACTTATGTTGTGAATTGCTGAGGTCCATTGATAACTGGCTGAAAAGCAAAGCTGAGTAGAATTGCTGACAACAGTGCATCCTTCTTGATGAGCTGAATACATTTCATTCTCATTTTAAACACAATGCCAGTGAAATCATGTCATCTTCCCTGACAGCCTCGGGTGAAGCTGTACCCATAGTCATTGCCGCAGACATCAGATTGGCCTTTTTGAGGGTGAACCAGTGTAGTCCTAGGGGGTGCTTTTGCTAACACTGTTGGGGAGGGTTTAAACTAATGTGGCAGGGGGACGGGAACCAAATGAGGAGGTTAGTGGACAGTAAGGAGGTAGTAACTGAAGCCTGTAAGGAACTAGATAATGAAGTCAGTGTGACTAAGGGGAAGAGTAGGCAGGAGGACAGGTGGTCTGAGATGCATTTGTTTCAATGCGAGAAGTGTAGTAGGTAAGGCAGATGAACTTAGGGCTTAGATTAGTACCTGGGAGTATGATGTTATTGCTATTACTGAGACTTGGTTGAGGGAAAGGCAAGATTGGCAACTAAATATCCCTGATATAGATGCTTCAGGCGGGATAGAGAGGGAGGTAAAAGGGGTGGAGGAGTTGCATTACTGGTCAAAGAGGATATCACAGCTGTGCTGAAGGAGGGCACTATGGAGGACTCGAGCAGTGAGGCAATATGGGCAGAGCTCAGAAGTAGGAAGGGTGCGGTAACAATGTTGGGGCTGTACTACAGGCCCCCCAACAGCGAGCGTGAGATAGAGTTACAAATATGTAGACAGATTATGGAAAGACGTACGAGCAACAGGGTGGTAGTGCTGGGAGATTTTAATTTTCCCAACATTGACTGCGATTCACTTAGTGTTAGGGGTTTAGATGGAACAGAATTTGTAAGGAGCATCCAGGAGGGTTTTATAGAGCAGTGTGTAAATAGTCCAACTCGGGATGGGGCCATACTGGACCTGGTGTTGGGGAATGAGCCCAGCCAGGTGGTTGAAGTTTCAGTAGGGGATTACTTTGGGAATAGTGATCACAATTCCGTAAGTTTTACAATACTCATGGACAAAGATGAGAGTGGTCCTAAAGGAAGAGTGCTAAACTGGGGGAAGGCCAACTATAGCAAAATTCGGCAGGAGCTGGGGAATGTGGATTGGGAGCAGCTGTTTGAGGGTAAATCCATGTTTAATATGTGGGAGGCTTTTAAAGAAAAGTTTATTAGAGTGCAGGACAGGCATGTCCCTGTGAAAATGAGGGATAGAAAGGGCAAGATTAGGGAAACATGGATGGCAGGTGAAATTGTGAGACTAGCAAAGAGGAAAAAGGAAGCACACATAAGGTCTAGGCGACTGAAAACAGACAAAGCTTTGAAAGAATATCGTGAAAGTAGGACCAATCTGAAACGAGGAATTAAGAGGGCTAAAAGGCGTCATGAAATATCTTGAGCAAACAGGGTTAACGAAAATCCCAAAGCCTTTTATTCATACATAAGGAGCAAGAGGGTAACGAGAGAAAGGGTTGGCCCACTCAAGGACAAAAGAGGGAAGTTGTGTGAGGAGTCAGAGAAAATGAGTGAGATTCTTAATGAGTACTTTGCATCAGTATTCATTGAGGAGAGGGACATGACAGATGTTGAGGTTAGGGATAGATGTTTGATTACCCTAGGTCAAGTCGACATAAGGAAGGGGGATGTGTTGGGTATTCTAAAAGGCATTGGGGTGAACAAGTCCCCAGATCCGGATGGGATCTATCCCAGGTTACTGAGGGAAGCGAGAGAGGAAATAGCTGGAGCCTTAACAGATATCTTTGCAGCATCCTTGAGCACCTGTGAGGTCCTGGAAGACTGGAGAATTGCTAACATTGTCCCCTTGTTTAAGAAGGGTAGCAAGGATAATCTAGGTAATTATAGACCAGTGAGCCTGACGTCAATGGTGGGGAAGCTGGTGGAGAAGATACTGAGGGATAGGATCTATTTACATTTGGAAGAAAATGGGCTTATTAGTGATAGGCAGCATGGTTTTGAGCAGGGAAGGTCATGTCTTACCAACTTGATAGAATTCTTTGAGGAAGTGACAAAGTTGATAGATGAGGGAAGGGCTACAGATGTCATATACATGGAATTCAGTAAGGTGTTTGATAAGGTTCCCCATGGTAGGCTGATGGAGAAAGTGAAATCACATGGGATCCAGGGTGTACTAGCTAGATGGAAAGAGAACTGGCTGGGCAACAGGAGACAGAGGGTTGTAGTGGAGGGGAGTTTCTCAAAATGGAGAACTGTGACCAATGGTGTTCTACAGGAATCCATGTTGGGACCACTGTTGTTTGTGATATACATAAATGATCTGGAGGAAGGTATAGATGGTCTGATTAACAAGTTTGCAGATGACACTAAGATTGATGTAGTAGCAGATAGTGAAGGGGACTGTCGGAGAATGCAGCAGAATATAGATAGATTGGAGAGTTGGGCGGAGAAATGGCAGATGGAGTTCAATCCAGGAATATGCCAGGTGATGCATTTTGGAAGGTCCAATTCAAGAGCCAACTATACGGTAAATGGAAAAGCCCTGGGGAAAACTGATGCACAGAGAGATCTGGGTGTTCAGGTCCATTGTACACTGAAGGTGGCAATGCAGGTCGATAGAGTGGTCAAGAAGGCATACGACATGCTTTAATTCTTCAGACGGGGTATTGAGTACAAGAGTTGGCAGGTCACGTTGCAGTTGTATAGGACTTTGGTTCGACCACATTTGGAATACTGCGTACAGTTCTGGTTGCCACCTTACCAAAAGGATGTGGATGCTTTGGAGAGGGTGCAGAGGAGGTTCACCAGGATATCGCCTGGTATGGAGGGTGCTAGCTATGAAGAGCGGTTGAGTAGATTAGGATAATTTACATTAGAAAGACGGAGGTTGAGGGGGGACCTGATTGAGGTCTACAAAATCATGAGAGGTACAGACAGGGTGGATAGCAAGAAGCTTTTTCCCAGAGTGGGGGACTCAGTTACTAGAGGTCACGATTTCAAGGTGAGAGGGGAAAAGTTTAAGGGAGATATGCGTGGAAAGTTCTTTACGCAGAGGGTGGTGGGTGCCCGGAACGTGTTGCCAGCGGAGGTGGTAGAGGCGGGCACGGTAGCATCATTTAAGATGTATCTAGACAGATACACGAATGGGCACGGAGCAGAGGGATACAGATCCTTGGAAAATACGCGACAGGTTTAGATAGGTGATCTGGATCGGTGCAGGCTTGGAGGGCCGAAGGGCCTGTTCCTGTGCTGTAATTTTCGTTGTTCTTTGTTCTTTGGAAAGCAACTCTGGATGGAATCCCTAACCATGCACTCAGATCCTGCATGAACCAGCTGGTGTGGGAACATTTGCAGACTCCTTTAACCTCTCCTTACTACTATGTGAATTTCCCACCTGCTTCAAGAATTCCACTGCAATCCCACTGCCAAAGAAAAATCAGTGTCTTAATGACTACTGCCCAGTGGCTCTGACATTCATCGTTTTGAAGTGCTTGAAGAGATTAGTAATGGCACATATCACCTTCACCCTTCCAGACTGCCTTGATCTGCCACAATTTGCCTACTGTCACAATAGGTTCTTGACAGGCACTGTCTCCCTGGCCCTGCACTCATCCCTGGAACATTTGGATGACAAGGACACCTTTGTTAGATTCGTATCTATTCATTTCAGCTCCACCTTCAACACCATAATTCTAACAAAGCTCATGTCCAAACTTCGAGACCTAGGACTTTGCTCCCCGCTCTGGAACTGGATCCTCGACTTCCTGACCTGCAGACCGCAATCACTAAGGATAGGCGACAACACCTCCACAATAATCCTCAGCAATGGTGCCCTGCAAATACTCGGCCCCTCACTGTATTCCTTGCACACTCACAACTGTGTGGCCAAATTCAGCTCTAACTCCGTTTACAAATTTGCTGCTGACACCACCATACTGAGTCAGAATTCAAACTACAACGAAACAGAGTACATGAAAGAGGTAGACAGTCTAGTGGCATGGTATAAAGACAACAAACCCTCCGTCAATGTCAGCAAAATGAAGGAGCTGGTCATTGACTTGAGGAAACGGAGTAGAGGACACACCCCTGTCTGTATCAATGGTGCTGAGGTGGAGGCAGTTGAGAGCTTCAAGTTCTTAGGAGTAAATATCACCCACGACTTATCTTATCCATCCTGATCGAAGCTACAGTCAAGAAAGCACCCCTACTTCCTCAGAAGGCTGAGGGAATTCAGCATGTCCACAATGACTCTCAGAGATTTTTATAGATGTACCATATAAAGCATCCTATCCTGATGCATCATAGCTTGGTATAGCAAATGCTCTGCCCAAGACCTCAAGAAATTGCAGAGTTGTGAATGCCCAGTCAATCATGTAAACTAGCCTTCCTTCCATTGATGCTGTCTACATTTCCTGCTGCCTCAGGAAAGCAGCCAACATAATCAAACACTCTCCCCAACCCAGGTGTACTCTCTTCCAGCCTCTTCTTTCGGGCAGAAGATACAAAAGTTTGAAAATGGGTACCAACAGATTTACAAACAGCTTCTTCCCTGCTGTTAGCAGACTTATGAATGGACATCCTATATGTTTGAGTTGATCTTTCTCTGCACCTTCTCTATAACTGTAACATTGTATTCTGCATTCAATTCTATATCCTGTTTTACTTATGAAAAGTATGATTTGTTTGGATGGCACACAAAACAAATACATTTCACTGTATCTTAGTACACGTGACAATAATAAATTAAAACCATCAAAATCAAATCAAACTAGTCACTGAATGCCACTGAAAAAATATCTGTTATTCCTCCTAGATAACAAGGTGTAGAGCTGGATGAACACAGCAGGCCAAACAGCATCAGAGGAGCAGGAAAGCTGACGTTTCGGGTCTGGACCCTTCTTCAGAACAAAAAAAAATTTTTCTTTTCTGAAGAAGGGTGCAGACCCGAAACATCAGCTTTCCTGCTCCTCTGATGCTGCTTGGCCTGCTGTGTTCATCCAGCTCTACACCTTGTTATCTCAGATTCTCCAGCATCGGCAGTTCCTGCTATCTCTGTTATTCCTCCTGTTTGATTCCTGTCTGCCTGCCAACTCTTTATCCTTTTCAGTACACTGCCCCCAATTCCATGTGCTTTAAGGATCTTAGAATGGATAAAAACGAAAAGTTCACAACATGGCTGTGTTCCCATTTCAGCCCCAAGAATGATAGAATATAGAACAGTACAGCACAGTACAGTCCCTTTGTCCCACGATGTTGTGCTGATCTATTATCCTACTAAGATCAAACTATCCTGCACGCCCTACATTTTACTATCCTCCATGTGCCTATCCAAGAGTCGCTTAAAAGTCTCTCTCTCCTTCTTGAAATATTCAGTGTTTTGGCGTCAACCACCTTTTGTGGCAGAGATTTCCACAGGCTCAGTACTCTCCAGTGAAGAACCTTCTCATCTCAGTTCACTGTTTCAGTCATGCAGTTTTTTTGAAGCAGAAATCCAGTCATTTTCTTTCAAGGATTTAACCATTCAGGCAGCAGCATCTGTGTAAAACAGGGTTCCATATATACAGTCTTTAATACAGCAGTGCACTTCTTTCCATGACCTTCTCAACTATTATACGTTCTTCTGTTGATGTCTCTGTTCTTAAATCTTAAATTTTACATCTGTCACATGGCTTCAGTATTTTTAACTTCTGTTGGTACTGCTTCCTTGCCAAACATCACTAGCTCATGTAGATGAGTATTTCTTCTTATCCAAAATTATAATTGATCCCCTTATAAATGGTACAAACTCTTAAAAGTTATTTTCAACAAGTTTTTCAGGTTCCCCAAACATTTCTAAGTATTTACTAATTTTCTTTCATGTTGCTGCTTCAGGTTCTAAGGTTCAACTTACATTGCATCTAAATTCGGTCGCAAATGCTGTCTACATCAAATTTGTTTAGAATTAATTAATAAATGATTAATAGAATTACTAATCTGAAATAAATCCATTTTCCAAATGGATCAGTAAGGAGGACTGAAGTTTTTCTTGTTCTTAGACAAAGTATAGACTTGTCAGTTGCAATATTTCAGAAATCAAAGTGTTAGATTTAGCTAGATATGTTATTGCAGGTTTAGTTATGTCTCATGCTTTCACATTTATTTCAGAATTAATTTTGCATGAAAGATTTACATCAGAAGTAATGTTTGCATGTGGAAATGTACATAACTATGTCACTTGTCATATTTTTAAAAAAATCTGTTCAATTGTGAAGCAGTAATTACCTACATTTAATATGCCTTGAAGATAGGTTCACAACCATGAAATCATATATTACTTAATGAAAAATTGTTAGCTCTTTGACTTTATTTGTTTTGAAATAAAGGAAATTATTTCTTCCTAATTCAGGGCCGTCAAAAGATGGAGCACTAGATGAAGATGATTTTACACGGGCGTTTAACGATGTGCCTACTGTACAGGTGTGTATAAAATGGCCTTGGAATTTCCAGTTGAGCCAAATTAATTGGTAACCACTGTCACATTTGACAATCTAATATCTGTTTGGTCAAGCAAATGACGTTTTTTTTTGTTGAGTATAATTATGTCTTTGTTGAGGATACAGCTGCCAAAGCTAAAATTAAATAACAAGTGGGACAGAACACTGACGCTTCACCGGAGGTGCACTGACGATGTTACCTAGCAGGGTGACAAAACGTTTGCAACCAAACCCTCCGGTTCAGCGAGCATGTATACAGTCTCACCTACAACCCGAGCTTCACATCTTCTCGAAAGCTTTAAGCTGAAATTAAATTTAAGGCTGTTGTTCAATATTTACTATCTTTCTGTTACATGGGAAAGGCAAGAAACAGTGCTTTGTTGCTTAATGAATGCAGTTTGCCTGTGGAAAAAATCTGCTTATTGTGCAGATTTTTGGTTGTGATTGACTTAAATGGATAAACACATTCATTGAACTTTGTCTTACCTGTCAAATATTGAAAATACACATTTGAAACACTTCCTTGATAGAGCAAAATACTAATGGTACTTTAGCAGTCATAATATCTTGATGGTAATGGAAGAGAGGGACATTGTGGACCACAAGGTTGCAGATTGATGGCCCACAGTACCTCATGGATGCTCTGTTTTGAATTTGCTGGATCTATTGTAGAGTCATAGAGTCGCCCAGCATGGAAACAGATCCTTCAGTCCAACCAGTCCACGCCGACCACATTCCCAAACTGAACTAGTCCCACCTGCCTGAGCTTGGCCCATATCCCCCCGAACCTTTCCTATTCATGAAATTATCTAGAAGTCTTTTAAACGTTGAAACTGTACCTGCATTCACCACTTCCGTTGGTAGTTTATTCCACACACGACCCACTCTCTGTGTAAAAACTTTTGCCCCTCATGCCCTTTTTAAATGTTTCTTCTCTCACCCTCTAGTTTTGAACTCCCCCACCCGAGGGAAAAGACCCTTGTTATTTACCTTATCTATGCCCCTCCTGATTTTATAAACCTCAATAAGGTCGCCCCTCAACTTCCTACTCTCCAGTGAAAAAAGCCCCAGCCTTTCCAGTCTATTTTTATATCTCAGACCCTCAATTCCTGGCAACATCCTAGTAAATCTTTTCTGAACCTTCTCCACTTGAATAATATTCTTCCTATAACAGGACCAGAACTGCACCCAGTACTCCAGGGGACACTTCACCAACGTCCTGTACAGCCACAACATGACGTTCCTAATTCCGATACTCCAAGGACTGAGCAACAAAGGCAAATGCCTTCTTAACCATTCTGTCCACCTTTGATGCAAATTTCACAGAATTACTTGAACCTCTAGGTCTCTCCATTCTACCACAGTATCCAAGGTCCTGCCATTAATTGTGTAAGTCCTATCCGTGTTTGTATTACCAAATTTATCCGAATTAAACCTCAGTCCACAACTCCTCTGCGCACTGACCTCATTGATAAGATTTCTTTGTAACCTTAGATAACGTTCTTCACTGTTTACTATGCCACCAATTTTGGTGTCATCTGATAACTTACTAACCATGCCTCCTATATTTTCATCCAAATCACTTATACAAATGACAAACAAAAGTGGACCCAGCACCGATCCCTGTAGAACACTGCTGGTCACATCTATCCTTCTTATCATGTGATAGTGTCTCACACATGATGTAGGGTATTCTCAATGTGAAGGTGGGACTTTGTCTCAAGGGGGATCATGCAATGGTCATTCTTGCCAAAACTATTACGGACAGATTCATCTGTGACAGACAGATTGGTGAGAATGAGGTTAAATATAAAAACCAAAAGAACTGTGGATGCTGTAAATCAGGGACAAAAACAGAAGTTGCTGGAAAAGTTTGGCAGGGCTGGCAGCATCTGTGAAGAGAAAATCAGAGTTAACGTTTTGGGTCAGTTAACCCTTCCTCAAATATGTTTTACCCTCTTGTAATTTTTTTCATTACCTGCTGCAGCCCAGTCTAGCAGCTATATCCTTTAGGACTTGACCAGCTTTGGTTCGCAGTGGTACTGCCAAACCACTCCTGGCGGTCGACATTCATATATCCCACCCAAAGTGCATTCTGTGCCATCCTCGTACATCGTACATCTTTCAAGTGCTAATCAACATGGAGAAGTTCTGATTCATCAGCCTGGCTGTGGGGGATTGTGGTCCTTGGTAATCATCAGAAGGTTTCCTTGCCCATATTTGACCAGATGCCATGAGACTTCATGGACTCTGATATCAACGTTGACGATTCCCAGAACACCTCCCTCATGACTGTCTGCCACTGTGCAATCACCACTGGGATGACGATGATGATGTCTCGGATATTGTATGAAGGAGGTGATTCTGACAGTATGACTGTATCCCGCTGTTGCTTTTCTTTTGCGAGGAGCCCCCAAATGTCAATAAGGAAGACATTTCATTATTGACAGGCTGTGTTTTCCATTATTGCTTTCAGTCGGTTTTATTGATTTCTTGATACTTTCTAGCGGTTGATAGAACTGAATGGTTTGCAGTGCCATTTCAGAGGGAAGTTGAGTTAACTCCATTGTTTGAATTTGAAGTCATGTGTAGACAATTTGCAGTATCCCATAGAACCTGTAATAAATTGGGAATCTTGCCTGGGGAACTGGTTGTAACAGTATCACGGTGCATGGAGCAGAACACATGATTTTGTGCAGAATTTTCTGTCAGTCTTTCCAATGTGGAAGTGATAAAGGCAGCAACCTTCCTTCTCTAAAGGACATTAGTAAACCAGATTTATCATTTGCTGCAATGGACTTTTAAGTCCATATGTTCATTGAATTCAAAATCAAATTTGAAGCATGGTCTTTGGATTACGAGTCCAATGACACTACCACAAAACGTTTGCCTCCCCCAGTGATTTCAGATGTGATTAGCCATCACCTAGAATACTATTCAGAGAGGAAAGTAGTGGAGAAAATTCACACACCATTTGTTGGAGTTTTTCCCCATACTGTTGACAATTCTGAGAATTTAAGCACATGCCTATATGCAACAATACCTAGACAACATTCAGATTTGTGCTGAAGACTCTCAAGTAATTTTTGCACCAGCGAATGACCCATCGCTAACAAGATAAAATCCAGCCACTCCACCCAAACTTTCAGTGACTTTGCCATCAATATTGTAGGGTTATTATTGTCCATAAAGTGACCTGAACCAGTCGCATAAATACAATGGCTGGAAGAACAGACCAGAGGCTGGGACTTTTAAAAAAAATCATTCAAGGCATGTGGGCTTTACTGGCTGAATCGGCATTTATTGCCCATCCTAATTGTCCTTGAGATGGTGATGGTGAGCTGCTTTCTTGAATTGCTGTATCCATTTGGTGTAAGTATACTCGTAATGTTGTTAGGAAGGGAATTCCAGGGTTTTGACCCAGCAACAGTGAAGGAACTGTGATATATTTTCAAGTCAGGCTGGTGAGTTCTTGGAGGGGAGCTTGTAGGTGGTGATGTTCCCATATATCTCCTACCCATGTCTTTATTCTTTTGGATGATTGATGGTCATGGGTTTGGAAGGTACTTTCTTTGGAGCCTTGATGAATTTTTGCAGTGTAGATGGCATGACAGTTGAGCGTAGGTGGAAGAGGGAGTGCATATCATGCCTATTAATCAGATTGCTTGTCCTAAATGCTGTCAAACATCTTATTGGAGCTGTGGAAAGTAAAAACATGTGGTATATTCCATCACACACCTGATTTGTATTTTGTAGATGGTGGCAAGCCTTGGGGACTGAGCCCGTAAATTACTCACTGTAGAATTCCTAGCCTGTGACCTGTTCTTGCTGCCTCCATATTTATATGGCTGGTCCATTTTAATTTCCAACAATGTAAGTCTCAGGATGTTGTTCGTGTGGATATACGGCAAGGGTAATGCCGTTGAATGACAAGGGGTGGTGATTGCCTGGCACCTGTACTGGCAATCTGTAAAAATCTGGAATTCAGAGTCTCATGATGACCATGAAACCAAAATCAGTCTACTTCACTACTGTTCTTTAGTGAAGGAAACTGCTGTCCTTACCTGGTCTGGCCTGCAGAGCCACAGCACATAGCTGAGTATGCTTCTCTGTACAGTTAGACATGCAGTGCTCTGACAAGGAAGGGCGTGTCTCTATCGTCCTTCCACATGCAGGTTCAACATGTGTAGCCGGCATGCTGGCTACGTGACCATCATGTGTTAGCACCCCTACAATCTTCTTACCATAGACCCACATCTAATCCTCCTCATCTCAGTGCATTCAGTATAAGCCGTTATTACATTTACATGACATGTGATTTTGTGTTGCTGTCACAGCACCCTTGCATAAATAATGATTCCCTTCAGCTATTGTTGGCCTTTGTAACATTATTGCTGCTAACTTCAAAATCATTGAGATGGCCACCCTCAGTTTTCAAGCACCAGTGGCATGTTGCAAGTTGTCTTTGATGAGCATGAAAATGTATGTTTTGTGAGGCAAGTCTTTCAATAAAAATAGTGCATTTTCTGAAATGCTTTCCCTTTGCAACTTATGTCTTTCAGATTTTTTCCAATAGAGAACTTGAAGAAACTCTCAACAAAATAAGAGAAATACTGTCTGACGATAAGCATGACTGGGATCAGCGAGCCAATGCAGTAAGTTTTGTCAGTGCATGTGTGTGGAATAATTTTTATGCTGACATGCAAAAAAAATTCCTTGCACACTGCTAAAGGTCACAATGAAAATATTGATTGTGTTAAAGACAATTGCTGGAAAGAAGAACTGACTGCATCTGTGTGATTTCACAATATTGTTCACCTTTGTGGGCTTATTATTTGCCTTAAGCAAGCATATTTTGACAGTGATCTCAGAATTGCAAGACTGTGATTTTATCATTTGGGTGCTATAATGACATTATTTTTATTTATTCATGGTATATAAACATCTTTTCATTGCCGACTCCAGTTAACCTTGAAAAGGTGCTGCCGCCTTGAGCCACTATAATTCATGGAGTGTAGGAGCACCCACAATCCGGTTAGGGATTCCAGGACTTTGACCAAGCGACAGTGAAGAAGCGAAAATATAGTTCCAGGCCCAGATGATGTGTGACTTGAATGGGACATGCAGGTGATGGTGTTCCCAATTATCTGTTGCTTTAATCCTTCTCGGTGGCAGAAATCATGGATTTGGATGGTGCTATCTAAGGAGCTTAGGTGAATTTCTGTCATGCATGATCAAAGTGTACTGGTGATGGAGGGAGTGAATGTCAAATGTTGTGGATGTGGTTCCAGTCAAGCAGGCTGTTCTGTCCTGGATGGTGTCAAACGTCTTGATTGTTGTTGGCACTGCATTCATTTGGGCAAGTGAAAGTATTCAGTCACATTCCTCACTTGTTTCATGTAAATGTGGACGGGCACTGGGAAGACAGGATAAGGCACATAATTTCTCACCTCCGTAATGCTCTTGAAGTCACAATATTTGTATGGTCGATCAAGCTTAGTTTCTGATTGCACTATGAATTTCGGCTGTAAGAGATTCGCCCAGGAACTGAAATCATTCAAGATGGTAACTCACCACTACCTTCTCAAGGGCGATTAGGTTTTGGCAATAAATGGTGGCTAGCTAGTGACACACATCTCTTGAGAAATTTGTTTTAAAATCTGTGATAGTAATGCTATTGAATATTAAAGAAAGTTGGCTTGATTCTCTCTTGCGGAAATGTTCTTTGCTTGCTGCTTGAGGTGCAAATGTTTCTTGCCACTTTGGAGCTCAAGCCTGGATGCTGATCTCCAACAACTACAATCTTCCTTTGTGCTAGGTATGACTGTAACCAGTGGTGGGACTTCTTCCTGATTGCAGCTGACTGCAATTTTGCTCGGGTACCTCGGTGCCATACTCAGTTAAAAGCTGCCTTGATGTCAAGGGTAGTCGCTCTCACCCCACATCTGGAGTTCAGCTGTTTTGTCCATTTTTGAACCAATGCTGTCATGATGTCAGCAGATGAGTGGCTCTGGCGGAACCCAAACTGAATGTTGTTTTGCAAGTTATTATTGGACAAGTGCTGCTTGATAGAATAGTTTACAACCCCGTTCATCACTTTGGCGATTATAAAGAATAGTCTGATCAGGCAATACTGGCTAGGTTGGATTTGTATCAGAGATAAAAGGTACTGCAGATGCTGGAGAATCCGAGATAACAAGCATGGGGCTGGATGAACACAGCAGGTCAAGCAGCATCATAGGAGCAGGAAAACTTGTTTTGTACTGCTTTTGTGGACTCTGCATACCAGACAATTTTCTACTTTGCAGGGTAGATGTTATTATGTCTCAAACCACAAATAGAATACGAGGTAGATGGAGGGTAAACTTGAACTAGGAATACTTTATAGTGAGATAACAAGGTGTAGAGCTGGATGAACACAGCAGGCTTTATAGTGTGTCCTCTCAGATCCAGTCGGTTTTCGACCGCATCCCCGAGCTCCTGCCTCCAGGTCACCTGACCTGCTCTCTTAAAGGGGCAACACACTCCTAACTACATACATAACAGATGTGAGTGTTGTACTGGAACAACATAACTAGGGTCTTGATTAGTTCTGAAGCATAATTTTTAATCCCCACTTAATTCAAAGCCAAGAGCCAGTTGTGGAACCCCATGCAGATTATAATAATCAGTTACTTTAGCCAAACCAAGAATTAAATTTGTTGTCAACATGATCTATCCAATTCTGCTATTTAACTGTTAAACACACTAGGAAAACGAGTGCACAGGCAATTGAAAACTTTTCCTTTTCCTCCAGCTCAAGAAGATTCGATCACTCCTGATTGCTGGAGCTACAGAATATGATTGCTTTTTTCAACACTTAAGATTATTGGAAGGAGCTTTTAAATTGTCTGCTAGAGATCTCCGCTCACAGGTTGTCAGGGAAGCTTGCATTACTGTAGCGTAAGTATTGTTGGAAGTTCACTTCAATCTGTTGGGTATATTTTAAAGTATCTTTGAATTGTTACAATAAGAATATGCTGTGAAATTGCTTTCTTTACCATGCCTGCGTGACAAATGCAAACATTTGTTTGGAGAAGCCCAAATTACCTCTGTGACAATTAGGACCTGTAAAGCAGCATTGTTGGAGTATGAGTAGTCTATCAAAATATGGCAAGGCCTGTGGCTGTATTTCTATCAACTCACCCCAGCAAGTTAATATTACCTTTTATAAGCGTAAACACCCTTTCACAACATGATTAGTGTTAATGACTATCAGTTATTCTCTCTGGTGCCAAAAATTAACTGTCATATGTGGGGAAACTTATTCCATTGGGTTTTGATTTTTTGGGAGATATTTTCAAACCACAAAAATAAATTTCTTTTTACACTCTCAATTCGTTCTTTCTTAAACTTTATTTCTCTTTCATTATCTGCGTTGACCTTAAATCCTTCTTTACTTCACCTTCCTTGGACTGGCCTTTCTATTTAATCCCTAGTTCGAAAATCTCTTCAGTGAAGTGTTGGTTGTTCTATTCAAAAGGGCCCTAGACTTATTTAGCTTGCTGCACCGTCATGAGCTTACTTTTGGAAAGCTTGTGGGCTTTTTTTTTCTGCTGAAGGGTGTAGTGGCAAGTCAACCTTTTATTTAAATTAAAGTCTGATTTCACCATTTACCGAGATGGGATTCGAACTCATGTCCCCAGAACATCAGCATGGCGTTCTGGGTCCCTAGTCTAGTGACCACAATGCTACCAGAATAAAGGCAAATGCTACAGCGTGTTTTGGCTCACTGCAATGATGTTGATGTTACAATGATTTTGAAATAGTCTAGTACTTGTTGAATTTATTTGCATTTTATTAGTTGGAAAGTAAAATGTTTCCGCCAAAAGAGAGAAGAGATTTGACAAATGGGAAATAGGTTTATCACAGGGAGGGACTCACTCCCTTAGTATGTAAATATCTTTGAATAGAGTGCTTGAATTTTGATCAACTAACTTTGAAATTAAGCATGTTTGGTAGAACCCTTGCTTGAAAAATCAGGTTGTGTAAGTCAGTGAGGTTGTTGACTTGCTCACCGAGCTGGCTTGTTTTCGTTCAGATGTTTCGTCACCATGCTAGGTGACATCATCAGTGAGGCCTTCAATGAAGCGATGTTGCTCTACTCTGCTTCGAATTTATACTGTCTGGTCTGTTATAGTGGCAGTCATTGCATGGTATTTTGTAAATCACATTAGTTCTGCATGTTGTGGGAATGGGGTCTTTAATTCCTGTGAGTGTTGATCGTAGAGTGACTGTAGGCTTGTGTGCTATTCCTAGTGGTCTTAGGAGTCTTATTGTCTGTTCTGATATGTTCTTGATGTAGGGCAGTGTGGCCAGTGTGTTAGTGCATACAGTGTCCTCTTGTTGTTGTCTGTTTAGTAGGCACCTGTGGATGAAGTTGCGGGGATATCCATTCAAAGCGAAGATTTTGTATGGGTGCTTTTTCTCTTTCCTGCATAGTTCCGGAGTGTTGCAGTGAGTGGTGGCCTGTTTAAATAGTGTCCTAAAGCAGCTTTGTTTGTGGACATTGGGGTGGTTGCTGTGGAAGTTGAGGATTTGATCAGTGTGGGTTGCTTTTCTGTATACTGAGGTCTAGAACTCCCGGTTAGTCAATCATTCTACCTTAACGTCCAGAAACGGAAGTTGATTGATGGTTTCTTCTTCCCTTGTGTATTTAATCCCTGCAAATACGTTGTTGATGAGGTGGTGGGTCTCTTCTAATTTGTTGCATTTAATAATGACAAATGTGTCGCCTAACTACCGGATCCACAGTTTAGTTTGAATGTGGGGGACAGTGGTGTTTTGTAGTCTTTGCATGACTGCTTCTGCAATGAGCCCTGAGAAGGGTGACTCCATTGGTGTATCGTTGAACTGTTTGTATACTTGACCATTAAAGACAAAGTTTGTGGTGAGGCACAGGTCTAGTAGTTTAAGTATGTTGTCATTGCTGATGGAGCTGCTGGTCTCCGTTGCTGCTTCCTCTAGTAATGTGGCCACTGTTTCTTTGGCTAGTGGAATGTTGATTGATGTGATATCCTTTTGATGTCACATCTTTATTCACATCAATCGAAGAACATATCAAAACAGACAACACGACTCCTAAGATCACTAGGAATCATGGTGGCAAACAAGCCCACAGCCACTCTACGATCAACACTCACAAGGATTAAAGACCCCATTCCCACAACATGCAGAGTGAATGTGGTTTACAAAATACCATGCAATGACTGCCACAAACATTGCATCGGACAGACAGGAAGGAAACTAGCCATCAGAATACATGAACATCAGCTAGCAGCAAAATGGCACGACAAACTTTCCCTAATATCAATACACTTGGACAATGAAGGCCATCAATTTAACTGGGACCATATTAGCCCAAGCCAAACATAG
Organism: Ginglymostoma cirratum; assembly: GCA_024137785.1. NCBI lineage: Eukaryota > Metazoa > Chordata > Chondrichthyes > Orectolobiformes > Ginglymostomatidae > Ginglymostoma > Ginglymostoma cirratum. The sequence goes on along the minus strand of JAHRHZ010000077.1, from coordinate 19,095,433 downwards.
ACATGTACAGGAATTCCTACAGGCATGGTTCTCAACCCATAATGCAATCAACAAACATATAGAATTGGACCCCATATACAAACCCATACAGATCAAAACCGGAAATGACACTATTCACTATAACAGACCAGACAATATAAATTCCACAACAAAAACAAAATTGCTGGAAAAGTTCAGCAGGTCTGGCAGCATCTGTGAAGGAGAAAACAGAGTTAACGTTTCGGGTCTGGTGACCCTTCCTCAAAAAATAAATTCCAAGCGGAGTAGAATAACATCGCTTTATCAGAGGACTCACTGATGATGTCACCTAGCATGGTGACGAAACATCGGAACGAAAACAAGCCAGCTCAGCGAGCTAATCACCAACCTCACCCACAACCCGAGCTACAAATCTTTGCCAAAACTTTAAATGTCTAAGTCAGTGATGGAGAAAAGTATCCATTTTATATAACATTTCCTAGAAAGGCAAGTAATGTGATTTTCGATATACATACAGAAGCATGTGTTAATTTATAGAATTTATGTATTGTAATTTAATTAGATAAAAACCATCAGTTACTTGAGTACTTTACTTTTTTTAAATTTCAAATTTCATCTGCCTCTATTTGTGACTGAAATGTTAATTTCACAAGAAGAGAATTATTTTTAGGTTAAAGAAAATTCAGTTGTGCAGGTCAGTCAGAATTTGGGTCGTTCTTGTGCATTCAAGCTGTTCAAATTCAATCATTATTCCTTTCTTACAGATATATTTAACAGAAAAATATGTTGCCTTTTGTTGACCAAAATTTACTTGTTGGAATTATGTTACACAGGCACCTATCAACTCATTTAGGCAACAAATTTGATCATAGTGCTGAAGCCATTGTGCCTACATTGTTTAACCTCGTCCCAAACTGTGCAAAAGTTATGGCAACATCTGGAGTAGCAGCAATTAGGTGCATCATCCGTGTGAGTACATTGTGTAACATGTCTTTTTTCGAACATGTCTTTGTGGTTCTTTAGCCTTTGTTCATTCTTATTCTTTCATCATGCACAGTGAAAGAGGAACTGCTGAAGTCCTTTAGCACTATTTATGAACAATACCGAATTAAATGAGTCTTTTTACATATATTAGCCTCACATATCCTCAGGAATATCTGAGATTCATTGTTGACAGATAGCTCTATCAGTTCAATACAATATTTCTAATTGATCCTTCACTGACAGGTTTTCTTTGAAGTGTGTACTGTTGTGAAAACATAGTTAGTTAGTAGTACAGAACTTGAGTAATCTTGAGTATTGTACTCACCAGGACACGTATGACATTACCAATGTAAAGGGGACCAGAGAGCATAATGTCAGAATAAAGGGACATCAATTCAAGACTGAGATGAGGAGAAATGTTTTCTCTCGGAATGTTGAGAGTCTTTAGAATTCCGTGCCACAGAGAGCTGTGGGAGCAGAGTACTTGCGTATATTTAAGGCTGAGATAGATAGATTCTTTATGAATAGTTGAATGAAAGGTTACAGGGGAAAGGCAGGAAAGTTCAAATTAACGTGAGGAATGTCTAGTCAGCCACGATTCTATTGAATGGTGAAGCAGCCTTGAACGGCATACTTCTGTTCTCATTTCTTATGGGAACAGCTTTTTATATTGTATGAGAAGAGAATGCTGATTTGTTGAAAGTCAGCAATGATTGGTAGAGTTGTTGTAATGGAGAATGTACCAATCAGATGATAACCGACAGTTAACTGCCAAATTTTATTTAAATTTAAATCAGGCAGGTTAACTCTGGTCTGTGAAATGAACCAGAGAATGGCTGTCACCATTTTTTTCAGTTGAAGCTAGTGCAATATGTGCGCATGTTCTTTCTGTCTATGAAGAACAGAGTCCTATGTAATTCGCTTCCAGTACACGCTGTTAGCCTGACAGACTATCTTAAATTGGTTGTCTGCATAATTCTTAAACATTTGGTATTATTTAGCAAATGTTCTTCAGTTGCAGAATCCATCTAATGTTGGATATGTTTTGTGTTTTGCAAGCACGTGCTGTTTAGTTATGGTCAGCATCTGGCTTGTAGCAAACGTCTGAAGGGGCATGCCGGTTGATATTGTCATTCAGTCTTTGCGATATATGGCCTTCATATCTGGTGATGCATCACATCACAGTTTCATTTACCACATTTGTCATTTGTATAATATGCAGAACATCTTTTTGCCTTGGAATACAGTATCTTGATAGTGGTGAACATAGCTCATATTGCTGCTGTGCAGCAGTGTGAAACAACTAACTTTACTATTGCTCAATTATTTTGAGTTACCTTACCCTTGGATAATCTGAGGTCGATTGGGTACTTTTCAGGACTAAAAGTGGCTTTAAGTGTAACATAGAGATACATCTTGATAGAACAACTAAACTTGATTGAATTAATTAATTTATTTATTATTTTCTTCATGCAGCACACTCACGTTCCAAGGTTGATTCCCTTAATAACTAGCAATTGTACTTCAAAGTCAGTGGCTGTGAGGCGGTAAGACAACATTGTATTTGCTTTTCAATTTTTGTTTCTACGAAAGAATGTGTGTTCTTATTGATTGTGTAGTTGATCAAAGTCAAGACAAAGTTGAGAATAGCAACTTCTGTAATGTACGTTTTCAATAAGTTTCCAAACATCAGTAGTCGAGGGGATATTTAGTGGGGCCTAGAAGAGCTAAGAGCCAATTGGGTGGAGAGGATTTATTTACATTGGAGTCAAAAATGAGTTGAATAGTCGGGTTAGCTGAGGGAAGTTTAGTTGGTTGCATATCATTGGGAGGAGTGGGTATCTCACCCCCTAGTGGCAGAAACCAATTGACTGCATTTCCACTCCGTTAATATGCATTAAGTAGCAACTCCACTAAGTTGAGTCCTGTCTTCGAGGTAAGTCAGCAGCACATCAAAAACCAGTGCCTACAATTTGCCAGCAGCTCAGAAACGGTGTGCCACTGGTGAGATTCTTCAACAGTTCCAAGATGAGGTTTCACTTTTGCCTAACTTGGATGTAAAGGGAGAGGAAGCAGGAGAAGTTGGATGGTCCAGTCGCAGTCATGCAGAGAAATTGAGAAGGAAATGATGGTGCTGGTCACATCCTGAAATGATGCTGCAGTTTTGCTAGCAGAAGGGTGATAATAGCCGTTGGAACGTCAAAAGGGGTAGTACTACTAGGCACTGGCATGTGAGGGAATAAATGATAGGAGGATTCTGAAAGGGGCCAGTCTCTGGTGTACAGGACAAGTCTCTTGTTGCAGAGGCCTTACCCTCTGTGTCCATGGGAGGCAACTATTATCACACATGGTGGGTCAACAGCAAGGAAAGCGATATCAAGTTTAAGTCAGGGCATGTGCATCTGGAGATAGGGGCAGATTAAAGGCTTTTGAGGAAAAGTTGAGGAATACTGGAACAAGTAATGGACAGTGAAGTAAGATTCAAAGAAGATAGCAGTAAGAACAAAAATGAGGAACAAGGGTTGAGTGTCACTGACTCATGATCAAGGATTATCATCGGAGGCTCCAGGATGTTTGTAATAAGGACCAGGCTGATAGGAGGAAGCTTGATGACAGAGGTTCATGGACATGGATGGTTGTAGAGTTTATGTATGTGTCCATTGAAATGGCCACAAAGGAAGTGTGAGCTCCCAAGAGATCAGATTTTGTGATGGGTCCATGATGGGTTAGCAGGGGTTCGGGGTGTGGCCCATAGAATGTCATGTATTCCCACCAGGAGTAGCTACTCTAGGAATGAAGACCACGTAAATAGAAGTTATATCTTCCTTCGCTCAGTTTATTTTGTGAATTCTTTATGGGGCTCACCCTCCTCACTTTTGCCACCTCAGGTGGTGAAGGAGAAGATGCTCCACAAAATAGTCTTGGTCGCACAACATAGGACACGAGGCTAGCAGCTGACACCACCCGAAGGTAAATGAAGTCAGGAGGAACTCAACCACAATCATGTCGGAGATTCTTGGTGCATCAGTACACGTTCACAAAGTGGCTCTCTACCTTCAGATGTCAGAATGGGAGTTGGTTGCTGACCTATGCACTCTCTTTCAACAAGACCTGTAGCCGTGACTTTGGAGAGAACCCCATGCCAGTTACCTTCACAGTTATTGCAGCCATAGATTTTTTTAGCTAGCATCTCATTTCGGGGCTTCACCCAGAGGGATGAGGCATGTATGGCATTTCCCAACCTGCAGCACATAGATGCAAGGATGACGTGACTAATGACCTGTTCACAAAGACCAACAAACTCATTTAATGCAAACAAGTGGCGATAGTTAGGCTGCAAGAGCATGGTTCCTGCAAGTACGTGGGGTAATTGACTGCATTTGTACTGCATTTGTGTGGACATTAAAGCTCCCTGAGGACAACATTTGTCAATCAGATGGCGTTTCAGTCTCTTAATGATCAAGTAGTCAGACTTCCAGAATAGGAGTATGCAGGTGTGCGCCGGGACTCCCAACTTCCATATCTGTGTGAAGTTCCTGCCCATGTGCAGTGTTGGATCTTAGACAACAAGTAGGAGAGGCAGGTGAGCTAAGGGAATATGCAGAATCTTGTGTGGATGGTAGAAAAGACCATCCAAGCCTTGCATTCTACTGTTGTTCTGAAATGTGAACACATGGCTTTGTCTTTGAAAAAGGCAGTGATTGCCACAGAGAGCCAGGTTTATTCTACAACCCATGTGCATGAAAACCTGCCTGAAGCTCTGTCCTAAAGCTCAGTACCCACTGGCCAATTGATGCCAATTCTAGTGGCACTATTAAAGATTGAGAGGGAGGAGGAGTAACATCCTTTGTGGGATTGACTGAGATGGAAGAGAGTTCTTCTGCAGGGACTCCCTGGGTCTGTGGGTGCTCTTCATTGCATCTACTGATGAAATCAGAAGATTCAATAGCTGAGGTCTAGGAGGCCCCCCCATAGGCCAGTGCCCTTAAGGCCACAGACCGTTAGTAGGTATCTGCCATGGTCAGCATATGCAGTGGGACATTATTGTCAGCAGACTGCCTCATGTTTCAGTTGAAGTCAGGTTCATACCAAGGCACACTATACATTGTGATAAATTATGATTTTTTTTTGTGGGCACAATTATGGCATTGATGTTGATATTATAAACTTGTAGACATGCATGTGCAACATAACTGAACATACACTGTCTGCTGGACTTCATGTAAATGATATGCCAAGGAGATTGTCTACTCGTGGACCTAGAGCAATAGAAATAATGCAGCATGGAAGAGGGCCATTTGGCCTACTTTATTCATGCCGACCTAAAGACACCCAGATGCCCTTCGGAATCCCATCTTCCTGCGTATGCCTATAGCCGTGCAGCTTACAGCACTTAAGATCAGATCCAGTACTTTTCAGAGGAGTTTAGGGTCTCTCGTTATGATTTTTTTGCCCAGTATTTCACACTGCTCCTATCAGCTTACTTTATCCACATTACCCCTTTCCTTTTTGAATGCAGAGACGAAAAGTTAATTTAATATTCTTCCCATACATGACAATGACCCATCAATGTATTGCTTGAAAAAGCTTCAGTGACTTGTATGTCAGCATGAAGCCCTTATTGTCAGGGCAGTCATCTCTTTTCAGCCTGTGAGATAAAGATCAACTTCCTTTGCACTTTAGATGATAGAGGATGTGGCCAATGATGTATCTCCTAATGGAGGCGGGCCGATGTAGGTGCACACACAAAACAGATAAGGTTTGCAACTGAGTGACTGATGGCTATGTAGATGGCTATGGGCAAAACAATTGAAAATGACATGACTGTTCCCTGGGCCTGAGATCTTGGAGAAGTGCAGCGATATTTCTCTCCTATTCCTCACATTCCTCAGTTAGAATCATCTGAGAAGCTTAGTGGCTATCATCCAGGTTGTCACATAGCGACTCATCTCCCCCTCGTGTAGCAACATTGTGCAATGAAATCCAGGCCATGCCCTATGGCATGTATTGGAATGTTCCACTGGACTGATAACGGAAGTGCATTTTCACTGATTCTGTGGCTTATTCTATGATTGATCCATGTGTGGCATTATAACGCTTCTCATGGTACTTTGAGGGGAATGTGTCATTAATGATCCTCACTACATGGATTGGCTTAAAATTTTCTTCCAATCTTTTTGAAACTGACGTCCCCAGAGTTTATCTATGACAAAACAAAGTAACATTGTGGATAAGTTTATTTATTGTTTTCAGCTTTTTGCATAATTTAAATCATTAAATTAACTTTGAGTTAACAATTTAGATTGCAAAGTTGCTTTCTATTGTTCACCCTTTGCATTTGATGAGAAGAGTTCTTGAGGTTATTTGATGCTGCTGATACAGAAATCAATAAGCCAAACTGCTCCAGAGGATGGTGCAGACCGAGTGTCATTGGCTGATTTTACTGTTTGCGCGGATCATTAGAGTCTTCATAATGGGAGAAAAACCTTTTGAGACACTGCAATTCCAATGAGAGCTGTTTTGAGTGAGAAGTTTCTTTGGATGATTATGTTTTAAGACTGTCTCTTTCATTCTGGGTGAGTTCTATCTGACAACAAACTTATACAATAATAGTAATGCAATAAATTACAGAAGGACGTTGTCTAACATTGAAGAGAACCCCTTTGATCCTATTTATTGCCGTTTTTGTATGTGTACTCTAGCCGTAGCCCTGGTTGCTCTTTGTTTTTGTTTCCAGATGTAAAATACGGTGCACATATTTCAAAAGTCCCTCCCAAGCTCATCCCTGTTCCCAGCTGGGAATAATCTTGGATTAGTTACTGTAAAACCTGCAATTCAACAGAGAGCAGGATATAAAGTATAACTGTGGCCTGAGGCTTTTGGTTCTATTCAGTGTTAGATGGTGGATGTTTTTTCTGTAGTTTATTATTTTAGTTCCCTGTTTAAAATATTGTTTAGTGCATGTTAGTTTTTGCTTGTTTGTTCCAATAATGTTCTCAAAAACATAAAATCATGTTTTGCAAGATAAGTCACTGAGAATTCATACGTCTTCTATTTGTTATCTATGAAAATTGTATTTTGAAGGATGCAAAACTGCAGGCAGGTGACATGTACACTGAAATTTGTCAAGAGTTTAAGTGAACAAGATTTTACCATTGATAACAAGCATGGGGCTGGATGAACACAGCAGGTCAAGCAGCATCATAGGAGCAGGAAAACTTGACGTTTCGGGCCTAAACCCTTCATCAGAAATGGGGGAGGGGAAGAGGGTTCTGAAATAAATAGGGAGAGAGGGGGAGGCGGATAGAAGATGGATAGAGGAGAGGATAGGTGGAGAGGAGGCAGACAAGTCGAAGAGGCGGGGATGGAGCCAGTAAAGGTGAGTGTAGGTAGGGGGCTCGGGAGGAGATAGGTCAGTCCAGGGAGGACGGACAGGTCAAGGGGGTGGGATGATGTTAGTAGATAGGAGATGGGGGTGTGGCTTGGGGTGAGAGGAAAAACAGGTTAGGGAGGTGGAGATGAGCTGGGCTGGTTTTGGGATGTGGTTGGGGGAGGGGAGATTTTGAAGCTTGTGAAATCCACATTGATGCCATTGGGCTGCAGGGTTCCCAGGCTGAATATGATTTGCTGTTCCTGCAGCCTTCGGGTGGCATCACTGTGGCATTGCAGGAGGCCAAGGATGGACATGTCATCTGAGGAATGGGAGGGGGAGTTGAAATGGTTCGCGACTGGGAGGTGCAGTTGTTTGTTGCGAACTGAGCGCAGGTGTTCTGCAAAGCGGTCCCCAAGCCTCCGCTTGGTTTCCCCGATGTAGAGGAAGCCACAACGGGTACCATTGCTTTTGTTGTACTCATTGCAAAGGTAACATAGTTATGTCTGTTGCTTAAATGTTTCTTGGAATGACATGTGATAGTTTACAAAGGTTAAAGGCCATGGCAGAAAACTTAAAAATTGGTTGAAATGCGGCAACTGAAAAGACAGAAATTGTTGAGATATTAGGTTAACATTATGAAGCTTGTACAAGAGAAAAAGAATCCAGATTGAGCACAGTTTGAGTTAGCTAGAATTCAGTTGCTAATAAAACAACTAAATTCGGCGACAGAAAAGAGAGAGAAATCAAAAGAACATCTGAATATCCAAAGAGAGGAGAAGGAAAGAAGTGTGAAAAATTGAATTAGGATTTCAAAGGGAAGGCAGTGAGAGTTTCGGAGAGTAAATGAGCTGGAAAATATTGCTTTGGGAAAACTGTAAGCAAAACAAAATATTATAAAGAGAAACTTTGAATTCCAGAGAGAAGAGGAAGCAAGGAAAGTTGATCTCGAAGAAAACCTGAGATTACACGAATAAGGAATAGTAGAGAAACTTGCATCTTTATAACAGCAGTAGGAGGTCCAAGAGAGGAGAAAAAAATTAATCTCTGATCATGGAACAGCCTCGAAGCTGCCAGGAGATAATTGACCAGGAATGAACAAATTTGCTTATGTTTTCAGTAAAATAGCAAACAGTTTTTAGAGTGTGAAAAGTATTCTATTTGAGGCCCAGCATGTTTTGATATTAACCTTGTTGTGGTGTATTCCTTCAATAAGCCTTCCTAATTAGAATAAACTGCTATGAGCTTAGGCTACAGTGCATAGCAGTGACATTAAAAATACACCTTTTTTGCCTAATACTACTTAGAACAATACAATAGGCGACCCATTAGTCAGTTGTATTTGCTAGATTTGGCCTCCATTGTTGCAGTAAGGCAAGAAAAGGAAGAGATTGTAGTTTACAAGGCCACATAAGTTATTTGAATAAAAAAAGTTGGAAAAGCTCAATTTGTCAGAATTGGTCACTAAGGAATAGGCATATTTAGAGTTTTCTTTTGCTGCCCTTGCAAACAGAATCCCTGCAAACAATTGATTGTGTGTATGCTTACCTAGCACAAGGTAATTAAAATGGCCAGGTGTTAACCTTTTATATTATCTGCATCTATTCACAGAAATAATTTTTATTATTTTAAGATTCCAACCAAAAGTTTGAGGTCAGCTTACAAACTATTGAAGATTTCATTTGTACATGACTGACTTTTCCATGTTATTATTTGTAGACGCTGTTATGAATTTTTAGATTTATTGCTGCAGGAATGGCAAACACATTCCTTGGAAAGGTAAGGTCATATGTAAGAAATTTAAAAGGTGGAATCTATTCATCTATAAAACATGGGGGAGGAATAAAGTGTGGATGGAAGTGATCAATACTCTAATGCTTCGGACATCTTTTTTCCAAAACTGTTGGTGTCTTCTATTTGCAAACCTCTCATTTGATTATTATGAAGTGTCATAGAAATAATAAATGTGTTCAATATTGTAAGAAAAAAATGAAAATGGACTATGTTTGCCACTGAGAGTAAAGCAATGTAGTGCTTTGTAACGTCTGTAAATTTTCTCATGGGATATAGACTTGGCAAGCAAAGCCAGCATTTATTGTGCATCCCTAATTGTGTTTGACAAGATGGTGGTGATCTACTCCTGAACTCCTAAAACCTGCAACAAAGAGAGTGAGGTCATATAGAATTTGACCTCATTTTTGTGATTATTGAGGGAGAAGTCATGTAGAACTTTTCCTGATTTTGCTGTTCCCACCACTTGCTGTAGGCCTAGTATGACAGCTGTGAACTTCAACACTTGGTTAGTTCGGTCAGCTTTTGAAATACTTGGCCAGCTCTTGGTGATAGGTATTTAAGTCTTGTACTAAGATTTCATTCTGTGCCGTACTGATGTGCTGACATTTGCAAACAGACTTAAACATAAGTTAGGGGTATGACAATTTATATAATTCAGTTGAATATGTTGTATATAAACATACCTATATTTTATATTTACATACTTTGTTGCATCTAAGGTTTACCTCAAAAATGAATTCCCAATTTAATGAGATAATAAGAACTGCTGATGCTGGAGTCTGAGTTAAAAAGCACAAAACCTTTCTCAAGAAATCAGCTAATTTGATCTAAATGGGTCGAGTGACTACAGCTTGTGTTAGAATGCCATTTGTCTCCAAAGATGAATTCCACTCTCAGAAATATGTTTTTTTTTGTCAAGAGATCACTTGAGCTCCCCACATTATTTTCTGTTCAGTATGTTATCTCAGTCACAGGCAACCCTGACTATATATCTTTGTTAGTGCTGCTCTGTGATGAGGCACACAAAGGTGAGTTTTCAGAGCTGCACACTGTCTGGTTGCTTTCTCCCCTCTGTTTCTGCTGGATTCCTACATTGACAGCACAGTGAATAATGTGATCAGTGATTGTGAAAAACAAACAATCTTTAATTTGGAATAATACTGTGTTGGTAAGCCAGTTAGCTAGCCATTGCAATCTGTATAGGTGGGTTTTACCTTATATTAATATATAAGCACTGAAATGGTCACAATTTATTGGTTTCAGATATTAATAGATACATCATTGTTTCCTATATTTTGCTTAGACATGTGACTGTTCTGGTGGAGACCATCAAGAAAGGCATTTCCGATGCTGATGCAGAAGCAAGACAGGAGGCTAGAAAGTATGGAACTAATGCAGAGCTTATTAAATTTTTAAAACAATCCTTTAAGTCTGCTTTAGATTAACATTCAGCCCTTTATTGAATCAGAAGTATTATTTTGTACCCATGTAATGCACAGAGAAGGTAACTATAAAATAGAACTTTAACTATAATCTACACTGATATTCAGTTATACAAACACTTGGTTTACGAAATGTAAATCTGTTCAATCAACTGCAGTTCAGCACATTGAACATGCTAATTATTCGGTTACAAACTCCTACTATACTATTTTATATTGTTTTATACATTGCAGTTCTCTGCATGTTTTTTAAAAAATATGCAGTAACATAGTTGTGAGTCATACAAAATGACGGCAGCATGGTGGCTCCGTGGTTAGCACTGCTGCCTCACAGTGCCAGGGACCTGGGTTCGATTCCACCCTCAGGCGACTGTCTGTGTGGAGTTTGCACATTCTCCCCGTGTCTGTGTGGGTTTCCTCCTAGTGCTTTGGTTTCCTCCCACAGTCCAAAGATGTGCAAGGTGGATTGGCCATGCTAAAATTGCCCATTGTGTTCAGGGATGTGTAGATTAGATGGGTTATGAGGGTGGGAAGCTCTAAGGGGTGGTGTGGACTTAGTGGGCCGAAGGGCCTGTTTCCACATTGTAGGGATTCTGTGATGCTATGAAAATAACAAACCTCAATTTTGTTTACTGGTCCATGCTATCATTCAGGCAGTAATTGGGGTGCCACAATTAGCTCCTGTCACTGAGTTTAAGAGAACACACTAAGCCAGGATTCCATTATTCAATGTCTGTTGCTTAAAACGGTCAAGGTTTATTTCTCTGAGAACAATGTTTAGCTCAGCTGTCCTTTCTCACTATAAACAAACAGCTTGTTGAAAGTTTCCTTCGCTCATGCGCTCAAATGGCAACTTCAGTGAAGTACAACAAGCTGTCAGGGCCTATGTAATCGTACTGAAATCGTACAACAGGAAAAAAAATGGATTAAGGGGATATGTTCATTTTTCATCATGGTTTTCAGTGAATCCTAGTTTTTAACTACCATTAAAGATAGAAGTTATACAAATTTCTTAGTTATTTCTCAACATTAAGTAAATCAAAGTAATTACACAAATCAGGATCTGCCTGTTCATTTTTGAAGAATTACTGGCTGGAACAATTATTTGTAGCTTTCATGTTGGACTTTGATTTTTTTCCCTACAGTATCTAGTTAGATAGAAGTAGTACCAAAAATTCCTTCCAACTATTAAAACTTGTGATATTTAATTTTTTTGCATAGAACTTATTGGAGTCTTCGAAACCATTTTCCTGCGGAAGCTGATGCATTGTACAACTCCCTGGAGCCTTCCTATCAAAAAAGTTTTCAGGCTCACCTGAAGAGTTCCACAAGTGCTGCATCTCTCCCTCATTCAGATCGGTCTTCTTCCAGCTCACAAGAGAGCCTTAAGTATGAAAGCATTATTCCTAAATTATTTTCCAGATAGTAAGTAATTGCCTCGGCCAAGATCCTTTTATTATTCATGAAGAATTACTTCCAACAGATTTAGTTATCTATAAGTTGCTGGTGAAGATCACAGGTTGAGTATGTTATTGGCCTGCTATTGTGTTTTGCATTACTTGGGAAGTGTGGTCAGTGGAATTATGACACCAACAGGCTCAAATTGCATTTTATGTTGAATCCCAGTAGTGGTGAAATGCGTGTTCGAAACATAATTTAAACAAAATTTCTTGACAAAAATCCTTTGGAATTCTTGTGATTGATGGTGCATAGCTCCTCTAAAGACTCATTGTACTTTATGATTAAAAATAGAAAGTGCTAGAAAAACTCAGCATATCTGGCAGCAGCTGTGAAAAGAGAAACCATGCTAACATTTCGAGTCTAATATGATCTTCAGAACTCTGTTTTCAACTAAAATTACGCTGCATATTTAAGATCGATTCCTTTCATTCACACTGGATGGCTGATTGGAGTAATGCCAACAGGTCAGTCCCTGTACTGGATGAGCTCGTCATGCAGGCCCTGCCTGCCAAAACTGCATTCCTTGCTAGCGGTGTGCTGACCTTCAGGTTAAACTTACCACCAGTCGTCGATCTCCAGTGAGAGACAGCACCTATGGGACAATAATAACTTGAACTTTTTTTGGGCATGTATAATTGGATTAAAAGAGTGGACGGGATGTAGAATGGTGAAGTCAAAAAGGCTAAAGTGAGTGAAGAGGAAACGGAACTTCATTATTTTAGTGTGGGAGAAGCCCTGCCTTTCTAGAGTGAGTACTGTGTTGGACAGTGATTTAAAAAGTGCATATCTGGTGAGATAGATGTTTCTCAGTGGGATAGTGGTGCTTGGAAAAATACTGAAATAGGCATGCAAAGTTGAGAGACATCTGCTGCAAGGACAGGAGGGGCATCATCGATAAAATGCCTAAGTGACAAGGCAGAGGGTGGAGTGAGTGTAATTATTTATGACTGACAAGGCCCAGATTTTCAAGAATTAAAAGGTGAAGAAAAGATTTACCAAGATATTGCCAGGAATGGAGGATTAGAGTTATAAGGAGAAGCTGGATAGGCTGGGACATTTTTCGTTGGAGTGTAGGAGGTTGAGTGGTGACCATCTAGAGGTTTATAAAATCATGAGGGATGTAGATAAGGTTGAATGACAGGTGTATTTTCCCTAGGATGGGGGATTTCAAGACGAGGAGGCACATTTTTAAGGTGACAGGAGAAAGATTTAAGAAAGACATGAGAGGCAACTTTTTTTACACAGAGAGTTGTCATATTTGGAATGAACTTCCAGAGGAAGTGGTGGATGTGGGTACAGTTACATTGTTCAAAAGACATTTGGATGAGTACATGAATAAGAAATGTTCGGAAGGACATGGTCCAGGCGCAGGCAGGTCGGAGTAGTTTAATTTGGGATTATGGTTGGACCGAAAGGTCTGTTTCCATGCTGTATGACTATAAAATGGTTCACATTTATCAAAGTCTCAATTCTTTTGGCAAATACTCTAAGCTATACACATTCCTGACGTGCAACCACATCACTGTTCCTTCACTGCTGCTATGTTAAAAACCTGGGTCTCCCTCCAAACTCACTGTATGTGTGACTTCAACCAAATCGCAATAGTAATTAGAGATGGGCAACAAATTCTGGACTTAACAATAACACACTGATCCCATCAACAAATAACAAAGGTCCCGATGCTATGGATCTAATTTTATTATTTTTCCAATGGTCACAATTCTACAAAAATGAAGTGAGCCTGCTTTTTGTGAGCTATGAGATGAGGCCTTTTCTCAAAGCTTAGCAAGATGATTTTTTGCAAGTGTACAGACATTGATTTGTTACTGACTGAAAAATTCAATTTTGTGAATTTGAGGAGGCTAAGAATACATGAATTATGAACAGAAGTAGGCCAGTTGGATGCTCAGACCTGCCTCTTCATTCAAGAAGGTCATGGTTGATCTATTTGTGTTTTGAATTCGACATTCCCATCTTTGCCCACTAACCTTTGATTTCCTTGTCTACTAAGAACCTACCGACCTTGGCCCTAAGTATTCAATAATTCTGCCTGCCTTCTAAGGCAAAACTTTCAAAGATGGACAATCTTCTAAATTAAAAAAAATTCCACTCCTCTGTGTCCTGAAATGGGAAGCTGTTTATTTTAAACAGTGCCCCCTAGATCCAGACTCAACCAAAAGAGAAAGCATCCTTTCTATAACCACATTGTCAAGACCATTCAGGATCTAATATATTTCAGTCGTCACCACTCGCTCTCCTAAACTTGTATGAAAACAAGCTCTGTCTGTGCAACCTTTTCCTGTAAGACGATCCACTTGCTCCAGGTGTCATCCAGAAAACCTCCTCAGAGACACCTAGCATTTATATTCTTTCTTAAGAATGGAGACAAAAACTAAACACAGTATTTGACGCAAAGCCTCACCAATTCTTAATATAACTGAAGCAAAACATCCTTACCTTAATGCTGAATTCTTCCTTTCAAAATAAACAACTTCACATTCTTCCACGATATGCTCCCATTTGCTGGAAGTTTGCCCACTCACTCAGCCTATCTATCCCATCTGCATTCTGTTTCATTAATTGCTGTCTATCTTTGTATCATCTGCAAATTTAGCTACCAAGCTTTCACTTCTTTCATCTAAGTAATGATATAAATTGGAATATGGTGAGGTCACAGCACTTAGCCTTGTGGGACTGCATTCATCACATGCTGCCAATCAGAAAAAGACCTATTTATGCATGATGCCTGTTTTCTGCAACCAATCTTTTAACAATATTAATATGTTAGCCTGTACACAAGACCACTTCCTTCGAAAAAGAAAAGGGCAAAAGATACACGGGAAATTCATTGCCTGCAAGGTCCACCCACCAAACCACTCACCGTCCTGATTTGAAAATATATTGCCATTCCTTCAGTGTTGCTGGCTCAAAATCCTGCAACACACTCCTAACAGCATTGTGGGTCTCCCTACAGCACAGGAACTGCAGCAGTTTGAGAAGGTAACTCACTACCGTCTTCTCATGAGCAACTAGGGACATGGAATAAATGCTGGCCGAGCCAGCAATGCCCATGTCCCACAAGTGAATTTAAAAATAAACACCATGAGCTCTATATGTAATAACCTTTTATGCGGTAATAACCTTATCAAATGCCTAGATTTACAAGATTCCCTTTACCACAGCAGATGTTATTCCTTCAAAGAATTCCAATAAATGTTGTGTCCCTTTCACAAAACCATACTGACTCTTGCTAATTACCTTGAGATTTTCTAAATGCCCAGCTATAACCTCAATAATGATCAGTTCTAACACGTTCCCTACCAAGGACATAAAGCCAACTGGCTTATAGGTTCCTGTTTTCAGCCTTCTTCCATTCCTAAATGGAGGCATTGTATTTGTTACTTTCCTGTCTGATGGAACCTTCACTATACCCAGCACATTTTGGAAAATTAACACCAATGCATCTACTACCTCATAACTACAATTTAAGACCTATGATGAAATACATCAAAACTCATGAACTCATCAGCCCTAATTTTAACAGTTTTCTCATATTCCTTCCTTAGTGATTGTAATTTCATCAAGGTCTCCTCTTCCTTCTCCACCATCTGATTTTAATTATTATTGCAATGCTTTTCTGCCCTCTACAGTGAAGACAGAAGCAAAATATTCGTTTCGTTCATTCACCATTTCATTGTCCCCTGTTAACTCCCAAGCCTCACTGTCTAGAAGATCAACACTCATTCACTCTTTTCCTTTTCTAGATACCTGTAGGAACTTCTGCTATCAATATTTACATTTCTACGTAGCTTTGCGTACTCTAATTCCGTTCTTCTAATTTATCTTTAAGTCATTCTCTGTTGTTCTTTATACCCTGTCCAATCATCTGACCTATTACTCACCTTTACACAATTATATGTCTTTTCCTCATCGTTGATACTTTCCTTAACTTATTTAGTTAATCACAGTTGGTAGGTCCTCACCTTTGAATTCTTTTTAGTTGGGAATGTACTTATTGAGTATTCTGACATATTGCACAGAACGATAGCAATGTTACAGAAAAGAGCCAAGTCATTCAACCCATTGTGTCTTCTTTTAAATGTTTTTCCTGCTTCTCTGTTGATCTGCCCACTACCCTATATGCCTATTAACTTCAACTAGCCCAGCTTTGTGCCCACATAGTTCCTCATATTCAAGTTTAAACTACTATCCTTAAAGCCACTGTTCTCCCCTTCAAACTGAATACAAAATTAAATCATAGTATGGTTGCTGCCCTTAGAGTGCCTTTACTGTAAGATCATTAATTAATCTTGTCACACTGCACAATACCATGCCTCATATTCCCTATGGTCAGTTCCAGAACTTGCTGCTTTAAGAAATTATAGCATTTTATGAAAGCCTCATCCAGGAGACCATTTACTTCCATCTCTTTATCACTAGCAGCCAATTTTTTTTTTCTGTACTTCATCCAACATTAATGGTAGTGTTAGTGAGCCTGTACACCACCACCACTAGTGACTTCTTTCCCCTAGTATTTCTCCATCCAAAATGTTTCTACATTTTGACGTCTGAAAGTAAGGTCATCTCCAAGTATTGCACAAATACCATCCCTGATTAATAGTGCTCCACCTCCAACTTTGCCTAGCTTTCCATTCATTTTGAATGCCATATACGCTTCAATGTTGTGGACCCTGTTCTTGTCATCATGCAACCATATCTTTGATATAGCGATTAGATCATGTTCACTAAATCCAATGTGAACTTTTAATTTGTTTGCTTAGTTGAAAATAACCTGGCTTTCTTTGGTTTTGGGTATATTTTACGTTAGAGAGAGAAAAACAGAGTGAGACGCACTACCTCCTTTTGGAGGTCTGAAGTCTTCAGACCGTATTGCTCTCACTCACAAGCTGTTCAGTTACCTAGCAGCCAATCACACAGTTGTTGGCAAGTAGAACATGTATGCCATCGACAACTTGTCACCACATAGCAACCCACTTAGCTATTTGTTGCTGATCAATTCTGAATTTGTACACATTCCCAAAAGCCGACCCACCTACAGTAACCTTTCCCCACTACTTTGAAAAGCAGCACTGTAAACAGCACTTAAAGTAAGTGTCAGTAATTTTCTTTTAAAAAGTGCAGCAATCCACAATCCTTGGTTTTCTTTAAAATAGTCCTTTTCCTCAACCAAAAATACAAAACAAAATTTAAAATAGCAAAATAGTACTGAATATTTGTGTTCCAGATCATGCTACTCCTGTAGCCAGGTTCTTCCAGCACAGTTATAACACTGGCATCTACCCAACAAGGTGGAAAATTGCACAGTTATTTTCTGTACATGAAAAGCAGGACAAATCCAAAGCCAATTCATACCCCATCAACCTGCTTTCAGCCATCAGTAAAGTAATGGAAGGTATTATCAATAGTGTCATCAAAAAGCATTTACAAAGTAATAACTTGTTCATTGACATTGTATTTGGGTTCCACCAGGGATACTGAGCTCCTGACCTCATTACAACCTTGGTTCAAACATAGACAAAAAAGCTGAATTCCACTGGTGAAGTGAGAGTGAGTGCCCTTGACGTCAAGGCTACATTTGACCAAGTGTGGTATCAAGGAGCCCAAGCAAAACTGGAGTCGATGGGAATCAGGGGAAACCTCTCCATTTGTTGGAGTCATAGCTGACACAAAAGAAGATGGTTGTGGTTGTTGAGGGTCAGCTATCTCAGGTCCAGTACATCTTTGCAGGAGTTCCTCCGGTAGATGTGTCCCTAATCCACCTCTGCAGAGATATTATGACACACCTCTAGACGGAGGAGGACTTGAACCTGGGCATCCTGGCCCGGAGTTCTCAAAGGTAATGTCCTAGGCCCAACCATCTTCATCTGATTCATCAGTGACTTTCCTTTTATCGTTAGGTCAGAAGTAGAGATGTTCACCCATGATTGCACAATGTTCAGCACCATTCGCGACTCCCCAGATGCTGAAGCAGCCATTGTCCAAATGCAGTAAAACCTGGACAATATCCAGGCGTTTAATAAGGTATCACACATTAGGCTACTTAATAAGAGAAGTGCCCATGATAGTGGAGAAAGTATATCAGCATTGATAGAGGTTTAGCTAACTAATAGAGGACAGAGATTTGAAATAAGGGAGGCATTTTCAGGTTGCAGTCCTGTAACTAGAGGCGTGCCACTGGGATCAATGCTGGAGCTACAATTATTAACAAATTTCTCTTTTGAAATCCACAAATGAATATGCTGTGACAACTTTCATAGGTGATGTCTAAAACAAAACACAACGTGTGGTGGAAATCTGAAATAAAAACAGAAAATGCAGAAAATACTTTGCAGGTCTGGCAGCATCTGTGACAAAAGTAATTGTTCATCTTTTAAGTCTGTAAACTTTCATCAAAACCTATCATCTGGTGTTAATGCTCACCTTGCTACAAATTCCACTTTGGATACGTTGAGTGCAGAACTGTGCCCAATCCAGTTGGCAATCAATGGGCCAAAATTAATACATTTCAGCACAACCTTACTGAGTCCTTCATCATAAGGGAGAGAATTAGGAAACCATCCCATCCTGTAGTAATCAGCAAAGTCAAAGCATGCTTTTGGTGGTAATTTGTCTGTTAGTGTTAAATGAAATTAGTTCTTACACTGTAAGGGCTGCAAGTTGCCGCCTCCAATGTTGACACTTGGTGAACATAAGAACGTAAGAACTAGGAGCAGAAGTAGGCCGTCCGGCCGCTCCAGCGCGCTCCACCATTCAAGAAGATCATGGCTGATCTTTTTGTGGACACAGATCCACTTACCCGCGCTCTCACCGTATGCCTTAATTCCTTTATTGTTCAAAAGAATATCTACCTTAGCTTTAAAAAGGTTTACTGAAGTAGCGTCAACTACTTCACTGGGCAAGGAATTCCATAGATTAACAACCCTCTGGGTGAAGAAGTTCCTCCTCAATTCAGTCCTAAATCTGCTCCCTCTAATCTTGAGGCTATGCCCTCTTGTCCTAGCTTCACCTGCCAGTGGGAACATCCTCTCTACTTCTATCTTATCTATTTCCTTCATAATTTTATATGTTTCTATAAAATCCCCCCTCAGTCTTCTGAATTCCCATGAATATAATCCCAATCTACTCAGTCTCTCCTCATAAGCCAACCCCCTCAACTCTGGAATCAACCTAGTGAACCTCCTCTGCACCCCCTCCAGTGCCAGCACATCCTTTCTCAAGTAAGGAGACCAAAACTGCACACAGTACTCCAGGTGTGGCCTCACCAGCACCTTGTACAGCTGCAACATAACCTCTCTGCTTTTAAACTTAATCCCTTTAGCAATGAAGGACAAAATTCCATTTGCCTTCCTAATTACTTGTTGTACCTGCAGACCAACCTTCTGTAATTCATGCACAAGGACACCCAGGTCCCTCTGCATAGCAGCATGCTGCAACTTTTTACCATTCAAGTAATAGTCCTTTTTACTATTACTCCTACCAAAATGTACGACTTCACATTTATTTACATTGTATTCCATCTGCCAGACCTTTGCCCACTCACTCAATGTATCTGTGTTCCTCTGCAAAGTTTCACAGTCCTCTGCACACTTTGCTCTGCCACTCATCTTAGTGTCATCTGCAAACTTTGACACCCTACACATGGTCCCCAACTCCAAATCATCTATATAAGTTGTAAATAATTGTGGTCCCAACACCAATCCCTGAGGCACACCATGAATGTTAGCACTGTGCATTATTTAAACTCAGAAATGTTAATACTGTATCTTGTCAGTGCTCAAACATGATGGCACTTAGCGCTTTGAAATTCTACATTTGTTGAGTTCAGTCAAGGCACAGCACTAATGCTCATGAGTTCAGATAATGCACATCATAGACACTCCATATTGCACCATGCTTAACAATGACTGGGTTGAATTACTCATTGTTTGCTGAAATCTAGCCAATTGCACCACCTACTTACTGTTGGTGTCATATTGTCATGTAATATTGTAATTAACAAACACAGTATATTTTTGGACATATTAAAGAAACTCAGCTTCCATGTCCATGTACTGAAAGTTGAGGGATCATAAGACATAAGGTATAGGAGTAGAAATAGGCCATCCAGCCCATCAAGTCTGCTCAGTGATTCGGTGAGATCATGGCTGATTTGTTAATCCTCAACTTCACTTTCCTGTCTATTCCCTATAACTATCAATTCTCTTCCTGATTTTAAAAAAACTGTCAGTCTCTGCCTTGAGTATACTTAACAATCCAGCCTTAACAGCTTTCTGTGGGAAGAAAGTCCACAACCCTCTCAGAAGAAATTCTTCCTCATCTCTTCTTTAAATGTGCAAACCCTCATTCTGAGATTATGCTTTCTGATCCTATACTCGCTAAAAGGGAAAACTATCTTTCCACATCTGCCCTGTCAAGTCCTCTAATTTAATCAAGGTGTTTAAAATGATAATTGGAATTCAAGGGAGTAAATAGAAATAAACTATTTCCATTGGTCATGAAGTCCAGAAGGACCACTATGTAGAAATTAGAGTTAATTAATTCAAGAATGAAATCAGGAGATACTCATGTACAACGTGATAGAAATATGGAACTCCCATTTCAAAAGCCTATAAGTGTTGGATTAATATCCATTTTCAAAACTGAGAACAACAGATTTTTGTCAGGTAGAAGTACCAAGCTGTATGGAAATAAGATAAATAAATAGAGTTGGGGTGTAGATTAATCTTGATTGACTTAACTGTCTTTAGAAGCAGAATGAACTATTTCTGTTTATTAGATCTTTTAACATCTTGAAATTTGACAAGCTGTAAATGTTACAGCAAATAGCAAGAGCTTTTAACAACAATTCTACAATTTGAGCATGTGTAAGCAGAATTATCTAGCATGGGCACTGTATTAATAGGATCTGAATTGTGGAAGGGTTCTTCTTTTGATGTGAGGATTTGAAAGCGCTTTTGTGTTCTCTTTAAAAAAAACTTGTAATTTTCAAATTTTAATAATTTTTGTGACATTTATTTAATTGGCAGACAACTGGTTTCATTATTGATGGTGAGAAAAGTAAAAACATCTCTTGAATTTATGAAAATCAAATCACTGTTTCTTTTTGTTTTATGAGGAATACTTCCTGAGTTATTTAGAAATTGAACGAATTAAGTCTTTATAAAAATTTGAAATTGTATAAACATGAATCTTTTTTGGTCTGATCTTGGTTTGATCATTGCAAGGTATTTGTTAGAATAAAAGTGTATGTTGATACATTCACCAATAGTGTGCTAAATCTTTAGCTTATTATGTGTGAGAAAATTGCACAACCCCAGCAAATGACTGCAGTACAATAATTATATAAAAAAAAGCATTGTGTTTACATGTTTTAAAGCAGTAAAATACAAAACAAGAGCAAGTGAAAAAAGAAGGTATTCAGTTACCTCCATCATGCTGTGGTAACATAGCATTACTACAATTACAGAAATTTTCCTTGAGGTTTTTCCCTGCCTGATGCCCTGTAACTACAAAGCAGAAAAGAGAAATCTTTTAAGAGCTTCCATCTCACTGAGGGGGCTTCAGGCCAATTCGCATCCAAAAACTGGCTGTGAAAAATCATACCGTAGCAGCTGAGACATTTCACAACATTCTACTCCAATCAAAAATATTCTGAATAAAGCAATGAGCAATATTTGCTAAAAAAAAAGTCAATTCATTCTGTGTCCTGATGCCGATGAATTAAAAAAATTCCAGGATCTGCCTTCAGATCCATATCTTTAATTAAAACTAATCAGTTAGCCTTTGGGACATATCCCGTGTATATATCAAGTTTTGCTGAAACCCATTCATTACTTTTTTGAGAATAGCTTTTTATCTGTAAACTGTATAACAGGAGTAAAACATTAACCATGCCAACCATCAGTAGTAACCATGGCGCAAGGAAAATTGGAGCTGTTAAAGAAGCCATAGATAGATCAGTACAGTGTCTGCTGCAGAAGTAATTATGGAGCCTGTTCATTCAAAAATGATCAATGGCAGTTTTGTTCTTCATATCCAACATTCTTCCTGCTCTCCACTCTCCTATCACCCCCACACAAATTTAAATTCTCCTTCTCATTTTGGTAAATGTCAGAAATACCCTTTATGACCAGACTCCGCTTCCCTTCTTAAACTGTATGATCTTCCAGCACACACAGTCCTCAGATTCTGAAATCCTTCTTGATGTTACTAAACTTCTAGATGCTGTGCTTAAATCCAGCCCTGTCTTATTCTGAGACACTCTCACCATACTCTGCCATTGCTGGAATTCTGCGCGCGCGCGCACACACACACACACACACACACACAATATCCCTCACCAGCCAGAACCATATCCTAGAGTTGTCAACATTTAAAAGAAGCTAAGTTGACATTTTTGTTAAGAAATGAACAGTGCCACAGAATTCAATCCCTTCACTACTAGTTACAAAAATATAAGTGGGAATTCTAACATTTATTTTCACTTAAATGAATTTCAACTTTTTCAGCTATGTTACAATCTAGCAACAATCTAATGGCAATTATTTCAGATTTCTTTTTTGAACGTATTTAATGGAATAACATTATGTAAAGAAAACAGCAAGCGGCAACTGGTCTGTGTTCAAAGTTTTTCTTCTCTGGGTTGTAAGCAATTTTGTTTTCTTTCCAGCCGTGCCTTTCCTGCTAAGTGGTCAGTTGCAGGTGGAAGTACATCAAGAGGTTGGTTCTGTTTTTAAACATTCAGAACAAATGCTGTCAATTATAGATGCTGGATGATATTTAATCAGAGATGATCGCTCACTAGCAATATTACTGGACTGGTAATCCAGACAATGCCATCTGTTGGAATTTGAATTCCATAAATAAAATCTGGAATTTAAAGTGGTCTCAGGAATGGTGACCATGACCATTGTCTTCAATTGTCATAAAATTAAGCTCACTCGCTTCTCTTTCAATTCCTCCCACTTCCTACAGACAAAGGGAGTGGCCATGGGTACCCGCATGGGCCCAAGCTATGCCTGCCTCTTTGTAGGTTATGTGGAACAATCCCTCTTCCGTAGCTACACTGGCCCTAAACCCCACCTCTTCCTCCGTGACATGGATGACTGTATCGGCACCGCCTCATGCTCCCACTAGGAGCTCAAGCAATTCATCCACTTCACCAACACCTTCCACCCCAACCTGAAGTTCACCTGGACCATCTCTGATACCTCTCTCTCCTTTCTGGACCTCTCTGTTTCCATCTCTGGCAACCTGGAAACCAATATCCATTTCAAGCCCACCGACTCCCACATCTACCTAGAATACACCTCCTCCCACCCACCTTCCTGCAAAAATACCATCCCCTATTCCCAATTCCTTCGCCTCTGCCGCATCTGCTCCCAGGATGAGGCATTCCACTCCCGCACATCTCAGATGTCCTCGTTTTTCAAGGACCGCAACTTCCCTGCCTCAGTGGTCGAGAACGCCCTCAACGGTGTCTTCCGCATTTCCCGCAACTCATCCCTCACACCCCATCCCCGCAATAACAACCAAAACAGAATCCCCCTCGTCCTCACGTACCACCCCACCAACCTCCGGATCCAACACATCATCCTCCAACACTTCTGCCATCTGCAATCGGACCCCACCACCAAAGACATTTTTCCCTCCCTACCCTTATGTGCTTTCTGGAGGGACCAATCTCTCCGTGACTCCCTTGTCTGCTCCACAGTCCCCTCCAACCCCACCACCCCCGCACTTTTCCCTGCAACCGCAGGAAGTGCTACACCTGCCCCTTCACCTCACCCCCATCCCAGACCCCAAGAAGACCTTCCACACCAAGCAGATGTTCACCTGCACATCTGCTAATGTGGTATCCTGCATCCGCTGTTCCAGGTATGGCCTCCTCTACATAGGGGAAACCAAGCGGACGCTTGGGGGACCGCTTTGCGGAACACCTACGCTCGGTTCGCACTAAGCAAGTGCACCTCTCAGTCGCGAACCATTTCAACTCCCCCTCCCATTCCTTAGACGACATGTCCATCCTGGGTCTCCTGCAGTGCCACAACGATGCCACCGAAAGGTTGCAGGAACAGCACCTCATATTTCGCTTGGGAACCCTGCAGCCCAATGGTATCGATGTGGACTTCACAAGCTTCAAAATCTCCCCTCCCCCTACTGCATCCCAAAACCAGCCCAGCCTTTCCCCGCCTCCCTCACCTGTCCTTCCTCCCACCTATCCTCTCTTCCCACCTCAAGCCGCACCCTCATCTCCTACCTACTAGCCTCATCCCGCCCCCTTGACCTGTCCATCCTCCCTGGACTGACCTATCCCCTCCCTAACCCCCCACCGACACTCACCTTTACTGTTTCCACCCCCGCCTCTCTGACCTGTCTGTCTCCTCTCCGCCTATCTTCTCCTTTGTCTCCCTTCTATCCACCTCCCCCTCTTCTCCCTATTTATTTCAGAATCCCCTTCCCCTCCCCCATTTCTGAAAAACAGTCTAGGCCTGAAACATCAGCTTTCCTGGCCCTCTGATGCTGCTTGGCCTGCTGTGTTCATCCAGCTCTACACCTTGTTATCTCACGCACTTAGTCCTTTACCTTGTTTAGACAACTTGTAATTGCAGACAATATTATTGCCCTTCAACTATCCTTTCAAATGGATTAGCAAGCCATTCAGTTCAAGGGCAATCAAGGATGTATATGGTGAGACCCATATCCAATGAAAGAATAAAAACATTTCTACTCATGTACCTTAGGCGAGTTGATCTCTCTCATCCTGATTGGTTAAAATGACATTCTTATCATCGTATAAGTTAAGCATTGGCCAAATTTACTTTGCTGGACCACATTTCAATACAAAAATCTTTCCCCTCGCACCTTAAACCTATGCCCCCTAGTTTTGGACTCCCCTGCCCTGGGGAAAGACCTTGGCTATTCACCCTGTCCATGTCCCCTCATGATTTTATAAACTTCTATCAGGTCACCCCTCAGCCTTCAATACTTAAGGGAAAGTAGCCACAGCCTATTCAGCCTCTCCCGATAACTCAAAGCCCAAACGTGGCAACATCCTTGTAAATCTTTTCTGAACCCTTTCCAATTTCACAACATCTTTCCCATAGCAGGGAGATCAGAATTGAACGCAGTATTCCAAGCCTGGTCTAACCAGCGTCCTGTACAGCCGCAACATGACATCCCAACTCCTATATTCAGTGCCCAATTTCGCTTGCTTCCAAAAGGCACAAAGTAACTGGTTTGCACTTCTGAAGACTGACTTAATGGTTAAGCACCACGGTTTACAGTAACTGATGAGGAGAAATAAGCTGGCTGCCTTTAGGATTGAGGCACTTTTTACTGCAGAGATAAAGGTCAGCTCCTTCAGTGTCAAGAGGTATGGTTTTGACCCAAACATTGATACGCACAGGCTGTTTTGAAGCTCTGCATTGGAGCTTTGTCATTCACAACAGGTCACCGTTCCCCAGATCAATCAGTTATTTGTTGCTGTCTGAATCTCCATGGTGTATATCCTTTGGCTGCTGCTCATCTACCACTAGATTTCCCCACCCCTGATTGCTAGTGTAAGCAGCACTTACAATGAGTGTCAGATAACTTGCTTTTAAAATGTACAGCAATCATAGAATCATCATCGAATCCCTACAGTGTGGAAACAGGCCCTTCGGCCCAACAAGTGCACACCGACCCTCAACGCATCCCACCCAGACCCATTCCCCCTATAACCCACCTAATTTACACATCCCTGAATACTATGGGCAATTTAGCATGGCTAATGCACCTAGCCTGCACACATTTGGATTGTGGGAGGAAACTGGAGGAATCCCACGTAGACAATGGGAGAATGTGCAAACTCCACACAGTCACCCGAGGGTGGAATCGAACTTGGGTGCCTGGCGCTGTAAGAAGCAGTGCTAACCACTGACCCACTGTGCCGCCCTTTTTTTTTGCCGCAGTCTTTGGTTTTTAAAACAGTTCTTTTTTCCATCTCAGTCCACAATCAAAAATAAAGAAGAATTAAAAAATGATCTTTAAGTAGTAAGTTTTTAATTTTGCAAAGATGGATTGGTTGAGCACAATTGACTTGCTGCTCATTGCATGCAGTAAGAGAGATATATTGTTTGATATGTTCTGTCAGACGTTGAGACATATAGCCTACATATCTTGCACACCCATCACCTCAACTGTCACCTTAAATAATTGTTTACACTTGGGATTTGACAGCAAAATCCATTACTAATCTATATGTTCTTTCCACTCTGTCACACAGTGTGAATTGGTCATTCTGTTTTTGCACTTGGCAGCTAGATATTCCTTTATGATGCAGATATTTAATTAAGGTTGAAAACATTCCATTATATACTTCCTTTTATATTTGCTATTTGCCTGTGTTATTTTTATTGTTTGCTCGACTTTGGTGTTGACTTTTTTTGAAGCTTCAAAACTACTACTGCATTTGAACTTTTCTGTTCAATTACACCTATTTGTATTTAGGACCTTTCCCTTTCATTGTATGTTTCAGTCCCAAGCAGCAAGTCTGCAGCTACCCCTGGTGGTTTGCAGCGTTCTCGAAGCGACATAGATGTGAATGCTGCTGCATCTGCAAAATCTCGGCATGCCACTGGACACACAGCAACAAGTCGTTTAACTGCATCAAATATTCCAGCAGGAGCTTATACTTCATTTGGTAAGATTGATTAGTTCAAATTTTGCTCCAAAGCTTTTGGTCCCTGTTAATCTTTAACTCCACTTTCCTGCCATTTCCCCACATCCCTTGATTCCCTGATAACAAGGTGTGGGGCTGGATGAACACAGCAGGCCAAGCAGCATCATAGGAGCAGGAAAGCTTGACGTTTTGGGCCTACACCCTTCATCAGAAATGGGGGAGGGGAAGAGGGTTCTGAAATAAATAGGGAGAGAGGGGGAGGCGGATAGAGGATGGATAGAGGAGAGGATAGGTGGAGAGGAGGCAGACAAGTCGAACAGGCGGGGATGGAGCCAGTAAAGGTGAGTGTAGGTGGGGGGGTTGGGAGGAGCTAGGTCAGTCCAGGGAGGACGGACAGGTCAAGGGGGCGGGATGATGTTCGTAGATATGAGATGAGGGTGGGGCTTGAGGTGGGAGGAGGGGATAGGTGAGAGGAAAAACAGGTTAGGGAGGTGGAGGTGAGCTGGGCTGGTTTTGGGATGCGGTTGGGGGAGGGGAGATTTTGAAGCTTGTGAAATCCACATTGATACCATTGGGCTGCAGGGTTCCCAGGCTGAATATGATTTGCTGTTCCTGCAGCCTTCGGGTGGCATCACTGTGGCATTGCAGGACGCCCAGGATGGACATGTCGTCTGAGGAATGGGAGGGGGAGTTGAAATGGTTCGCGACTGGGAGGTGCAGTTGTTTCTTGCGAACTGAGCGGAGGTGTTCTGCAAAGCGGTCCCCAAGCCTCCGCTTGGTTTCCCCGATGTAGAGGAAGCCACAACGGGTGCAGCGGATGCCTCAACAACTTCTCTTTCAATTCCTCCCACTTCCGACAGACAAAGCGGGTGGCCATGGGTACGCACATGGGCCCTGCCTCTTTGTAGGTTACGTGGAACAATCCCTCTTCCGTACCTACACTGGCCCTAAACCCCACCTCTTCCTCCATTACATTGATGACTGCATCGGCGCCGCCTCGTGCTCCCACGAGGAGCCCGAACAGTTCATCCACTTCACCAACAGCTTCGACTCCAACCTGAAGTTCACCTGGACCATCTCCAATACTTCTCTCCTTCCTGGACCTCTCTGTCTCCATCTCGGGTAACCACCTATAAACCGATATCCATTTCAAGCCCACTGACTGCCACAGCTATCTGGAATACACCTCCTCCCACCCACCTTCCTGCAAAAATGCCATCCCCTATTCCCAATTCCTTCGCCTCCGCCGCATCTGCTCCCAGGATGAGACATTCCACTCCCATATATCTCAGATGTCCTCATTCTTCAAGGACCGCAACTTCCCCCCCATAGTGGTCGAGAACGCCCTCGACCGTGTCTCCCGCATTTCCCGTAACTCATCCCTCACGCCCCGACCCCGCAATAATAACCAAAAAAGAAACCCCCTCATCCTCACGTACCACCCCACCAACCTCCGGATCCAATGCATCATCCTCCGACACTTCCGCCATCTGCAATCAGACCCCACCACCAAAGACATTTTTCCCTCCCCACCCTTATCTGCCTTCCGGAGGGACCACTCCCTCCGTGACTCCCTTGTCCGCTCCACAGTCCCCTCCAGCCCCACCACACCCGGCACTTTTCCCTGCAACCGCAGGAAGTGCTGCACCTGCCCCCACACCTCCTACCTCACCACAATCCCAGGCCCCAAGAAGACTTTCCACATCAGGCAGATGTTCACCTGCACATCTGCCAATGTGGTATACTGCATCCGCTGCACCCGTTGTGGCTTCCTCTACATCGGGGAAACCAAGCGGAGGCTTGGGGACCGCTTTGCAGAACACCTGCGCTCAGTTCGCAACAAACAACTGCACCTCCCAGTCGCAAACCATTTCAACTCCCCCTCCCATTCCTCAGACGACATGTCCATCCTGGGCGTCCTGCAATGCCACAGTGATGCCACCCGAAGGCTGCAGGAACAGCAAATCATATTCCGCTTGGGAACCCTGCAGCCCAATGGTATCAATGTGGATTTCACAAGCTTCAAAATCTCCCCTCCCCCAACCGCATCTCAAAACCAGCCCAGCCTTTCCCCACCTCCCTAACCTGTTTTTCCTCTCACCTATCCCCTCCTCCCACCTCAAGCCCCACCCCCATCTCCTATCTACGAACATCATCCCGCCCCCTTGACCTGTCTGTCCTCCCTGGACTGACCTATCTCCTCCCTACCCCCCTACCTACACTCACCTTTACTGGCTCCATCCCCGCCTCTTCGACTTGTCTGCCTCCTCTCCACCTC
>JAHRHZ010000077.1:19029427-19056442 GCA_024137785.1 Ginglymostoma cirratum | reverse complement strand
TAGGCCCGAAATGTCAAGTTTTCCTGCTCCTATGATGCTGCTTGACCTGCTGTGTTCATCCAGCCCCATGCTTGTTATCTCGGATTTTCCAGCATCTGCAGTACCTTTTATCTCTGATGCAATCTGGTGTAGTTGAGACTAAACCATTGTCTCATGCAGGTTTAACATAATGTACTTGCTTTAGTTCTCAGCAGTCCTATGGATAAACCCAAGTTGGCATATGCTTTGTTAACTGCTGTCAATTCATCCTGCCACCTTTATGATTTATGCTTATATCCACCTAAGGTCCCTCTGTTTGTGTATCCCCTTTAGAATTGTACCGTTCATTTTATATTATTTGTCTGCGTTGTTACAACCAAAGTGAATCACTTCACGGATCTTGCATCAGTTCCAGCTGTTTACACTCATTCCATCAACCTGTGTCTGTCCTTTACACTCATGGCTCACAAATCTTCTAAGTTTTCTATCAGCTGCTAATTTTGAAATTGTGCCCTTACATCAAGGTCTTATGTTAATATCAGGAAGATCAGGATTCCTAAAATTGATTTCTGGGAAATGCCACCTGACACCACCTTCCATATATGTAGAAAAATGTTTGTTTCTACTTGTTGTTTCCGATCACTCAACCAATTTTGTATTCACTTTACTACAGTCTCTTTTGTTCCAAGACCACTAACTTTGGTCATAGCACACTACCAAATGCCTTCTGGAATCTACATTGCATGAAATGTATGCCTTATCAGCCCTCTCTGTTATCTGAAATCTCAAGCAAGTTAGTTAAACAAGATTTCCCCTTCACAA
Source organism: Ginglymostoma cirratum (assembly GCA_024137785.1). Lineage (NCBI taxonomy): Eukaryota > Metazoa > Chordata > Chondrichthyes > Orectolobiformes > Ginglymostomatidae > Ginglymostoma > Ginglymostoma cirratum. The sequence continues at coordinate 19,055,641 of JAHRHZ010000077.1, read as the reverse complement.
ATCCATGTTGGCCTTCTTAAATATTTGATATATTGTTGGATATCCTGTTTCCAAATGCTGTAAGTTAATGTTTCACGTATGGAGATTATTGTACATGAAATCTAACATCATAACTCTTCCCTGTTCTTTGCTTGCTGTACTACAAAGATGATGCATCTGACAAGGCAGATGGTAAGGAAATTGCCTACCTGTCCTTCCTTATAATGATGTTATAGATCTGTAACTAACATGTTTTAATATGTTTATGGGTATAAATACTGAATTTAACAGTGAATATTATTATTATGTCTCTTAATTGGAATTCTCATGAATAATCATTTATTTCAGCTGTCTAAAATGTGGAACACATGGTCAAGTTTCTTCCTTGAATTTCATCCCATTAAGAGACAGTATAAGCATGTTGGGATGTTGTATAACTCATCAATTGTATGCATGGAGTTCAAAACTAACTGCCTGCATTTCTCTCAACAAGTTTGTAAAGCCCAAAGTATCTCCTACTTTTTTCAATCATAAATGTTTTCAAGTTCACCAATAATCCCTGATACAAAATTAAAGAGCTTTCATCAATTCAGCAATAATTTTACTATCAAAAGATATAATTATTGTACTTATTTGTTCAAGATTATGTACACTGTTGGGAACATTCTTTTCTGTTAAGGTATTTGTTCCAAAGATGGTAAGCACTAAGAATTTGAATTTCAGGTTTTTTTTTCAAAATTGGTAAAAATAGCATGAAGTTATTAAATTGTTACTTTAAACAAATCATGAAGATGGGACTGCTGTGGATCGTAGCTTTCTGGCTCACTGTTCTCTAACGATACTGTCAATTATTTGGGCTGATGTTTGTGAAAATGGGCTGATGTTTGTGAAAAATGCTACTAAAATGAAGTATAGTGCTGCATTTGTTAGTTCATTGTTCTTTGGAAAAACTGCCCATTAGATGCTACACTGTTTAGTTAGCATCTATGTGTATTTTTCTGTTCACTTAAATCCACATTCTTGGAGTTTGAGTGTCTCTTTTGTTTTCATCCTCTTCTCTATTAACAGTCTTAATTTAACTCAATCATATCATGACCAAAAAGGTTAGATTATATCGTACCATTTTGATTGAGGTTCATACGCTACAATAGATGATTTATGTTCAATTACCTAACCTTTTATCCTTTGCACATTTTGTACATAAATATTCCTCGAAAAGAAAGGAAATTATACAAACAGCAGTATATCATTTATGTTAATAAGTTTCCTTTTCTAACTTATATGCTTATTCTCCTTCTAGGTCGTATCCGCAATAGGCAGTTACTCTCAGGAACTGCCACTGGTGCTGGTGATGCTACTGATTCTAGAGGACGAAGTCGTACAAAAATGGTGTCTCAGTCCCAACGTATGTACCTGATATGTTGTCATGCAGTGTGATGGAATACCTCTAGTTTTATGTGAGGATAAAGCCAATATTGTTGTGTTGTTCGCACAGAGAGGATATATTAGTGTTACACTTGCCATTTTAAATGTTGAATAATTACTAAGTTTTGAACAACTGTTCTATGCCTCAGGTTTAACATCATCTGAAGATAACAAAGGTATCTTGTTATTAATTATATTTTTGTTTTTCTTTTTGCATGTTCTGATGATTTTATGTTAAGCTAAGTGTTGTAATAGTTTGTCAAATTCCTTCCTTAAAGTAGTAGACAGCCATGAGCAGCAAATACTACTTAAATATGTTGCTGTTAATATTTTTAGATTCACCGTGAACTTGTAAATGTCAGATAAGGAAAGCAACATTTGGCTCTTTTTACACAGAGATTCATAATAGAAATGGTCTTCCATTTCTGTCCTTTGGAAATGTTGTCTTTGTCTTGCTGTATTGTTCCACATTTTATAGTTATTTCAAGACAGCAGTAGGGAGAAATGCCTGATCACAAAGTCTGTTTCTTATTTCCTAGAAATATTTTAGTGTAGTGCAATTCATGGAATAATTAATGGATGTGCCATTGTTAATTTTGCAAAAATGGTATACCAATAGGAAAGGCTGGGTAACAAGTAAGCCCATGAAGACTGAACTAAGAAAAGTATTCTGAAAATAGTGTTATGTTTGTGTCATAATATTGAGATGCTTGGGCTGAAGAAGTTTGCCAAATCAATGTTCCTTTTTGTGGATGATGTGGTGTGAATATTCTCTGATGTGCTTTGTGTATGGGACATTATGCTAACCTGATTGTCATTAGAGAAGTGTCAAGAGGAGGCAAACTGCTTCCTGATAGAAAGGGAAAATAAAATATCCCATTAACAATAACTTGTGTTTATTTATTAAGTGTAACAAAACATTCCAAGGCACTTCATGTGAGTGTTATCAAACAAGATTTGACAAGAGTCTGTGTAAGGTCATATAAGGGCAGATACCCAATAGCTTTGTTAAGGAGTATCTTAATTGAGGATTGGGAGGGGAAAAGCACTGAGGTTTAAGAAGGGATTGCTAGACCTTTTTAAAAATTCTTCGCTAGATGTATTTACCAAAGGCCAGTATTTGTTTCCCATCTCTAATTGCCCTTGATCTGAGCAGCTGACTAGACTGTTACGGAGACAGTTAAGAATCAGTCACATTGCTGTGGGTCTGTAGTGACAAGTAGGCCCGACCAGGTAAAGATGGCAGACTTCCTTACGAAAAGGACACGAGTGAGCCAGCTGGGTTTTTGTGACAATCAACAGTGGATATATTGCTATTGGACTAACTTTTTATTCCAGAATTCTATTGATTCAGATTCCACCATCTGCCATGGTGGAATTTAACCAATGTCCCTGAGCCATTAACCTAGGGTTCCAGATTACTATGTGACATTACCACTATGCCACCACCTCCAAGTTGGTAGAATGTGAGAGACCAGCAAGTGATGTATTAGAATATTCATGCCTCGAGGTAGGAAAAAACATGGACGAGGATTGAATGCTGAATAGGTGTTGCCATCACAAAATTAGTATTTTTCATGAAGTCTTTGTGTCATTTAGACCTAAGCATCATTTGCATGAAATATTAAATTAAGGCCCATCTGTCAGTTCAAGTCAATGTTAAAAATCCCTTCACAATATTCTTCATTGAACTGAATGTTCTCTTGCACTCTCAACCAGTAGTGCTGAAAAATCCAGTAAGTAGCTGATCACTGCTTATGAGATATTGCTGGCACAAGATTATGTAACCCACTTAAGTCACTGCACTCCAAGTAGTCATCCATTGCATTAAGTCCTTTTCATTAGAATAAATAACCCTACAAATGCAATAGTTTGATGACATTATGTCATATTATCTCTGATTTAGATGGATAATTTTACAATTTTGGACCCAGTTCTTAAGAGCTATTTTACTCACATAGACAGAGACCTTGGAGCTGTTGCTGACTACCACAAAGTCTATCCACATCAAGCTTGTCTTAACACAAGAAAAAGATTGAACTAGTGTGTTTACTTGTCTGTGTTGGTAAAAATAAAGTCACCATTGTCCTGCTGGACTGTAGGGCTTCTCTCACATTAGAGAGGGACGACTGGTAGTGGTGGAATCATCACACCTCAGTCGAGGGGAGAGGGTGAGGAAAAAGTTCCTTTGTGGTCATGTCAGCAAGTGTTGGAATTGAACTCAGGCTGTTCGTGTCACTATTAATTGTAAACCAGCTGTCCAACCAGCTGAGCTAAACTGACCACATTGTACTGGTACACTACCACAGCAGGAATTGATCCTGACCACTGGTAAAAGATTTGTGTTGGAAAATTAAATTTGGAAAGCACAGCATATTAGACAAGGTGAGTAGGGAATCAGGAGTGGAAATTAGCAGGGAATTAGAAAAATCTGATTTCTACAGCACTATATTTTGTGTAATTTTACAGCTTTTGAATAAAACTTAATGATTTAACTGTTTGAACTGCATGAAAAGTTCATAAATTGTATCCCTCGACTCTCAAAAAAATTTTGCACTATGATGTTGAATGCGGTAAGCAAACAAGTTACAGGCTGAATTTCTTGCTTAAAGCATCTTTAAGTTCCCTCTTCTCCTGTCTAGCTTGTTGATCATAGTACTTCAAGTACCCACACAATTTTTTTTTAAACATTGGGTGGTGGAGGCAAAACCCTCAATGGGTGAAAAAGTGCCTTAAATCCACTCAAATCCATCTACCGCTTACACTCCACTAACTGAAAATAGACCTCCTTATCCGCATTCTCTAGGCTTGTAACATTGTATCCTGCATTCTGTCTATCCTATGCACTTGTACAGTACGATCTGCCTGTAAAGCACATAAGACAACTCTTTTCACTGTATCTTGGTACACATGATAGTAATAAGCCAAACCCAGTCAAATGGTCTTGCAATGCATTAACCTTGTGATCCACAAACATGCATGTTGGAAAGCCATGTTGTGACAAGTGCTTAATATTTTAAAAACCTATTCAATACAATGACTGACCAGATTCTGTTAAATTTGCAATCAATTTATTTTTGCTGAAAACATCCAATAAAAAGGCAAAAATTAACACAATTTCATAAAGAAAAACCCAAAGTACTATGGATGCTGAAAGTCAGAAACAAAAACAGAAATTGCTGGAAATGCTCAGCAGGTCTGGCAGCATCTGTGGAGAGAAATCAACAGTTAATGTTTCGGGTCAAGTGACCCTTCCTCAGAACTGGTGTGACAAACGGTCACTCAATCCAAAACATTAACTCTGATTTCTCTTCACAGCTGCTACCAGACCTGCTAAGCATTTCCAGCAATTTCTGTTTTTGTTGAAATTTCATAAGGTTCTGTTACAGTTTGCATAATTTAAAATTAAAAGTATTTTAAATATGTTTTCGAGTTATTTGGTTAGCTTCCATCTCCATTACGCAACGCACAATGCACTGTATATTTCATAAACCATGAGTAAATACCTGGATTCTTTCTTGCTACTTGAGCTGCTGACTACTACTTATAATTTTAATTTCTGAATAACTTAAAAACTTTTTTTATTAGTTTTCTTTTGTGAGTGCAACAATCTTTAGTTTGTGTAGAAAACACTTTGGAAAACAGTTTTATCAGTTGCAGTGCTGGGGAGGGGCATTTTTGTTCAAAGCCATAAAGTTTGCAATTTAGTGACCACTTAACTGAGAATTCATTTGAAAAGCTGTTTTATTTCATTTTCTTTTGCATGCATGAAATTTAAGTGGGCCTCTATTTGCAATGTTCAGTCAGCATGGCTATAGACAGCTTCACCAAATGTTACAAACTCATATATACAGTATTATAGTATAAGTCCAATTCCAGATGATTTGTACAGTATCAATAGAAGCATAGTCTGTATTTTATACATTTTCTTCATTTAATCCAAAGCACACATTTTTCATAATCACAAAAACTACAGTGATGTGCCAATGAATTTTATATTTTTGTGCAGTGTTTTAGTGTGTTGCCTGAGTTTTGCTCCATGCCTGTTTTCTTCTGTGACTTTCCTCATGGAATAGCTGAAGGAGAACAGACTTTTAACTTGTTTCGCACTGGTGATGCTAGTGCTACTTCATTGTCAGTGATTACCAATGCAGACTATGGTCATGCCTCTATCGACCTCCTTTTGGGAACAAAATCTGTTATTATGATGTAGTTTGAATGTGCACGAACTGACCAAACGCATTCCAAGTGTGTTCCACACATCTAAGCATGAAGGATTACTAATGCCAGGTTTGTGAAGTGAATGCTTTAAGTGTTGCTTTATTTGTCAGTTCGTTTATCAGTATTTGTTAGTTTTCTATCATTATGGTCCTGATGTACTAAAATTCTCACTCTAAGAATTTTCATTGCTCAGTGTTTGCTTGCTTTTTAAGATTTTATTTCTTAGCTTGTCTTGAACTTGAAAAAAAAATTAACTTACTGTATTCTGTCCGTGCGTGACTATCTGCACGTTTCTATGCACCTCCAGTGGAAATTGGAGAAAATTTCTTGTTAGTTTAAATGTACTTAACTATGCAGAATAGTACGCATATGCACTTATATGCTGCTTACTTTCATCTGCATTATGGATAAGTCAGGTATTTAGAGTTCTTCAGCATGCTGCTTTGGCGCATTCTCTCATATTTGTAGTGAACTGACCAAAGCTTTGTTTCCTCAGTTTGCCATTCATATAAATCTACTTTGTTCCTTTCCTTGTCACGGATTGCCAAACAACAAAATACACAAAACAAATTATAAACCCTAATCGTGCCTTTACACTTGTTCAGGATTACAGTCTGCCAACCCAAATGGTGGTAAGATTCTCTGTATTTTAGCTGTAGTGTCTGTTGTATGCTTGTCATTTTCATGCATTTCTGCAGTTAGAAATGTGTGTGTCTGTGTATTTCTATTACGTATATATTTTAAACATTAGTATTTGTGTTCTTTATGTCGCACACATTTATATATCTTTTATGTACATATATTTCTATATAATATATAGAAAATTTTGTAAAACTAATGTGAAAATGCAGTGCATGAAACAAGCAATCCATTAGCATCTTTTGGGTTGTGGGTGGAAACAAAGCGTAAGATTTGATTTTCATACATTAGGCCCTTTGACAAACTGGAAGACAACCAAATTCCTTCATAGAACTGAGTAAAACAAGAAATGGATTGGGCTATTTTATATCAGACTGAAAGTAAAAATGAAATACTGTATGAAGTGAATATTGCTAATTATGTAACAAATTAGACATTTTTGGATGCTCTATAATAAGGACCACTTTTGCAAGTATCCTCTTTTGTTTTACTTCTCCTTATATTTGTTTAGTTTTGAAAATGAAATAGTTCAGAAATCTCCTGGGATATTGTTGACTACGTGATTCAAGAAACTTCACTAATGTAACTTGCTTCCTATGCGCAATATGCGTTTTAGTTGACCCATTACTTCCGGCCCATTTAGTCCATTACGTTTGAATTCTGATGTTAAGCTAAAGGTTAAAAATGCATTGTGTTCATTTCTAGTTATGCATCACGTTTTCTGATTATTTAAATGTTAAAAGTTGCTAACTCTGAAAGTGACGTGCTGTTTTCTTGTTTTCAACAATCTGAAATTAGCCAACTTTACCTTTCATGTGGCTTTAACTTTGTAAAGCCAGATGCAGTGAATAATGGGTTTTTTTTAATGCAGTTACAGAAAATATCTGGTAAAAGACTCAAATAAACAGTTTAGGTAGTTTTTGCTTAACTCGCAGTACTGGAACTAAACATTGATGATACTTGCATTACCAGATTACTTTTACTTAAACTGCAAACTTTATTTTTTTTTGCTGATAGCTTTAACCAGCAATGGTAATAGTCAAAAACTCGTGTATTACAGCATTTTATGCATATGTGGAAGCATCAATTCCATGAACAAACATGGTTCTTGTTTCTCCAAAAGCAAATTACTACCTATTCTGAAAATTTAATAAAAACAGAAAATGCTGCCAATGTTCATCAGGCCTAGCAACATCTGTGAAGACAGAAACATAGCTAATATTTCAAATTATGATCTTTCAGAATGGATGCAACGTTGAGATCTGAAATATTAACACGGCTTCTCTCTCCACAGATGCTGCCAAACTAGCTGAATATGTCTAGCCTTTTCTGTTCTCATTCTAATTACTTTTCCTTTTGCCATCTAAGCAACACAATAATGGACTGTTTTCTATATATTATTATTTCAGCTGCCAGTCGCTCTGGTTCTCCCGGAAGAGTATTGAGTAGTACTGCACTTTCAACTGTGAACATTGGAACTCAGCGAGTGATGCCCATAGGAGCTCCAGGGCAAAAGCGCAGCAAAATACCACGTAGTCAAGGATGCAGCAGAGAAGCAAGCCCATCTCGATTGACTTTAGGTAAAAAAAAAATTTATCTCTGTTTAGTTACTAATTGTTCACCCCAAGTATCTATTAACTTCTCTTATTTCCTTTCTGCATGGTGTTCCTCAATGATACTTAAAAGCTTTGATATGTATACTGATTGCAGTTGCTTTCTGTTATTTCCAGAAATGCCACGTTACCATCCACATACCTGTTGAATATTAAGGACTACTCAGTTCAACCTATTTTTCATATAATGCTGGCTTGCCCTTTCACATCTGCCTTCAGTGAAAGGGCCCAAATTGTAAATGAAAAGGGGATAGTGGAAGGTGATTAGTTGCACTGATCTAGTAATGAAATCAGTTTTCAAGGAAGTAGCAGTATTTTGTTTTCAGTCTATGTTTTGAAATTTGCTAAGTAATTTGTTTATTCGCAGGTTGTAAATCCTGTTCAATAGTTGCAGTAATAATACACATTTTGACGTTCATCAAACTTGTACAGCATCTAATAAAGTATGCTACATAACCATGGAACCAAAATGAACAAATAAAAATGAAATTAGTTTTGGGTTAGATGGTGTGATTGGTAAAACCAAGTGTCTAAAATGACAGCTCAATGTGCATGAAGAGAACATTACTGTAGCAGTATTATAATAAGTACAACTAATAATCAAGCTTTTTCTTTACTATCTAGCAAAACCTTTAAAACTTTGGGTGTATGGAATAATGCCATCTGTATTATTTAAGTGTGAGGTCTAGAATGTGTAAGGGTGGCAACTTCTGGTCTAATGAGAAGAGTAACCAAAATGTAGTTTATTGCTTCTTTGAAACTATTGCAGATTATGAGAATATGCTGTACATTACTACAAGCACTGTCATGAGGACCCTTAACAGCCTTAAATGCGTCTTTCAAAAGATCCCACATTTTCTTCCATCAAGTCCTCATGACAGCATTACAGTGGGTGCTTCTTATTGTGCTCAATCAAGCTCTAGTTGGGAATTGTGGCTGATACATATCTGATATTGATAGTGAATTGCTCAATGTTCCAGAAAAATCACAGAACATCACACTACAGACTGAATGTTTCCTCTGCATTTGGTGATTATCGGTATTCCTGGTGTAGTTCATAAGACTATAAGACGTAAGAGCAGAAATTAGGCTATTTGGCCCATCGTGTCTGCTCCACCATTCAAGCGTGGCTGATAAGTTCCTCAACCCCATTCTCCCGCTTTCTCCCCGTAATCCTTGATCCCCTTGATAATCAAGAACTTACCTATCTCCGGTCTTAAATGTATTCAGTGACCTGGCCTCCACAGCCTTCCGTCGTGGTGAATTCCATAGATTCATCACTCTCTGGCTGAAGAAGTTTCTCCTTATTTCTGTTGTAAAAGGTCTTCCCTTTACTCTAAGGCTGTGCCCTCGGGTCCTAGTCTCCCCTACCAATAGAAGCATCTTCCCAACATCCGCTCTGTCCAGGCCATTCAGTATTCTGTAAGCTTAAATTAGATCCCCCCCTCATCCTTCTAAACTCCAATGAGTATAGTCCCAGAGTCCTCAAACGTTCCTCATATGTTAAGCTTTTCATTTCTGGGACCATTCTCATGAACTTCCTGTGAACCCGCTCCAGGGCCAGTACATCCTTCCTGAGATAAAGGGCCCAAAACTGCACACAATACTCCAAATGTGCCCTGACCAGAGCCTTATAAAGCCTCAGTAGTACACCCCTGCTTTTATATTCAAGTTCACTCAAAATAAATGCCAACATTGCATTTGCCTTCCTGACTACTGACTCAACCTGCAATTTATCTTGAGAGAATCCTGAACTCGAATTCCCAAGTCTCTTTGCACTTCAGACTTCTGAATTCTCTCCCCATTTAAAAAATAGTCCATGCTTTTATTCTTCTTACCAAAGTGCATGACCTCACACTTTCCCACGTTGTACTCTATCTGCCACATCTTTGCCCATTCTCCTAATCTGTCCAAATCTTTCCGCAGCCTCCCCACCTCCTTAATACTACCTGTCCCTCACTTATCTTTGTATTGTCTGCAAGCTTAGCCAGAATGCCTGCAGTTCCTTCATCTAAATCATTAATGTATGAAGTGAAAAGTTGTGGTCCCAGCATTGACCCTTATGGAACACCACGTGTCACTGGCTGCCATCCTGAGAAAGACCCTTTTATCCCCACTGTCTGCTTTCTGGCAGACAGCCAACCTTCTGTCCATGCTAGCACCTTGCCTCTAACACCATGGGCCCTTATCTTACTCAGCAGCCTCCTGTGCAGCACCTTGTCAAGGGCCTTCTTGCAGTCCAGGTAGACAACATCCATTGGCTCTCCTTGGTCTGCCCTGCTCGTTACTTCCTCAAAGAATTCTAGCAGATTTGTCAGGCATGACCTCCCATGATGAAACCATGCTGACTTTGGCCTATCCTACTGTACACTTCCAAATATTCAGAAATTTCATCCTTTACAATGAACTCCAAAATCTTACCCACAACCGAGGTTAGGCTAATTGGCCTGTAATTTTCCGTCTTTTGCCTTACTCCTCTTTTAAACAGGGGTGTCACATGAGCGATTTTCCAGTCCTCTGGGACCCTCCCTGACTCTAGCGATTCCTGGAAGATCACCACAAACACTTCCACTATCTCTTCAGCTATCTCCTTTAGAACTCTGGGGTGTAGTACATCTGGTCCAGGTTATTTATCCACCTTCAGGCCAATCAGTTTTACTAGCACCTTTTCCTTGGTGATGGCCACCATACTCAGCTCTGCCCCCTAATTCACTTGAATTTTTGGGAGATTACTCATGTTTTCCACCACTTCTCCAAGGTTTCCTCTCAAACTGAAGCTGAAATGTCCAGTTCTTTGTACATCAGTGTGTCACCAACATTGGTAAAGTAATTCCTGCATTTGATATGTATTTTTATGGCAGTTGATGCAACCAACTCTTGGTACAAATTAGATAAATGTTGAAACACTCCTGGTCCTCTTCTGTTCTCGTCAAATCTGGCTAAGTTGATTGTGCTGCAGTGGACCCAGCATACGTCCATTTCTTGGAGGAAATAGACGTTGTGACTGTCAGGCTGTCAACCATCATGTGCAGTTTTCGCTGCACATAGATCGCTTTGTAGCAAGCCTTATGAGGTGAAGTTGAAATCTTTGTATGTTGGGAAGCATTCTTGCATGTTCCTTCGCAATCACTAGGGAAACTGAAAGTTTGTGATCTATTTTGATGACCATTTCAAATCAAAGATGTAATCTGAATATCTCTCATATGTCCATGTTACCAGAGAGCCACCTCCTCACTAATCACATTATCGTGTTTTAGTATCAGCTAGTGCCCACAATGTGTATTAGACTGGTTTGTGACACCCATCTAGCTGCACCTGGCGGAACAGCTGAAGCTGGCTGTTATTATCGTTGAAGATATGGGATCATAATGTGCTAACACATCTGTGTATGTTAACATTTCCTTAATTTCTGAAAAGCATCCTCTTGATGAGAATTGCATCCTTGTGTCTTCTTGAGTTATTTCAAAGATGCTGTAATAGTTGTTTGGCTCAGAGGGATTTTGCGTTTTGGTTCACCGTTCCCAAGAATCTTTGAAGATCATACAAATTAGCAGCAGGAGTAGGCCATTTAGTCCTTGAGCCTGCAACATCATTCGATATGATTATGGATACTTCACATTCCTGCTGAGCCCCGATAACCTTTTTCTCCCTTTGTACATCAACAATCTACCTACTTCTGCTTTAAAAATATTCAAAGACTCTGCTTCCACCACCCTCTGTGAGAAAAAAAATTCTCCTCATTACTGTCCTAAATGGGTGACTCCTGGTTCTAAGTTCTCCCACAACAAGAAATGTCCAATAAATGTCCGTTCTGTTACACCCCTCAAGATCTTAGACTGACTTCCAGCTTTAAGTGTCTGAGGATCAGCCGTTATGCCTTTACTGCTGACAATGTGTTCCAAAAATGGAGTGGATTCTTCAGAGAATTCACACCTGTCTGTAAGCCTGAAACTGTCTTATAATTGCTGTAATACTGCATGTCCTTTCTGATCGTGCTGTTCATCTCTTCCCAGAATCTGCTATTTTTGTCAAGTTTCATGAAGTCTCTGCTTTTGGTTTAGTTAGAGTCTGGTCAACCATGGACAAAGGGTGCATTTCTTTCACTACTGCATTATTGATCATGTATGGTCAAGATAAATTTGAATTGTACTTTTAGGCTTGGGTTCAATAACCATTCCCAAACACTACTGTGTTTAAACCACTGTGATGCACCACTTCATCATGAGTTAGTAACGCCTAGCCTTTTTGTTTCAGAAAATTGTTTCTCAACTGGTTTCGTTAAAGGATGCAACATCTTTCTGAGTGTATGAAGGCATAAGGGTTTCACATCTTTGTTGAACATCGTGCTGTATTTGGTTCATAACTTTCCCAATCCATTGAACAAATTGGAATAACACAGTGTGGAGCTGGAGGAACACAGGAGGCCAGGCAGTATCAGAGGAACAGGAAAGCTGCCTAGCCTCTTGTGTTCCTCCAGCTCCACACTGTGTTACCTCAGACTCCAGCATCAGCAGTTCTTACTATCTCTGAACAAATTAGAATATTGCTTTTCAAAGGAACTCTGGCTTTTCAAAGGAAACCTTAACCTATTCCACCCTTTGAATGAGATTAAGGTCAATATACATTGTTTTACTCAGTTGTGAGAATTTCTGGTTGGGACATATGTTAGATTTTCTAATTTTTGATTTCCCCCGTGTTAGGATTGTTTGTAATATACTATTGACAATAAGTACGATGCACCCTGGACCACATAGATGAACCTCTGTCAAGTGTAAGCAGTGTTTTGCCAACCAAGGTTTACTATCTGATAATATTGTGACACTTGTTTCCATGTCTAACTTAAACTTGTGGGATACTGATTGATTGCTGGCCAAATTCCTTGATCTGCCAAGTTTCCCTGAGGCAGACTTTGGGTTTGTCATCTTCTGAAGATTGTTCTACCTCATTTACCACTTCGTGTGGTTGTTCTTTTGCTTTTTGCTTTTCTGTGTCTGTGTTCTGCATTGGCACATTTTCTGAAAGTGACCTATTGTTTTAGAATAAGAGGTATAGGTTTTGATAGCTGGGCATTGTTCACATTTGTGACGGTTCTTTCTCCATAGCATTGACGAAGATTTTGCATCTAGAGTCTGTCCTACCCAGTGCAGTGATTTATCTCGTGCGTTGCTGTTCTCCATCACAAGAATTGAATGAATTAGGAAGAGCTCCTGTGCCAAATTTGTTCTTCTCCCCTGAGGAATGATATGTATCGATTCTGATTCTCTGCCTCACTCACAATCTGAATGATTTTCTCTACAGTGAGGACATTTTAGACGGAAGTAAATCTGACAAAGACTCGCCAGTAATGCCTACAACAATTAGATCCCTTCTGAATTTGATTCTTGTGAGTTCTGTCTGGGGGTCTCAACAATTTCCAAGCCTCCAAATGGGGTTACAGTAGGAAATATTTTGCGAAGACCTGATTTACAGCAAAACCTTAAGGTTTTAGTGAAAGGACAGATGCATCACAGTTCAAAGCTTGTACTCAGGTTCATCAGACTTTTTGAAAAACCTGTGTCTGTTTTGTATTTTTTTAATCTCCCGTATATGACCATCCACTGTTATATGATTAAACTACAGTCCCATTTAAGATGAATTTTAAGGAAGCTACCTCCTTGTCACTTTGTAACTTTAGGTTAAACAGGTTCTTTTGTGAGCAGGTATGAACTCCTGCTCTACTTTATTACCTCATCAATAGTTTCACTCTTGTTATAGATACTGCTATGCTACATAGTGAAAATTTTAATTACAAATATGTTTCTGATTCATTACCATTTTGTGCTAATCCCACATTTCTAGCAAGGCTGATGCTTAGCGATGTTTTCCCAGTTTTGCTGAAATGATCTAATATATATCCAAATGAATTGGAATATTTTCACATTAGGTTTACTGAAGTGACTGAACTGACCATTATATTATCCTCAAGCTTAGTTAATCAGTTCAGTACTTATTGCATTCACTTCCTCATTCAGTTGCCAAAGGCTATATGTTAATAATGTATCTATAAGTGGAAGTCAGTGGCAGTGTAACATTAGCAAACTTCAGGGGAGGGAAACCTGATTATGTCTTTACTTACATTTCCATTGAACATGTTTGGGAAGATTTCTGGAAGTTGAATCCAGTTTTTTGTAGGTCATTTTGTCCGAGGCTTCCCTCTGAGCAGTAAGTTTATTGCTTGAGGTTTCAAAATAGTCACAACCACCCATGCAAATGATCTTCCTATTGCCATTAATTTTGTTAAGAATCAAGGTTAAATGGATAAATCTAGTAGTATTATATGCCCATGTTGTGTTTTTATTTATTGATCTCAAGGAGGTATAGCCAGCTGGAAAGTGGCCAAAACTTTACTTTGTTAATTTTAAGGAAATAGTTTTCTTTAAAGATATGCATGGAACCCTATCCTGACATGGATAATATTCCAACCACTCCCTTCTCCTTACTGATAGGAAAAAAGTTACAGTTTTTTTTTGGAATCTGATCTCATTTCACAATGTTGCACATTTCCTCACTTCAGCAAAGGCATTAGCCTTTATCTGAATGAAACATTGACTAATCAACTTCTTTGTTTTAATCTGTTCATTGCTATTAGATGGTATGAAATTAATATAATAAGTCAATGAGTTAACTGCTAGTGGTACCCTTGTTTCCCACCCACATAAAAATGCAGACCCATAAATACTTTAAAATGAACCAACAAGGCATTACTGTGCATTCAGTCTACAGTTTTGAAATCTTGAAGTTACAACATTGACGGTGGATATTTAGTAATACAGAATGATTATCTCAGCATCTTTATTTCTAAGTAATTCTGCTGCTCTATACCCATCCTGATCCCTGCTAGTTCGAGGCAGCCGTATCCCTCGACCTAGTGTGAGTCAGGGCTGCAGCAGAGACGCCAGCCGTGAAAGCAGCAGGGATACCAGTCCTGTTCGATCCTTTACTCCACTTGGTAAGTAGAAGTCCTTACTTAATGCATGGCTACCCATTATCTTCCATTGCCATCCAACTAGTGATTCTGTTTACTGCACTGTCATTTTTCATTTAGTATCGACTGCAGAGCACCTTTTTATTCACTTCCAGTCATTTACCTTGCAACATTGAGCATTTAACTACTTTATGACTGTGTATCAAGATAGTTTCATTGCTTTTGCTATATGCTTTGGGGAATTTAGTACCTACTTGTTGAAATACGAGTTAAATGTCTTCCAGCCAAGAATTTCTCCTTTATTTGTGCCTCATACTTTTTGTCCCTCTACAGCTCATCAGCTACCATACTGAAAATCTTGCCAATTTTAAAAATGTGGCATGCAGGTTTTCAATGCTCGGTGTTAAGAAATGGAGAATTGTATAAATGAGAAATTTTAGCAATTATAATTGAATATATCTAATTGCTTTCATTGGCTCCAAACATTTGTAAGACTAAGTATAAGACTAAGTATAGATAACTTATCAGACTCTTGAAATTGTTGAGCAAGGACACTGCCATTCCTTCCTGTATTAAGTGGTTGTAGTGTTTTGGAAAGTTTAAGAAACTTGGGTCAACACAAAAACAAAAGTACAAAAAGCATAAGGTTCTTGTGGCGCAGTGGAAGTGTCCCTACCTTTAGGCTGGAATGAATGGATTCAAATCCGACTTGCTCCACACATGTATTATAACATCTCTACCCAAGTTTATTTTTAAAAAGTGCGAACAACAATGAAACAATAATTTTGCTTATATTTGTTTTATGAATCATTGGAATTAATTTCTCTGAACCTGTTTGCCATTAAACTGTAATAAAATAGTCGTACTGCTTCTGTAAATGGAAAAATTTCACTTCGCGTGGTCAAGTGTATTAAAATGGCTATTGCCAGTCAGCCAGAATTTACTATTGACCATTAGGTAAACAGTAATGTCATTGGTTAGACTTGCTGTTACTAATTTATTTTCTGTGAGCCTTTTGTGCTGGAAGTTACAAATCTAAATGGTCTGGCATCCTGCGCAGGAGATCTTGAACCCATAAAATAAAACATAAAATTGAGGAAAGAAAGACGGGATTAAGAGAGAAAAAGACAAGGTAAAAGATAAAATGCATTGAAACTATTTTTTAAAACCCCAACAAGCTGGGGAACATAATTCCATGTTGTAAGAATTCATTTTCATGACCAGAGATTTTTTGATCATAATTAAAACTTAACACAGCAATTTAAGTGTCTTTAGACTGAAATGGACAAGGCCTAACTTACTGGACTGAATTTAGACCATAACTACCACATAAGTAAGGAGCGTCACAATCCTCACTGTATTTGAATGGTGAGCAAGATGGCATTTGATAGCAGTGCATCTTGGACAGCAACTTCTAGATTCCTGCATGAGTTAATGATGAACACTATTGGGTCTCGTCATTTTTTTGCACAATAAATTTGAAGTAAATTTGTTGTACTTTTTTGATTTAATGTTCCCTTCTTTTAAATTCCATTTTTCCTGTACTATTTCTTTATCGTTAAATATTTAGTGAGATATTTTGTGCTGGAAGGGACTTAACTAGTTTCATTGCATGTTGTGTGTAATATTGTTTTATTGAAAATATTTTGAAAAACTTTACACCCTGGTAATTCATAATGCAGTGAATGTTTGAACATTGCAGAACATCACTGATTAAGTAGCTAAGTTCGCTTATGGTTAGATGCCTGCAAAAGGTTCTGTGATACTACAAGTAAAACTTGTTTCTGGGGTCACGTCTGTGAAGATTGCAAAAGCTGCAGCAATATTGCAAGATGGTAGCAAACTTATGAACAATTTATTTGACCTTGCAAAAAGATTAAGTTATACTGGCAGTTTTTTTTCCAATGATAAGATTGTATTTTTACTGGTTAAGTTATACTGCTGAACAGTTTTCACAAATCAGATTCACTTTATTAGTGTCCATGAAGTATTGGACCAAATTAGTTATCAGTAAGCTATGACTTATTGAAAGCAGAACAGGAAGAGCTTATTATTTAATGATGGGCTCTGTCATCTCATTCGCACAGATTATTTGGAGTTATGACCTTGTGTTTGTTCGACTTAATGACCCAGCAAACCACTAATTTCAAGGACATTTTGGGAAAGCCAGCAGAGGCTGGCCTTACAGTTAATAGCTGCATCTCGTCAAAGTCCATATTTTAAAAAAAGCTTTTGCTTTGCTCCTAATGAATTGAAATATGACAACTTTAAAGTAGACTGATTTCCTTGCTCCTTTCTCCCTTTTTCAACGTAAAATAAATTGCATTTCCACTTTTACGTTCCAGAATGATACTGGACGTGAAACATTAACTTTGTTTCTTTCTTCACAGATGCTGTCACACCTGCTGAGTTTCTCCAGCACTTTGTGTTTTTATTTAAGGCAAATTGTTATGTTTTCTGTCTTACTTTATCACACTGAGCACCTAGTTTTACAGAATCATGATTATCTTGTAATTTATGTTTAATGTGAATGAATGTGGTTTCGTAAGATCCGCTTGATATTTCAAATTATAAACATCCTCTGTGTACACCTAAATTGTAGGATCATAGAATCCCTACAGTGTGTTAAATGGCTGTTTGGGCCACTTGGCACCAACTCTCTGAAGGGAATAGGGGGATCGATGACATGAATTTCAATCCACAGAAGTGTGAGATGATACATTTTGGAATGAAGAACACAAGCAGACAATATAAAATAAGGGGTACAATTGGAAAAGGGGTGAAGGAGCAGAGGGACATGAGTGTGTATGTGAACACAGCAGTGAAAGTGGAAGAATAGGTGGAGAGAGCAGCTAATAAAGCATATGGCATCATCAGCTTTATTAATGTAGACATAGAGAAGAAGAGCAAAGAGGTGATGCTGAATTGTATGAGACACTTGTTAGATCTAAGTTGGAGCATTGTGTACAGTTCTGGGTGCCATGGTATCGGAAGGATGTTAATGCATCAGGGAATACAGACAAGATTTACAAGAATGGTTCCAGGAGTAAGAGACTTCAGTTATGAGGATAGATTGAAGAAGTTCTGACTGTGGACTTGATGGGCCAAATGGCTGCTTCCTACATTATGAACCTACACTCATTCACTTTAAGATAGGTGGATATAGAGGCAGTAAATCTAACAGCTTTGAACTTTCGGAATTCCCTAAGTTCTGGAGCAGCTTCTATGGATTGGAAGGAAGGAAGTGTAATCTGCTATTAAAGATAGGTGAGAGAAAGAAAACATCAAAGTGTAGGGCATTTAGATTACATTATAATCTCTTAAATCTAAAACTCTGCAGTCTGCAAACTACAATTCTCAGTTGTCCAACAAATTTCTTGAACATACATGTGACTCCAGAACTGGACATTATGGCCCCAGTAGTTGATGGTTAATTGACACAGTTTTTCCAGGCACTACTTCAATGGCCTTTGCAGTCGAAAAAGTTATGTCTCCAGGCTGATTTAGAGGATGGGCAGGGACATGTTTCATACATGAGAAGTATCCCTTGTCATTATCCCACATCACACACTTTAATCAGCTCTGTCCCATTCTCACAAGACACATACATTAATCAACACTTGTGGATAAATGTGTTAAAGAGTGTGTTACTTTGGAAACATGGAAAATATAGTATTTGGCTAAATAAAATTATTTTATTACAGCTTTATTATGTTTTGTCAGTGTTTTACTTCTCAGGCATATACTTTAGTGCAATCCTTCCACTTGTGGTTAGGAATTTTAACTAGAAAATTCCTAAACCCAAAAAAAGGTATTTTGTTCTCGGGCATTTCAGACTGGAGACATTACAGTGTATTCAGGATATGATATTAGGACACTTAAAAAAAATCATACGTTTGCACAGAGTCAACAGCATTTTTAAGAAAACGTATTTTAAAAAAATTGTGTTTTGCAAATCTGTACTTTTTTGAGGTTCTAACTAGTCAGCAAGATGAATGGGAACCTTCAATACATTATGTTTGGATTTTCAAAAATAATTTCACGAAGTGCCGCACAAAAGATAATAACCCGAAATTAGGGTTCATGTGAGAGAAAGTATACGTTACCATGGATTGAGAATTGGTTAATGGACAGAAAACAGACCAGGATTGAACAGATCATTCTTGGGTTGGCAAAGTACAACTGATGGAAAACTGTAATTTTACAATTTACTTCAACCTTATAGATCAGGTGACTAAGTATAATATATCCACGTTTTCTGACAATACAAAGGTAGGCGGGAAACTAAGAATAGCAAAAACAGAATCTTTAAAAATTGTAACACACTAGAAAATGTTCATAATCAGAGGTATCTGGATTGGCCAACCTTTTTGTATATGTTACCATGTTTCAATATTTTTCCCATTCACTGGACCAGTGAGTAATTTTTGGAATTACAAGGTATTGGCACATAATTATACATGAATTTCAATTGAACAATGCAGAAACAGTATATTCATAATTTTTACGAAATGCATAATTAATAAAGTTACCATTAAAAAGTTCCAAGCAATAGATCTAACAAAACCTTTTTTTGCCTTATTTCTTGAGAGAAACCCAGATCAGTTCCCTTGTCCTCTTCCATGCCCTTCCTCCCCTCCCACCCTCTCATGCCTTGCCCCTTCCCATGCTATGACCCTGTCCTGCCCACGCCCCCCAACACATACCTTGCCCTGGAATGCACTGTGCCCCTTTTACTCTCCCCCTACACCCTGCACTCCTTCCACTATTCTCCACCATGGTCTACGCCCCTCCAACCCTCCCTCACCCCGACTCCCCAATGCCCTGTGACCCTTCCTCCTGTGCACTTACCAAGCTGCACCACCATTCCATCCCTCCCACCCTCCCTCTAGAATTTGAGGGCACTGTTTCAAATAAGTGGATGGCCACTTGACTGAGATGAGGATAAATTTCATTAAAAAGGTTTGAAATTACATATAGTATATTTTTGGAGTAAGCTTTACTGACATCTGATTTCCTTATTTCTGTTGACTTTTTTTCTTTTTTTTATCCAAGTGGCAATCTTTAATTTCAGATTAATATTTGCACATAATGAAGGCTTGCCATGGTAATAGACAGGGTTTGTATCCTCCTATACTTACAGCCTCCAGACATCACTCCAGATCAACTGGTGCTCTGTATACCTCAGAAACATACTCAGCTGCAGGTGAAAATTCGGGTAACAGCATGCCAATGTTATTTGTGCAAATTTTCCAACTTAGCACCTTTTTGCTTGGCATGCTCCTAAACCTATTTCCACAAAGGGCAATTTTGTAATCCTTACTTTCTCATCAAAGTGGTAATTATATTTTTAAAGAGATTGTTTTGGTTACAGTGTTTTTAAATGGGAATGTTGCTGCAGAGAATTTTGTACTCCTGGATGTTGACAGGAAATCAGAAACTCAACATAATTTTATTTCTTGCATCTCTCCCCCTGTCTATCTTACGTGCACTTCCCTTCCCAGCTACCCTAAAATTCTTGACCCCTCCCTCACTTTGTTTTTTTTCCCTGTGGCACTATTATTGCACTTTCCACTGTTCGAGAGATTGTTTCCCCGAGCTAAAATTCAGAGTCACTTGCTCTACAGCTTGTTATCTCAGATTCTCCAGCATCGACAGTTCCTACTATCTCCACACAGCCTAATTCCTCCTTACGGCATTTGAAGTGTGTATCCAGACATCATTTAAGGATTTCTGTCTCGAGTAAGTGTGAAGTGATTCATTTTGGAAGGTTGAATTTGAATGCAGACTACAGGGTTAATGGCAGGATTCTTGGCAGTGTGGAGGAACAGAGGGATCTTGGGGTCCATGATCATAGATTTCTCAAGATTGCTACCCAAGTTGATCGGGTTGTAAAGAAGGCGTATGGTGTATTGGCTTTCATTGGCAGGGGAATTGAGTTTAAGAGCTGTGAGGTTATGCTGCAGCTCTATAAAACCCTGGTTAGACCACACTTGGAATATGGTGTTCAGTTCTGGCCACCTCATTATAGGAAGGATGTGGAAGCTTTAGAGAGGGTGCAGAGGAGACTTAGCAGGATGCTGCCTGGACTGGAGGGTAGATCTTATGAGGAAAGGTTGAGGAAGCTAGGGCTTTTTTCATTGGAGCGAAGAAGGATGAGAGGTGACATGATAGAGGTGTATTAGATGATGAGAGGCGTAGATACAGTGGATAGCCAGAGACTTTTTCCCAGGGCGGAAATGACTATTCCAAGGGGGCATAATTTTAAGCTGATTGGAGGCAGGTATAGGGGACATAGGTTCGTTACACAGAGTGGTGGGTGCGTGGAATGCGCTGCTGGTGGTGGTAGTGGAGTCAAATACATTAGGGACATTTAAGCAACTCTAGGATAGGCACGTGGACTATAGTAAAATGAAGGGTAGGCAGGTTAGTTTGATTTTAGAGTAGGAGAATAGGTCGGCACAACATTGTGGGCCGAAGGGCCTGTACTGTGCTGTACTGCTCTATGTTCTGTGTTCTATGATAAATTTCTTGAAAAAGGTGTGAATCTGCATGATTACTCAGTCATCGATTATGTTGAAGACATAAATTTTTTGAGAAGATTCCTACCCTTATTTCTCCCTTTTTTGCTCTCGATTTCTCTCTCATCATCTCAGATGGTAGGTTTTTACGGTGTTAGGATCATAGTAATTACAGGTCTGAAGGCAGTCATTCTGGCCCATTACACTTAGCAATTTAAAACTTCTGAAATTCTAATCTCTCTAATTTTTCTCTGTTCTTTTTCTAATTTTTAATCCGCTTTTTAAAAAAGTCTTGTGGTTTTAGTTTCAGTTGCACGTTATAAAATGTGCCATTCTAATGACGGAATTTCTTCTGTGTTCTATTAATAATTTTCAGTTTATGGCCCTTGTTATGAATCCATCTCCTGGATAACATTTCATTATGAACCCTCTTAAAATCATTATCTTGTATAAATTCATTATCAGTCATTTTTGTAGTGATCATTGGCCTGTATATGTATAAAATCCATTTTCTTTTAATGGCCTTTTTCTATGTGCACTTCTACCTGTCAAGATCGGTACTCTAGTTCTCTGTTCCTGTCATAGAAAGTACATACTGGGCAGAGATGAAAATCACGTAATATATATGATACTTGGAATGAAAACAAAAGGTAAAAATGTAGCTTTTGCGGAGGTTGCAAATTGAGTTCTGTTGTTAAGCCTGTTTGCTTGCATCAAAGATCTAATGAACAGAGTTGTAGCAAAGCTCTGCAGCATAAATGTCATTTAAAATAACTGTTCAGTGTAAACTGATAGGATAGGCAGAAACTTTTATAGTTTTTTTTTCTGTTGTGATACCTTGCCTTAATGTTTATCTATAATCACAATATGTTATGCATGTAACATTCTATTCTGTTTGAACATATTTTTCAGTGATCCTAACTGGTACCTCAGTTGAAATTTGCATTCCCTAAAGATTTATTAGAAATGTGATGTTTATTGAACTGCTTTAGTAACTGCCTTATTTTGTTTCTTGCTGATTAAAATAGCAGGGTCTGATCGCTATGGGTTTAATCAGTCCAGTAGATTGTCTGCGTCAGTGAGTGCCATGCGAGTTCTCAACACAGGATCTGATGTGGAGGAAGCTGTTGCAGATGCTTTGGTATGTACAGTTAAGTTATTTGATCATTTATTTGCCATTTGTCATCTGAATTCTGCTGCTTTTTATTTTTGAAGATTATTGTTATGATGCAAAATGTACTGTCATTTGTCAAGGTCCCCATAGGGACTGAAAAACTAAAAGAACCAAGTTTACTGAATGACCCCAACAATAAGACCAGAGATCAAGCTTTCACTTTTTTATAACTTTTACATGAACAATTAAACAAAATCAACATGAACATAAATTAATAGGTAAAAGGTAATAAATTATAAATTACACCTTAAATTGCAGATACAACAAAGATCCATCTCACTGATTTGCTAAGTAGTCCACTTAGCATAATATGGTGCCAACTTCAACCACAAAGTTCTTCAAAGCTCTAAACTTCTTCAGGCAGAATTCTAATTGCTTTTTAAGGATTTAGCCACCAACGTTTGTCCAACAGCAGTTCCCAAACAACTAGAGTTCCACAGACATTGACTTTACCCAAATGGTGCACAGCAAACTGCTCACCAAGTCTTGATGGAATGGAGTCACCAAAAGCATCTTATCTTGCAATTCTCGTAACAAGTATAGAATCATAGAATCCCTACAGTGTGGAAACAGGCCCTTCGGCCCAACAAGTCCACACCGAACCTCAAAGCATCCCACCCCCTCAACAACCCACCTAACCCACACCTCCCTGAACACTACGGGCAATTTAGCATGGCCAATCCACTTAACCTGCACATCTTTGGACTGTGGGAGGAAACCGGAGCACTCGGAGGAAACCCACGCAGACACGGGGAGAATGTGCAAACTCCACACGGACAGACGCCCGAGGCTGGAATCGAACCCGGGTCCCTGGTGCTGTGAGGCAGCAGTGCTAGCCACCGTGCCGCCCAAGTCTGGATCTTGTTGCATCAGTTCCTTTAAACAAAGAACTTATTTTCCATATCTGTGTGTGAGATCCAGTCTTCGCATTCATCATTTTTTGGCAGTGCTAAACCTCTCCTGCAGCCCACCTGGTCATGTCCACCCAGGGTTCAGAACAGTAATGTTGAGTTGGGGTAATAGCCTACTCCCACAGTTGACAAGAGTCACTTATTTTCTCGGACTGGTGCTTCCATTTTGCAGAGTTTCTCACCTTTCCTCAGGATCACAGATGCACTCTCCCGGTTGATGCCAGTCACCAAATCCAACGACTTCGGCACATCAGAGTCCATCACACCTCAGTTATCCTCTGCTGTCACAGAACAGTTAATTGGAAAAATCACTGAAATACTACCTTATACTGAAATTCAAGTGCCAGTCATATAAGTTGCCTAACTCAACCTGTGCTGTATAGTAGTAGCAATCCAAAACTCTCCTCTTGGTTTTATATTCTCATCAGAACTTGCTACCTTTAAGAATAATTACTCCCGAGGCAATCTGTGTTGCTATAGAGCAATGCCAATACCACAGCCAAATAGAATAAAGAGAGATGATGAGGTAGAGAATTCAAGGTCTTCATGCTCTTTCCCTCGCACAAATGCATTACGTGGTTGTGGATTCCAAAACCTCACCGATATCAGGTAAATGTGTTATGTGTTAAACAGAATACAGAGTAGGCAAAATGTGGATTCTTGGGAGCTTTTGATCCCAGGTTGACACAGTCTGCCATCCTTGTAAACCTGCTGTTTATTCTGCTCCACAAAACCCCAGGCCAAGCAGACTGCCTGCTTTCGTGGACCCACAATTCCCTGTGGAGATATTCTGGCCTAAAATTTGCCTCTGTGTGGCATTGGCTTCAATGCAGTGATTCTCGTTAGTACATTGTTGCTGCTCTAGTACTGACTGAAGAATCAGTCCATGAAGAATGAAAGTAGGAGATGACTGACAGTCTCAGCATTCTCTACTCATAGTTGATGTCACCAAACTGACGTGGCTGCTCCAGCCCAGTCTATCGCTGTTCTGGAGACTTAATTTCCCTTCTGCCTTCTTTCACACTGCAGCCATCTTAAAATGTTGCAGATCATGAGAAAAGGCATGGATGTACATTTCAGCAGCAGATTAATTGAGGCAAGAGTCGAGAAAGGCAATGTTACAGCAATGGAAATAATGACTCTGTGGATATTTGTTCGGAATCTCAGCTTGGGGTCAGGTATAACCCTGAGATTGTGGCTAGACTGGTTCAGCAAAAGGCAGTTCCCAGGAAGCGGAGTTTGTAACTGGAACTGGAGATAATGGTTTCATTTATCCCAACGTTAAATTGGCAGAAATTTCTGCTCGTCTGATACTGAATGTCAGATTATCAGTTTGATAATTTAGAGACAAGTAGAGGAATTGAAAGCAGTGGCAACAAGGGAAAGCTTGGCATACATGTGAAAACTGACATGTTTCTGGATGACTATGCCAAGAGACAGAATGTAAATGAGAAAAAGGAAGAGACTCAGATATGGAAATTCACTGAAATAAAGGCGCAAAATATTGCAAATACCCAGAAGATCAAGTACAGCAAACTTTGTTTTAAGTGGCTCTCTTGATAAACCGGCAAAAATTATTCTAGTTGTTTTAAATTTATTTGCCTGAACATAAATGTGCTTGTTGTTCAATTGAATGGCTACATGAAATATCAACAGCTGATTCAATTTCCATTCGATCTCTCCTCAAACACTGTGAGGTCTGAGTAGTCAGTTGAGGGTACAAGTGAGAATGCTGTCTACCATTAAGTTTTATTGAAGGCAAAGTTGCATTATTGTTTACATTATTAGTGCTGCAAATAAAATATTACAATGATGTGTATACACCTGCATTATATTTCTATTACTTAGTGTGTATTTTTACATTGATTATGTGGACCTCTTGATTATCTAGAATATTTGATCAAACAGCACACTCCTGGACCCATAGATGCCAGTTAATAAAAAGTTTGCTGTAAAATCTGTAGAGCAAGGTACAAAGTTCAGGTTTCAGACTGATGACCTTTCATCAGAGTTGTCCTGAAACTTGAATTTTGTTTCTTTCTCCACAGCTATTGCTTAACTGCTGACTATTTCCAGACAATAGTGCAAATCCAAAGCTAAAATCAGATGGTAAATATTGGACTAAAATTAATGAAGATATGGTGGAGTTAGTATGGACCACGAACAAACAGATACAAATTTATCAATGGGTGGTGATAACTGAACCAAGTCCAGAAGCTATATCAAAGTAGATTATCAGAGGATGTGCTGATGATGGTATTTCCTTTGAAATTAAGTTTATGCAGCTGGACAGAATTGATTGCAGTGCAAAAAGAAAGCAGTAAAGTTGAAGGTTATTTGTAAGATCTAAAAGAAGCAAAATCCATTTCAGTCAAGGCAAGTGAAGTTCTAGTTGGGAAGACTGTACTGAATCTGAAAAGCTGGTAAAATCAGTTTTCCTCACAGGCTCAGCAGGAACTTGAAGTTCCTGAGTTCAAGCTGGAGATTGGCTGTTAAGTTACTATGAACTTATGCAGCAGATCAGAGACTGCAATTGAACTTATAAAATAGATCAGTGCAGAAGGGTAGCCATCCCCTGGAAGGGATAGGGATTGAAAATATCAGGCAGAAGTAGCATAAACCAGAAGTTAACTTAATTAAGAGATAAAAGGTACTGCAGATGCTGGAGAATCTGAGATAACAAGCATGGGGCTGGATGAACACAGCAGGTCAAGCAGCATCATAGGAGCAGGAAAACTCAACCGGTCGAGTTGGTCGAGTTTTCCTG
>JAHRHZ010000077.1:18987642-19029327 GCA_024137785.1 Ginglymostoma cirratum | reverse complement strand
TAGGAGCAGGAAAACTCAACCGGTCGAGTTGGTCGAGTTTTCCTGCTCCTATGATGCTGCTTGACCTGCTGTGTTCATCCAGCCCCATGCTTGTTAACTTAATTAACCTGCTTTTACAGTCAGGAGAACTAAACAGTCTGTCACAACCCTGACAGGGAAAGAGTGCTTGTAATCAAGCCCCACTTTTCTATGAACTGCTTCAAATAATTAATTAAATTGCTATGATTGTTGTTGACTACAGTGGTGTAGAAGATCCTCAGTTCAGGAGTTGGTCACTTGGATCTCAATCATTGCTTAAGCTAGAAATTTTATGTTTCTCAGAGTCCTTATTGTTTTTCACACTTAGATGGTGAGAAAAAGACACGTATTTGTTTGCATGATTTCTCAAGGTCTGTGACAAATCACAGATTAAATATCCAAATGTGTTACTAAGCAACTTTTCAACCAACAAGCATTGATTCTAGCTTGTCTCAAAAGTATCAAATCCAGCTTCTCCAAAAATTACATGACTTGTATAATTACACCATGCCATGTTAAACCTTCGAGTTGCAAAAAAAACGCACCTTGGTATATTCTCTGCAACACATCACTATCCGAATTTCAATTTTTTCCCAGTTTAACTACTTAAGAAAACTTTACAGTTAGAAGAGAGGACATTTGGGGAGCAAGGACAATGGATGACCAAGGTTAGAGATGCTATATGCGCAATTCGCTGGAGAGTTGACTACCCATGAGCCACTGTAAAGCCTACTAACATAATTCCCTCAGCTATGTCTATGAAGTAATTGAATAATTGGTAATTTGTCTTCATGCCTCTTTATGCAATCTTATGTGGTCATTATTTTGCATACAGTTTGATAACAATCCAGTCGTTTTTAAAATTCATTTTGGGATGTGGGCTTCGCTGGCCGGGCCCATCCATGATTGCCCATGAGAAGGTGGCACTGAGCTGCCTTCTTGAACTGCCACAGTCCCTTTTGTGTATTCAGACATACAATGCCGTGAGGGAGGAAGTTCCAGGATTTTTTTCCCAGTGACACTGCAGGAATGGTGATGTATTTCTCAGTCAAGATGGTGACTTAGAAGTAATTGACAGTATCTAAGAGACTAAGACATTTCTGATTATTGCTGATGTGAGATATTGGTACTTTATTTCTTGGATCATGATTTGTCATGATTTTAAAAATGTTTTTTGCAATGTTGTCTTTTCCCTGTCTTCACTGAAGAATTGATTTCTTGCAGAAATATAGATTATTCTCCTGCACTTGATCAAGCGGTTACTTATATTTGAATCTTGACACTAAGTTAGGCAAGGCATAAGATGCTTCTGGTTTACGCAAAGCTAAGTGTGGATGTGTTCTACAAGGAAAATATAAAGTGCCTTCAGAAGGATTTGGACAGGCTTAGTCATTGGTCAAGAAGATGGTTAATGAAATACAACATTGAAAAATGTGAGGTTATCAACTTTGGTCAGAGAAACAGATGTGCAGACTATTTCTTAAGTTGTAAGAGGTTAAACGGTGTACATGTATAAGGGGACTGAGATGTCCTTGTCAAGAAGTCACTGAAGGAAGTGCAGCAAGCTATTTGGAAGACTAATAGAATATTAGCCTTTATTGCAAGAGGACTTAAGTACAGTAGTAGACAAGTCTTGTTTCAGTTTTATTAGTTGGTTAGTCTACGCCTGAAGGACAGTGCGTAGTTTTGGTCTTCTTGTCTCAAGGAAGATATCATTGCTACAGAGGGAGTGCAACAAAAGTTCACTAGACCTGTTCCTGGGATGGAAGTGAAGAGAGATTGGGAAAACTGGGCCTATAGAGCTTTGAAGAATGAGAGATGATTTTATTGAAACTTACAAAATTCTTAACGGGATATTTGAGATAAATGCCGGTGAAATGTTTCAGTTGGTTGGGGAATCATAACCAGAGTCACATTTTTAAACAAATGATGGATGGCACGGAAGTCTAAGATGAGAAATTATTTCCCTGAGAGAGTTGTGAATCTTTGGAACTCTCTACGTCAGAGAGCTGTGGAGACCGTGTCTTTGAATGTGTTTAAAACAGACTTTGGTGAATTTTTGATTGCCTGTGATATACAGGGTTATGGGGACAGGGTGTATACAAGGCATTGAAGTGTTTGGTCACTCCTGATCATATTCAATGGTCGCCAGGCTTGATAGGCTGAATGGCCTGCTCCTATTCCTATGTTTGTAATGGAGTTTCCCGGACATTGATATTGGGAGGCTTCTTCTTTCTGATATACGACCGAGATCTTCGTATGCAAGGGAAAATATCAAAGTTTGTGGATGACTCAAAACCCAGTAATATATTAAATTGAGAGAAGGACTACAGAACTCCAAAAAGATGGTGGAATGAGTGTGTAGGTGGCAAATGAATGTGAATGCAGAGAAGCATGAAGGGATGTATTTTTGTAGGGAGAACATTGAAAGACAATATAAAATAAGGGGTATAATTCTAAGGTGGGTGTAAGAGCAGACGGACCTGAGTGCCTGTGTGCACACATCATTAAAGGTGGCCCATCAGGTAGTGCAGCAAATAAAGCATATAGTATCTTCAGTTTTACTGATAGAAGCATAGAGTATAAAAGCTAGGAGGTGATGCTGAACTTGCATAAGACTCGTATTAGACCTCAGTTTCATTCTGGGTGCCACATTATTGGAAGGGTGTGAATGCATTGGAGAGAAGGCAGAAACAATTGAAAAGAATCGTTGTAGGAATGAGAAACTTAAGATATGAGAAGAAGTTGGGACTGTTCTCCTTGGAGAGAAGAAGGCTAACAGGTGATTAGATAAAGATTTTCATAATCATGAGCAGCTGGATAGAGTACGTAGGGAGAAACTGTTCCCATTTGTAAAAGGAACAAGAATGAAAGGACATAGATTTAAAGTAATTTGTAAAAGAATCAAGGATGATATGAGAAAAAACATTTTCTCTCAATGAATAGTTAGGGTTTGGAATGCACTGCCTGGAATTGTGGTGGACACAGGTTCAACTAAGGCATTCAAGAGGGCATTAAATGACAATTTAGATAAAAATACTGGGCGAGGACATAGGAAAAAGCAGGATATGAGCACTAGGTACTGATGCTCGTTTGAAGGTCTAGTGTAAGCATGATGAGCCAAATGGCCACTTCTTGTGCTGTAAGACTTCACTGATGTTCCTGAGGTGGAAATATAAGTGCCATTAGCTATTGTTAGCCCCTGGTTATCCAGGTACTCCAGGTACTTTGCTTTCTAAGAAAAATTGGTATTTTACAAGAAGCAACAAGTACAACAATATAGAGAGCAAAATGGTTCAACACTAAGCATATCCAATCATGAGAAGACTATAAAAAGATGAACTTACATTATAATTGTGAGCAACTACATTTCTATGCTTGCTTTACAAATTCAAAATTATGGGTGCAAATTCAAATTTCAGATTTGGGGTGTACAAGCAGGATTAATTTTCGAATGTCTGTATAATTGGGCTCCTTTGAGCCACTAATTTTTGTTTTCTGCTTGTGGTTTCATTATCATGCTTCACAATATTAACTGAAATAATAAATACTAACAAAATATAATCTGACTGTTCTCAATTTTTCTTTCCAAAAATTGCTATCAGCTCCTTGGAGACGTACGGAGTAAGGTAGAGATATTCTTCTTTCCAAGACTGTTTTCCATGAAGGAATGTATATAGTGCCGTAAGCACCAAGCTGCCTTTTCTAGAATTGAGTTCTTAATTAATTTGTAATATATTTGTGATGGCATAAATTTTCAAAACTTTTTATTTTTCATTCATTCATGGGATGTGGGCATCACTGGCTAAACTAGCATTTATTGCCCACCCCTAATTCCCCAGAGGGCAGATTACAGGCGACCACATAACTTGATCTTGAATGTTAACACAGACTCATACCAGAATCCGTTCATGACTAAGTAGTTTGGAAAAAAAAGGTGCACTTCCAAAGTGAGCTGAAGCTGAGCATGAGCCTAAAAATGATTTTCTACATTCTTTGTCTTATACTGCTGACTTATTGTTTGAGCTAAGCACATGAATTCTGATCACCACCAATAGATTCTGCTATGCAGTGCATCAAAGAGACCAGTATTCCTGATCAGTCAGGTTCAGTTGCCCAAAGCAGCTTTTATATTTTAACCATGTGGTTGTATTTATTATATGTGTATCAAACGACATTTTTCTTCTGTAATAATGCAATTTAACGGGTCTTCTCAATTCAGTGCACCTCTAGCCTGGCATTCTTCATAATTATATTGAGGAAGTAACTTTTTTTTAAGATAATAGTTTTGAAAATATTTGGAAGTGCTTCAAGTTTACATCACATAAGTGGTCACACTTGTATCTGATTAGCCCATATTGATGAAACAAGAATAAATTAGAATTTGCCAGATGGTTCACTGGTAAATACCCTAAGAGCATATTCCTGAATTTTTTTCGTTGACAAGGAACCTGATATTATGAGGAGTTTGTAATCTGAAATGCATTTTTAGCAATTGCTATTAGCCTTGATTAATCTCAGGATGTATTGATTTATAATTATGGGGAAAGCTAGTTAAATGCATGTCCATCTTAGTAACAGAATAATACAGTAGTCAAGCAGTTTTGTGGTACAGTGGTAGTATTCCTATCTCTGAACCAGAAGGCCCAGGTTCAAGTCCCACCAGCTCCTAAACAAGTATGGCAAGTGATTCAGAGGCTAACAGAATGTTATCCTTCATTACAGGAGGAATTGGTCGTAAAAATAAATAATGTTATGTTTTAGTTGTTGAAGACGTTGGTGGTATTACACCTTGAATGCTGCATAACTTTGGTCTCCTTATTTAAGGAAGGATGGAAATGCGCTGGAGGCAGTCCAGAGGAGGTTCACTAAGTTAATACCTGGAAAGAACAAATTGTCTAATGAGAAAAAGTTGGACTGATTGGGCTTATTTTCACTGGAAGTTTGAAGAGTGAGGGGTAGCTAGACTGAAGTGTATCAGATTCTGAATGATCTTCACAAATGTTATGGCTCTGATGGAAGGTATACACCAATGTCAAGGTCCACAACTCAATAATCACAAATGTATAAATGATAAATTACATCACCAAGATGACTAATTTCCCTGACTGCTATCTAAGACAAAAGAAACTCACACCAGGTTTCATCAATAAACAAAAGAAAACTTACTTATTAAAAACAAACTTATCCTTTAACAAATACCTAAATTCTCTAATAACAACAAGGCAATATAAAATCCTCATTTCGGCAACCAGTCAGTTGGACCTAGGCCTTTGTTTGAGTTAGTTATTCTTTTCAGATTCTGAATTTTCTTTGAACTCTCAGAAGTTAAGAAAGAGAAAGAGAGGACGCTCATTTGGTTGCAGGTTTTACAGAGGTCTGTGATCAGTTGCCACTTCCTGTTATGTGACAAATGGCAACTTAAAATCCAAAGGCTGCAGCTAGGCAGCTTACTAACTCGGAGGTGCCTGGTGCCTGCTGCCTGCTTTTCTCCCAAAAATATCAAGTCCAGCTGCTCCAAAGTTAAATAATCCTTTGTTACCAATAAGTGAAAACCACACAGCCCCACCTTTTGACTTTCGAATTGTGTGAAAAAAAACAATGAATATACCTGGAACATATCCTGCAACACAGCAGTGTCCACACGTTCAATGTTATATTCCAACAAAAAATGTAATCTTTACTCAAGGTGGACATGAAAAAGATATTTACTCCTCTGGATGAGCCCTGAAATTAGCAGCCAGTTAAAAATTAGGGTTGCCCTTTTAGGACGGATGAGTTTTTTTTTCTTACAGGATTATGCAACTTTGGAGCCCTCTGCCCCAGTTAGCAGTCGAGGCAGGGTCATTGAATATTTTAGATGTGAATAGATTCTTGTGATGTAAGAGATCAAAGGCTACTTCTGTTAGTTCAGAATGTGGAATTCAAAACTTAAAGCAGATCAGTCATGAATGATGAAGCAGACTAAAAAGGCCCAATGGCCTATACCTGTTCCGTTTTTTTTTTGATCCTTGTTCTCTCTCTCTCTTATCTCATGAATAGTGGTAATACATTTGATAACTTCAACATACTGTGACCATTCTAGAGTCTAAGGAACTTTGGGTAATCATTACCAATGCATGGACTATAACTGCACCCAAACCTTTTTTAAAACTCTCGGATCAAGGGTATCATTTGGTCCTGGAGATTGATCAAATTTTAGTCTCTAATGCTTCTACAATATTTTATATCTGCTGATATAAATTACCTTTAAGTTTCTTACTCGTTTTAGCCCTGACCCTGTCCTGTCTTTGTTGTATATAATGTGTGTGTTCCGCTGTGAAGACAGGCACAAAATGTTTTGTCTACCATTTCCTCATTCCCATGATATTTATTTTTACCTCTGCCTCTTAAGGAAACAACATTTATTTTAGTTAATTTTCGGAAGAACGGTCCAGACCCGAAACGTTAGCTTTCCTGCTCCTCTGATGCTGCCTGGCCTGCTGTGTTCATCCAGCTCTACACCTTATTATCTTACTTTAGTTAGTCACTTTTTTATATACTTGTAAAACCTCTTACAATCTGTTTTTGTATTTCTGGTTAATTTGCTTACTTTTTTTCTCTGCTGGCTATTTTTAGGTGGCTCTTTAGTTTCTAAAGCACTTTGAATCTTCAGGTTTACACATTTCTTTGTCACATTTTAAGCTTTTTTTAAGAAAATTTAATATTATTTGAACTTCCTTAGTAAGCCAGCATGGATCTATTTTGCTGAATTTTTGTTTTTTTTCAGTGGAATGTATTTTTGTCAACCTTCTGAGCTATTTCTTTAAACGTTTTGCACAATATACTTACCACCATACCTTTTATTTGTATTTGGATTCCCAATGAACATTAGCCAACTCTTCCCTTATGCTTATGAATGTGCATTTAAATTTAAATTTAAGATTTGTGCTTGAGATAAGTATGTTGTTTTCACATTTAATACTGAATTCATTTGTATTTTGGTCAGTCTTTCCCAAAGGATCTTTCATTGTGAAATTGAGAAGAAACTTTGCATAGTTGCACAACAGGTTAATCCCTAGTTGGTTCCACAGTATACTGCTCTAGGAAACTATCTGAAAAAACATTCTGTATATCCATTTTCCATATCATGTTTGTCTATTTGATTCAGACCATATGAAGATTAAAATCTTCAATTTTTACATTGCCTTTGTTACATGCTCCAATTATTTCTTGTGTAATTCTCTGTCAAACAGTATAACCACTGCTAGATGACCTATAAATTACTCCTACTGGTGTTTCAGCCTTTCTTACCCCCAGTCTCCACCCATACTGATTCTACATTGTGATTTCTGAATATGTGATTTTTCTGACTTGTGTATATCCTTTCTCACTGCTGACCTATGTCATCTTTGACTATCAGGGTTACTACTCCTTTTGAAATATTTTCTCCCCTTGAATTTTTTTAAAATCTTGGTCCGCTGATAATCATATCGCTATAATTAAACAATTAATCTTGATTTGTGCCACTAGTTTGTCTGTTATTGTAAATGCTTTGCACATTTAGATAGTTTTGAATCAAATTTTTAAATGCAAAAATTTAGTGTAGAAAACTTATCTATAATTTCAGTGCTATATCTTTTGATAAAACTATACTAGCTTGCAGACATTATTTTGTGGAATACTCAATCAAGTGAATTCATTGTCACAGAGGACAAAGCAAGTGTAAAGAACAAAGATCTAAATAGTTATTGCTTTCATGTCACTTTTGTAAAATGAAAAATAGAATTAATTCTCAATCATTCATTTCTTTGTTGGAATATTAATATAAAAATAGTGAAGATGCATAATAAGCCCTGTTCTGTTACAGAAAAAGCCAGCAAGGAGAAGGTATGAATCATACGGCATATATTCTGATGATGATGCCAACAGCGATGCATCCAGTGTCTGCTCTGAGCGTTCCTACAGTTCTCGAAATGGCAGCATCCCTACATATATGCGACAGACTGAAGATGTAGCTGAGGTCCTTAACCGCTGTGCAAGCACCAATTTTTCAGAAAGGAAAGAGGGTCTGCTGGGCTTGCAAAACTTGCTGAAAAACCAACGGACATTGAGGTAGACAGATTAATAAGTTTACATTACGTTTTTAAATTGTGTAGTATTATTAGCTAATCCAATTATTATTCTCTTCAACAGTCGTGTCGAATTGAAAAGGTTGTGTGAAATCTTCACAAGGATGTTTGCAGATCCTCATAGCAAGGTATGCTAGGGTATTATTGCTTAAAACCTTTTTAAATTAGCTCATCAATATTAATGGAATACTTTGGAATTTCAAACTTGTAGTTTTGTTTTCTTTCTATTAATTTTAAAGTAGAATTGCAACTGATGAATGTAGTTTAGTATGCTTAGTGTTTTTTTTCATGGCAGTTGTTTATCCTGCATTGATAGCATTATCATCTACCAGCTACATTGTGTGTTCATGCCATTACTGAGCGCCATGATTCCATGCTGCATTCCTCCACAAACTATCATCTCCAGAGAACTTCTAGCTAATAGCCCACAAGCTATTAAGAAGCTACAATTAACAAGTTTTCTAACACGAATGATTTGCATTAAAAACGTAAACATTGTTCTTCACGTTTAAATTGATCATATTGTGTAGATAAAGTACTTCTAACGTAATTGGCTTTACGTACTGAATATTGCAAAATATAACTTTCAACCTCTCCATGTAAGTTTGATAAAAATAATTGTAAGGATAATGAGGTTTAAATATTGATGGAATCCTCAATTTTAATGTTTATCAGCATCAAGGCTGAATTATGTGAACAAATCAATATCAATTTGAAGAATTTTAGATAATTTAACATTTAAAATTATAATTAAAATATCGAACCAGAAATTTTACATGAATTATTTTGGATACCTATGTTTATTATGTTAATAAATACCTATTATTTATTTAAATAAGTTTATATACTTATTCAAATCTCATTGGTTGTCTTAGTTTAATTGGTTTTCCTAGTTTAGATCAACTATGCATTCTAAGTAATATTTTGTTTAACAGAATAAGTAATATTTTTTGTCTTTCTATTGCATGATAATTAGAAAGGGAAATTCATTGAACTTCTAACTCCGATTGATCTCTGAAAACATGCTATGTTCAGAACATCAACAAATCAAGCATAACTGTAAAAAAACAGCAGATGTATATTTTTCACCAGAAGCCATTTTACATAGTATTGGCGCTCCAACTGGGCTGCTATAGTGATAAAGATTAATTATTGTAGTCCTGTGTACAACTATCATCTCATATCATTGCTGCATTCCAGTACCCTCTATCTTTTGTATGAACAAACCAAATTGACAAAGAAAATGAGAAAATGTGTAGTTCATTTAAAAGATTTGAACATCCTGACATCGGTAATTCGCTTATGTTATTTGAGTTGCTGTGTTACTCCTTGGTCATGAGCCATGGCTCAGTGGTGGTAATCCTACCTCTTGAGTCAGAAGATTGTAGTTTCAGATCCCATTCCAGACAGTTAATGTAATTTAGGCTGATAACAATGCAATGTTGAGGGAGCACTGTACGTTTGGATTATGCTTAAACAGATGTTTCATTTGCTGGAACTTTGGATGTGGAATTTTTCTGCAATGTATCCAACTATGTAACAGTGACTATTATCTCAGAAAGGACCAAATGGGCTGTAAAGTGCTTTGGGTAATCCCAGGGCCATGAAACAAATGCTTTTGCTGGTGAATTTTAACTCACTTTTTTCAGAAAATGTAGCATTCTAATCTTGCCTTATTGAGCGTGTACATCCCTTGCACCATATAAATTTTTTTAACCTACTCAAAGGGAGAATATTTTCACATCTGAAAGTTAGAACATAGAACATAGAACAATACAGCGCAGAACAGGCCCTTCGGCCCTCGATGTTGCGCCGCCCTGTGAACTAATCTAAGCCCATCCCCCTACACTATCCCATCATCATCCATATGCTTATCCAAGGACAGTTTAAATGCCCCTAATGTGGCTGAGTTAACTACATTGGCAGGCAGGGCATTCCACACCCTTACCACTCTCTGAGTAAAGAACCTGCCTCTGACATCTGTCTTAAATCTATCACCCCTCAATTTGCAGCTATGCCCCCTCGTACTAGCCGACGTCATCATCCTAGGAAAAAGACTCTCACTGTCCACCCTATCTAATCCTCTGATCATTTTGTAGGTCTCTATTAAATCCCCTCTTAGCCTTCTTCTCTCCAATGAGAACAGACCCAAGTCCCTCAGCCTTTCCTCATAAGACCTTTGCTCCAGACCAGGCAACATCCTGGTAAATCTCCTCTGCACCTTTTCCAATGCTTCCACATCCTTCCTGTAATGGGGCGACCAGAACTGTACACAATATTCCAAGTGAGGCCGCACTAGTGTTTTGTACAGTTGCAGCATGACATCACGGCTCCGGAACTCAATCCCTCTACCAATGAAACCTAACACACCGTATGCCTTCTTAACAGCACTATCAACCTGGGTGGCAACTTTCAGGGATCTATGTACCTGGACACCAAGATCCCTCTGCACATCCACACTACCAAGAATCTTTCCATTGACCCAGTATTCTGCCTTCCTATTATTCTTCCCAAAGTGAATCACCTCACATTTATCTGCATTGAACTCCATTTGCCACCTTTCAGCCCAATTCTGCAGTTTATCCAAGTCTCCCTGCAACCTGCAACATTCTTCCACACTGTCCACCACTCCACCGACTTTAGTGTCATCTGCAAACTTACTAACCCATCCACCTATTTCTGCGTCCAAGTCATTTATAAAAATGACAAACAGCAGTGGTCCCAAAACAGATCCTTGTGCACACCACTAGTAACCGGACTCCAGGCTGAATATTTTCCATCAACCACCACTCTTTGGCTTCTTTCAGAAAGCCAGTTTCTAATCCAAACTGCTAAATCTCCCTCAATCCCATGCCTCTGCATTTTCTCCAATAGCCTACCATGTGGAACCTTATCAAAGGCTTTACTGAAGTCCATGTACACCACGTCAACTGCCCTACCCTCATCCACATGCTTGGTCACCTTCTCAAAAACTCACTGAGGTTTGTGAGACACGACCTGCCCTTGACGAATCCATGTTGACTATCTCCAATCAAATTGTTGCTTGCTAGATGATTATAAATCCTATCTCTTATAATCCTTTCCAAAACTTTTCCTACAACAGATGTAAGGCTCACTGGTCTATAATTACCTGGGTCATCTCTACTGCCCTTCTTGAACAAGGGCACAACATTTGCAATCCTCCAGTCCTCTGGTACTAAACCTGTAGACAATGACGACTCAAAGATCAAGGCCAAGGGCTCCGCCATCTCCTCCCTAGCTTCCCAGAGAATCCTTGGAAAAATCCCATCCGGCCACGCGATTTATCTACCTTCACACCTTCTAGGATTGATAACACCTCCTCCATACTAACCTCAATCCTTTCAAGTCTAATAGCCCGTATCTCAGTCTTCTCCTCTACAATATACTCCTTTTCCTGAGTGAAAACAGATGAGAAATATTTGTTTAGCACCTCTCCGATCTCCACAGGGTCCACACACAACTTCCCACTTAGGTAGTTTGGCTTTGATTTGTTTGGTCACTATTTCATTCATTCCAAAGCTTACGCGGGATGTGAGGCATCTAAATGTTCAGTAACTGCTTGTCTTTCATTGAATATCAAATCAGAAGAAACCTACTGCATCCATAATGAAGTGGCTTTATATGCTATCTGACTCCGAATAGACCAGCTTTCTTCATTGATTTCTTCACTGTAAATATTTCATGTCTGAGCATTTTACTCAGAATGGATAATAGTTGTGGCAGTGATCTGACGCGGTGTTGGTAAATAGTTGTTTTCAACAACCAATGAGGACCGGCTTCACGTGATCCAGTTTCCACAAGGACATTTTTTCCTGTCTCCAAGAGATGTGATTGCAGCTGTTTACCTGAGACAAATAAAGGATGAACCTTGTTTTTGCCTTCTTTCCTTGCAAATCCCCAACATTTGACCCCATGAGGAAAATAATTATTAGAAGTGAATGTTACAAATGTGCCTACTTCTTACTGAACAGAATTCTTAGATTTCAGCACACTTTCCTATCTGCACTTTTGGTAGTTAAAAAAGGTGACAGCTACCTCGGAGGACTCAACATTGAGCTCTCCAATTTCAAATAACCTTGCCACCCATCCCCTGCCTCCCCTTCCAGCCCCACCTCCTCCCTTCCATTCCACCTTCTGACCCTCCCTTCCAGTCACCAACCGGATTCATCCCCCCATCAACCAACCAGGTTGTACCTACTACGAGTGTCCACCCATTTCACCCCCCCGAGTTTATCTGCAGCTCCACCTATACCCACATCCAGTCCTGTTGGTAATACCCGAAACGTTGACTGCTCCTTTCCTCCAGATGCTGCCTGGCCTGCTGTGTTCTTCCAGTCTCCTGTTTGTCTACCTTTGACAACTAACTCCTGATTTCTGGTTTGAGATCTTCATTTTATCTTTTCTCTTGGTTTCATTATTTACAATATGGTATTATGTGGTATTCACAACATTGTTATTTGCTGGCAAAGGACTAGGAGTCCTCACAGTGCCTGAAGGCCATCACGTTCAAGAACTAACCTAATCCTTTGAAAGAAAGATACCCAGTCTACAAACCTAATCAGAGAAAGCTTCAACAACACTTCTAAATTTCCTTTTGCAGGTTCTTAAGTTACTCAAATTTGAGATGGTAGTGAAGTAGGGGCCTCTGAGCCTGAGGCTCATCCGCTCTGTCTGCTTTTCTTTTTGTTGCTTTCTTTTTTTCTCTATTTCCTCCTTTTTTTTATCTTTTATTTTCCCTACCTCTTGGTGAAGAGTTCGGTCATGGCGACAGTGATGGCAAGTGGGCCCAGCAGCATCTGGCAGCTTCTGCATCATTGAGGTGGTCCTAGCACTGACTCATGGCTGCTGCTATGGAGGCGAGTTTGGGTTCCCAGTGGCATCTGCGTCCAATGCAGATTCATAGAGGGAGCAGTGGAATCGAGTTTGGGCCAGTGCAGTACCCGGTGGCATCGGTGATGCCTACATTGGTGAGGTCCAGCGAGGACTCATAGTGGCGAAGCTGTTGATGGAGGTGACATGGTGACTTTCATTCCAGTGGCATCAGTGTGGCGAAGAAGCCACATGCGTGGCCACCAAGTTCATGGCCCATGGTGGAGCACTTAACAAAAAGGACTGTAGAGTTGGATATTTTCTTTATTCCTTCATTTTTCTGCCTTTATATTCTATGTTTTAGTTTATTTTTCTGTTATTTGGATAGTACTGGGGGAGTGGTGACCTGTCCGTGGATGGCAACAACACTAGCGGAATGGTGGAACCACAGTGGGCTCTGTCATACAGCAGGGAGTTTCAAAGTGGAGAGGAGCAGTAGTAGTAAGGGACTGTACAGTCAGTGGCTCAGATAGGTCTTTCTGTGGTTGCAAAAGGGACTCCAGGATGTTGTGTTGTCTCCCTGAGACCAGGGTCAAGGATGTCTTTGAGAAGAACAGAACATTCTCAAAAGGGAGGGTGAGCATTTGGATGTCGTGGTACACGCTAGTACTAATGACATAGGCAGGAAGAGTAACAAGGTCCTGCAAAGGGATTTCAGGGAGTGAAGTAGTAAGTTAAAAAGCAGAACCACTAGGCTTGTAATCTTGGAATATTTCCCATGCCATGTGCCAGTGAGGCTAGGAAAGGAAGATAGTACAATTAAATACATAGGAGGAAGAGCTTCAGATATGGATGTCTTCCAGGACAGGTGGGACATGTACAAGAAGGAAGGGTTGAACCTGAACCGGAGGGTCACCAATATTGTGGTAGGGAGGTTTGCTAATGATACTCCTGAGGATTCAAACTCATCTGGTGGGGGGCAGGAACCAAAATAAGTGAAATGCCTGAATAGAAGTTAGAGACTAAGGCCAGTAAGGCTAAGAGAGAGGACAGACAGGGAGACATTACTGAATACAACAGGACTAGCGGTCTGAAATGTATTCGTTTTAACAAGAGGAGTATGACTGGTAAGGCAGATGAACTCCGAGCTTAGATTAATACATATACAGAGATTTGCTTGAGAGAGGGACAAGATTAGCGGCTTAACGTTTTGGGATTTAAATGTTTAAGGCAAGATAGAGAGGGATGTAAAAGAGGTGGGGGAGTTGCACTACTGATTAGGGAGAATATCACAGCTGAGGGAGGATACCTTGAAGGGCTTATCCAGCAAGGCCGTATTGTAAGAGCTCAGGAATAGGAAGGGTGCCTCATTTTGGGGTTGTACTACAGGCCTCCTAACAATCAGCAGGAGATTGAGGAATAGATATGTCTGCCAATTATGGAAGAACTGACGGAGTGCTGTGTCCAGTTCTGGTTGCCCAGTTATAGGAAGGACATTATTAAGCTGGAGAAGGTTCAGAAGAGATTTACTAGGATGTTGCCACGTATGAAAGGTTTGAGTTACAAAGACAGGCTGGACAGGTTGGGACTTTTTTCACTAGAGCGTAGAAGGTTGAGAGGTGACCTTATAGAAGTTTATAAAATCATGACGGGGTATAGATAGGGTCAATGTTAGGTTCTTTTCCCTAGAATGGGAGATTTCAAGACAAAGGAACATATTTTTAAGGTGAGTGGAGAAAGATTTTAAAAAATACATGCGAAGCAATTTTTTTATACCCAAGGTGGTTTGGATGTGGAATGAACCTCTTGAGGAAGTGGTGGATGTGGGTGCAGTTACATTTAAAAGACACTTAGATAAGCACGTGAATAGGAAAGGTTTGGAGGGATATGGGCCAGGAGCAGGCAGGTGGGACTAGTTTAGTTTGGGATTATGTTTGGCGTGGACTGATTAGACTGAAGGGCCTGTTTCCGTGCTGTATGACAGTATGTGAAAATAACAGGGTTGTTGCAATGGATGATTTTAACATGTTGACAGTTTAGTGCCCGGAGCTTGGACAGGGAGAGATTTGTTCGGTATGTCCAGGAGGATTTCTTAGAGCAATATGTAAATAGTCCAACTAGGGAATGGGTCATACTCGACCTAGTGCTGGCAAATAAGTCCTGTCAAGTGAATAAAGTTTCAGTGGGGGAGCATTTTGGGAACAGTGACCATCATTTCAGAAGTTTTAAGTTGATTATGGATAAGGATAAGAGTCGTCCTTGGATGAAAGTACTAAATTGGGAAGGTTAACTACGACAGTATTAAGCAGGGACTGGGGAATGTCAGTTGGCAGGTGGCTGTTTGAAGGTAAATCCACATCTGTCATGTGGAAATCTTTTAAGGCTGGTTGAATTCAGGACCAGCATGTTCCCTTGAAACTGAAGGATAATGACGGCAAATTTGAGAATCTTGGGTGATGAGAAATTTGATCTTAGTCACGAAGTAAAAGGAAGCATACGTAAGGTTTATGAGACTGAAGACAGACAGAATCCTCGAAAAACAAAAGGAAAGCTGGAAAGAAGTTAAACAAAGAGTTAGGAGGGCTAAAAGGGTCAGTGAAATATCCTTGGCAAGCAGGATTAAGGAAAAACCTCAGGCCTTTTACACATATATAAGGAGCAGTAGAATAGTTAGGGAAAGGATAGGTCCACTCAAGAATAAAGCTGGAAATTTATGCATGGTGCTAGAGGTTGTTGGTGAGATCTTTAGGGAAAAATTTGCATCGGCACTCACAAAAGACAAGGGCGTGGTGATGGCGAGTCTAGAGAGAGCTATGTGACATGTTGATATAAAAAAAGATGTTGAATGTTTTGATAAACATTAAGGTAAACAAGTCCCCTAGAAATGATGGGATCTATCCCAGAATACAAAAGGAGGAGAGGGAGGAAACTCTTGGGCCTTGTACGAAATCTGTGCATCCTCTTTTGTCACAGAAGAGGTCCCAGAGGACTGGAAAATACAATATTAGTCCTTTGTTTAAGAAGGGCAACAGAGATAATCTTGGAATTTACAGGCCACTGAGCCTTATGTCAGTGGTAGGGAAATTATTGGATAAGGTTCTTAAGGACAAGATTTATTTAACTTTGGAAAAATAGGAACTTATTAGCAGTCTCACAAACTTGAATGAGGTTTTAAGGAAGTGCCAAAGCTGATTGATGAGGTCAAAGGAGTCAATGTTGTTGACATTTATAGAGTCCCTACAGTGTGGAAACACACCTTTCGGCCCAACAAGTTCACACCGACCCTCAGAGCATCCCACCCAGACCCTCCCCCCGTGACCCACCTATTCTACACATCACTGATAACTTAACATGGCCAATCCACCTACCCTGCACATCTTTGGACTGTGGGAGGAAACCGGAGCACCCGGAGGAAACCCACACAGACACCAGGAGAATGTGCAAACTCCACACAGCAAGTTGCCCAGGGGTGGAATCGAACCCACGTCCCTGGTGCTGTGAGGCAGCAGTGCTAACCACTGTGCCACGATGCCACCCCAAATGGACTTTAGCAAGGCCTTTAACAAGGTCCCTCATGACAGGCTGATGACAGCAAAGGTGAAATCACATTGGATCCACAGTGAGCCGCTAAGATGGATACAGAGCAGGCTTGGTCATAGTAGTGGTAGAAGGGTGTTTTTCTGACTGGAGATCTGTGACCTGTAGTGTTCCGCAGGGACCAGTGCTGGGACTCCTGTTGTGTGTAAAACATATACATGATTTGGAGGAGAATGTAGGTGGTCTGATTAGTAAGTTTGCAGACAACACAAATGTTGGAGAAGCGGTAGATAGTGAGGAGGATTGCCAGAGGATACAGTAGGGAATGTTGATAGGCTAGAGACGTGAGCAGAGAGATTTGAAATGGAATTTAATTCAGACAAATGTGAGGTGTTGGATTTTGGAAGGTCGAATGCAGGAGGGAATCATACAGTAAATGACAGAAGTCTTACAAGTACAGGTATTTCTCCTATAACGCAATAGTTGCATTCTTGTGTGACCTTGCACTATAGAAAATCGCGTACAGTTCCAGTCGTCACACCGGGATGTGCTGCCTTTGGAGAGGATGCAGAAAAGGTTTACCATGATGTTGCCTGATTTGGAAGGTATTAGCTGTGAGAAGAGATTAGACAAACTTGATGCCTGGAATGTGCTGCCCGGGGAGATAGAAGCAGATGCATTAGCAACGTTTAAGAGGCATTTTGACAGATGCATGAATAGGCAGGTAATAGAGGGATACAGACCACGTGGAAGCAAAAGGTTTTTACTTTAAAAAAGGCGTCATGTGTTGGCACAGGCTTGGTGGGTCGAAGGGCGTGTTCCTGTGCTGTACTGTTCTTTGACATGTGAGGACTTTCCTGGATCTATAAATGCATGAATTGCTAGAAAATTGCATTGCTCAGCAGAAAAATGGTAGGTTTGAACGTGAGCCATTCTGACATTGTGCACCAGATAGAAGAAACAAAAATTATTTGAATGCAGGTTTTTTTGTGAATCTGAAACTATCCACTTACTCTTTAGTGCTACATATTACGTATGATGGTGGAAGTTATACATCACGTCAACAGGGCATTTGACCCAATCAGTCTATGCCCATTTTTACATCCCATTCTGACTTCTTTCCATCTTCCCTCATCCAAATGTATCACTCCTAATCATTCCTTCCTCACATGCTTGCCTAGCTTTCCCTGAAACATATCCATATTATTCACATTAGCTTCTCCCTGCTGCGCATTCTCACC
This sequence comes from Ginglymostoma cirratum, assembly GCA_024137785.1. Lineage (NCBI taxonomy): Eukaryota > Metazoa > Chordata > Chondrichthyes > Orectolobiformes > Ginglymostomatidae > Ginglymostoma > Ginglymostoma cirratum. The sequence continues at coordinate 19,011,590 of JAHRHZ010000077.1, read as the reverse complement.
ATCCTTGAGATAAAGAAATTTCTCCTGAATTCTCAACTGGATTTCTTGATGGCTATTTTATATCAATTGCCTCTACCACTGCTGTTCCCTACAAATAGAAACATTTTTTTTTATTCACTAATTTCTGATAGAGAAAAATAAACATAGTGCCATGTTGCTGTAGAAGTGGATATCCAGAGGATAGAAAGGAATAAAAGAAGAGAGTGGAAGTGGTCACAAATTCATTTATTAAAGGGGTGTGTTGCTTTCTAATTATGACCACGCTCCAAATTCCATAATTACTTCCTTGCCATTACGTTAAAAGTCATAACAGAGTAGGTGGGAAATCATTTGGAAAGGGAGAGGATACAGCTAAAGATTATGGTTTGCATAGGAATTAATGACAGAGAAAATGATAATATGGAGATCTTAAGAAAATCTTATGAGTCCGGGCTGAAGAACGTGACCAAAAGCAGGGTTGTCACACATTCAAAAGCAACAAAGTGTAGATTCTAAAAGTCTGAAAAAAAGCATGCTGAGATGTTGTTTTGCATTTTGTTTTTATTTCAATTAAATCCATTGATTCTTGTCTTGGAGGATTGTGCAGGAGTGAGGATTTTAGATTCTGGGTGCATTGGATCCAGTTCTAGGACAGAAAGAAGCTGTTTAGGAGGTATTAATGTCACTGAATACTGATGTGCTTGTTGGAAGGTTAAGTGAAAAAATGACATTGAGCCAAATTGGGATAGAAGTGAAGTTAAAGCAGAATGAGTTGTAGCTAATGATTAATTAGAGAAGCAGAACGAAGAATCTAAATTATACTTATGTGGAAGTAACAAGTGTCAAACGATAATCCTCTATTTTTGATTTTCTGGATTAATTTGGCTAGTGTAAGGGGCATATCTGGTACGTGGGCTGGGAATGAATGGAAGTGTGATTGTTATACAATCATATGAAATAGTCACAGAAGTAGGGTATTCATGCCTTTGAGCCTACTCTTCCATTTAATGAGGTCATGGCTCATCTGTTTGTGTTTCAAACCTACATTCCCAGCTGGGGAGATAGTGACCTAGTGTTTTGTCGCTGGACTGTTAATCCAGCGACGCAGGTAATACTCTGGGGACCCGGGTTTGAATCCCGTCATGGCAGCTGGTGGGATTTGAATTTAGTAAAAATCTGGAATTGAGAGTCCATGAATCCATTGCCGATTATTGGGAAAAACCTATCTGGTTCACTAATGTTCTTTAGGGAAGGAAACTGCCATCCTTACTAGGCCTGGCCTACATGTGACCTCAGACCCACAGCAATGTGGTTGACTCTTAACTGCCCTCTGGGATGGACAATAAATGCTGGCCTAGCCAGCGATGCCCTCATCTCTTAAATGAATAAAAGAGTGCCTGAGGTCTTGGGAATCTACCTTTCAATTCCCTTGCCTAATTTCTGCCTTAAATATCTTAAATAGGTTCTGCTTCCACCACATTCTGGGACACAGCTCTCTGAGAGACAAAATCTCTGCTCATCTTTGTCCCAAAAGGATGACCCCTACTTTTAAAGCAGTGGCCTCCAGTTCTGTACTCACCAAAACAGGAAACATTCTTTCCATGTCTTGTCAAGACCTTATACACTTCAATCAAATCAGCCCTCACTCTTTTAAACTCCACTCAAAACAAGGCCAGCTTGTTCAACCTATCCTCATGAATACAGTAAGCCTCCTATGAACTGCGTCCAACATATTTACATCTTTCCTTAAATGAGAAACTGAAACTGCACACAGTACACAAGTTTTGCTGTCACCAGTGTCCTGTATTACTGAAGCATAACATCCTTACTTTTACATTCAGTTCCTATTGTATTGAAAGGTAGTATCCCATTAGCCTTCTTGATTACTTGCTGTACCCCTGTATACTAACTTGTTGTGACACATGCACCTCAGGTTTCCACACTTGGGCTCCATTTAAGTATACTTTGCTTTCTCATTCTTCCTGCCAAAGTTATCAATTTCACATTTTCCCATATTAAACTCCATTTGCCAGGTTTTTGTCCCCTCACACAAACTATCTATCTAACTCTATACGTCTTCTTTCTAAGAACATAAGAACTAGGAGCAGGAGTAGGCCATCTGGCCCCTCGAGCGTGCCCCGCCATTTAATAAGGTCATGGTTGATCTTTTTGAGACTCAGCTCCACTTACCCGCCCACTCACCATAACCCCCAATTCCTTTACTGTTCAAAAATTTATCTAGCCTTGCCTTAAAAACATTCAGTGAGGTAGCTTCAACCGCTTCACTGGGCAGGGAATTCCACTGATTCACAACCCTTTGGGTGAAGAAGTTCTTCCTGACCTCAGTCCTACATCTGCTTCCCTTTATTTTTAGGTGATGCCCTCTAGTCCTAGTTTCACCTGCTCGCGGAAACAACCTCCCTGTCTCCACCTTATCTATTCCTTTCATAATCTTTTTTGTTTCAATAAGAGCTCCCCTCATTCCTCTGAATTCCAATGAGTATAATCCCAGTCTGTCCTCATAATCCAACCCTCTCAACTCTGGAATCAACCGAGTGAATCTCCTCTGCACCCCCTCCAGTGAAAGTATATCTCTTCCTCAAGTAAGGAGACCAAAACTGCACAAGGTACTCCAGGTGTGGCCTCACCAGGACCCTATACAGCTGCAGCATAGCCTCCCTGTTTTTAAACTCCATCCCTCTAGCAATGGCAGACAAAATTCCATTTGCCGTTTTAATTACCTGCTGCACCTGCAATCCTACTTTTAGCGATTCATGGACATGGACACCCAAGTCCCTCTCACAGCAGCATGCTGCAGTTTTTTACCATTTAAAACATAGCCCATTTTGCTGTTATTCCTACCAAAATGGATGACCTCACACTTATCAACATTGTACTCCATCTGCCAGACCTTTGCCCACTCACTTCGACTGTCTATATCCCTTTGCAGACTTTCAGTGTCTTCTGGCACACTTTGCTCTGCCACTCACCTTAGTGTCGTCTGCAAATTTTGACACACCACATTTCATCCCCAACCAAATCATCTATGTAAATTGTAAACAATTGCGGTCCCAACACTGATCCTGAGGCACACCACTAGCCACTGACCGCCAACCAGAAAAACACCCATTTACCCCTACTGTTTGCTTTCTACTAGTCAGCCAATCCTCTACCCATGCCAACACATTACCTGTAATACCGTGCAACTTTATGTTATGTAGCAGCCTTTGGTGTGGCACCTTGTCAAATGCCTTCTGGAAATCCAGATACACCACATCCACAGCTTCCCCATTGTCCACCATGCAAGTAATGTCCTCAAAGAATTCCACCAAATTAGTTAAACATGACCTACCCTTCATGAACCCATGCTATGTGTTTCCAGTGGGACAATTTGTATCCAGAATGTCTTGTTATTTCTTCCTTAACGATAGATTCAAGCGTTTTCCCCACTACCGAAGTTAAGCTAACTGGCCTTACTTTCTTACCTTTCTTTGTGTTACCTGTGAATTTAGCTGCCATGCCTTTGCTAATCTCTTCTAAGTCATTAAAGTAAATCATTAAAAGAGAAAGCCCCAACGTAAACCCCTTCAGGGCTCCACGTATCACATCCTGCCAATCAAACAAAGACCCATTTGTGCGTACCTTCTGTTTACTGCTAGTCACCCAATCTTTTATGGGGCTTGAACCCAAGCCTCCTGGCTCAGAGGTAGGGACACTTTCATCTTGCCAAAAGAGCCCTTTATGAGCCTTAGTGGGTTTTGAGCTGAAATGCTGCTTTGGTCCACACTTTGTGCAAGATACCCTCTTGGTGAAGATATATTAAGCTTATCTATTCAGACATGTTATGGCACATGACTGGAGCATGTGGGACTTGAAACAGAGTCTTCTGGTCCACTGGTAGGAACACTACCACTGCACCACAAAAACTTCACCATAAGTTCACTTGGAATATTGCGTACAGTTCTAGTCGCCCCATTTCAGGAAGGATGTGGAAGCCTTGGAAAAGGTGCAGAGGAGATTTACCAGGATGTTGCCTGGTCTGGAGCAAAGGTCTTATGAGGAAAGGCTGAGGGACTTGGGTCTGTTCTCATTGGAGAGAAGAAGGCTAAGAGGGGATTTAATAGAGACGTACAAGATGATCAGAGGATTAGATAGAGTGGACAGTGAGAGTCTTTTTCCTAGGATGATGACGTTGGCTTGTACGAGGGGGCATAGCTGCAAATTGAGGGGTGATAGATTTAAGACAGATGTCAGAGGCGTATTCTTTAGTCAGAGTGTAAAGGGCGTGGAATGCCCTGCCTGCCAATGTAGTTAAATCAGCCACATTAGGGGCATTTAAACAGTCCTTGGATAAGCATATGGATGATGATGGGATAGTGTAGAGGGATGGGCTTAGATTAGTTCACAGGTCGGCGCAACATCAAGGGCCGAAGGGCCTGTTCCGTGCTGTATTGTTCTGTGTTCTATGTTCTATGTTCTATGTTCTAAGCCCTAGAGAGGTTGACCTTCTTCATCTGCTGCTAGTCAAGGCCCTTTAAGCGGTCAATTGATGACCACATAAGGTCCTTATCACACCTATGCTAACATTGCTGTAGCTACAGCTGAGAAGAAAAAGTGCCAGGCTACATAATAAATTACTGCTGGTAGGCTGTCCATTTCGGTGGGGCATTCTTCCATCTGCAGTAATTTGAGCATGTCAGGGGAGCTGACCCAAGGCAGGAGTGGCCCTTAAGTGCCACCCAACGAACCAAAATCCAATCCCCCCCAAACAGAACCCAGCCCCAGACAATTAGCTGGTGCATGCCATCAGTGGTCTCTGGTTTTCAACCCTTTCATCAAATTGAACAGTTCCTGACTATTTCTCTCATGATTTTGAACACTTCTGTGGAATGCCCTCTCAACCTTTTGTAAGAGGAATAAGCCCAGAGTCTCAAATCTAACTGTATAATTTATGTTCCACATCTTCTGAATCATTGTCCACCCTCTCTAATGCTTTCACATACTTTGTATGGTGCCGGGAAATGATGACAAAAATTGCCAAACCATTTATTTTTAGGTATTAATGTAAAATACAAAACTTATATAATTGATCAGTTTGTGTTTATATTTATCTATACTGGATCACTTGCCATTTATCATCATTGTTTGAGTCTGGGTTTAGGAATCTTAAGAAAATTTAGAATTAATCTCATGCAAGGCGATTTGAATACAAAGGTAGTAAGATTATATTTCAGTTATACAGGTTATTGATGAGACTATATCTGGAGTACTGAGTACAGTATTAGTTCCCTTATTCAAGGAAGAACGTAAGTGTGCTGGAAGCAATTCAGAGAAGAATTACTAAATAAATGCCAGGCATGACCACATGCATAGGAAATGTTGAACAGGCTAGGCATGTATCTGCTGGAGCTTAGAAGAAATTTGACTTGATTGAAGAAATAACTTGACTGAAATATATAGATGATGAGACTTGGTAGCTTACATATGTGGAGGGTGTTTTGCCTTGTAAGAGAATCTGGAACTAGGGGTCACTATTTAAAAATACAACATTATCCATTTAAAACAAGAAACTCTTACTCAAAAGTCTCAGTCTTTGATTCTTTTAAGGCTCAGATAGATTCTTGATGAGCAGGGGAGTAAGGGACTTAGATGGGAACTTACAGTCGTTGGATCAGCAATGATGTTATTGACAAGCCAAGTGGCCTAGTCCTGCTCCTTATTCGTATATTCTATGTGTTATCAAATATCTGCCTCCAAATATCAAATTTCATCTGTTCTTTACTATTCATGTTTGAATCAGTGCTTAACTCAGCCTGTGTTACTGAGATATTTTGTTTAAAGCGACACTTTTGAAAGCAGCTTGCCGCAATTAAACTGTTTTGAATTCTGGATATTGTACAGACTTAACAGTATCTTTCCACATTTGCAACTTTGTTTTAAACTCACATTTACAATGATGACTGATTGTGAGTACATTGGTATTGAGACAACTGAGCACTGCAAAGAAAATAAATTGGCCTGAAATTTTAAGTGAATCAGCAAGACGAACATCATTGCAGTTATTCTAAATCAAAAAGTGAATTATCTTTTGACTTTACAGCTTTCAGCAGTGTTATGCTATTTTAAATTGACTTTTTTGAATATACTCTGTGCTGTTCTCACCTGAGTGTTCAGGTGGTTTTGACCAATGTTCCAATTAATTGATAGTAACCTGTTGGTTATTTATCTCTTCCTTCTTCTCATGAATTCCTCCTGAATTTCCTGCTCTTTCTTGTCTTAAAGAGTGAAATCGTGTTCCTCTCAGTTTCCCAACAACCTTTGATTTAAATCACAAATGCCAATTGGAAAAGTGAACTCAGCTATATAGACAAAAATTAGGTGCATATCCAACCATTTACACATTTTCTGTCTGGGCTAACTGAACAGTAATTCATTTTGAAATTTTGTTGATGATTTTGTTTTTTCTCCGTTCTTCGTGCAATGGCATTGAGGACATTATAGTGAACCATTGCTATTCCAGCTCAGATTGACTAACTTGTCCAAATGATGGGATACCCTCACAACCTTCCTGGAAATGCGCCATAGCAGCAGAGCACAATAATGTGTTGATTTATTTTATTACCACACAACATGATGTTCAGTTGTTGAAATGGGAAGTTCTGGCATGCAATTTTTGTTGCTTGGCAAAACCAATAGCATTATTAAGATAATTACTCAATTATTTCAGTCCTGTTGGATGCCTGGATATTTGTTTAGACTAAAAGTCCCTCTTTCCCAGTAATACAGAATCAATATTTTGCAGCGTATAGAGTGTACTGGAATGAAAAAGCAAGTTGGTTAGTGTATCTTTGGATAGAAATAACAAATTCAGTCTCTCGTTTCAATGTTGATGTTTATTCATATGTTGGGGTTAGTGGTGGAGGATAAGATTTTGTGCAGCTGGTACACCTTTTAACAAATAAAAAGGGAGGGCCATGTGAATGACAACATCAGTTCTCCAATATCTTACTATCTCTTGCTACTTCCTTTAATATCCTGTCTTACCATAAAACCGTATTAATATAGCTATAAAAATTTGGAATATCTCTGGTTTATCTCATCACAGTGATGCTAAATAATAATAAATTAAAGTTAGAATAAAAGGATAAGAGAGTTCCATAGGTATTTGTTGGAAAATCTGTACCACGGTTTGTACAGCGTATCCCAGGGACCGTCATTGTAGCTTCTTGGTTATTTACCAGAAGTTATATTTGATTGTAAAGATGCAAAGAGATTCTGTCCTCTCTCTGTTCTCTTTCAGAAGATGTGAAAACTGTTTCAAGTTTCCTTATGAATAAATCCCATTAATATCAAATGAACAGTTTAAATGGTGATCCACTTGCTATTGACGCTGGCGGCAGCTACGCAGTATCAATACTTAATTGTTGGAGAATATGTTTTTTTTAAATCATAGGAAAACTTTGTGGAGAAGAAGAAATTACAAATTTTGATAAGCTAAAATATTATCACAGTGTTAAGTGAAATGGTGTTTCACTGCGAAATTGTTTTACTGTGGATTTGAATGTCAACAATAGCAAACAACATTTTAACAAAATCTATATGTGATTGAACAAATTCAATAGGTTTTTATTTAAATTCCACTTCGTAGAACCATTTATTGTTCCCACAACATTGGCCCACTTAAGTTAGGACTTTCAGGGTGTAACTATCCCCATTTCATCTTTCAATACGGTTATGCGCATGGGCAATCTACGTTAGTTGTCTTTCCCCAGTTTTAATGGAAAAGATAGGAAGAGAAGCTTTGCCTGGTGTTTCATACATTTGTGTGTCAAGTCTAAAGTGCTCCAATGTAGCTCAGCAGCCAGTTGTCCAGAGTAATCATCTGCCCCTACTTGGGCCTTCCTAACAACGTCTTGGCTAAAATTAATAAGTTACATAGATATCATAGCATGTCATAGCATCTAATATGCTCAATACTTAACTCTGTTAAGATTTAAGCATAACTTTAGACTTTGACATTGTTAGGGTTGATTACTGAGACCCAGTGGAAGTAAGAAAAAGAAAATGCAGCTAACTATTTCGCCTTTAAGTAGGAAAATGTTCAAAACTGCTTCACGTGTAAAGGGAAGAATACAGATCCAGAGGAAGAGCTTTTCAGGATGAGTGGCCGAAAGCTTGGGTGAGAGGCTGCGAGCCAGAGAGATTCTGGGAGAAATTTTCATTGTAAGGAAATATAAGACGTGGCTACCAATGAAAGGGCAAAAGGAGGAAATTGTACACAGAAGGCAGGGGTCAAAGCATTGTTTGGGGAGTTTGAAGTAAACAAGGGGTGAAGAGATTTCATAATAAGTAAGTGCAGTACAACTGGGTCCTGCATCAAACTTGTATATTTCAATGTGATAAGAAAATTATTAAATATGCTTTCTTCCTCATAGGTATTCTTATTGATGGCAACTAATTAGTCTGTTTATCTTTTTTTTGCATGCAAACCCTTGTGTTGGAACTCTCAATAGAGAGTAAGTGTGTTCAGTATTTGTTGGAGTCTAACCTTTGCATGACAGAAATTAACCTTTGCACCCTACTGACCACAATTTCTGCCATCCAAGGAGCTTGAGTATTTTATTCAACGTTTGCTGCATAAATATGAAGTAGTAGCTAATTTTATTCTGAAATTGTGTGCACTGTGATCAACTAATAGACTGACATTGCTTGTCAAGTGCTTTGCCTACATTGTCTTTTTATTATAATGCTTGGTACAGCATTAGAGCGCTTCCTATTTAATTAAATATTAATACATGCTTGGATTGTATAAAATCACACAAAAGTCTTGAGATCTAAAAAGGGCCAATCTCTGTACTACCCTCCACAAAGCATGTTTAATCTTTTAGCTTTTGTGTGCATTTTGAAGCTAATTGTAAGCCACACATTTTAAGCAGGTGTTTTAGGACTTCAGACAACCAGCTATTTTTTTGACAGATCCGCCCAATTGTACATTTTAATTATTTATGTACTGATTATATACTGACAGATTGTTTATGTTTGCTGCCAATTTCAAACTTTATAAAACAAGTACACCAAATGTGACTGAACTCATTTGTTCAACATTAGTTAGTTATTTCATTGGATTGTTGCAATGGGAATCTGTTGTGTATTCATTCGTGGAAGTTATCTAACTGTGAAATTATATATTAGAATGTATTTAACCATAAATTCCAAATAGTCATACAGACAGTAACATCAATGGTAAGCTTATCTTTATTGTTTTCTTTAAAATCAAAAGGGATCTTATAACTGGATTTTTTTTTGAAAAGTTGATAGAATTGACAAATGAAAGTGCTGAAATAAGTTACTGTACCTTTATCTCTGCAAGTAAATTCCTGATAGTTTTGAAAACCTACTGCATTTAGAAAGCTCACTGCTGTTTTTCGGAATTCAATGATAGATATTTTGCATTACCCCCTCGTTTGATTAATTCTCAAGCAAAACACACAGTGCAGAACAGATCATTTTATTAAAAGAACATGTGCTTACAAGAGCCCAGTAACTTATGTTGGCATTCTTCAAATCCTTTTCCAAAAAATATAAAAATACCTATATAAATTAACAAAAAACTAGTGTTCAAAATTTATGCAGCAATTTTTTTAAAAAACACTAAAAGAAGGCAGGACTACAACAGTGGCACTAAAGCTTTCACACAGGTTTTTTAAAAGAGACAGAATCCTGAGAAAGAGCTCCTGTGATTTGTGAGTGGAAAAGAGGCAGAATCCTTCCCTTTCTCCTACCTTCCTTAACTCATAGTGAGCATTTTTTTCTTTGAAATTAATTTTAAGTTTTTGACAGTTGCTACTTAGCCCTGTTTTGAAAGTAGTCATTGTGTTCAATATGTACAGTTTGCCTTTATAAGGTGTTTGAGATGTCTGACTGTAAACAACCTGAGACAGGATTAGGGAGATTTTTACTGTAAACAAAGATCATACTGAATAAATGCAAAGCAATTATTAATAATGGCATCAATAGTTTGATCCATACAAGGCCCCCCACATCCGCTCCAATTCGGTTTTTAACTAGTTGAAACATCTTCTCCACACCCATTCCATCCAGGCCTCTCAGTATTCTGTAAGTTTCAATGAGGTCCCCCTTCAATCTTAAACTCCTTCAAGTGGTCTTGAAAAAATCCATGCTGATTTTGTTTAATTAATCCATCCTTCAGCAGGTGACTGCTAATTTTGTCCTAGCTGTCAATTTTTAAAATGTTTCCCACCACCATGGTTAAATTGATCTGTAATTGCTATATCCTGATATCATTTTATGAACAAGACTGTAAAATTTGTAATTCAGCAGTTCTCTAGTTCTACCCATGTATCTAAGTACAATTGAGCCAGTGCCTCAACAATTGTATCAGAGATAACAATTGTCTCAACAGTTGGCTTCTTTACTTCTTTCAGTACATTTGAATTCATCTAATGGTGATGCAGTCAGCCTTTCTAAAGCCTCCTATTTTTAGTCCACCCAGTGCCTTACTTGCCTGTTACTTCTCTAAGACTTCGGCAAAATCCTTCCTTTGGTAAGAAGGAGTGCAATATCAATTTACTACCTCAACCATGCTCTTTGTCTTCATGCATAAGTCTCCATTTTGGTTGCTAATCAGAAGAACATAAGAAATAGGAGCAGAAATCAGTTCTTCTGCCCCTCTAGCCTTCTCTGCCATTTGTTAAGGTAATGACTGTTCCGATTGTGGCTCAACTACATTTTCCTGCATGCATTCCATAACCTTTGACTCTTTTCGGGATTCATATTGGTGCCTGAAATATATTCAATGACCCAGCATCTATTGCTCCCTGGTTTGGACAATTCCACAGATTAACAACCCTCTGACAGAAGGAAATACTTCCTCATCTATGAGTTACACAGAAAACTTTATTCTAAAACTGTGTCCATTAATTCTAGATTGTCCACAGGACTGGAGAGATCATTTCATCGTCTCCCCTTTAAGCTACCGCGAAACATTATATATTTCAATGAGTCAGTTCTGATTCTTAACTCCAACGAGAATAAGCCTAACCATTCTTCATAACATAATCTCCTCATCCCAGGAATTAATCTAGTGAACCGTCTCTGAACTGTCTCCAATGCCAGGAAATTTCTTCTTTTATACAGAGATCAGTACTCTTGCTTTGGTTTCAGCAAATTCCTGTAAGATTCAGAGAATACTTCCTTACTTTTATCCTATAACTTCCTTACAATAAGTGCCAACATTCCATCTGTCTTCCTGATTACTCGTTTCAACTATATGTAAACGTTTTGAAAGTTATATACCAGGAAGGACAGGGTCTGTCTGTACTGTCGTGCTCTGCAATTTGTCAACATTAAAATAAACTGCTTTTCTATTCATCCGACCACTTCACACTTTCTGACATTGTACTCCATCTCCCAAGTTTTCGTTCACCTACCATATCTATAGCCCTTTGCAGACTCTGTGCTGATCACAACTTGCTTTTTCACGTTTGTACTGTTAGCAAATTTGCTGCAATACAGTCAGTCCCTTTGCGTGATTAAATAGCACTGATTCATATGGTTATATTAGCTACAGTTCACCAACCTGAAAATTGCCCATTTTATCACAGTTATGTTTCAAATTAGCAAATCTTCTATCCATACTTCAGATATATAGATTTGTATTTCTGTATTTACCCACATTCTGTACCCCTGCCACATATGTACACATACACATAAACACCTTTCTTGAATACAGTGCTGCATTTGAAGTTTTCCACTCCAGTGGGACAACTCCAGAATCCAGGGAACTTTGGAAGATTACTACCAATGCATCTAGGATATGTATGATATTCAAAAGAATTGGAACCATAAGTTTGGGCGGGTGGGTGTTGGGGGAGTGGGGAGCGGAGAGCTGGTACAGGAGATGGCATTGTTAATCAAGGATAGCATTTGTCCAATTGTTAGAGATAGGAAATCAGAATATAAAATCATTTTGATAGAGATGGAAAGCAATCACCTGTGAAAGTGGTTTACATTACTTCTAACACTAACTATGAACACTGCAGCAAGCCTGTGCTGAGCTTCACTGGAATTCTGCAGCAAGCCAGGGACAGAGATGTTGGCCAGGGAATAGGGTGGTGTGTTAAAGCGGCAGGAAATTGGAAACTCAGGGTCTTTTTTGCGAGTAGAACGTAGATGTTCTGTGAAACGGTCACCCAGTCTACGCTTCGTTTCCCCAATGTAGAGGAGACGACATTGTGAGCAGCGAATACAGTCGACTAGATTCTGGGAAGTGCAGTTGAAGTCTTGTTTCACCTAGAAGGTATGTTTGGGCCCTTGGATACTGGGGAGGGAGGAATTAAATGGGCAGGTGTTGCACCTTCACCAGTTGCAGGGGAAGGTGCTGTGGCGGGGTGTTGGGAGTGAAGGAAGAGTGGACCAGGGTGTCCCGGAGGGAACAGTCCCTGTGGTAGGCAGACAAGGGAGCGGAGTATGTGTCTGGTACACTTCAACTGCACTTCATAGATCAAAGAATCCCTACAATGTGGGAACAGGCCCTTTGGCCCAACAAGTCCACACCGCCCATCAAAACATCCCACCCAGACCCATTCCCCCTATAACCCACCTAATCTACACATCCCTGAACACTACGGGCAATTTAGCATGGCCAATCCACCTAGCCTGCACAAATCATATCATAGAATCCCTACAGTGCCAAACAGTGGAAACAGGCCATTCGGCCCAACAAGTCCACACCACCCCTCCAAAGAGCATCCCACCCAGACCCATTACCCTAGTCTAACCCACCTAAGCTAAACATCCCTGGGCACTACGAGCAATTTTTAAGCACAGCCAGTCCACACACCCTGCACATTTTTGGACTGTGGGAGGAAACTGGAGCACGCGGAGGAAATCCGTGCAGACATGGGGAGAACGTGCAAACTCCACATTAGACAATTACCCTAGCCATTACATGCTATGTATTGTTAGTCATTAACAGTCCCCATTTATAGCTATTCATCCTCCTAGCCAGATTGTTATCAACTCCTCTGTCTATCCAATTGCTCTCCTCTCTGTTTGGGCTCTATCCTTTATCTATCATTTACTCCCTGCCCCATCCCCCTCCCTATCTTCTGCATATAAACCGACATTTCCTAGCTAACATCAATTCTGAGGAAAGGTCACCAGACCGGAAACGTTAACTCTGATTTTTTTTCTTCACAGATGCTGCCAGACCTGAGCTTTTCCAGCAACTTCTGTTTTTGATGCTGATGTACAGCATCTGCAGTTCTTTCGGTTTTTGTTTAAAATGAGTTGGTTGTCTTGTGAGGATAGGTTCGACAAACAGGGCTGTGTCCACTGGAGTAACTTGGTTAAAGTACATAAAACCCTGAATGATCTTGGCATGGTGGACATGGATGTTTAATCTTAGAGTGAGTCCAGAATGAGGGAGAGCTGTTGTAAAATTAGGTAATACAGTTTTAGGACAGAGATGACAAATCTTTATTCTGAGAGGATGGCATGACTTTGGAACACTCTGCCTCAGACGGGATGCCTCACTGTCATTGAATATTTTTAAGGCAAAGATAAATTCTTGTGAGCCTGGGGAATGAAGGTTATTGGATGTATTTGGGAATGTGGAATTTGAAAATTTAAATTCGATTACACAAACAGAATAGCCATAATCTTACTAACTGGTAGAGAAGGCTCAAAGAGTCAAAAGAGCTCATGTAAGCCACTCCTTGGATTCTTTGAAGACTATAAGATGCAGACAATCAGATCCAAGGGGCTTTGTAGCTTTTAGTCCCATCAGTTTTCCTTGTTTTTTCATCTAGTGATTCTTCTCCTTTTGCTCCTTGATTTTGTACAATTCCTTGGACTTTTTTGTGCCCTTAGCCGTGAAGCTAGAAACAAAATGATGGTTCAGAGCTTCTGTCATTGACTCCTTTTCCCCAATGTTTACTTTCGTCACTGTCTTCCTTCATAGATATTTGGAAAAGCTCTTACTGACCTTTTTATCCATCTTGGTATCTTTTCTCTTTCTGATATTGTTATTTACTAGTGGGGCATGGGCATCTATAGCTGACCTAGCATTTATTGCCCATCCATAGTTGCCCTTGAGAAGGTGAGCTGCCTTCTTGAACTGCTGCGCTCCATGTGCTGTCAGAAGACTGTCAATACCGTTAGGATTGTTTCAGTCTGTACCATTTTTTAGTTACCTTAGCTAGTTTTTAAAATTTTTCCAATCTATTGGGTTATGATTGATCTTCAGAGCACTGTCTGTCTTTCAATTTGGTACCAACCTTAACTTCCTTGTTAACCCGCAGATGGTCCATCCTTCTTGCAGAGGATTACTTTCTCAAAAGAATATATGTTTGTTTAGAATTATGGAATGCCTCTGAAATCTCTGCCACTGCTTCTCTGCCATTTTATCTTTTAATCTATTTTCCCAGTCCACTGTAGTCAATTCTATCTCATATCTTTGATATTGTCTTTATTTAAGTTTAAGTCACGAGCTTCAGGCCTGAACATGAAGCTCTGTCTCATTAAGTTCACTCTTCGTTAGAGGATCCATTAATAGGGATCATTTGTTGCTCCTGTTTTAATACCAGGTTTAAAATAACCTGTTTCCTTGTTAGATTTTGGGGTTTTGTTTAACTTTGATTATAATACTTTCATCAATGTAGACTGAGAGCCAATTTAAAACTCCTAGTCCTAACTAATTACACGATCCATTGTAGGTACAAGTTTTACAGAGTTTATTAAGTTTATCATAATAAGTACTAATAACAAATAATACCTAAAAATTGCATGCTTTTCAGTCTATCCTCTTCAGTTTGCTACCTCATTCCACCAGTTGACTGAGCATAGGTCTCTAGTTCTCATCTGTTGACTGAAGTTCTTCTATCTTTGGTCATCCTTCTTATGCACCAAACCACTAAAAACAAGACCTTATTGAGCCTTGCTGCTTTCTAACACCTGTATATTGTTCGAGGCATCCTCGCCATGTTAATTCATGAACAGTGCTTGAATAGTACATGGTCACTAAAAAACAAAGAACTGTGAATGTTGGAAATCTGAAACAAAAGCTGAAATCACTGAGGAAACTCAGGTCTGACAGCAGAGAATGGAGAGAAAGCAGAGTCAGCATTTTAGGTCTAGTGACCCTTCTTCAGAACTGAAGACCCTAGAGGCATGGAGTGTAAAAGCAAAGGAGTGATGCAACACCTCCGTAGTTCATGGTTAGACCACATTTGGAGTATTGTGTTCAGTTCTGAGCACCTCATTTACGGAAGAATGTTAAAGCTCTGGAGAGAGTGCAAAAGAGATTTACTAGAATGATGTCAGGAATTACAAAAGATTAGAGAAATTGGGTTTATTCTCCGTGGAACAGAGAAGATTAAGAAAGCTTATTATAAATCAAATTATGAACACCTCAGTTTTCTGATATTCTGTTTCTATTGGTTGGTATGTCAATAACTAGGGCTCATAATTTCAAGATTGTCAGCAAGAGAGCTGGGAATGAGATAAAGAGAAACGTCTTTACTCAGAGATTTGTTAGGATTTGAAATCTGCTGTCTGGGAGGGTGGAGAGGCAGATTCCATACAAAGTTCTAAAGAGATGGATATATATTTGAAATGATGAATTTAGAGGTTTGGAGAATGAGTCTAATAAGGGTAACCCTTTTGAGAGCCAGTACAGGCACGAGTCAAATGGTCTCCTTCTGTACAGCAAAATTCTACGATTCTATCCTGTAGATAGTAGATTTCCCATGTTAGAGTTGTTAGTCCTGAAATGACAGGCTATGCGTGAATCAAGCCTGAGTGCTTTTATGTAACAAGTTTTAATGTATTCAGCCTCTTTATAAATTGTTCTTAGATAGTCTGTAAAAGCCCAACAAAGCTGTCTTCCACGAGAACACTCTTAACTTCCTGTAGAAGGCAGTACTGATGCTTTCACTATTCGGTAGCCGTGATAGGGGGCTGCCGGTGTTCAACTGGGGTGGATAAGGTCAGAAATCACACGACACCAGGTTATTGGCCAATAGGTTTATTTAAAAGCACAAGCTTGCAGAGCCTCACTCCTTTTTCAGGTGTTAGTGCACCTGTAGAAGGAGTGAGGCTCTGAAAGCTACTGTTTCCAAATAAACCATTTGGACTATAACTGGTGTCGTGTGATTTCTGACCTTCACTATTTGGCTAATTGGGCTTCACAACTTAAAACAGTATCTCAACAAGCTACCACCACATTAGAGGTGTTTCCAGCATTTCATAACCTTTTTGGCCTCAAAATCTGTCTCGTATGTTTTGTTTATTGTAATGCAAAATGTAAGCCGGCCATTATCTACTTCCTTGACACTTTTATAGTTCTGACTGCCTTAGCATTTTACTGTAATTTGTGGTATCTTAGCTACATCAGTACCTGATTGTCATGACCAGACTCAGTTGTGTGTACCTAATGCAGAAAATTGCTTCCCCTTTTCTCTCCATTTATTTTGATTACTTAACCTACTTTAAAGTATTTTAATATTCCTGATGATTGTTTATTCTGCTTTTTATTTGTTTGATCTGTTGTGAAACACAGTAGAAGTAGAACAATATTCAGGCCTTGGGGGCAACTAAATATGATTGTTACAATTGAGGAATTACACCCTCAAGAATATTGCCGCAGTGTATTTTGAATGTGGCACTCTACAGTGTTCTACTTTGGTGCCAGTTGATAAATTTTAAGCCACTGCAATATCAATATCTTTCGATCAGTAATGGTACTCAGTGAAAATCTCTGAATTTAAAGTTGAGGATGTTTCTCAAGTCCTTCTCAATGTTCTAGAGTATTAAATGGCTGATTCCTCAATATCAGCAGTATTTAGACGGCATTTGATCAGTCTTCTTTGTTTCAGTGAACTAGAGCATAGCTTCATTGTTGCCTTTGCCAGTTCTTGAGATTGATCCAGATTCCAAACATGTCCATGTCATCTGAGCTGAAGTACTGATCACCATTCTCTATCATGTGCCTTATTACCGGAACTCCTGCCTATTCGCCGGATTTTGGCTCACTTGATAGATTCCTGAATATCGATATTGTTTCTTTTGAGCCTTACTTGTTAGTGAATCTAAGCCTTTCTTTATTTCTTAATATCGTAAGTCAGAAAGACTGTTTTGCAAACTTGCAAGTAATGCCTAGTTGCAACTTGAGACTAGCAAACTAAGTCTTACTATCATGACATTTGTTTCTTCTATAAGCAAAGCTGCCAGTCTGAATGTCATGTTGAACCCTTGAGCTGTCAAAAGTTACTGTGTAAATATTTCATATGTTTTCGAATCAGCCTGTTCAGAGATGTTTTTGCACACCTCTGGCGCAGGTCGGACTTGAACTTGGGCTCGGAGATAGGGACACTACCACTGCACCTCGAGTCCTCCATGTAAATATTTAATTTGACATTTTTGTATTGAATGCAACTGGACATGTTAAATGAATTTCTTGTATTTAGACACATTACACATCATTATGAGATACTTGGACGAACAGCATTTAGCTAATTCAATTCCAGTGATTCACTCCTCCCATTGCTACATCCATATTTTTGACATTTATTCCAGGGTTTTCACCGGTACCTTGAGGAACCTTCCTAATATAGCCCCTATACTCCTCCACAACATTGTGTACTAAATCCAGTGGATGTTGGCTTGAAAAAAAACTTAAGGGTTTTAGAGTTCATAAAATTGTGTGTAGTCACTGGAAAATTTTACTTGCCAAGCATTAGGCCAGATTTTCGTTTATCAAGATTGCAGTAAAAAGGAAGTCTGCCTCCTAATGGTGGAAAGCCTCATGTCCCATTGGATGAAAAACCAAAAATACAATGTACATTTCAAATTGAAATTTAGAAAAGCTATCCATTGAACTCATCCACTTGCATTGCATTTCAACAAAGAATAGGAATTGGTACCTTTTTTAAGAGAACTGTTTTGCTGACTGAAATGTTTCACTTACTAAAGAACCATGTTGATAATGCAGGGAAGTGTTATTGAACATTGCTCATCCAGATCTCTGATTGGAATGTACTACATTGAAGCTGTTTATGTTGCTGAGTTCATGCTGCTCAATGCACAGCTGTTAAAGTCCCAAGTTTAGATAGTTGATGAATTGACTGAACAACTGATTGTCCACTTTGATATAAGTATCTCATAATGTTGTGTGATGTGTTAAATACAAGTAATTCATATTAAAATGTCCTGTTGCGTTCAATACGAGAACGTTGAATGAAATATTTATATAGAGGCTCTTAAGCAAGTTTGTGGACTTTCTGTACCAAAACTACCAATTTCTGGATGGGATGGAGACAGAGTAGCAACTTGGTCCATCAGCCAAGTAGGCTTAGTTTTTCCTGTTATATATTCCATGGTTCTGAAACGATAATGTTCATGACATATTGATTGCATCCTTTCATCTGATGTCACACGCAGCCTGTGGGTAGAGGCAAGGAGTTCTGCTCTAGCTTTCAGAGAGGACAGCTCTATTTTTGAGCTCTCTGTGATCTAAGACATTATACCTGATGAATTAAAATTGTACTCATGCTGTCAAGCAATCAACCCTGTTATGTACGAACAATGACCCTTCAATCGATACTGTGCAATGGTGTATACTCTACCACTAATTATGAGGTAAATCCAAGATAAAGAAGGATTAGTGGCAGGAACACCGCTATACTATATACTTGTAGAGGTTAGCAAATACCTCAAGATAGCAGAAATGGTTATCTGAGGAAAATACTATGGTTCTCACTGCAGAAATGATAGTCCTAACTCCAGTATTGCATTGCTGATGTGGATATTGGACTATTCAATGATTCCATTGCCAAAATTATGTGAAAATATACTTGCCTAGATCACCTAGAGAAGGTGTGCCTACCACTGACTCTTGTAATCTATTTATTATTTTCTGCTGGC
Source organism: Ginglymostoma cirratum (assembly GCA_024137785.1). NCBI lineage: Eukaryota > Metazoa > Chordata > Chondrichthyes > Orectolobiformes > Ginglymostomatidae > Ginglymostoma > Ginglymostoma cirratum. Next base: position 18,992,666 of record JAHRHZ010000077.1, on the reverse strand, counting down.
CTTTGTGTCTTTCCACACCAACTCTGGAGAATTTTGAGGTTCATGTTGCAAGGATAATACCAGTGAAGCCACGCCTCCTTTCTCATCATGAATTGAAGACTCACCTATGAAGTTCTGTTTTCAGCTCGTTGAGTTGGATTGTTTTAAGTGGAGTTGTCAGCCCTGACATCGGACAACCTTCCACTAACAATGCTCACCTCTTCCTCAACACCACAAACTGCTCAACACTCATCCCCTCCGACAAACACACACACACAGACAATGTCCACCTGTCTTCCTCAAACTCCCTTCAACACTGCTTACCCCACTCTTCCTCAGATTCCTTTTGGCAGTGCTTACCTCCTTTCAAACATTGGCAGATGTAGGGAGGCTGAGCCAGGAGGATGGTGAACATTGCTGGGAGTGTCAACGGAACATTGTCCAGATGAGCGAGAACGGGGTGAACATTGTTGTATTTGCTGTTGTGCATTAAGTCTCCATCTGATTTAAATAGTGTTATGCTACCTAACAGGCTTTACAGCCTATGGAAAGATCCTAATAAATCTATGTAAAAACCGATAGAAATGTAGCAAACAACCATCTCTCCCTGTTTCTTGCTATCTCATTCCACTGTCATAATGAATCATGTAGCAATTGGTGCAGAATAAAATGTTCAAATTTCTCATGTGACTCCCATGCACGTGCATATGTCGTGACTTTCTCACAGTTCCAAGACACTTCAGCAACTTCACCTGAGTAATTCACTTCTCCCATCTGGACGATTTCTGCTTCTCAATGATTCTCAATCATCCTCGTTCAACGTTTTGAATCTCTGAGATCAAGATCTTGCTCAGAATCCTCAGCTGAAGCCCATTGGAAGTGCCACCTTTGGGGAGAATCAACTTCAAAGTTTCCCATAACCTGCTTGCTGTTTCTCAGTTGGTAATACCACTTCTCAGAGTAGATATGTCTGAGCTGTGGTTTGAGTAAATATGTGCTTTTTTATAAGATACCCCTGTAAGCCGTGAAATGTGTGTGTACACCCATAGTGCTATTCATGAGAGAGTTCCAGGAATTTGACGCAATGGCAGTGAAGGAACAGCAATTTACACAGAGAGTGGTGGGCGTGTGGAATGTGCTGCCAGCAGTGGTGGTGGAATCAGATACTTTAGAGACTTTTAAGTGACTGTTGGATAGGCACATAGAGGATAGTAAAATGCAGGGTAGTTTGATCTTAATAAGATAATAGGTTGGCACAGTATCGTGGGCCAAAGGGCCTGTACTGTGCTGTACTGTTCTATGTTATATGTATGTTCTTAATATAAGCCCAAGTCAGGATAGCCTGTGATTTGGAGGGGAGTTTTTCGGTGATGGGTGTTCCCAGGCATTTTCCACCTTTGTTCTTCCTGATTACAGTGACTGTGGGCTTGGAGGGTGCTGTCAAAGGAACTTTGTGTTGCACTCAACTGTTCTTATGTGATAGTGATGGACAGAATGACTGCTTAAGATGGTGGGTGGAGTGCTGATTAAATGGGCTTCTTTGACCTGAGTAGTTTCAAATGTTTTGAGTGTTCGTGAAACTGCATTCATTCAGACAGATTTTATCACATTTCCTGACTTTGGCCTTGCAGACTTCGCAAAGTCCGATACTGAGTTACTCACTTTGGAATTCCAGCTTCTGAGTGACTCTTACAACCGCACTATTTATATTGGGGAGGCAATGACTACCTGTCCTCCAATTTCCACTGTAAAACCCACCAACTCCCAGTTACTCCGACTACACCTCCTTGTATTTTAATAACACGAGGATAGCAGGCCAGACCAATTCAGACTTGCTAACACTAGACGCATACACAGTGAAATTAGAATAGTCGGTGACCATCAAAATTGCCCAGTTGTTCCTAACCAGACTTTAAGAATAACAGATATCACCAAGTTCATGACTTAAACAGAAATGAACAATTTACTTTTTTTTAATTTAACTTATTTTTCAATTCAACCTGTTCTATTGAACCTGGGGCCTCCTGGTCCAGGAGTAGGGACGCTACCACTGTGCAACCAGACAGCCCACTGTAACTTTAATAGATCAAATCTAAACAACCAGATAACTTAATTATTGTCTATGATTTAAACCCAATCTTCTTTGATCATAACCCCCCACTATCTCTCTCAGACAGACATAGTGAAGGGATAAATTAAAAAATAAAAGACTTGTAACAGCTAATTTCTGTTTTGTTTCAAATCTTAAGCATTTGCAGCTCTTTATGTTATTCTCATACGCAAACATCAGTTTGTTTTTTCCTCTTGTTTTAATTTAAATGAAGTTGCTGTTCAAAGTTTGATTCTCAACTTCAGTTCCCAGTTCCAAACCAAGAATGAGATAAAAATAGAGAAAAAAAGAGTGATGGTCTCACCAGCATCCTGCTTCCTGCAAGGACTCTATTCCATTGTCCCAGTTTCTCCAACTTTGTTGCATCTGTTCCAATGATGCCACTTCCCACCAGTGTGTCTCTGACATGTCTTCCTTTTTCCTCAACCAAGGATTTTGTAGTTGATAGGGCCCTCAGCCACATGCAACCCATTTGCCGCATTTCAGTCCTTGTCCCTTCCCTTCACTCCCAGAACAACATTAGAGTTGCCCTTGTCCTCACTTTCCTCCCCAATAATTTCCACATTCAGAGGATCATCCTGTGCCACTTCTGCCACTTCCAGCCAGATACTACCACCAAACACATCTGCCCCTCCCACCCTTGTCACTTTTTTCACATGGATCATTCCTGCATGACACCCTGGTACACTCCCACATCGTTCCTAGCATTTCCTCACCCTCCCCCATGGCACTTTCCGATGCAACTGCAGAAGGTGTAACTCTTGCCTGTTCACCACCTTCCTCCTTACTGTCCCACAACTTAAAAATACATTGACTTTTATAGGGAGTTGGAGTACAAGAGTAGGGAAGTCTTATTGAAACTGTACAATGTACTGGTGAGACAACAGCTGGAGTACTGTGAACAGTTTTGGTTCTCGTATTTCAGAAAATATATCATTTCTTTGGAGACAGTTCAGAGAAGGTTCACTAGAATCATCCTGGTACAGAGGGATTATCTTAATGAGCCAAGGTTGGATAGGTTGGGTCTCGACACTTGAGATTTTAGAAGAACGAGAGGCAATCTCATTGAATTATGTAGGATTCATAAGTCTCTTGACAGGGTAAATGCTAAGAGGATGTTTCTCCTAATGAGAGAGTCCAAAACCGGAGGGCAGAGTATGAGAATTAAGGGACCCCAATTTAAGACTGAGATGAGGAGGAATTTCTTCTCTGAGTGTTGAGAGTCTTTGAAACTCCTTGTCACAGAGAACTGTGGGAGCACAGTCCTTAAGGCCAAGATAGATTCTTCATCAGTAGATCAAATCAAGGGTTATGGGCAAAATGCAGGAAAGTGGATGTGAGAAGTATCAAATCAGCCATGATCCTATTGAATGGCAGAGCAGGTTCAGGGGGCCAAATAGCCTACTCCTGTCCTATTCCTTATGGTCTTTTAACTTAGTCTTTTGTGTTCACTGCTCACAATGTGGTCTCGTTTACACTGACTAGACCAAATGTGAATTCGATGACCACTTTGTAGAACAACCTGACTCTTTGTATAAGAAAGACACTAACTGAAGGAGCAGAGAGGGTGAAGTCTACGGGGAGAGAAAGATGAACTTTTGAAGCTGTTTCAGTTTTAGTAATACCAACTTAATTTTTTTATTCAGTTATTTTACCGCTTATACAATTAATTCAGTAATTTATTCTGTAATCTGAGGTGGTGTATTATCCACTTTTCACTGTACCTAGATACAAGTGACATATTAAATAATGCTAAAATCTAAACCTCCTGGTTGCTTGCCATTTCAGTAAGCCACCTTGCTCCTATGCTAACGTTTCCACACTGGGCCTGCTACCATTTTTCAAGAAAGCTCAACACAAGCTGGAGGAACAATACCTTACTTTCCTTAGGCACTTCTAGGACTTGATGTTGAGCTTAAAAATTTCAGTGCATGACTTCTGTCCTCCATTTTGATTATAGACCCCATGCGGCACCATCCCTTTCCTGTCCTATTTGTGACTTATCCAATTTGTTCTCAACAGAGTGGTCCCATTTTCTCCCTTTTACACATCATTTCCACATCTTGACATCTCTTTTCTCCTTTATTGCCATTAGCATTCTCTTCATCTGTTGCTCAGTGCACCCTTACCATCTGTTCTACTTGCCCTCCCTCACCCTATGTCAACAGCATAAAAACAATCATTTTCCATCCTATTTTAGTTCTGAAGAATTCATATTGGAATCTTATTAACTAACTCTGTTTCTCTCTCATAGATGGTATGGACCTGCTGAGTTTCTCCAGCATTTTTTATTTATTTCAGGTTTTCAGCATCTCCAGTATTTTTCTTTCATTTGGATAGATTCTTGTTAAAAGGGGACTCAAGATTAATCGGGTAGGTGGAAATATAACATTTGAAACACAAATAGATCAACCATGATCTTATTGAATGTTGGTACAGGCCTGAGGGACAGAAAGCATCCTTTCTGCTCATATTTGATATGTATGTTTTAGGAATTCAGCATCTTTGAGTTGAAGATTTTGATTCTTCCTTTGTTTGTTAAAGTTAGGATATGATACTGACCATTCGTCCACCCTTTAAAATCTTTCCAGTGCTGGCTGTTGGTATTATTTCTCTGCCACCTCCATTCAGACTACCTAGTCATTTAATTTATTTGTGACATAACTTCAAATACCAAAAGATTAGGACTGAATGTCTGCCAGGAACTTTCTCAGTTCTCCTCCCTACTGCCTGTTCTTACACCGTAGCCTTTCTTTATGTGCTGTAAGCCCCAGACAAAACTACATTATAGCGAACATTTAAAAGTAAGTTCTGTATAGTGCCAGAGATAAAAGGTACTGCAGATGCTGGAGAATCCGAGATAACAAGGTGTGGGGCTGGATGAACACAGCAGGCCAAGCAGCATCATAGGAGCAGGAAAGCTTGACGTGGCCTA
>JAHRHZ010000077.1:18888563-18987242 GCA_024137785.1 Ginglymostoma cirratum | reverse complement strand
ACGTCAAGCTTTCCTGCTCCTATGATGCTGCTTGGCCTGCTGTGTTCATCCAGCCCCACACCTTGTTATCTCTGTATAGTGCCATGTGTCTACATCTATGCAGTGATCTGTCTACGTATACCAGGCCAACACAACAACTGACCATTTTATTCTGTAATTGCATTGCACTTGTGTGTGGTTCTATGGCTGTTTATTTTCTAAAGTATTCTTCCCTCCATTCACCTTTGATTTGGACTGTGTTTTCTTATACAGATTTTAAATCTGGCCCTGGCATCCTCCAGTCTACCTCCCCACTAAGCAGGAATATCTCACTTACAAACCACAAGCCCTATTTATTCTGCTCATTGATAATAGACAGCTTCTAATGCTTGCCGAGATCTGACCTATGCAGAAAAGCAAAAAACATGTAAGACAAGCAGTTAGTAAAGCAGCATTTAGGTGTTAGAGAGTGGCGTAGTTAGTATCATGTGCAGTGATTAGCAACAACATGACTGAGCATCGTGACTTATTGCCATTTTAACAAAGGAAACAAAACAGGCAGCATGTTGACTCAGTGGTTAGCCCTGCTGCCTCACAGTGCCAGGGACCCGGGTTTGATTCCAACCTCAAGCGACTGTCGGTGTAGATTTTGCACATTCTCCCCATGTCTACATGGGTTTCCTCCGGGTGCTCAGGTTTCCTCCCACAGTCAAAAGATGTGCAGGGTAGCTGGATTGGCCAGTGCTAAATTGCCCATAGTGAACTAGGGATGTTTAGGTTAGGTGGGTTAGACATGGGGAAATCAGAGGTAGGGGAATGGGTCTGAGTGGGATGCCATTCGGAGGGGCAGTGTGGACTTGTTGGGCCGAACAGCCTATTTCCACACTGTAGAAATTCTATGATTCTATGAACATGCAGCCACTTAAACTTTGGGTAACACCGCTCCTCACAGATATTTGGCTGGATGAAACCCTCTGACGACATCACTTTCTCATTCTGTAATTCAAACTCCGAGGATTCCCTATGTTATGCTGCTAGTTGCTGCTTAGCCAGCCAGTGACACCCACATCCCATGAACAGTTTTTTAAAAAGTACCGTTAAATATGGTAGCTATGATAGCCTCTTACTTCTTTGTAAGGATTTGTTATGAACATTACAATAGAAGCTTTTAGTAAGTTTCCTGTTTGCACTGGCCTGACTGGTCCTACATTTTTCATGGCTGCACTAGCCAGCGCAAATATAGTATAGAAACATAGAAAATAGGAGCAGGAATAGGCAATTTTGCTTTTTAAGACTGCTACACAATCAGTAAGATTGTGGCTAATTGTACACCTCAGTACCCTGTTCCCACTTTTCCCCCATACCCTTTGATCCCTTTAACTCTAAGAACTATACCTAACTCTTTGAAAACATTCAACGTTTTGACCTCAGCCTCTGAACCAGAGAATTTCACAGGCTCACCATTCTTTGGGTAAAGAAATATCTCATCTAAATGGCCTACCCCATATCCTTAAACTATGTCCCCTTGGTCTGGACTCCCCAGTCATCAGGAACATCCTTTCTGCAGACCTGAAACGTTAACACTGTTTTTGCCTTCACAGATTCTGCCAGACCTGCTGAGCTTTTCCGGCAACTTTGTTTTTCTTCCTGCATTTATCCTGTCTAGTGTTGAACTCGTTATATTTGATGTATGTTAAGTGGATTGGACTCAACATGCATTGAACTATATTCTTTGATTTTCACAGTGATTAATCGAACTTTATAGAGTGAAGATCTGAAGACTTACTTGAGCTTAATTTGGCATCACTTACTATACTTGAATTGCTGCAGTTAGATGAGAGCACAGTGCCAATCTAGTAAAGCAACTAAAACTACAACTACAACAAACCACTACTCTGATTAAAGAGACCATGCCATCAGTATAAGTAGTAACTTCTAATATTAATACCACAACAATTTTGCAACAGAAGTGGTACAATTAAATAACTGAAGTATTCTTGTACTATTGTGATTTATGAGTGTATGCACTAAAAACAACTTTTTGTGGTATTTATTTATAGCAGACTTAGATAAACAAAGACCACAGGAATCCTTAATAAAAAGCTACAAAACACTAAGTTTTTGCATCTTAGAACTTTGAAGAAGGAATTGACATATAATAAAGGTCCATTAAACTGGAAGGAGCTGCTCATGGATGGCACTGTACATTCCCTATTTCAACAGTGTTGAATTCAGGCATTAACCTGAAGCCCTTTACTTTTTAGCAAGTAATACATGAAGCATTTGAATGGGCCTTCTGATCTTGATTTCTAACAAAATTTCAGGAGGAGGTTAGCATTTCTTTTGTTGATAGTGAGGTTTAATCTGTTGTCTTCAGCACCAGTGAGGCCATTAGTTGCACTTAACAACTGTATATCTATTTCTTCATTATATGGCTGTGCTATGACACTAAGACACACAGCCAAGTCAAATCAGCTTCCCTATCCTTGTTTTTGCAACATTAAAATACTCAATGACCCTCAAAATTGAGCCCAATCGTTCCTGAACAAACTTTTAAAGTAACCAGTACCGGACTGCGAATAACCAGCCATCAGGTTTATAACCTAAATAAAATATTTAACAATTTGTTAATGATATATTAGCTTGAGCAAAGCAAAGTTAAACTATAAGGTAATCCAGTTAACATCTGTGATTTAAGTTCAATCTTCTTTGATTCTGCCACTGCCACCTCTGCCCCACAAAGGCAGATAGACACTGTTAAGGGATAAACCAAAAGTTAAAAAAGTGTAGATGATCAGTTCACTTAAGCAGTCTCCAATGTCCATACAATCACAGCCACATGGAATTGTATCTTGCTTGGTTTCTGAGGACACAGAAACATGCAGATAGCTTCCACTGGGCTCTGATGAATATTCATTTAATTCTTAAAACTGAGATTCTCTTCTCCAAACTTGCTATCAATCGATGATGGGAAGACAATTAGGGAGCAATCAAACCTCCATCCTGTAGCTGTGGTAGCCCAAAATCTTTCTGACTTAAACACAGTTCAAAAACGGTTCAAACTTTGGATTCTTGTTGTTAGATTGTCTCCCTATAAGACAACCTGTTACCATCCAAACATCTGCTGTCTGTTTGAGCATAATGCCTTTCTAGAGTCGAAATCTCTGTCGAGCACTTTTTACAAGAATTAACTTACAATTAACTTTCAGGCCTCACTAGGCCAAACAAATATAAATTTGCTTTTTTTTTTAAACCAGCAGCTCTCAGCTCAGAATTCACAACTCCAGACAAAAATGATTTAAGACAAAAGTAAAATATTGAGAATCGGCAAGGGTTTTAACATTGCATAAACGGCAAATGATATCCATATCTTTGACTTGACCAGTTTTTTTTTGTTTCAAACGAAAGTCAAACTCTGTGAAGTTTCTGTTGATTCAATCTTGAATTGCACACTATTCAACTCAAGTTGAATGATGCGAAAAAGAAAAGTTGTGTCAACTTTACCCATCCATTCCAAATATCAAAACATGGCTTAAATGAATTCCTTGGAACCGCAGATATGTGTTGTTATCTTTCTTCAGTTTTTTTTTGGCAAGTGCTTTTTTTTCCATGCTCCATGAGCATTCAATTTGGTTGACTCATTGTTGAAATATGTCACAGGACACCAAAGAAATAAAGCAAGCTTACTTTTATTTAGTGCCTCCCACATTGTCAGAATCTCCTGATGCATTTAACAAACTATGAATTACTTTTCATGTGAATATTATTCATTCTCGGTGCACAAATGTTTTAAAATACGACTTCATAGAATCCCTACACTGCAGTAGGAGGCCATATAGCCTACTGAGTCTGTATCGACCCTCCCCAAAGAACATTCCACACATGCCCACCCTGTCCCCACAACCCTGCATTTACTGTGGTTAATCCATCTAGCTTAGACAACCCTGGACACTATGGGGAAATTTATCATGGCCATTTCACCTAATCTGCACATCGTTGGGCTGTGGGAGGAAACCCGAGTACCTGGAAGAAACCTATGCAGACATAGGGAGAATGTGGAAACTCGATGAAGACATTACCAAAAGCTGGCATCAAACCCAGGTCCCTGCCACTGTGAGGCGGCAATGCTAACCACTGTGCTGCCCAACTTGGAAGTAACACCTAGACTTGCAGCAGCCAGTTTTGCTATGTTGCATTTCTGATAGGTTTGTTTTTAGCCTGATTTCCAATTTTTGCAGTTACTTTGTCTCTAGTTGAACTATCCTCATTGTTTGATTTTTTTTTTGTAAGAAAATTTCTCAGGGACTTTTAGCTTGCTTTCTGGATGATTATGCTTCTGGGTAAATTCAATACCCTTCATCTTACTGTAATGAAGAACTGTGCGCATTGATTGCTAGTCAAGCAGATGTATTTGAGAAGAATTATATAGTCGACTATCAGAAGGGCAGTTATGTGAAATTTTCCAAAAGGCTGCTGCCCTTCCCTGGCCTGTCTGCAATTTTACTTGCGGCAGATAAGGCCAGTAGCGGCCTACCAGTCTCAGCTCAATTGAAGCCCTTGATTGTTTATGAGTCCCTTCCCAGTTTTGAGGCTGGCGGGAGGAATTTATGAGTGGGGGATGCCTGCCAGCACAATTGCAGGAACCTTGGGTAGAAAAGGGGAAAGTAAGTTCCTTCTTACAGAGCAACCTTTGCACATTGGACATCTTCTCCAACTCACAAGATCCATACCTCTAATGGATGCTCACTGCCCTTCCACCACTCCTTCAAGGCATTCTGCCTCTCAGGCCTGACATGTCTCACCCACCCCTCAGCCTTGGATCAGTTCATCTTCCTGTACTGTAGTCAGACACTCTCTGGTGCTTGCCTGGTCCTTAGAATCCAGGGACTACATATAATCCCAGTTCTGATCACTAGTAGCGCTGGAACAATAGAGTTATTAACCAATCTGATTGGCAGCCAGCTTTCTAAAGCGGTGCATCCACCCACATAACGGACAGAAGTCCCGTCTCCAAACAATTAAAATTGCTTCTTGGAGATTTAAATAGCTATGGCCTCCTGCAATCAGCAGAAATGCATTCTCTGTGAACTTTTCTGGTAATAGGGAAGGAAATGATGCCGTGCAAAAAATCTTGCCCTTGATATGGGCCTGAAGAATTAATTTTATCCTTAAGTTGCACCCAATTTCATTTCCAACAGTAAATATTGTTTCTTCTGTACTTTTCAATATACCTTTGCCTTAACCTTAGCTGCAACATATATTAGATGAACATTAAACACTCCTGGTCTTCATTTGCAGAACTAAATCTGTATGATCTGACAACTTATTTTGGAATTGTGCTACTTTCAAATGAAGATGAAAGAAATGGATGTAGAAAGAATTTTGAATTGTTACATCTTTGAGGAAGAAATCTTCTTAACAGAAATACTGCTATACCTTGTGACATTTTAAGATGATTCTTTTTGTAGTCAGGACGTTTTCTATTTGGATCACTTTCATTAACCATTGTTGTCTTATTTTGCAATGCATTTCATCAAGTTAGAAATATTTCTTAGATGTTTTGCTTATGATATGCAAAACTAATGGAAGTAATGAAAGAAGATAACTTATCTACTTGGAAGGAATGTTTTAATTGTTATAAGTAAACGTCTCTTTTAATTTGCACGTGCCCTATTAAGTCCCTGTATTCAGTTGTGTATCATGGGTATTTTGATTGTTGCATTCATATTTATAGTTTTGAAATTTTGCGTGTGGCCTCCTGTGATGGGAAATATTACATAGGATATACAGAAACAAGTCATTTTCTACTGTCTATATACCTAATGTGTGTTTTTTCCTATCCCTTAATTGTTCTATTTTGTCTTTATACATTGATGGAGTTTTACTCATGTTAGTTTGTCCTTTCCTCTTAGAAGAAAGTCCTTATTTATAAATATATATTTATATTTTGCAGTCTATTTGTACCACTTGTTGTACATCCTTGTTTGCCAACATTATTGTCAATCTTTAAAATTCTAGCTCAACTTCTCAAAAACAGCTTTTATCTAATCTATTAACAATGTTTTCATCATATATACGTCCTTCCTTATGACCAAATTAAAATAAATTGTATTATGGTCACTATTTCCTAAATGTTCCCTAATTTTTATTTATTTTGTTCACCCTGGTTCATGTTAGATAGTGAATCTTTCTTTGTTTGGCTTCTTAGATATTGGTTTAGGAAGCAGTCCTTTACACTTTGTTAGAATTCCATTCCTTTATCCCCTTCATCTGCATTCCAACTAATATATGGATAGTTGAAATCCCCCTTGATTAATCTGTTTCTTTTTACTCAATTTCTAATTTCTGTATATTATATACACCTTACTCCACTCCCTTACACAATTAGGTGATCGTACATCACCAGTTGCTGTGATTGATCTTTATTTGTTATCTCAACCCATATGGTTTCTGTTTTTGTTTTTCCTGATAACTATGCTTTTGTTTTACAATGCTGTTGTATTATCCCAAATAAATGAAGCTTCCTGCAACCCCCATTTTTCCCTTTTTATCCTTTGTAAATGTATTATTGATGGCAGCCCTGATTTTTCTGTAGCCATCAATAATCCCTGGCATCAAAGATAGTAAGAACTGCCGATGCTGGAGTCAGAGATAACACAGTGTGGAGCTGAAGGAACACAGCACATCCCATGACCAGAGATAATAGGAACTGCAGATGCTGGAGAATCCGAGATAACAAGATGTAGAGCTGGATGAACACAGCAGGCCAAGCAGCATCATAGGAGCAGGAAAGCTTGACGTTTCGGGCCTGGACCCTTCATCAGAAATGGGGGAGGGGAAGAGGGTTCTGAAATAAATAGGGAGAGAGGGGGAGGCGGATAGAAGATGGATAGAGGAGAGGATAGGAGACAGACAAGTCAAAGAGGCAGGGATGGAGCCAGTAAAGGTGAGTGTAGGTGGGGAGGTAGGGAGGAGATAGGTCAGTCCAGGGAGGACGGATAGGTCAAGGGGGCGGGATGAGGTTAGTAGGTAGGAAATGGGGGTGCGGCTTGAGGTGGGAGAAGAGGATAGGTGAGATCCCATGACCAACTCTTCCTCTCATCCCCGCCTCCATGACCTGTCCATCTTCTCTCCCACCTATCCGCTCCTCCCACCTCACTGACCAATCCCCACTACTCCCTACCTGCACTCAGCTATTGCCATCCGACCTACCTTCACCAGCCCCTGTCATCCCCGCCTCCTTGACCTGTCCGTCTTCTCTCCTACCTATCTTCCTCCCTCTGGACAAACCTCAGGGGATCTCTCTCCCACTGCAACTCTCTCATAATCTATCCATTTTATATCCGCCTCCCCCTCTCTCCCTCTCTCCCTATTTATTTCAGAACCCTCTTCCCCTCCCCCATTTCTGATGAAGGGTCTCGGCCCGAAACGTCAAGCTTTCCTGCTCCTATGATGCTGCTTGGCCTGCTGTGTTCATCCAGCTCCACACCTTGTTATCTCGGATTCTCCAGCATCTGCAGTTCCTATTATCTCTTCCTCTCATCCCCCGCTTCTTGACGTGTCTATCTTTTCCCCCACCTATCCGCCCTTCCCACTTCACAGACCAATCCCCACCACTCCCTACCTGCACTCACCTATTGCCATTCCACCTACCTTCCCCAGCCCCACCCCTCCTCTCTCTCTATTTATTTTACAGCTCCCTTCCCCCGCCCCCATTTCTGCAGAAGGGTCCCACCTGAAACATCAACATTCCTGCTCCTCTGATGCTGCCTGGCCTGCTGTGTTCCTCCACCCCCACAATGTGTTATCTAATAATCCCTGGCATGTCCAGTTGCTGCCAAAGCATGATTGTCCTCAGCTTCCCTGTTTAATTACACACACTGTAGGCATTTCTCAGCAGATGTTTTCATTATTTTTAGTAGGATTTCCCCTCATTGCCCTCCATCATTGTATTCTTTCCTGTCCTCTCCTCCCTGTCCATTTTGGGTGGAATTGGAAGAGATCGTAAGGTATATTAGTATGTTAAGTGTGCAAACAAATCTTTGTTCCAAGGATATTGTTCTTTTTCGTTATCAGTTCACTTAGTATGTAAAAAATACTCATTTTTCATATTCTAAGGTTGAATTTACCCTTACCAGTTGAATAATGGTGCTGCTTTCCTTCCCTTTACACTCCCCAAAGATAACTTAAAGCTTAAGTTTTTACCATATTTCGATTATGGATTTTTCTAACACATTTGAAAATTTATTTATTATGGCTTTGAAAATGTTTGACCAGGTTTGTTACAAAATGAGTGAAAATGAAAAATTCACCTTTTCAAAAGATGAAGTGAATATTAGTTGGGGATGTTGTGTGATAGCACAAGCACTTTGCTGTTTGGTAGAACTGGGGTTCAAATTTCTTCTGATTTATCCAGATCATTTTCTTTGGTCAGCTGTATGTATTAAAGTAAACAAAATATAGGGACTGAATTCCATGGTATTAGAATATCTTGGCTTTGCGGTGTCCTGTGTTACTGAATGTTTGGTCATTGACAAACACTAGTCTTAGTAAATATTCAGTATTAACTATATATTCAAGAGCATGTACAGGTGCTTTGCTTAGAAAGAATGGCAAAAAATTGAAGGCCATTAAAGTTATGAGTTTGGAATTCCTTTGGCTGTGAGCATCTCATGAAAATCCTGCAAGTTCTATAGTATAAATTTTATGTACTGGCTTAGGCATTCTGAGACAAGCTATGCAATGCTGTAACATTGGGGCATCCTTAAACAGCTCACTTTAATAGTTTATGGTGTGCACAGCATTATGTTTTACACTATTCTTCCATTTTCTATTTGATTTGCTTTTCTTTCTGCAGTGTTCACAATCATTCGTGTATCTTTTAAGCTCTATCATGCTCCAATCTCTCCTTTTCCATGAATAACTGATATTGTTTTTAGCATAATCCAGGTATTTGGATCACCAGTCACAGAATGCTGTAGTGTTTCTATGTAACTGCTATTGTTCTGCTAGTAATGGTACTTTAAAACGTTTGTGCAGTTTTTCCTTTCCTTTCAACTGTGCCTTTTAAAATTTACAAAATAAGCTCACACAGTCAGCAATATAATCTCATTTCCATCTCGCTATTATGATGTATAATACATAAAAACAGATTCAGATTTAGTTCTGTGCAATGGAATTAATGATCAAGTGGAAAGCTCTACTGTGATTGTAGCTCTACTGTAGTGGCTGTAAGTTGTTTGTATTTAACTACAAATGTCGCAGCTAATCAACTGATGTAACAGATGTGTTAGAAATATTTTTCTCTTGTAAAACAAATCCACTGACTGTAGTTAAATATTGCACAACCATATGGAAGATAGTTCTTGTCAGAGTTTCTTATGCAAGAAAATATAGAAAGATCTTCCACTAGATAGTGTTAAAATCTACTATAGTATGATATGCACTTCACAGGTCCAAGATCAGTATCATAGAGAGAATTCATGCTTCCCAGCTGGCGAACACACTGCCCTGTTGCTCAGTAGCAGTTGTGAGCTTTGCTTCTTTCTTAACTTTAACAAAATACCGTACTAAGTTTAAAAAATTCCCAAATGTTCAGACTGATTGGTGAGATATTTAACAATTAAAATCCTCACTTCACTTCCTGGTCTATGCTGAGTTAGTTGATCTGGACCATATTGATGGTAGAATCTAATTAACTTCAGCACTCCCAGAGGAGGAGAGGAAAGACTTGTCCTCGGATATGACTTGACCTCTGCTGGAAGTGCATATTTTTAGTTACTGGGTTCTGGGTGCAAACAATGATGCCTTATTCTGTCAAATAGCCTACTTTCAGGCTTACACTGGAATTGTTGCTACTTGGATAAGATTCTGGACTGAAACTTGCACCTACAGGACAATGCCCCATCACGGTAACAGGGCCTTTAGAAGGAGGAAAGAGACTCATTGCTAAAATGAAAAAAAGTTCCCTACAACTACCAAAATAAACTGGGTATTTTTTAAACTTGGTTTTGCACCATGCTACACTTATAATGCATAAATGCAAAATCATGCATGTGAAATTATGTGTTGAAGTGGTCTCAGGTCTGCATGGCTTTCATGCTAACATCAGGACTGCCACTATAATGACACTGCTCAATCCAAACCACTTTGCATCATGGTTATTTAACAATACAAATGAGAGGCATAAACTTAAGACTCAAAATAACAAATTGGGAAACAATTTTCTTAGCATCAGAAAAAAGTTTTAAAGGTTTCTAAATATTGCATTTGCATGAATATTTGAGACTAATGATATTCAAGAATTTAAAAATAGTTTTAGACATTATATAGTACACACGCAAATTTGCCTAGTTTTCTGCTTGTTTGCAAACATTGGCATTTGGTGAATTCATAGTAATTTAAGTTCAGTATAAAACTTGCTGCAAAAGCATGATTCTTTATACTTCCATGTGTTTAGGTTTTCAGTATGTTTTTGGAAACACTGGTCGACTTCATTCATGTTCACAAGGAAGATCTTCAAGACTGGCTGTTTGTTTTATTAACTCAACTACTGAAGAAAATGGGTGCTGATTTGCTTGGTTCAGTCCAGGCAAAGGTACAGAAAGCACTTGATATTGCAAGGTCAGTATTGTGTGGCAAATGTCACAGGTTTATTCTCAATAACACCTGTTTTTAAACAATACTAGACTTATTTTAGGTAATTATATGTAGTTTAATAGATTATCCTGATTTTTTATTAAATTCTGTAAACTTAGAAACCCTTTTTACACTTTATTCCTCTTCTCGCACTTTTTTATATTCAGATTACAAATTCAGGTGGTTGTTTCACTCTGCAAGAAAGTCAGAAATATAAAACGAAACAGCTCAGAGAAGCAACTGTTTATTGGGCATTTGAACTGAATTGTATACATGCTAGGGTCATTGCTAAACAAAAATATAGTTGTTACTCTGGTTATTAGTTTATTTCCGTGTTCCATAAATAAAGGAGCTTAATGAGGAGTGCGATTGTTTGCGAAAACATAGTAATTGTAGATCATTTGACTTATTGCTCAGTGGGAAAACTGTTCAAAAGCAATTTCTAATAATCTAAGAATGTTCATGTAATAATCCACTTTAACTGAAACCATAGACTTGGAACAGTCAAGCCTCATATTTCCATTACAATTATTTGAATATCTTAATAATTTGGTTAAAAACCAAAAGAACTGTGGATGCTGTAAATCAGAAATATAAACGGAAGTTGCTGGAAAAACTCAGCGGGTCTGGCAGCGTCTGTGAAAAGATGCTGCCAGACCTGCTGAGCTTTTCCAGCAACTTCTGTTTTTGTTAATTCATTCATAATAATTTATTGGATCAAAACAATCTGGATTTCAGGGGCTGCATTTTGATGGCCACTTAAATTTTTTAAGGAAGCTAATGGAATTGATAGAAGATCAACTAGTTGTGAGTTGGTGAATCAGTGAGAAAATTCTGTTTGAGGAAGACATAATCACCAATGAACCGAACTATGCAAGTGTGTACAAAATAATTTGTAAGTGTTTTTGATGCATATTCAAATCTTATAGTGGCACCAAAAGCAAAAACTTATATTTCTTGTCTAGCTGGAGGAACACAGCAGGCCAGGCAGCATCAGTGGAACAGGAAAGCTGACGTTTCTGGTCGGGAAGGGTGCCGAGCCGAAACGTCAGCTTTCCTATTCCACTGATGCTGCCTGACCTGCTGTGTTCCTCCAGCTCCATACTGTGTTATCTCTGACTCCAGCATCAGCAGTTCTTACTATCTGTATATCTCTTGTCTACCTGGTTTTCCTTATTTTTAAAAATGCTTGAGATTGATTCAGCTTGCACTTCGATTCTCTTCCTGACCTTGTGCTGTTTGTGATTTGTTATTTGTCTCTATATTTGCATTTGCTTGTCATTTCTACGTTAGTCTGGGCTAATTCGTGCAAACAATATCTACCCTGCATTTTAGTCCATGATGGGGTCTTGCACACGATTAAGCAGAAAACACCAACTGATCATTCCATCTGAAGACCATAATGAAATGCTTATAATGGTTAGGAGTTTGCTGACATTGAATTAAAGCATTTATATGGAGAAAAAATTGATTATGTTTGAAAGACATTATCTAGAATAGGAAGTCGAGCAAAGGATTTGAAATTCATCCACATGACACGTATTTTTGGGCATCAAATGGCCTCCATAACCTCAAACTTGGTGAGTAGAAGCTTCATAGGTTTTACAAGCCAAAGTGTGCTGCCACCTCGGTTAAGGACAAAAAACCATCAACAGTTAAGTCCTGATGTCCAAAACAGGCTGGTGGTTCCAGTGGTTGTGTGAGATACTGCTACAAAATTGATTTATCTCAAGCCAGCCAGTTTCATCTGGACTCTGGAAAAAAGAGCAATAATCAACAGTGTAAGTTTTAAACGTAGACTTAGTAAAATGTGGAGCTAGCAAGCCTGATAATTTCAACCCAATTACTCATTCATCTCAACCTCATTGGCCTACTTTCTGACTGTGAATGTTGCAGCAGCCTAATTTTGAGATTCACAAGCAGCTCTGGATGGCTCACTCAGAGTGAGGCCTAATCCCCAGTAGTGTGTGCAAAATGCATTCATCATTCAGCTACAGGTGTTTCATATTTCCAAAATCCTATCAAATAACAAAAACTGCTGTCTAGCAGCGGTGTGACAAGATGCAAAAGTTAAAAACTGAAAAAACAAAGGAGGAAACTAAATCAAAATGGTGTTGGTGGGAGCAAATCCCTGCAGTGCTTTAAAGATACTGGTGAATACTATGGGCTCCCTTTCTAAGGACACTGGCACGTGGACATAACCGTGGAAGAAAGTCAGGCATTCTGGAATTATGACCCCCTCCAAGGCAAAGAACTTGGGGTTTTTTTTAATATAAAGAAACCCATCACCAAATTAACAATCACCCAATATCTGAGTGCAATATTGCCTACCGGAGCCTATGTGACAATAATGAAAAATAAAAAAGGGGGGAAAACAAAATGTTCCTGGAAGGGAAAATATGGCACTGCAGCCCTGTTCCCCCCACATCCCACTCTCCTCCTATTGCAGTCTTATTTTAATTTAAATATAAAAATGAAGCTTCCAGTTTAAAACTAGCCCGCAGTTGTCAAAAACTGCTAGTCTCCTTTGGAGCGCATGATGGTGATTAGTTTGACAATTCAAATTGTCACTTTGACATTGGGTTAAATGATGATAGAGAAGGTCACTTGTGCTGTTGCAGAAATTCCAGCCTTCCCCATCAGCAATATATCTGATCCCCTCATCTAGAAGTTTCATAGTAGCAGTTAAGTCCTTATTTTTTCACGTTGAATTATTATCAGTTTGATGCATGGTAATTCACACTTGGAATATTGCTGAAAGATTGTTGTTGAAGTTTTTTATCTCGCACTCATCAGTCATGAATGATAGGCTCCCATGTTGCCAGGTAATTCAAAAAAAGCACAAGGGTTGAGCATATAATTTTTGTTTGCAGAGATCCCTGTAGGCTTGCTCAACCAGACCTTGCTTGCAAAACTCAAAGCAACACATTTGTGGCTCAGTGTGATTCTGTAGTTGGGCAGCATTCTAACCTGTGTGTGTTAACAGCTACATGTTTAAGGAAATCAGCTAAGCTTGTCACGTGGCTCATTGACACTTGCTAGAAGTGACAACAGTTCTCCAGAAGAAAGAATATGCTCTAGCCTTGCACGTTTCCTTAATTACCCAGAAGAATGAGGCGCTTATAATTTTCCATTACCTTTTTAATGTTAACAGCTGGACCATTCAGTCATACAAACCAATCATTGCCTTTTCTCCTTTAGTAAAAATTGTTGCGACAGAAATTTGGCTGATTTGCCTGATGAGTGCAAGACAAACAGCTTTGTGACATGAATCACTTAGTTTCAAATGGCAGCTCAGTACCAGCACTATCCTAATTGGAATGTGGAATGATTGTTAGCTCACGGTTGCTTGTCAGGCAACACAATGTCACACTGAAAAGATTGAGAAATTCTTTAGAAATGTCAAAATCCTGCCATTTAATGCAGGAATATAGTTTGTAGGCAAATGCATGGCAGCCACAGAAACTGTTAGGTATTTTTTCAATGACCTCCTTTAAAAAAAAAACACAATTTTAAGAGAAGTGGTGCAATATGAATGAGCACTTAGACAGCATAAACTTGAATAAAAGTGAATGAGCTAACTATACTTTTAAATATTTATTTGCAGGGAGTCTTTCCCAAATGACCTGCAGTTCAGTATTTTAATGAGGTTCACTGTTGATCAGACACAGACTCCAAACTTGAAGGTTAGTTTATATATGTAGAAACCAATATATTTAGCAACTCTAATCTTAAGGATATGCTTTGCCTGCTTTGTGGAATGTGATCTTTTAGTTTCCCTTGTTTATTGCTTTCATGTTAATTAACTGCCACACTGCAGCCACCAGTGGAAAAACATCTCATTCTTAGTTTTCAGTTATTTTCTTTTACTGTGAATTCCTGACCTCTTGCAAATCTTGACAAAGCCAATTGTAAAACACAAGACTCCCTATTTTGATCACTTCTCTTCAAAAATGAACATTTTTCTATATCAATTTAATCATTGTGCCAATATGGAATATTTTGCATTTTGTCTGGGATAAAAAACAATGAATGATAAAACTGCAGACTACAATATTTGGGGGGAAAACCTACTCCCAACTAAAAATTGCCTCATCCTGTCCAGGGGTACTCTAACCAGGATTGATTATTAAAAAAGGATGAATCAGATGCGCAGGTGGCGTTAATGCTATAGTGGTAGTGTCACTGGACTAGCAATCCAGAGGTCCCAGGTTTACTTCCCAGCTTGACAGCTGACAGAATTTAAATTCAATTATTTAATAATTCACATTAATACCTGTTACCTGTAATGGTGACCATGAATCAACATTGATAATTGTCTGGTTCACTAATGTCCTTAGTTCCGTGTAACTCCAGATTCATGGCAAAAGGTTGAATCTTAAATGACCATTGAAGGGATTTCACAAGCCTTTGAGTTGTTCTAAACAACTACAAAATCAAAAAGGAAGAGAACCAAACTGACTTAGCATCCATGTAGGTGCCAAAAACAACAACAATGACAACACACCCAGTCATGTCACCATTGCCAAATCCATCTAACTGACATCTGTGGACTTGTGCCAAAATTGATGGAGCTGCCTAACACATAGTCAAGCAACAACCTGACATGTCATACTGACTCAATCGTACCTTACAATGTTCCAGAGACCACCACCACCCTACCTGGGCATGTGCTGTCTCACCAGCGAGACAGATTGTGACACAGTGGTATCAGGAGAGAGTCCCCAACAATGAGTCTGGACTCTATAAAATTTCATAACATCAGGATTAACCACTGAGTTGATG
Source organism: Ginglymostoma cirratum (assembly GCA_024137785.1). Taxonomy (NCBI): domain Eukaryota; kingdom Metazoa; phylum Chordata; class Chondrichthyes; order Orectolobiformes; family Ginglymostomatidae; genus Ginglymostoma; species Ginglymostoma cirratum. The sequence continues at coordinate 18,971,840 of JAHRHZ010000077.1, read as the reverse complement.
AATCAGTACTTCTCCATGTTGAACACCAGTTAGAAGAAACACTGATGGTGGCGAGAACACAGAATCTACTCTGGCTGGAGGACGTCAGTGTTCATCACCAAAAGTGGCTTAGTAGTCCTGCTAATTACTGAATTGACCAAGCCTTGAAAGACATAGCTGCTGATCTAAACTTACAGTGGATGATGTGAGAACCAACAAAAGGCAAAAGCCTACTTGACCTCAGCCTCACCAGGATGTCACAGATGCATCTGTCCGTGACAGTATTGGTCAGAGTGGCCACTGCACAATCCTTGAGGAGATGAAGGACAGTACCTTCCTCTGTACCATGATAATAAATAGGATAGATCCAGCAAATAAAAACTGAATATCCTTGAAGTGCTATGGAACCTCACCAGCAGCAGATTGGTAATTAATGATGTTCATTTAATCCAACAGCCTACCACTACTATTAAGCCAAACAATCAGTTTTGTTCCAATTAAGCAGCAACAGACATACCCAACAACCAGAGCTAACCAAACTCAATCATCCCAACCAATAGATTAGGGTGAAGCTCTGGATTTCTGCCAGATCCATTTCTGACTGATAGTGAGCATTAAACAATTAACTGTAGGTGACGGTTCCACAAGTATCCCTTAATAATGGACGAGCCCAGGACATCACTGCAAAACAAAAATCCCAAAGAATTGCAGATGCTGGAAATCAGAAATTGCATGAAAATCCCAGCAGGTCTGGCAGCATCTGTGGAGAGGAAGCAGAGTTAATGTTTCAGGTCCAATGACCCTTCTTCAGAACGGGGCAATATGACTGCAAAAAATTTGTAACCAACTTCAGTCAGAACTGCCAAGTAGTTGATCCATCTCAGCTCCCTCTGGAGGTCCCAGAATCTCGGATGCCAGTCTTCAACAAGTTGGATTTACTCCATGTGACACTCAGAAATATTTGAAGGCATTGGATACTGTGGCCTCTAAAGGTATTCCAGCAATAGAATATAAGACCTGTGCTCAGGTACTAATCTTATGCCTGGTCAAGCTGTTCCAGTACAACCACAATACTGGCATCTACTAAACAAAAGAAAAATTGCCCAGTTATGTGCAGTCCGCAAAAAGCAGGACAACTCCAACCAATCCAGTTACCACCCCATTAGTTTATTCTGGCAAAATCATGAAAGTTATCACTGATGCTATCAAGCAGCATTTATTCAGCAGTAAGCAGCTCAGAGACACTCAGTTCATGTTCTGCCAAGGCTACTTGGACTTCATTACTTTGATCCAAACACATACAAAAGAGCTGAACTCCAGAGATTAGGTGAGAGAAAATAGACAGGGTTGATATCGCAAGTAACATTCTTGCCACACAAGTGCTTTTCAAAAACTATTTCCAAAAAGAGAGAATCTAACCATCGATCGTTGATGTTCAATGGCGTTACAGTCGCAGAATCCCCCACTAACAATAACTGGGACATACCATTGACTAGAGATTGAACTGGACAAAACCATTAAAATATCATGGTTCAAGAGCAGGTCAGAGACTAGGAATTCTGCAAGGAGTATCTCGTTTCCTGTCTCGCCACTGCCTGTTCACCATCGACAAAGCATGAGTCTATAAGACCATATCGAGTAGAAGTAGGCCATTCAGCTCATTGAATTGGCTCTGTGTACAATAAGATGATCGAATAGTCCTCAACCCCACTATTCTGCCTTTTCCCCATGATCCTTGATTCCCTTGATTAAAAATCTGCCTATCACAGCTTGAATCTACTTAATATCCAGTCTCAGTAGCCCTCTGTGGTAAAAAATTCGACAGATTCACAACCCCCTGTGAGAAGAAGTCATTCCTGTCTTAAATGTGTGCCTCCTTATTCTGAGAATATGCCCTCTGGTTCCCAACTCTCCCACGAGGAAAAACAGTCATCCCACATCTACCCCTACAAATCCTTTGAGAATCTTGTGTGTTTCAATAAGGTCTCCACTCATTCTTCAAAACTCCAATGAGTACAGGCCCAATATACTCAACTTGTCTTCATAAGACAGTTCCTGCCTGGTGTTAACCTAGTGAACCTTCCCTGGACTGCCTCCATTGCCAGTATATCTTTCCTTAGATGAGGGGCCCAAAACTAAGTCACGTGTGATGAAACGGTCTCTATTTATCGAGGTGCGTGAAAAAAGCTTCATACCATCCAGGATAAAGCATCCCATTTCCTTGGCACCCAGTTCACCACCTTCACTTACTCACCACCAACACACAGTGTTGATGACCAATCTACACAATGCAGTCAACAACTCCCCAAGGCTTTTCAGATCTACAACCTCCGCCTCCTGCAACTTCCTTCCTACCAGCAGTGTGCATGCCTTCATTGCAGTTGTTCAAGAAGGCAGGCCAGTGCCACTTTCTCCAGGGTATTTAAGAATCAGAAATAAATTCCAGCCTTGCCAGCAATGACCATCTCCCGAGGAAGGGGCTGAGGAAGGGTCACCGGACCCAAAAAGTTAACTCTGTTTTCTCCTCCACAGATGCTGCCAGACCTGCTGAGCTTTTCCAGCAACTTTGTTTTTGTTCCATCTCCTGAGATTTATTTTTAAACAGATGGCGTTTAAACTACTAGGTATATTCCATAGGCAACCAAAGAATGGGATAAATAATAGGAGCACATTTGATGGGAAACTCCACAGGAAAATGCATGGAATGTAGAGTTGTGACAAGGGGTGACTCAACAACAATGGTGGAGGCATTGTTGGTTCTGATATTGGAAAACGAGTTGGTCATGTCGATCATGTGTCAATGGGGAAGCATTTAGGACACAGTAATCATAATATCACAAAATTCAGATTATGTATGGAGAAAGAAAGTAATTTGAGGTGGACCAATGTTAGTGGTACGAGAATGGTGCTGTCCCTGCTGAATTGGTATGAAATGTGGCTGACAAAACTGTAACAAAACAATTGGGTGTCCTTGAAGAAAAGATAGTTTAGGCACAGTCAAACTCTGTTTGCCTGAGGGGGCAAGGTAAACCAACCAAAACCTCATTCAGTGCTCTCTCAAAGATGGTCCAGATCTTGGAGTGAGGATGAGAATTTCAAAGTCTGTGAATGATACAAAACTTGGAACTGTTATATATTATGAGGAGTGCAGAACTTCAACAGGACAATGACATGTTAGTGAAGTGTGGTGATAGGTGGCAGATGAAGGTCAGTGCGGAGAATTGTGAGATGATATATTTTGTACAAAGGAGTCTGTGTAAAGGAGGCGCAGAGAGATCTGGGTGCATATGTACATAATTTATTAAAGGTGTTAGAACAGGTGGAGAAAGTGGTTAATAAAGCATATAGTATCTAGGATTTATTGATAGTGGCATATAGTACAAGGGAGAGTTAGGAGTGTGTTGAAAGACAGGACCTCCAGGATATTAATCACAGAAATTCTACTTGTGCCATAAGCTTCACCATTTTAGCTTCAGGAATGGTATAGAGGGGAGGAGTTTAAATTTTTGGGACATTGGACCTTCTGGGAAAGGGGAAAGCTGTTCAGAAGAGATGAGCTTTGCCTGAGCCAAAGTGGAACTAACCTCCTGGATGAGAGTTTAAGTAGTGTTATGGGGATCGATTTAACCTTGTAAGGTAGGTGGAGGATTGACTAATGTGCCTAGTTTTGGAACTACAAGTGAGGGCAAAAGAGAGAAGATGGGTAATGGGGAAAAGGAGGTGAAGGAAGTCTGAGTGTTGACAGTGAACAAAGAAATGGTCGCCTCCTGAAGGGAAGATAGACATAAAGGCAGAGTTAAATTGTATGTATATAAATGCTTGGAGTAACATGAACAAAACTAGGGAACCAGAAGCAGAAATTGCTGTTGGGGGAATATGATGTTACACTAACAGAAACATGACTTAAGCCAGAAAAGGATGAGTTATGAAGGTTTTTAGTAGAGATAGGGTGGTTAAGTAAAGGTTTAGCAGTCTTGGTCAAAGGTAGTATCATGGCCCTTGAAAGAGATGCAATTTTCGAAGTAGAATCTATATGGTTGGAGTTGAGAAACAGGAAGAGAGCAGTGACCTTATTGGGTGTTTATTATAAACCTCTAAATAATGTGGAGTAAGTAGAAGAGAGCATTTGGAGGCAGATTTATGGAAACCTGCAGGGCAAGAAGCATTGTGAATGTTGGTGATTTCAGTTACCCCAGAAGAAGGGTAGAACGTGGTGCGCAGAAGAAGAGAAATTCCTGCAGTATGTGCAGGAGAACTTTCTGGAACAGTACATTTCTAGTCCTACCACAGAGGAAGCTGTGCTGGATCTGTTCCTTGAAAATGAGGCAGGCCAAGTAGAGAATATCAGAGTGGGGGAGCATTTGGGAAATAGCAATCATAAAATAATAAACTTCAATATTAAGTTGTAAAAAGATAAAACTTGATCAAGGATTGAGATCCCAGACTGGAAAAGGGCATATTTTAGGGATCTAAAAGTTGAACTGGAGCAGTAGATGATAAATGTGAGTCTTTCATTGGGAAATGAGTCAGATGCAAACGAGATTCGTACCTGTAAATACGGGATATCCACAGCAAGAGAACGCTGGATGATGAATCATATTGATGAGAAAATAAGGAGGACGAAAGAAACATATGAATATATGAGAATAATAATAGCAATAGAAATCAGGAAGGGTATCTCAGATACAGGAGGGAGGCTAAGATTGGAAGGAAGTGTGAAGAAAGGATGGGAGGCTGTGCTTAAAAAAATGATAAAAAGGTTCTTCAAACATATTAATAATGAAAGATGAATGAAGGCTAGAGTGGGACCCATTTTAAAAAGAAACAAGCAGGTAACCTACTCACTGCAGCAAAAAGTATGGCAGGAGTACTAAATGAATACCTTGCTTCTGACAACCAAATTAGAACGTGGTGACAAAGGCCTAGTTGAAAATATGGGTGTTGAGCAGTATAGCAGCAGATAAAGAAGAGAGGCTAAAAAGTCTAGCAGCACTCTGGATAGAGAAGCCACCAGACCTGAATGGGATGCAAATTACAGAGTCTTTGACAGAAATTTTCCAGGCCTTTCTGAACAGAGGATAGTTCTGGGGTCTGGAGGATTGCAAATGTGGTCTGTTTCAGAAAGAGGCAAAGGATAACCCAGGAAACCACAGATCTGTCAGCTTGACGTCAATAGTGGGAAAACTGATGGAGGCCGTAATACGAGAAAAGATAAACATACACAGAGAAAAATAAGTTAATACTAGACAGTCAACATGGCTTTGTCAAGGGCAGGTCATGTCTAACAAATTTAACGAAGTTCTTTGACAAGGTGATAAAGGCAGTGGATGAGGGTATTGTTGTAGGTGCTGTATATTTAGACTTCCAGAAAGCATTTGATAGGGTGACACAAGGCAGGTTGGTTAGCGAATTAGAAATGTTTGGGATTGATGGGTCCTTGGCAGCATGGATTAGAAGTTGACTAAAACATAATAAACAGAGGGCAGATATAGATGGGCGTTTCTTAATCTGGAGACAAGTTGAAAGTGGTGTTCCCCAGGGATTGGGACCCTTTTACAGATTTATATAAATGATTTGAAGATAGGTATTGAGGGCAAAATCTCTAAATTTGCAGATGATACTAGGGAGAATAGTCAATTGTGAGGATGACGCTGAGCGACTTCAGAGGGACAAATGACAAGTTGGCCAAATGGGCAGACACCTGGCAGATGAATTTCAATGCAGAGAAATGTGCGGTAATAGATTTTGGTAGAAGAAACATGGAGACAATGCAGCCTCAGTGGTGCAATTTTGAGGGGAGTACAAGAGCCTCTGCTTGGACCTTGGGGTTCAAGTGCATAATTCTCTGAAGGTGACCGGGCAAGTTGAAATAAAATCCTTGGATTTATAAATTGCGGCGTAGAGTAGATTGGCAAGGAAGTGATGCTACACCTCTACAAATCATTGGTCAGACCACATTTGGAGTGTTGTGTTCAGTCATGAGAATCTTATGTAAGGCAAGATGTTAAAGCCCTGGGGAAAATGCAAAGGAGACTTGCTGGAATGATATTAGGATTGAGGGATTTTAGACACACTGAAAGATTGGAGAAATTGGGCTTATTCTCCTGACAGTGGAGAAGAGTAAGAGGTGACCTTATTGAGGTGTTCAAAATTATGAACAATTTTTACAGGGGATAGAAGGATGTTCGATTTTCACTAGTTGGTATTTCAGTAACTAGGGGTCACAATTACAAGATTGTCAGCAAGAGAGAGATGTGGAGAAACTTCTTTACTCAGAGTTGTTAGGATTTGGAATGCACTGCCTTGGAGAGTGGTGGAGGCGGATTCAGTAGGAGGTTCCAAAAGAGAGGTGGATGTATGTTTGAAAGTGATGAATTTAGAGGGCTACAGAGATAAGGTTGGAAAACGGGACGAGCTGGGTAACTCCTTCTTTACTGTAAAATTCTATGATTCTAAGAGCTAGAGTATCATGTATTGTCCTGGGGACCACACTTTAGGAAGGATGTGAATGCTAGTAGAATGTTTAAGATGGCTACAGAAATGGTTCCAAAGATGAGAAATTTCAGTTATAGAAGGTAGGTTGGAGAAATTTGGACTGTTTTCCTCGGAGAAGAAAGGCTAAGAGCAGATTTGAATAAACTTTTAAAAACCTTGAGAGGACTGGACAGAAAAGACAGGGAAAAACTGTTCCCCCTCAATAAAGAATGAGAGGACACACATCAAAGTGATTTGTGAAATGAGTAAATGTAATATGAGAGAAACATTTTCACACAGGATGTGATTCAGATCTGGAATACAGTGACTGACATAAGAAGGAGGCAGGTTCAATCAAGGCATTCAAGTGGGCGTAAAATGAGTATTTACGTAGAAATAGCATGTATGGCTATGGGAGAAAAGACAGCAACATGGCACTAAGTCATGATACTTGGTCATGAGTTGGTGCAGACTCTGAGGTGAATGGCCTCTGTGCTGTGAGAATTTTGTGATCCTCTGTGGTGTAGAGATAGATGAAACAGGCAGGGGAAGGCTGTTCGCAAATGTCAGTTGTGATTAGCCAGGTTAAATACAAAAAGGTCAGGGAGGCAATGAAAATAAAAGTAAAAGATGGGTAAAGAGAATATGCAAGAAGAGACTGGCCACTAATGTAAAGGGAAATTCAAAAATCTTCTATCGGCATACAAATAGTCAAAGGGTAGTTGAGGTGAGCAAAGATCAAGAGGATCTAGGCATTCAGGTAGAGGCCATGAGGTTGTATTAGAGTTGGGCAAAATTTTGAATGGCCTCGACATTGTAGCTAAATAGAAACAATTCAGTATTGTGGCAAAGCCAAACCAGATTTAAGGTGATTAGCAAAAGAGCCAAAGAAGACATTTTTATATACTGGAAATGGGTCTGGAATGCGTTGCCTGACAGATGGTGGAAGCAGTTCACTATGACTTTCAGAAGAAATTTGGATAAGCTGTTGAAGATAAAAGGAATTGTGCAAGGTTATAGGAAAAGGACTGGGTCATGTGACTAGTTGAAAAGTTCTTGCAGTCAGCCAGTGTGACCTCATCAGGGCGAATGGCTTCCCTGTGCTGTTCCCAGACCATGATTCTGTCCAAATTGTTTGAATAATTTGTTATTTTCAGTCCTGACTTGCCTCTTTTCTTACTTGTATCACTTAATTGTTGGGTATTTAGTTTTTGTTAGTACAAAATATTTTTCAGTTATTATACATTCCTCAGTTTAACCAATCTCAATTCTGCCACATGGAAATCGGTTTTTAAATTATGTAATGGTAAGTGCAGAAACTAATTAAAGCTTGGTAACTATTAAAATTTTCAGCCATTTCATTTTGATTTCTCACTGATTTTAGTTATGAGTTGATTAAAACTGAATACAGTCCCTTTCAAGTTGAAAAGTGCAGTCACTGGAATGTCTATCCATCTCCCAGAGACGTAGCAAATTATTACAGCACGTTATCTCATGGTGAATAGGAACAGAAGAAGGCCATCCTCTCAAGCCAGTTCTACCATTAGTGTGATGCAGCTGATCTGATCTGTGGCCTAACTGCATACATCTGCCATTGGCTGTAAATCTTAGTGCGTTTGTTTGAAAAAAAAATTATCTAACTCTTATTTAAAATTAACAACTGATCTAGCATTGTGGAAGAGAGTTCCAAACCTCTACCATCCTTCGTGTATGGAAGTGCTTCTTAACATCTCTCCTGAATAATCAGGCCCTAATTTTTTTCACCATGCACATCTAGATTCTAGAACATCCAACCAGCTGAAATAGTTTATCTTTATCTTTATCTACCCTGTCTTTTCTGGCTAATGTCTTGAAGACTTCAATAAGATCACCCCTTAACTTTCTAAATTCTACAGAAAACATGCCTAACAGGTCCCCTCACAACCTAACCTCTGATGTCCAGGAATCATTCTTGTAAGCTGATGTTGTACTCCCTGCAAAGCTAATATATCCTTCCTAAGGTATGCTGCCCAGATCAGCTTACAGTACGCCAAATGGGATCTGATCAGTTTTGTATAGCTGCAGCAAAACTTCCATGTACTTATACTCCAGTTCTCTAGATTTAAAGGCCCGCGTCGCATTAACCTTCTTGATCGTTTTCTGCACCTGTTCATAACATGTTAAAGATTATTGCACCTGAACACCTAAATCTCTTTAAATTTAACTCTAGATGTCTAGAAAGTATCCTGATCTATTCTTTCTCGGTCCATAACCTCACACATTCTTACATTGAACTTCATCTGCCAGTTGTGCCCAATCACTTAATCTATCAACAGCCCTTTGTAATTTTATGCTGTCTACACTGTATGCAATACCACCTAACTTTGTATCATCAGTAAATTTGGATATTTGGGCGCTTTATGCCATTATCTAAATTGTTAATAAATAATTTGAACAAGTGATGGTGGAACACAGATCCTTGCAGAACACCACTGGTCACATCCTGCCAATTTGAAGACCTCCCATTATTCCTCTTTTTGTCACCTCACACTCTATCAGTTAAGGCTTCTACCTAAATATGTTTTTTGCAAACATGTTGTTGCTGCACGGATGATATTTAACAGCAATTGACTAGGTCAGATTATAGCCATAGTTTCAGATTTTCATTTCAATAACTAACAGAATCTGTTAACAATCTGCAGGTAATTTTTATTACATACAGCTATCAAGCCATATGGATCATTGGGAGATAATGGATTAGCCAAAGTTTTGTTAAATGAAGGAATTTGCTCAAGTGGCTGATTCGTTGCTTTGTGCACAAAACTGGAAATTAAGTTGAACCTTATGTAACTGTTGCTCAACAAAATTTGTTTCTGCAAAGATAACATTGAATAAGTGAAGGAACACTCACAGCAGCCACATGAATGCACAGCTTTTACAACATTGGATGAAGTAGAAAGACAGTCAGCAATAATGAACAAAGTCTCTGAACATCCTGGTTTTACTCTTATAATCATCTTCGAGTTCCCATTCATAGTGTCTGATTGCTCATAGAAGTTGCATGTTCTTGGTTTTAAATTTGCTGTTCTCCTGGAAATAAGGCTATAATTTGTACAATGTCATTTGTTTGATCTGATATGCAGGTTAAAGTTGCCATTTTGAAATACATCGAAACGTTGACTCTACAGATGGATCCTGCAGATTTTGTAAATTCCAGTGAAACCCGTCTGGCAGTATCAAGGATCATCACGTGGACAACTGAGCCAAAAAGCTCAGATGTTAGAAAGGTATCTGTTTTGTCTGGCCTTTTGAATTTAATTTTGATGTTCTATTTTTGATCACAGTGGACTAAACAATCCAAAGAAACCATGCACCATTTTTATTTCCTGACATGATTGTCAAAACAAATAAAATTATTAGAAATCGGTTTATTGGCTGACTGAACTATTAAACAATGAAATGATGGTAGAATAATTGAGACTTCTAACTCTTTAAAACAAGGTTCAGTTGTTAGCACTACTGCCTCACAGCGCCAGGGACCCATGTTCAATTCTATCCTGAGGCGACTGTCTGTGTGGAGTTTGCACCTTCTCCCTATGTCTGCGTGGGTTTCCTCCGGGTGCTCCTGTTTCTTCCCACAGTCCAAAGATGTGCAGGCTTGGTGGATTGGTCATGCAAAGTTGCCCATGGTGTTCAGGGGTGTGTAGATTGGGTGGATTATAGGGGGATGGGTCTGGATGGGATGCTATAGGGGTCGGTGTGGACTTGTTCCCACGCTGTAGGGATTCTATGATCTATGAAAACCGAGATAAAGTTGTACCAAGATTTTACCTTGAGAAATTTTTAAGTGCTCAGAATTTGGTACAAGGTAAAAGCAAGTTCAGTCCTGTAAGATTAATAACTTGCTGAAGGGTTATTAACAGCATAATATTTTTTAAAAATAGGAGGAGGAGAATGTGATTCGTCCCCTTGAGGCCATTTTGCCATTAAGTAAGATTATGGCTGACCCCAACTTCAATTGCGCTTTCCATCTAATCCCCATGTCCCTTGATTGCTTATGAGTCCAAACTTCTATCAATCTCAGCTTTGAATATACACCAGAATTGAACATCCTCAGCTTTGTCAGTAAAGCATGCCAAAGATTACAATGCCCCTTGAGTGAACAAATCTTTTGTTGGTTCAGCCTCGAATAGCTATCTCTATATCTTGAGACTTAGCCTTCCCATTTCAGGCTCTAATCCTGAAAAGCATCCTCTCAGCATTGATCCTGTGTACCTCTCTCAGAATATTCTATGTTTCAATGACATCTCCTTTAATTCTCTAAACTCCAAAGAGCATCTCGTCAGGGAAACACATATCCCAGGAAATAATCTAGTGAATCTTTGTTCCAGCACCTCTGAAGGAACTGTACCCTTCGGTCAGTTGATGCAATCCCTGTAGCAACCAATATCTTAAGAAAATAAATTTGAACTTACAGTTACTAGCTGAAAGGATGATATGACCAAGATTTCATGTTTTAAAGCTTTTACTTTAACAAACAGACTCAAAGCAGCATTGATTAAACACTACTTCTGTCATTGATTTAAATTACAGAAGAGAACTTTCTCATTTTACATTGCAGAAATGAAAAACTCCACTTCAAATGTATACCATACACTATCCCTTAAAGTGGTTATTTGATTTGCACAGATCTGATCTGAAGTGAGTCTTAGCTCCTGCAAGTCTACTTTCATTTCTTTCTTTATATGGTCTGTTAATGTTTAAAAAGAACAGCTTTTATGGTGAGGGCTTTCATAGAGATTTGCCTTCGAGTGCATGTTAAGCAGATCTTGCAAGTCCTCACAAATTTTGATGTTTTCGATCTGAACACAAGCTGTTCACTGGTTCCTACTCCTGCTACACAATGTCTTGAACTCCGTGTCCGAATCAGAATATCAGAATTGGAATGTATGTTACACCTCCTCAGCAAGATATGAGAAGCCATCACTGAAGTAGTGAGTTTTCAGGAACTTTTTTCCAAGATATAACAACTTATAAAAGGCTACGCACCTAACAAGTCTATAACAATTACTTTACTGTATACATACAATGCTAGGAAATTTTCCCCTGAACTGTTATATTTTGCCACAAAACTGTAGACCCATACGATTTAAGTTGTATCAGCCAAATGCACCTAACAGTGAAGAATTCATTTCCATATTTTGCAGACTTTGCATTTCTTTCTCTCAAATGGATGGCTTTTTTCATCTTCTGTGATTTATCATAGTAGATCTTGTTTCTCTTTTTGAATACATTTCACAGGAGAAAATAATAAAGCCTAATTGAGGATTACAGGCATTTAGGTGCTTGGACAAAGTGGTGGTAAATAAAATTGATGAGTTGTAAGCACAACTTGCCATGTAGAAATATGATGTTATCGCTACAACAGAGACCTGGCTCAAAGAAGGGCAAGATTGGGCATTAAATATTCATGGATGCAAGATGTTCAGCAAAGATAGCAAAGGCAGAAAAGTATTGAATAAAGAGAACATTGATGTGCAGGAGAAGGAGGGTGAAACAGACAGTACATTAATTATAGGTGACTTTAGTCTTCATGTGGTTTGGAAAAATCAAATTGGCAGAGATACCCATTGGGAAAAATTCATAGAGTGTATTGAGGACAGGCTCCTGGAACAAAAGAAACAAAGAACTGCACATGCTGGAAATCAGACGCAAAAACAGATATTGCTGGGAAAACTCCGTTGGTCTTACAGCATCTATGGAGAGAAACCAGAGTTAACGTTTCTTGTCCAGTAACCCTTCCTAGAAAAATGTTATGGATCCAATCAGTGGCCAAGTTATTTCAGATTTGGTAATATTTAATGAGGTAGGATTGATGTCTCAGTAAAATCAAATAGTGACCATAACTTGGTAATACTAGGCACTCAGTTTGCAATTGGAAACTTGGGTCAGAAGCAATGGTGCTAAACTTAAATAGGGATATAAAGGCAAAGTTGGCTGGAGTAAACTGGAAAGGAGTTTAGAAGGAAAAACAGTTAAGGAATGATAGTAAACATTTAAGAAAATAGTTCATGGCTCACAGAAAAGATATTTTTCCCAGCGATAAAGAAAGATTCTAAGGAAGGAGATAAACTGACCATGGTTAACCAAGGGAGTTAAGAATAGTATCAAATTGAAAGAAAACAAAAACTTACAATGTGGTAAACCAGAGAATTAAGAATGTTTTAAAAGCCAACAAATGATGGCCAAAAAATAAGGGAGGGAGAAAATAAGTTATGGGGGCAAACTAGCAAGTGAAATAAAAACTGACAGTAAAAGATTCTTCAAATGTATCAAAAGGAAGTGAGAGACCTAAGTGAACAAATGTCCCTTAGAAAAAAAGGCTGGGAAAATAATGATGGAGGACAAAGAAATGGCAGACAAATTGAATAAACACTTTATATCAATATTCACAGTCAAGGGCATTAATAGTATTCCAAACACATCAAGGGATGAAAGCTGAGGAGGAAATAAATGTAATAACTATTGCTAGAGAAAAAATACTAGGGAAACTAATGGGGTTAAAAGGTGATAAATCCCTTGGACCTTAGAAGTTTCATCCCAGGATACGAAAGGAAGTAGCTAGAGATAGTAGATGCACTGCGAAGTCCCAAACGATTGGAAAATTGCTAATGTGACACCATTGTTCAAAAAAGGAAGGAAACAAAAATCACATAATTGCAGTCCACTTAGCTTAACAGTCATTGGGAAAATGGTAAAGTCCATTATAAAGGACGTCGTGGCAACGCATTTAGAAATGCATAATATAATCAAGAAGCATAAGAATGGCTTCATGAAGGGGAAATCATGCCTGACAAATTTGTTACAATTCTTTGAGAAGGTAACAAATAGAATGAATGAAGAGAAACCAGTAGGTGTTGTATATGAGCATAAATAGAGGACTGGCTAACTAATACAAGACACAAAGTTGTGATAAAGAGGACATTTCGGGGTGGCAACCTGTAATGAGTGGCATGCCACAGGAATCCGTGCTGGGGCCACAATTATTTACAACATACAGCAAACTTTGTTTTAACCGGCACAAATGATATACCTCTAGTACCGTGATCTACAGTGATGTCCAAGTATTTATGCTGTAAATAAAGTGCCAACAGTGATGTATATATCCCCTGCAATATGTTTCTTTTTAACTTATTGTGTGTTTTTACATTGAAGCTTAGGAGGTAAGTTGCTGTTTTTACATAGATCGTTTGAGGGGTGTTGACATCTCGAAGCTTCACTTGGTCAGGGTTTACTGCATTTGTGCTCTTGATTATCCAGAACGTTTGATCAACCGACACACTCCTGGTCCCTTAGGTGCTGGCGAATAAAACATTTGCTATATATCGATGACTTGGATGAGGAAAGTGAATGTACGATTGCCAAGTCAGCAACTTACTCAAAATCTGTGGGAAGGCAAGTAATGAGGAATAACACAGAGCCTGAAGAGGGTTATACACCAGTTAAGTGAATGGACAAAAACTTGGGATATGAAATATCATATATGAAAATATGAGGTTATGGACTTTGTCAGGAAGGAAAGAGGAGATGAATATTATTTAAATGGAGAAAGCTGCAGCATAGAGGGTTTTGGGAATCCTTGTGCTTAAATTACAAAAAAGCTAATATACAAGTTCAGGAGGTAAGAGGGTAAGGAAAGGGAATGTTGGCCTTTAATTCAATGGAATATAGTATTAAAAAAGGCCTTACTAAAACAAGGCACTAGTCAGATCACTTTGTACAGTTTTGATTATCTAAGGAATGATGTAGTGACATTGGAAACGGTCCAAAGATTGTTCACTGGATTGATCCTGGATAAGGAGGGATTATCTTTTGAAGACAGGCTGAGTAGGTTAGGCCTTTCCTCTTTGGAGTTTAGAAGAATGAGAGCAGACATTATTGAAACAAAGAAAACTCTTAGAAAGCTTGAGAGGATATATCTGGAGAGGTGGTTTCCATTTGAAGAGGAGTCATAGACAGCTACGCAGGAAAAGGCCCTTCAGCCCATCAAGTCCATGCCCATTAAAAACAACTGCATGTTCCAATCCCATTTTCAAGCACTTGGCCCATAGCCTGGTATGTTTTACCATTGCAAGAGCACATCTAAATACTTCTTAAATGCTATGAGGATTTCTGCCTCTTCCACCTTTACAGAAAGTCAGTTCCAGATTTCAGTCACCCTCTGGATGACAAAGTTTCTTTTTGTCAGATCTCCTCTAAACTTTCTGCCCCTTACCTTAATTCTATGCCCCTGGTCATTGCTCCCTTCATCAAAGGGAAAAGATTCTTCCTGTTGAATGTATCTATGCCCCTCAATTTTGTATATCTCAATCATCCTCTCAACCTCCTCTGCGCTAAGGAAAACAACTTTAGTCTGTCCAGTCTCCGTTCGTAACTGAAACTCTCCAGTCCAGGTAACATCCTGATGTCTGCTGCACCCTTTGCAGCATTGTCACATCCTTACTTTTGTGGATTCCAGAACTGCACACAATACTGTAGGACCAGAGAGTATAATCTCAGATATAAGGGTCACCCATTTGAAACAGAACTGAGGACAGATTTCTTCTCTCAGTAGGTAGTGAATCTGTGGAATTCTTTCCCATAGAAAGCTGTTGCAGATCATTCATTAAGAATAGTCAAGGTGGAGAAACAATTTGTAATCAGTGAGGGAATCAATGGGTATTGGGACAAGGCTGGAAAATGGAATTGAGGATTATCATAGATATGAATGGTGGAGTAGACCCGATAGGCAGTAGGCCTACTTATGCTTCTACATCTTATGATGCCCCAGCTGCGTCAAGACAAAATCTATCTTGCCGCAATTAAGCAATTGAATAAAGAGCAACAACCTTGCTTGTTTGTATGTTCAGGGCAACAACTAGTGAGAGGGGTACAAAGGAACAAATTTGAAAGGAAGTTGCAGAGAATTGCAAAATTATAACATAGCTATAATAAGGGACTTTAATTATGCAAATACAGACTAAGATAGTAGTAGTGTGAAGGACAGGAGTTTCTTGAGTATTTTGGAAGGAAGGAGACATTGCTGGATCTGTTTCTTGGGAATAAGGTGGGCCAAGTGGATCTGGTGCCAGTAGTAGAACATTTAGGGGATTGTGATCATTATTGCACAAGATTTAGACTGATTATACAAAAAGCCAAGAACAATACAGAGGAAAATCATCAACAGTGGAAAGCTAACTTCAACAGTGTAAGAATGGATTGAAAGCAAATAAATTGGAGTCAAGTATTGGCAAGAAAATCAGTAGCTGGGTTAGTTAAGGCACAGGGGTTCATTAGCTCAGTTGGCTGGACAGCTGGTTTATGACACAGAGTGACACCAGCATGGGTTCAATTCCTGAACTGGCTGAGGTTAGCACAAAGGACTCTCCTAAACCTCTCCCTTCACCTGAGGTGTGGTGACCCTCAGGTTAAACAACCATCAGTCATTTCTCTAATGACAAAGCAACCCTGTGGTCTGGGAGACCCTATGGTGACTTTACCTTAACTTAACATCTCATATTGATTGTTGGTGCAGTTTTTTATTTCTCTGCATTGTTTCCTACCGATCTCTGACCCCTATTTCCCATGTTACAAATTTCTACTCTACCTCGCTTTTTTTACTCCAGACTTGTTTAATGGAGTTTAAATTCATTTCTAAAGTACTGTTGTGCTGCCATTCCCTTGCAATTAATTAATATTGTTCACCACTTCATGAGGTCATAGGGCATATTAAAGTTCACGTTTGAAGTGAAGTGCAATTGTTCTCCTGAAGGCAACGTCGCAACCATTTTGCGCACACATTTATCTACAAACAGCTGTGAACTGGACAACTAGCTTTTTTTTCTTGTGACTCTTGAGGAATACATGTTGTCTGGAACACAGGCTCTGGTAATCTAAAGCTTGGGGTCAGATTTACAAACTTAACTTCTTGCAAAGCAAGTACCCATTCTGCATTTAGTCACCCCAATTTTAAAAAAAAGCAGTGAATGCAAAGTGCACATAAATAGCTATTTAATAGATCTCTATAAATGCTGCCAGACCTGCTGTGTTTTTCAGCAATTTTTGCTTTTGTAGCTGTTTAACTTGGTCACTTGTCATTTTAATCCCTGCTGTATACACAGTCTGATCATTCCTCCCTTCCCAGATTCCCCTGCTTGGCATCTCTAAACATTCCGAATTTGACAAAGGATCATCAACCTGAAACAGATGCTGCCAGAACTGCTCAGTATTTTAAGTATAAGTATTCAGTTCAAATCACTAGATAGTTTGTTTTGGTGATATGTGAATGATGAACATTGCACAGGGTACTCTAAGAATTTTGAGTTGTACTTTGATATACTCCCATGATTTACTTCAGTTCACTCTCTTATTTGAAACATGGACCTATGCAGACCATCAGGACTTCAGTGCTGAATTAAAATGTAGGGTAATGGTGAGAAATAGATTCTTAGGAAATATCATTCGAATGTCTATGTTTAGGTGAAATTTTAACATGTCTAACTCACTGAGAGAGAATGTGCCTCTATAGTTTATAGGGCTGCTACAAATGGCAAATCAAAGATGTTACTCCAGTTGAAATTAACTAAATGGAGTTTGAAGTGAAAACAATTGATAACCATAGTACTGGCAATTTGACTTCTCATCGAAGGATTACTGCTCCTATAAATAATAAAAATTGAGTGATGTATGCACACAATACTGGAGAAGCATTGCACAGATTATGTAAGAGAATTTGTAGGTACAGAAAGTACCCACTTAATATGGTTTCACTTTAACATTGATAAAATATTGTCAATGCATCCATTTAATGTTGTAAAATTCACTTGAACGAAACTTGACCATACTTCCTGTTCTATGGTCAGCATGACACATGATCTTTTCCTTAATGCTTCTACTCTTGCTCGCAGTCCTGAAGTTCCTCTTTCCTCTGGCTCCCATGTATTCTTAACTTTTAAATTCATTTAGTATCCATTACACCACTGGGGACTACAGCTGCTCTATTACTCCACTCTGGTTTCCTCCCTGCTCCCATCCTCATCCCTCTTCTCCATTGCTGTCCTTCTCATCCTTTGTACTTCCCTTTAAGGTCCCAGTGTTAGGTGCCAGCACCACTAGCTGTTGCCACTCTTGTGGCTGCTAGCTCCCATTCCAAATTTGCACTCCGGTCCCAGGCTCCATCAAGTGGCAAAAGTTGTTTAGTGCCACTAGTCCTGGGACTTCAGTTGCTTTCCACAACAACAACCAATATTAGTTGATGCCCAGTCAATGTAACTACACGGATGAATGTATTTTTTAATCATTTACAATAAATAAATGTTTTAGTTTATTATTTTAAACTTTATTTTGTTAATGAATGTCACCACTTCAACTTATGTTTATATGTGTTTTCTGCTGAGAAGGATACTGATGTTGGTGTGCTGATAGTATCTCTGGACGACTATTCCAGAGGATCAGACTAGTGCTGTGGGATCATGGCTTCAAATGTCATGGCTGAAGGCATCTAAATTTAATAAATAGAACCTGGAATTGAAAGCTAACTTCAGTAATGGTGATCATGAAATCATATTGATTGTTAGTAAAATACAATTTGGTTCACTAATGACCTTAGAATCATGGAATCACACAGTACAAAAGAGGTCCTTCGGCCCATTGAGTCTGCACTGACAAAAACTAAATCTACAATAGTTCCTCTTTCCAGCACTTGAAATTTAACCTTTAATGTTATGTAATATCCAAGTACTTTTTAAAGGTTGTGAGGTTTTCTGCTTCAACTTCCCCCAAGGTAGTGCCTTCCTGATTCCTATCAATCTCTGGGTGAATAAAATTCCTCAAATCCCCCTTAAAATTTCTGCCTTTCACCTTAAAATTATGGATATTGACACTTTAATTAAGGAACCAGCTGCTTCCTATCTACCCTGTCCATGCCCCTCAAGATCTTATCCACCTCAATCAGGTCCCCTCTCAGCTTTCTGTATTCTGAAGGACCCAAGTTTATTCAGCCTCACTTCAGCTCTAAACTGCCCCATCCCGGGCAATATCCTGGTAAATCTCCTCTGCACCACCTCCAGTGCAATTGCATTCTTCCTATGGTGGGTGACCAGAACTGCACACAGTACAGCTGTGGCCTAACCAAAGGTTTATACAGCTCCAACACAACTTCCGTGTTTTTGTAATCCACACCATGACTGATAAATAATGACGTGTCCCATATGTCATCTTAACTACCCTATTCACCTGTCCACCTACCCTGTTGACCTGTCCTGCTATCTTCAGGGATCTGTGATCAATCTTAAGATCCTCTGTGGCCTGACCTTCCTCGTGCCCTTCCATTCATTGAGTGTTCCTTGTCACGTTACTTCTTCTAAAGAGCATCCCCTGACACTAAGCAGGGTCAAATTCCATCTACTACTAACCTGCCCATCTGACCAATCTGTCTACGTGCTTTGTAACTAAGATCTTCTTCCTCACCCACCCAATCTTTGTGTCATTTGTAAACTTAATTATCATCTCCCCCCATATTTTCTTCTATATGCTTATCATTCAGGGAAGGAAATCTGTCGTCCTTTCTTGGTTTGGCGTACATGTGACTGCAGATCTATTGCAATGTGGATGATTCTTAACTGGCCTCAGAAATGGCTTAGCAAGCCACTAAGTTGAGGCAGTGAGGGGTTGGCAACAAATTTTGACTTTTCCTGTGATATTCCTGTCCCATTCTGGAATAAAAACATTTTAGTTAGTTGTAAATTTGAATATGCTAGTTATTTTGGCATGGAGTGTACATGTATGTTACAGTATTTCAAATTGTATATTTTATGGGCAAGAGATGTTTGAATGAACCTGAATCAAGTTTTTTTTTAACGTCGATTCTTTCAGGCACCAGCGTAACACTTCAAGTTCAAATTTTCAGGAATGCTACAACAACAAGTATGATGATGGTTGGGACTATTTTTATACATTGTTTTTCTTTCTTTAGGCAGCTCAAGCTGTTTTAATATGCCTGTTCCAACTCAACACTCCAGAGTTCAGCATGCTGCTTGGAGCTCTACCAAAAACATTCCAGGATGGAGCCACCAAACTTCTTCAAACGCATCTTCGTAGTTTAGCCAGCACTACCCAGGTATTTTATACGATAATAATTATAATAATTGTTACAATATTTGTGAGCTACCAAGCAATGAACACAAAAGCATCTGGTGGACAGCTATGAACTGCAAGAACAAAACTTGAATAAGCTTAGCTTGGGTTATTATTGTTCCCGGCAATTTAGCACACTTCTTTCCAACATAGCAGGTGATTTGTTAAACATTGTTTTAATTAAAACAGGCCATATTTGTAATTCACCAGTCTCATTTGAGATGGTTAATTTGACACAAACCGATTTAAATTACTACGTAAAAGCAAAGTACCGCTGATGCCGGAGATCTGAAATCAAAACAGAAAGTGCTGGAGAAATTCAGCAGGTCTTCAGCATGTGTGGAGAGAGAAATCGAGTTGTTCAAGTCTAATATGACATTTCTTCAGGAAGTTGCAGGAAATATTTTTACTCGGTAGTATTTTGTAACAAAAGCTGACTGTGTGCTTCAGTTATATCTTCAATTATTCCAGTAGCCAGTCAAACATGTTTCCCTGAACAACTTTATTTTATTGAACTGATTTTCATTTTCTTCCTGCAAATTACTGAGATCAAAATAACAATCTTTCAAAATTAAGATAATCACTCCTTGAGACAAAATTCTTGCTTGACTGGATTTGAGCATGTCCTCACTTCTACTTTGAAGGGAAGACGAGAGGGAAGACAAGTATAATAGCTTTACCTCTGTTACATAATGCGTTTCTTTCTGTTGGAAGTAAACCTTAGAAGAGCTT
This sequence comes from Ginglymostoma cirratum, assembly GCA_024137785.1. Classification (NCBI taxonomy): domain Eukaryota; kingdom Metazoa; phylum Chordata; class Chondrichthyes; order Orectolobiformes; family Ginglymostomatidae; genus Ginglymostoma; species Ginglymostoma cirratum. The sequence goes on along the minus strand of JAHRHZ010000077.1, from coordinate 18,951,503 downwards.
CTGCCTTGGTTATTCATTATATTATGTGGGCATTGTTACATATTTTGAATATTACAAAACTTTAATCAATCTCTGATGGAAACCCATCTTGTTGTTTCAAAACTCAGAAATATAGTAAACAGTGAGGACAATAGTAACAGACTCCAGGAGAACATGGACATAGACTGGTGAGTTGGGTAGATACATGGCAGATGAATTTTAATATAAAGTTGTGAAGTGATTGATTTTATAAAAAGGAATGAAGAAAGATGATAAAAGCTAAAATGGTACATTTTTAATGGGAATGTGGGAACTAAGTGTTCTTGAAAGTGGACATGAATAACTTTTTGAAGGTGTCAAGACAAGATGAAAGGGATTTCGAAACAAACAAAACCTTACGTTTATATTTAATTCTTCAGTTCATAAAGTTAAAGAAATGATGTTGAATCTTGATAAAATAATGCTAGGTCCCGGCGTGGAATATTGTGACCAGTCTGGACACTACAGTTTAGGAAGGATATCAAGGCTTTTCTTTTGATTGGGGGCATTGTCTGACAGAAGTGTTCAAATTGTGAAGGGCTTTAAGAGAGTAAATAAGGAGAACATATTCCAGTGGAATGCGGTTGGCTGCCACAAGATAGAGGTTAAGTTAGTGGTCAAAGGACCAGAGGATTTATGAGGGCTGGGAGTTCCATGGCAGGTTCCATGGCATCTCATGACCTTCCAAAGCCTGTCCACCATCTACAAGATATCAGTCAGAGGTGTGATAGATTACCCTCCACTTCCCTAAATAATTACAACTCCATAAACTTTCAAGAAGCTCACCCCTATCAGATGCAAAGCAGCCTGCATGATTGACACCCTGTAGAGTTCCTTAAACATTAATTTTTCCACCTCAGGTACATAGTGGTGGCAGTGTGTACCATATGCACTGCAGCAATGTGTCAAGCTTCCTTTCACCAGCACCTGCCAAGCCCACAATCTGTACCATTTAGAAGAACAGGTTGGCATGCACTTGGGAAGACCGCCACCTGCAAGTACTCCTCAGACTATGTATCGTCTTGACTTGGAACTATATTGCCATTCTGTTATTGGATTCAAATCTTATAATTCCCTTCTTTCAATCACTTTCTTTGTATGAATACTACATAAGCTGCAGCAGTTCAAGAAAGCGGGTTACCATGTCTTTTTTCAGGAATCTGTGATCAATCTTAAGATCCTCTGTGGCCTGACCTTCCTCGTGCCTTTTAAAGGCACTTTGACATGACCAGCAAATGTTTGCCTTGGCAATAATGCATACTCACATGAACTGAAAAGAGGTTATTGGCAGCAAAGTTTCAGGTTTACCCCTCCCTTTTTTGAACAAAGATCTGATAAATGGGAACAATTTGAGCCTTAAGATGCATGCCATCCTTGACTTAAGGGTAGCTCCTCTTCATCTGTTTTTACTGTATTCAGTTTCTCCTTTCTTCGTAGTGAAGTTGACAGTATCCTTTTCGTGATAATATACGCAAAGTGGTTCTTTAGTACTTCAGCTATGCTGTCCGTCTCCACAGGACGAGTTTTTTCCTTTGGTCCTAAATTGGTCACACCCTTCCTTTAACATCCCTTTTGTTGTTATACATTTATAAAAGGCTTCTAGATTTATAGTGTGTCTGTACTAGCCCTCTCCTAGTCCAACTCCTGTCTTTCAAGTGAGAAAGTGTAGGCGAAGCCTGTAGTGTCAGCTTACTGAATAGTAATGCAGACTCTTGTGGACTCTGGATAACTTTTGCTCATTTTTCATATGTTCTGCATAGCTCTGGAACCTTCTGTCTATTCAGATAATTTTCTAAACATTTTTTAAAAGCCATGATTGAATCAGGCTCCACCACACTCTCAGGCATTGCAATTTAGATTGTGATTACTTGTTTCCTAAAAAGGGATTTTCCTCATTACTTTTGCTTCTTTAGCCATCATCTTAAATCTGTCCCTATGGTTTTCAATCCTTCTGCAATCACTTGGGTCCCAGTATTCCTAGACTACACTTAGGCTTGGTCTAGTGAGAGGCAAGTGACATTCGTGCGATGCAAATGCCGGGCAAGGACCATCTCCACTATGTCAGAATCTGACCAACACCTGTTCATCATTGAATCCCCTGTAAGCTGAATCCTGAGGTAGTCTTTGACCGGAAATCTAATTGGATTTGTGACATATACTATGCCAACAAAAGCAAATCAGGTACTCTGCAACAATGGGCTCACCTCCTAACACTCCAAAATCCTCCAAAGAGCGTGATCGAATACTGTCTGTTTGTCTGAATGAGTACGCTGAAAACATGCTTGAAGTTTAACACAACGCAGTACAACGCAGCCTGATCATCACTCCATTCAAAAAGTTAAGCAGTTAATTGTTTATCTAACAATGCATCATAACTGCAGTGTGTTCTATCTACAAGATCTACCATGTCAACTTACCAAAGCTTTTTCAGCAGTACCCTCAAGTTTCCGTTCAGGTTACATTCCATGCTAACTGTGTCACTAGCAACTCTATCACTAAGAATTCCTTCACTAACAGTGAAGGTTTTTTTCAGCATACAGTTTGCAGTGGTTTGAAAAGCAGCTGTTTACCTCCTCCTCAAGTGCAACTAGGACTTGACAATAAAATTTGATCTCACTAATGATGCCCGTATCTTGTAAATAAATAATGTGACAACCAAGAATATTATATGCGTATTTTGTTTGAACCTTTGTCACTGACTACTGTCATCCCATGTGGCTACTTGTACCTGCAGCTCAGTTCCTTCATCACCATGCTCCATGCATTTATGCATATGCACTCCAAACCTATCTGAATGTACCTTGTGTTTACCTTTTTTAATCCCACCTATTTGTGAACTGCTCCATGTTCTAATACTGTGTCATAGCCTTTTTGTGCACCTTCTTTGTTGTGCTTTATCCTGATACTTCTCCCCTTGCCAATTTAGTTTGAACTCTTTCCAATACTGATTTAAGTCCCCACGAAAAAATTGCTCCCAGCCCTCTTGATCTGTAACCTATCCAACTTTTCAGGTTGCCTCTTTCCCCCAAACTGAAACTCGCCTGCTGCATCATGTCTTACTGAAATGTTACTCGTTGTATGGTTAGAGTTATAGAAGAATAGCTTGAAGATTTCACTGAAACTGAGTTGGTTGAAGGGTAGCCTGAAAGATATCTTTATTATTAGTAAGGGTTTGGTAGTTACACTGGTTGGTGAGACAATAACAAGTGGACAGTACCTAAGATAAATCACAAAAAAATGTCTTTGTGCAGAATGAGTTGATGAAGCCGTATTTTTGAATGGAAATTAGAAAGATTCATGAAGAAGAGGAATATTGGAAAGAAACATGAGTTTTATCAGATGACATTATCCATAAAACAGAAGGGCTGAAAGCCCTCTTTCTGTGCTGCAAGGTTTGACAGGATGAATCTCACATCCTCATTCTATACTTCTGAGCTATTGTCAGTTAATTTTAGTTCTAACCTAGAAGAAACTGTTTTCTTGCCAAAACATCATAATGTTATATGGGAGAGCAGGATAGTGGCATTGTATTATTTGATGTAACACTGTCAATTAATAATACTGAAACAGGATAAGCTATCACTTAGGCAAGGATTAATCAAGAATGGTCAGTGTGGATTTGGATTTATTAAAGGACGACAGTGTTTGATCAACTTGATAAAACCTTTTGAGGAAGTACCAGTGAGTTTTGGTGAGGGCACTGCAGTTGTGCACATGAACTTTGCAATGCTTTGAACAAGGTCCCACATGACAGACTGGTTTTTTAAACAAAAAAATCACATGAGATCCAGGGGAATGTAGCAAGCTGAATACAAAATTGGCTCAGTGGTATCCTAGATTTCCTACAGGGTGGGAGCAAGCCATTCAGCCCATTGAGTCTGCACCGACTCTCCAAGGACCATACCACCCAGACCTAGTCCTCTGTAGCCTTATTATCTGTAATCCTGTATTTTCCATGACTAATCCACCTAACTTACATATCTTTGGACTGAGAGGGGAAACTGGAGTACCCAGAGAAAATCCACACAGTCACAGGGAGAATGTGCACACTTCACATAAACAGTCACCTGAGGGTGGAATTGACCCCAGATCCCTAACCACTGAGCCACCATGCTGCCCTTTACTAGGAAACAAAGGGTAATTTTTAATACATAAATGTGTGGAGTATGGTAATGAAGGATGCCCAGCTGCGGGCACAAGTAGCCACATGTTTTTGCATCGAGAAGACTTTTCCTTAGATCCCTTGCTTTTGTGATGTATATAAATGATTTGGACATATGTGTAGGGAGACATGATCAAGAAACCTGCAGATGACACATTAATTGGAAACATGCTTGATAATGAGGAGGATAGGTGTGGATTGCAAGACAATATACATGGATGGTGAGGTGGGCTGAAAACATCAAATGGAATTCAACCTAGTTAGTTGATGCATATGGGAGATGTCTGGATCTGCATCTCAAATCCATAACCTACAGGCCCACAAACCCCATGCTAAAATGTTGAATTAGACTGGATGGTTTGTTATTTCAGCCAGCTCAGACCCCCACAATGCGCCAAGTAGCCTCTTTCTGTGCTGTAAAATTCCCGTGGCCTATACAGGCAATTAAATTGAATCCAATTGTAACCCAATGAGCGATAATAAAAATAATTTTTCAAGATGTATATCTTTTATATGAAATAGCATCATTTTTATTGGTAATGTTGCTTTAGATAAAAATGTTGGGAAATTGCTTTACTAAATTTTAATGGCATTTAACTTTTCTTTTAACTAAGCAGGGGTCTGGAAACAGTTCTATAACACGAAGCACACCACGTTCACCTGCAGGTTGGACCAGTCCCCTCACTTCACCAACGAACACAACTCAGAATACTGTACCACCAAGGTAATGTAAATTTAAGAGTAGGTACCATTAACTTTTGGTGAAGAAACTAGTATACTTCACTCAGATATCACTGAAGTCTGTTTGCTGCTCCAGAAATAAATTCTCACTAAATATTCATGTTGGTAGACAAACAGGAGGCTGGAAGAACACAGCAGGCCAGGCAGCCTCTGGAGGAAATGAGTAGTCAGCATCTCAGAATACCCGAAACGTTGACTGCTTCTTTCCTCCAGACGCTGCTTGCCCTACTGTGTTCTCCCAGCCTCTTGTTTGTCTACCTTGGATTCCAGCATCTGCAGTTTTTCTTTCTCTATTCATGTTGGTAGATTGAATTAAATTTAGTTGATTGATTAATATATCAAATAACAAATTTTTGAAAATCTACATTCGTGGTCCACAGAAATTATGCACTTCAGGAACTGCATAAATACATCAGAGCCAAATTTTGCTTTATAATATTTCTGTGAAATGATTTGGGACATTTTATTACATTAAAGGCATTGAAAAGAGTGCAAGTTATTGGTCTTTAAGATCTTAACGGGGAGTTTAGAAGACATGAACCACTGTCATTAGAAGACTCAATGAACTGAGCTGAATTTAAATACTGGCAAAAACCCATAGTTCACCTGGGACGTTTCAGATATTTGAAGCTTTCAAGTTAAGAATTTTATCCTTCATACAATTGTGGCGCAGGCATGTGTGGAATTTCATATTTGACTACAGCAATACAAAGGAGACATATAACAGCTTTTCATTTTATCTTTATTCTATTCTTTAAGACCTTTGACATCTGAGGGACGCAGGATTTGTTAGTGCCTTTTTCTTTAAGAGAACATATCTGTTTCAATCTCTCACCGTCTCTTGCTTGAATGCCTGATAGAATGGTCTGGAATAGATGACTTCCAAGTAGCTGCTTCCAGCCCACTTTAACTAAATCATATCTCAAGTGAGTAAATTTAACTTTCCCCAATCAAGTGCCTTGGTTTTGGCCTATCTTTGCTCTTCTATATAGATCTAACGGAATTACGATCACATCCACCAAAATATTCCACAACAAATCCCTTCAAATGTCCAGCTTATTTCTTCAAACCTAAGTACAGTACCACTCCCTGTCTTACTGGCTTCCTAAATACAGGTTATAGACATTTGTCTGAGTGCATTTTGAGAATTCTGCTCCATCTGTGCCTTTCTCAGTTAATGTTAGGAGAGTTGAAATTCTCCTTTCCTTAATGTACTGTTGAAGTGCCTCACTTACAGAGAAATTCTTCATACAAGCATACAACATAGGAGACCTTTGGCATCTTGAGCCTGCTTCACCTTTTAATTAGATCATGGCTGATGTAGTTGTGTTACAAATTCTACATTCATATCTAACTGTGATAATTCAATACCCTTGCCAAATAAGAATCTATCCACATTTGTCTTAAAAATTGTTAATGACCCTGCTACACTACCTTCTGAGGCAGAAAGTTCCAAGGTTGCAAAATCCTCAGCGAAAAACATTTTCCTCGATCATTTCGAACAACGGTCTGAAAGCTTCTATTTTCATTTACTGACACAAGGTTTTGATTTCTGTATTTTCATTTGATTTCAAACTTCATAATGACTGCCATGAACAAATTTGAACTCTTGCTCTGATTATTGGTCCAGACCTCTGTATTATTGGTCAAATAACATAACCACTGTATTGCCATTGTCTTAAAAAAATGTCCAATCACCAGCTTTCCTTGTTGAATAAAACTATGTTTCTGACAAGGTGGTAAATGATTAATTTTTAAATTAGAAAAATAATGAGAAAGAACTTGAAATTATATGATGTCTTTCGTGGTCTCAGGAAGACCCATAAAGAATGGCTGGCTGGTTGCAGCAGGTGTGGTGGGTATGATAATTATAATTTGAAATTATATTCTAGCCATGAACCAAATTTGCCATGAAAGCCATGAAGTTGGGAGCAATGTATTAGCATGGATGGAGTTTTGGTTTATGGAGAGGAACCAAAGAGTTAGGAATAAATGGGTTAATTTAAATTGGAAGGCTGCAATTCTGCAAAATCGGTGCATAAATGCACGGGATGAAGGAACAAAATATTTTGCAACTAACTTTGCTGATGATATAAACCTAGATGGGGAAAAAAAGTTGCTGGGAAGACAAAGACAGACAAAGAATACTGGTAGAATGAGTGAGTGGCCAGTAAAGTGGAAGTTGAAGTATGGGAAAATGTGATGAGATTATTCTCTTTGTTGTAAGAACAGAAAAGCAGAATTTTTTTAAGAAGTTGTGAGACTGGTAAATATTAATGTCACGAACAATTGGGTGTACTTATGCACCAAACACCAAATTGGCATACAGGTACAGCATGCAGTTATGAAGGTAAAACTGCAAGTTGTTTTTAATTGCAAGTTTACAAAAATGAAGTCTCATTACAATTGTACAGGGCTTTTGTTAAAAACCGAAAGAACTGCAGATGCTATAAATCAGGAACAAAAACAGAAGTTGCTGGAAAAGGTCAGCAGGTCTGGCAGCATCTGTGAAGAAAAAGTTGGAGTTAACGTTTCGGGTCCAGTGACTGAAACAGTGTTATGAGGAAGGGTCACCGGACCCGAAACGTTAACTCCAACTTTTTCTTCACAGATGCTGCCAGACCTGCTGAATTATTCCAGCAACTTCTGTTTTTGTTCTGGGACTATTGTACATAGTTTAAATCTCCATATTTATGGAAGGATATTTTGCATTTGAGGCTGTTCAGTAAAGGTTCACAAGATTATCTCTTGAGGTGAGATACTGAGAAAGTTCAGACTATACTCTTCAGTGTTTAGGAGAGAAACAAATAATCTTGTTGAAACATAAGATATTCTGAAGGGCTTGGCAAGATAGATATACATTATGAGATTGCTTACATAACTGGGATATCTTGAACACCACACACACACACACACACACACACACACACACACACACAACAACAACAACAAAGTTGCTGGAAAAGCTCAGCAGGTCTGGCAGCATCTGTGAAGGAAAAAACAAAGTTAACATTTCGGGACCAGTGACCCTTCCTCAGAACTGATGGTAGCTGGGAAAACGTCAGTTTATATGCGGAAAAAAGGGGACAGGGATGGGGTAGAGAGTAAACGATAGGATAGAGCCTAAAGAGAGAGAAGAGCAGGTGGACAGAGAGTTGCTAACGATCAGGCTGGGAGGGTGAATAGTTGTTAATGGGGACTATTAGTGACTAATAACAGGTAGTGTGTAATGGCAGGCTATGTGGTAACCAGGCCTGGTGTGTGGGGTACGGGGCTGGGACATGGGAGAGTTTAGGCCCTAAAATTATTGAACTTGATGTTGACTCCAGACGGCTGCAGGGTCCCCAAAAGGAAATGAGGTTTGTTCTTCTAGCTTGCGTTGAGTTTCGCTTGAACACCACCTCAGGAGAAGGGGCTGATAATTTAGTAATGAGATAAGAAGAAATTTCTTCATAGTATGATAGAATGCTTGTTGTCTTTCCTGGTTCTGTACAGGACCAGTTATCAGGCTGGCTACTTTTTAGTCAACTCGTTAATCTTATACAATCTTTTCTTGTTAGCTGTGATTGGATCACTTTCCTACTGTGTCCTTGTGCCTAGCAGAATATAAAAACTTGTCATAAACTATGTACGTACAACCAAAAGATGACAAAAAATGTAGAGTCAAGGGAGTCATGGAGAGAGTGGTCCGTCCAGAAGGCAGATAAAGGTGGGGAGGGAAAAATGCCTTTGGTAGTGGGGTCAGATAAGGGTGGGGGGTGTGTCCGCTCCACAGCCCCCACTAGCCCCACCACCCCCAGCACTCTTCCCTGCAACCGCAGGAAGTGCTACACCTGCCCCTACACCTCCCCCCTCACCTACATCCCAGGACCCAAGAAAATGTTCCACCTCAAACAGATGTTCACCTGCACATCAGCTAATGTGGTGTACTGTATCCGCTGTTCCCGATGTGGCCTCCTCTGCATCGGGGAAACCAAGCGGTGGCTTGGAGACCGTTTTGTGGAACACCTACGCTCGGTTCGCGACAAATGCCTGCACCTCCCAGTCACAAACCACTTCAACTCCCCCTCCCACTCCTTGGACGGCATGTCCATCCTGGGCCGCCTCCAGTGCCACAACAATGCCACCCGAAGGTTGCAGGAAAAACACCTCATATTTCGCTTGGGAACCCTGCAGCCCAACTGTATCGATGTGGACTTCACAAGCTTCAAAATCTCCCCAACCCAACCGTATCCTAAAATCAGCCCAGCTCGTCCCCGCCTCCCTAACCTGTCCATCTTTTCTCCCACCTATCCACTCCTCCCACCTCAACCCCCACCCCCACCCCCACCTCCTACCTACCAGCTTCATCCCCACCTCCTTGACCTGTCCATCTTCCCTGGACTGACCAACCCCCACCCTAACTCCCCACCTACACTCACCTTTACTGGCTCCATCCCTGCCTCCTTGACCTGTCTGTTTCCTCTGCACCTATCTGCTCCTTTATCCATCTTCCATCTGCCTCCACCTCTGTCTCTATTTATTTCAGAATCCCCTTCCCCTCCCCCATTTCTGAAGAAGGGTCTAGACCCAAAATGTCAGCTTTCCTGCTCCTCTGATGCTGCTTGGCCTGCTGTTTTCATCCAGCTCTACACCTTGTTATCTCAGCTTCTCCAGCATCGGCAGTTCCTACTATCTCTTAACCCTTATTGAAAGAGGATTTGAATACAGGAGTAAAGAGATCTTCCTGCACTTGTGAAGAGGCTTGATGAGATAGCACCTGGAGTACTGTATACTTTGTCTCTCCTGTGGAGGCTCACTGTTTGAGTGAATTCAAAATAGAGATCAAGAGATTTCTAGGCATAAAAATATCAAAGAATATGGAGATAGGAAGGAATATGGCATTGAAATCGAAGATAAACCACAATCTAGTTGAATGGCAGCATGCCTTAAAGGATCACATGGTCTACCCTTGCTCCTGTTTCCCTGTGTTTCTAACCATTGATTCTCCGATTTAACCATGTGACTAAAGAACCTCATTCCTTCAACTATTTGAATAAATATCTTCAGTATTCTCTCCAAGGCCTTCAGAACCCTCCTAAAGCACAGTGTTCATATTTAGATACAATGTTCTTTGTGGCCAAGCAAACATGTTTAATCAACAGAAAACTCCACAATAAAATTTTGACACTTCATACTTTTTGTTCTGTGAACAGTGCTTTTAACTATGACGCAGAGAACATGAATTCAGAAGAAATATACTGCTCTCTTCGAGGAATGACTGAAGCAATCCAGAATTTCAGTCTCCTTAGTCAAGAAGAAATGAATGAACCTTTGCGACGAGATTCTAAAAAAGATGATGATGGAGAACTGGTGAGTATTTTAACTTTTTCTCTTTAAAGGTATTTCATCTTACCTAATGTCAGCTTCGGGGCGTATTTCTTGGACCAGTCAAAAATATGTAGTACTCCCAGTTTTGTTCCTCTTGCACGCTGTCCCCCTTAAAATGGCTGGAAGTTGTAATGAATAATTGAAGTATAAGGTCAATTCCCAGATCTTGTATCGAGTTAGTTGAGCTGAACCTGTATCTGAGGTGCTACCGATAGCATTAGTACTCCTGATAAAGAGTGGGAAAATCATCTAGGATTCTCCTGCAAACTAACTTGTATCAAATGTCACAATATATGGACTTCAGGTGAAGCTAGCATAATGCTTCACTATAATGCTTTCCACAAAGAAATAGCCTCACTTGAACTTTCAATGCATTAGTATCCTTTTTAACCATAGGAGTTCCAAATATTTACATGATGTAAATGTTTTGGAAATGCTTTCCAGTACTTGTATGGTTCTGATGTAAATACCATTTACGGAATAATAGTGATAAATATTCCTTGTGAAATTAATTTGTGGAGTTTAAATTGTTTTGCAGTTTATCAAGATTAAAGTTCATTTCGTATACTGAAACCCTAATTAGTCTCTTTGAACAAAATAAATCTTCCATTACAATATTTACAAGGGCAATGTCACAACCATTAGCAAATTGAACAATGACTAAATTTCACAGTGTGTTTCAAAGCTATTTAAACTACAGTATGAGAATTAAACAAGACATACATCATGTATCTGGGAAAGCCAGATGACTTGTTATCTTGTGGTGCATTCCTGAAATAGAGCAGCAAATTCAAAAAGTTAGTTTGTAAATTGTTAGAGCTTGAGAGACTATTTTTGACTACATAAATATAATTTTTAAACATAAGTCTGTAATTTGGCTCATACAAGAATTATTTTACATGTACCTTGAATTTGGTAGTTGTAATGTGAGAGTACATAGCATGATGTGAAGATAAGTGGTCTTAATAAGACAGTGGTTGGCTACCCTTGGTAACTCATGGCAAGGTCTTCAAAACAAATTTTCTTCAAATCAACCAGCTCATGTACAACTGCACAGCAAGCTAGATTTAGCCCACAGGCTTGGGAAATTTGACAGTGATCAAAATAGTTCATAAATATCTCGATGACCCTGAGCATCATCTGAATGGAGACAATATAATGCCAACATATTTAAATGTGCATAGTGTTGAGCATTTTGAAAGGCTTTTATGTATTCCAGCAATGCAATCATAAATCAAGTAAATTGATGTCAGTATTGTGGATATCTTGTTTTGCTTAATTTAATAAGGAATTATAATCTGTTTGTTCTTCTCTCCTGCCAGTTATTTTATGTCTACTGTTTCAAATAGCTTCTTTGTGGCTGTCAAACAATTATATTTTGACAGAGCGGTTCTCCAATTTAAATACTAAGAACAGGTGTCAGTGGAGTAGAGAGAAAGAAGTTATTTCCTCTAATGGAGAATCCAACACAAGGGAACATTGTGTTTAAATTTGAGCTAGACTATTCAAGAGTGAAATCTAGTAACACCTTTTCACATAAACAGTGATGAATATCCAACAACTAAAGGTGCGGATTTTGAGCTATTTAAAATTTTATAGATTGAGATCAACAGATTATTTTATTATTTTAGGGTAACAAGATCTGCAGCACAACCGAGTTAATGAGAGCTGAAGTACAAATCAGCCATAATTTACTTGCACGGGTTTGAAGACCTGTCCTGTCCCTATGATTTATTGATGGAGAACCTGCATGGTTTGCAGTCTCAGTTCTTGGACTTAATGCATGGTTCAAGAACATGACTCTCATTCCTTTGTAATTTGCACAGGTGTCAAATTGCCATCTTGTCGTAGAGTTTCACAACACAGAAAGAGGCCCTTCAGTCAATTGTGTCTGCGTCAATCACCAAGTATCTATTTAGTTTAGTCCCACTTTCTAGCATTTTGCTGGTTCCTTGTAAATACTTTCTAATCATCCTGTTCAGAGATATTATGCAACTCTTGATCAGGTGGGACTTGAACCTGGTTCTCCTGGTCCAGAGGCAGAGATATGGCCAGTGCACCACAAGAACTGTCAGGCCAGTACTTTGTATGTTGTGGCACTTCAAGTGATCACTAAATGTTATTCAATGTTGTGATGATTCTCACTACTATCATTCTTTCAGGCATTGAGTTTCGATACCCAGCAACCTCTGAATGAAAATTTTTCCTGAAGTCCCCTCTGAACCACCTGCCCTTCACCTTAAATTGATGGCTGCTGGTTATTGATCCTTCTGCTGAGGGGAAATGGTTCTTCCAATCCACCGTATCTATGCCCTTCATCATTTTGTACACAACTTTGTTCAATTATACAAGTGCATAAATCATAATGGGTGATTGGAAATAAGCTAAACCCAGAAAATTAAGTTATTTGTTTCTCAGAATATGCAGCAGATTCTGTTACCAACACTGAATGTTGACTACATTTATAAACTTCTATTCCAAGCTATATATTCTCCCCTCAGAAGATGCATGCATATTTAGAAATAAATTGCTATATCCCAATAACGTTGAAAATTACCAAAATACAGGTGCTTTCTACTATATCTCTGAACATGTCAAATTAACTATAACAACACTGTGTTCTGAGAACAACTAGGAATGCCTAGAACAATATGTTGTGGAACCAACTTTGGAAAGAAGAAGGAGGCATTTGTCAGATGTAGACAACTGGGATCAAGTAAGTCTCTTGAAGAGTACGGGGGAGTAGGGGCATTCTTAAGAGGGAAGTGAGAAGGGCAAAAAGGGGATATGAGATAGTCTTAGCTTATAAGGACAAGGCGGATCCAACGAGATTCTTCATGTCCATTAAGGGCAAAAGAGCAACTAGGGACAGAATAGGGCCCTTTGAAGATCAACGAGGTTGTCTATGTGTGGAATCACAGGAGATGGGAGAGATACTAGACATATTTCTCTTCACTATTTACTGTGGAGAAAGACATGGAAGCTAGGGAACTTGAGTAAATATTGGTGTCTTGAAAACAGTCCATGTTACAGAAGAGGAGATGCTGGAGGTCTTAAAATGGCATGAAGGTAGATAAGTCTCTGGGACCCAATCAACTGTATCCTAGGACATTTTCAAGCCCCTAGCAGAGATACTTGTATCATCTACAGCCACAGGTGAGGTGCTAGAAGGGTGGCTAATGTGCCTGGGAACTATAGACTGGTGAGTCTGACATCAGTGGTAGGTAGTAGGAACTGCAGATGCTGGAGAATCTGAGATAACAAGGTGTAGAGCTGGATGAACACAGCAGGCCAAGCAGCATCAGAGGAGCAGGAAGGCTGACGTTTTGGGCCTAGACCCTTCTTCAGAAATGGCTTTTGACAAGGTTCCGCATGGTAGACTGGTTAGTAAAGTTAGAACACATGGGGTTCAGGGTGAGCTTGCTAATTGGATACAAATTAGCTTGATGGTAGGAGACAGACAGTGGGGTAGAGTGTTGTTGTACCAGATTAGAGGCCTTTGATCAGTGGTATTCCATAGGGATCTGTGCTGGATCCACTGTTATTTGCCATTTATATAAACAATTTGGATGAGAAGTTCAGAAGCATGGTTAGTTATTTTGCGGATGACACTGAAATTGGTGGTATAGTCAACAATGGGGAAGATTATCTAAAATTGTGGAGAGATCTTGATCAATTGAGCTAATGGGCTGAGGAGTGGCAGATGGAGTTTAATTTAGATAAATGCGAGGTATTGCATTTTGGTAAGACCAACAAGGTCAGGACTTACACAGTTAATGGTAGTGCCCTGGGGAATGTTGTAGAACAGAGAGACCGAGGGGTTCGGGTACGTAGTTCATTGAAAGTTGCGACATGAGTAGACACCATGATAAAGGAGGCGTTTGGCGCGCTTGCCTTCATTACGGAAACCATTGAGTACAGGAGTTGGAACATCATGTGGTTGTAGAGGATGTTGGTCAGGCCACTTTTGGAGTACTGTATACAGTTCTGGTTGCCCTGCTATAGGAAGGATACTATTAAGTTGGAGATGGTGCAGAAAAGATTTACAAGAATGTTACCAGGACTGGAGGGTTTGAGTTATAAGAAGATGCTGGATAAGCTGAGACTTTTTCCACTGGAATGTAGGAAGTTGAGGGTCACCACATAGAGGTTTATAAAATTATGAGGGGCATAGATAAGGTGAATAGCAAAGGTCTTTTCCCTAGGGTTCAGGAATTCTGAACTAGAGGACATAATTTTAAGGTGAGAGGGGAAAAATTTAAAAGGAACCTGAGGGGCAACTTTTTCACACAGAAGGCAATTCGAATGTGGAATACAACATTTAAAAGACATTTGGACAGGTATATAAATTGGAATGGTTGAGAGGGATATAGGCCAAATGCAAGCAAATGGGAAATGAGCAACTTGGTTAGTGTGGACAAGTTGGACTGAAGGGTCTGTTTCTATGCTGTATAACTATGAATCTAAAAGATATTTTAGATTTTGCATTATGTAATAAGCCAGAATTAATCAGTAATCTCCAGAGTGTCTGTGGACAGCCTCTAGATCAAAAGTGATCATAACACAGTGAATTCTATATTAAGCTTGAAAGCAACATACTTGTGTCCAAAACAAGAACTTTAAACAGAAGTAAAGTCAGTTCCGAATGTATGAGTAGAAAGATGACTGAAGCTGGTTGGGCAAATTTGCAGCAAGGAATGGTAGTGCATGGATAGTTCAATGAATTATTATAAGTGTTCAATAAAAATACATTACATTTTTAAAAAGCTGTCAGCTTTAGATCCAGCGACAACTTCCTGTGCTGTTTTTGTTGTAATTTGATAAAAATATCTTCATTTTTCTCAATCCAAAGGTAGTTTAGAAATATTGGTGCTGAGTTAAGTTTAACTGAAATGCCATTTGGCACCATTAACTGTAAGTTAAATGAGTCGAGATGTACCTATTTACTGGGTTTCCACATTTAGAGTGGACATGCGAACAAGGTATCACTGAGCTGATTTTACAAATGAATGATCATTTGAAACAGATCGTTCATAATAGGACATAAAGGGAGACATAGTTATGGGTGAGTAGTAGTATAGTGGTATGTTTTCTGAATTCCTTTAAACCATGGTTCAACTAATGATACTTACTTTTCTACTTCGTTCCTTAGGCTATTGGTGGAGTTAGCGATATTCGAGGAGGTGGTGATGCCACTGACTCAGGACGAACTGCTGTGGACAATAAAACATTACTGGTGAACACCACACCCCAACGTAGTAGCTCACGATCACGTGATTATAATCCTTATAATTATTCTGATAGCACTTCTGTCAATAAGTCTGCCTTAAAGGAAGCCATGTTTGACGATGATGCTGAACAATTTCCTGATGGTAAGTAGCAAACAAATTTCATGATTCAGTACCTTAATTTTGCAGTAGTACATTGTTGCAACTTCTGTTTGTATTGAATCTTAAAACTGAAAAGGTCATTTAAATATTGGTAACTAATGAATATAATGGAAAAGTGCTGTAAAATTAAAAGCAAATGGTATTTGCCTGGACAAATTAACAATAGAAATAATAACTTCTCTTACAAAATAAATTGAATTATTCATTATTACTGTGTTTTTTTTTGCCAAAGCTCTATATGGTGACTCAGATTTATGATTTTGGTGATGAGTAAACCTGATACATTGGTGTTGGATATTTAAAACATCATGGTAGCTGGCACCATAAGTTGTCCTTCATAGAGCTGCAACTACAAATCGATCCACCATTTAACACTCCTGCCATCCTACCTTACACCACATTTCTATAAGCTCAAGTCCTCCAGCTGAATTCTTGTTTTTTGTTCTTTCCATAATGTCCACAGTGAAATACTTCTCTTTCGCAGAAACAGATTTTACAAATTTAGCTTGAATCTGATTGTAGTTTTACTGTTAGAAGAAACAAAATGGAGTCAACTTTCACCCATCTGCATAAAGGCCATCTGTTTATGCTACATATTCATGTACCTTTTGTAATCTCCATTCAGATGCCCTGTCAGATCAGACCCCAAGTCATTGTAAAACTATTTCTTCATTCTGAAGATGCTTTCACAGCAAAGGCAATGTTCAGGCCATGCACTTATGTGGCACCCTGAGCATATCGAAGACACAAATGGATGCAATCCCTGTAACAACCATTGGTGGAAGGAATCATTGGTCAATCCGGGCAGGTTGAACTCTCGCTTTAACATTCTCTATTTCTGCACAACTGGTCTGTAAGAATATACTTCTTCATCGATGACAATTTGCAGCCAGACATGTATTGATGTGGCCACCATGGGTTAGAAAGTTGCTGCACCTACTCTGAATCCTGTAGAGGAGTAAGAATTCTGAACAAGCACAATTGCAAATCCATTACTTAGCAATGCTTTTGCAAGTTATATGAGCTTGAATTAAGATGCCTATAATAATGAACTACTAATCAAACATTTGATAATAATGTTAAGCTGATAACCCTTGCCCTCGTGACCGTTGAATCACTTGTAGATTTTAAAAAAGCTAATCTAATTCGGTCTTGAATATAATCAATGGCACAACCTCGAGTGCTCTACGTGGAAGTAAATTCCAAGCAATAACAACCCTCTGTGAAAAGAAGTTCTTCCTGATCTCTGTCCTAAGTAGGAGACCTTTTATTTTTGGACTGTGCCCCCGATTTAGATCTCCCTACCAGGGGAAATATTCTGTCAGCATCTACCCTGCAGAAGCTTAAATTTTTCTTCATAACACAGGAATCAGCTTTATGCACCTTCTACAAATTGTTTCAAATGTACATCTATCCTTCCTTAAGTGACGAGACCGAAAGTGTACATAGTAGATATGGTCCCACCTTTACAACTGTAGCTTAAAGGCTTACCTTTTTTTCTACTTCATACCTTACCTGCTTCTAATTCTGAAGAAGGGTCACAGGACTCAAAAATTAACTCTCCTTTCTCTACACAGATGCTGCCAGACCTGCTGAGTTTCTCCAGCAATTTTTTATTTTGCTCCATTAACTACAATCATCTTCCTTTTGAGGTAGGTATGACTCCAACTAGCTGTAAGTTTTTCTTTAGTTCCCATTTTCTGTCTTATTGCAGGAGTTCCTTGATGCCATTTTCATTCAAATGCTGCCTTAATAAGTCAAATGCAGTCGCTCTCACCTTAGATTGTAGCAAACAGAACAAATGGTACTGACAGATTTAAGTGTGGTATCACACGCTGAGGTGATTTGGAAGATATAACTTTAAACAGAGAATTTAGTTTCCCTATTTTCACAGGAAGAATTGTAAATACCAGCGAGAGAATTCATGTAAAGCAAAGGAGTAATCCTGAAAGAAATACAGCTGAGGAAGTGAACATGAATGACGCAATGAATGAACACGAATGAATGTGTCCAACCTAAGCAACAAGTTGAAGTAAAATGTCTACGCACTTCATCACAGATTTACTTTCAGAATGAGAATAAAAATCTGCTAACGCTTATTGGGGACCTGGTGTCATGGAGTTCTAAATGATATTTAAAGTTTCCAGGCTTTTTTTAATTACTCATTGGGAAGTGGACATCACTGGCTGGGCAGCATTTATTGCCCATTCCTAGATGCCTTGAGAAGTGGTGGTGAGCCGCCTTCTTGAACCACCACATTCCATGTGCCTGTAGGTAATCTAACAATGCCTTTAGGGAGGGAATTCGAGGATTTTGACCAAGGAACAGAAAAAGAACAGTGATATATTTCCAAGTGAGAATGCTAAGTTGCTTGGAAGGAAACTTGCGGTTGATGGTGTTGTTATGTATCTGCTGCCTTTGTCCTTCTAAATGGAAGAGGTCATGGGTTTGGCAGGTGATGTATGAGCATCTCTGGTGAATTCCTGCACTGCTTCCAGTAGATAGTACATACTGCTGTTGAGCGACAGTGGTACTGGGAGCCAGTGTTTGTAGATGTGATGCAATTAAGCAGGCTGCTCTGTTCTGGATTGTGTCAAGATTCTTGAGTGTTGTTGATCCTTCACTCTCCCAGGGGGCAAGTGGGGAGTATTCCATCACACTCTTGACTGAGCCTAGTAGATGGTGGACATGCTCTAGGGAGTCAAGGGATGAGTTACAAACTGCAATATCCTGACCCTCTGACTTGCTCTTGTAGACACCGTATTTACGTGATGAGTCCAGTTGAGTTTCTGGTCAATGGCAACCCCCACGATGTTGACAGTTCAGGATTCAGTGATGGCAGTATTATACTGGGGTAAGTGATGGCTTAGTGGTATTATAGCTAGACTGTTAATCCAGATAATTTCCTGGAGAGCCAGGTTTGAATCCCGCTACAGCAGATGAATTCAATAAAAACCTGGAATTAAGAGTCTAATAATAACGGTGAATCCATTCCTGACTGTCAGAAAAACCCATCTGGTTCACCAGTGCCCTTTAGGGAAGGAAACTGCCACCCCTACCTGGTCTGGTCTGCCCAAAGCGATGTGGTTGACTCTTAACTGCACTCTGGGCAATTATGGATGGGCAATAAATGCTGGCCTAGCCAGAGGTGCCCACATCCCGTGAATAAGCAAGAAAGAAATTGAGGCGGTCATTAGATTGTCTTTCATAGGGGATGGTCATTGTCTGGTATTTATGTGGCACAAATGTTACTTGCCACTTCTCAGCCCAAGCCTGGATATTGTCCAAATCTGGTTGCATTTGAAGATGGACTACTTCAGAATCTGAGGAGACGCAAATTGTGCTGAATATTGTGCAGTCATTGGCGAACATCCCACTTCTGACCTTACGATAAAGGGATTGATGAAGCCACTGAAGATGGTCGGGCCTAGGACGCTATCCTAAAGAACTTCTGCAAATATGTCTTAGAGCTGAGATGGCTGACCATCAACAGCCACAACCATTTTCCTATGTAGCAGGTACAATTCCAACCAGTGGAGAGTTTACCCTTGATTTCCATTGATTCCAATTTTGCTAGGACTTCTTGATGTCAAGGGTTGTCACTCCTCCACCTCTGGAATTCAGTGTTTTGTTCATGTTTGAACCATGTTAATGAAGTCAGGAGTTAATTGGCACTGGTGGCACCCAAATTAGACCGAGATTTGTCCTGGTCTGATAAACCAGGATACTGGAAAAAATTGGGGATAGCAAGAACTGCAGATGCTGGCGTCAGAGTCAAAACAGTGTAGAGCTGGAAGCACATCAGGATGAAGGGTGTAAACCCGAAATGTCGACTTTCCTGCTCCTCTTGCCTTGTTTTCACTATAACCATTACCACCTGCTTTGACTTTTGTTCTATGACATCTTTGATCTCCAATCTTTCCAACCAGCCCTTCTGTTCCATTTGCCCCTCCCCCATTCAACAACATAAAACCCATGACTTTTCCACCTTTCTTCAGTTCTGAATGAGTCACTGGATTCAAAATGTCAACGCTCATTCTCTGTCCAGAGATGATGCCAGGCCTGCTGAGTTTCTCCCAATGTTTTTGATTTTTATTTATAATGGATAGAATCAGACCCAATGCTTTTATGTTGGAATCATGGAGTTCAAAGGAGATTTCATTCGGTTATGTCTAATGAGCTAGTATTTGAAGCTGACACAGTTTGCCCACAATCTTGTGGTGACATCTGAAAATACCTTTAAACTGGAGGGCTTTTAATTTCTAGGATATCTCTCCTGGAGGATATCTTTCCAGTTGAAACAGGCAGTTGTTCTATTGCAGCCTCTTGAAGACCTTTAATTTCATGAATTCCCTTTGTAGATAATGGCAGCCCTATGGAAGCCGGAACTTCTTTCAGTATCAAGTCAATACAGTGGAGCTGGAGGAACACAGCAGGCCAGGCAGCATCCAAGGAGCAGGAAAGTCAACGTTTCGAGTCGGGCCCCCTCTGACACTGCTGGAGAAACTCAGCTGGTCTGGCAACATCTGTGGAGACAAGAATTTGGGAGGGAACTCATATTGGGCTCCAAGAGTTGTGTTTTTCTCTCCACAGATGCTGCCAGCCAATCTGAATTAGTCTTTGTTGGGACCATACCATGTTCACTTTTCCTTTTGCTTCTTTTTAGTATAAAATCCAAGAAGAAATTGCACTCAAAACATTAATTTGTTTCTCTCTACATAGATCTTGCCAAACCTTTTGAACTTCTCCAATATTTTTCAAATCTTCAGCATCATAATATTTATATTTATTATCACTATCCATCCCTGCACCAGCAATCCTGCAACCTTTAAATGAGAAAACCAATTTTATTTTAAAGTCCAATCTTTTAGTTAGAAAAAATAGCACTGTGAGTTGACATCCATGTTGTCAAGTTTATATCTTTCAAGGTTGTGGGATTTTTTTGAATAAATCTGCCGATATTTCTTAATTCCTTGAACCCTCAAACCCTAATAGTTCTTATCTGAAATATTTTGTTTCAACCTTCCAACCCTCTCAACAATGGATCTTCAATGGAGCTACAAATCTGGAAGAGCTGTTAGAACAAATTAAAAGATTGTATTGATATGTTGGTTATTTTAATCTTCTGTGCTTAGAAGATTACTCATAGTGTGTGATACTTTTGTGTAAACGTAACTCTGAGAGGGAAATATATTTATTGCTTCAGTGGATTAATGTATCCCTGGTGCACATTGAGAGTAAATATTTCGAATAGTAAATTAATACTTCATTGGTTTGGCTTCATGAATACAAGCAGTATACTTGGTGTGTTGTACATATATAAATATCTAGTTTTAACTGGATTTCTTTCAAGGTCATAATGAATGAAAATTATGTCAGCATGTAAAAGTGCTGTACCGGTATTTGATATCTGTATGTTGACATGTTAGCACCGCAAACATGGAATCAGGTAATACTTCGTTGACAAAACATTTTGTCTAGCAGATGCAATTTTCAAAATGTGATAACAGCACAAGTTAATACAGCTCTCTCTGTACTCGGTGCTCTATGAACTTCTGAAAGGTTTTGTTGGGTTTTTATTTTGCCAACTGGAAAATGATAGGGACAGATATTAGAACATAGAACATTACAGCGCACTACAGGCCCTTCCTCGATGTTGCGCTGACCTGTGAAACCAATCTGAAGCCCATCCATCTACGCTATTCCATTATCATCCATATGTTTATCCAATGACCATTTAAATGCCCTTAAAGTTGGCAAGTCTACTACTGTTGCAGGCAGGGCATTCCACGCCTTTACTACTCTCTGAGTAAAGAACCTACCTCTGACATCTGTCCTATATCTATCACCCCTCAATTTAAAGCTATGTCCCCTCGTGCTAGCCATCACCATCCAAGGAAAAGGGCTCTCACTGTCCACCCTATCCAATCCTCTGATCATCTTGTATGTCTCTATGAAGTCACCTCTTAACCTTCTTCTCTCTAACGAAAACAGCCTCAAGTCCCTCAGCCTTTGCTTGTAAGACCTTCCCTCCATACCAGGCAACATCCTGGTAAATCTCCTCTGCACTCTTTCCAATGCTTCCACATCCTTCCTACAATTCGGCAACCAGAACTGCACACAATACTCCAAGTGCGGCCACACCAGAGTTTTGTACAGCTGCAACATGACCTCACGGCACTGAAACTCAATCCCTCTATCAATAAAACCTAACACACCGTACACCTTCCTAACAACCCGATCAACCTGGGTGGCAACTTTCAGGGATCTATGCACATGGACACCGAGATCTCTCTGCTCATCCATACTACCAAGAATCTTACCATTAGCCCAGTACTCTGTATTCCTGTTACTCCTTCCAAAGTGAATCACCTCACACTTTTCCACATTAAACTCCATTTGCTACCTCTCAGCCCAGCTATGCAGCTTATTTATGTCCCTCTGTAACCTGCAACATCCTTCCGCAGTATCCACAACTCCACCGACTTTAGTGTCATCCGCAAATTTACTAACCCATCCTTCTACGCCCTCATCCAGGTCATTTATAAAAATGACAAACAGCAGTGGCCCCAAAACAGATCCTTGCAGAACGCCACTAGTAACTGAACTCCAGGATGAATATTTCTCATCAACCACCACCCTCTGTCTTCTTACAGATAGCCAATTTCTGATCCAAACCGCTAAATCACCCTCAATCCCATGCCTCTGTATTTTCTGCAATAGCCTACAGTGGGGATCCTTATCAAACGCTTTACTGAAATTCATATACACCATATCAACCGTTTTACCCTCATCCACCAGTCCAGTCACCTTCTCAAAGAACTCAATAAGGTTTGTGAGGCACGACCGACCCTTCACAAAACTGTGTTGACTATCCCTAATCAAAGTATTCCTTTCTAGATGATTATAAATCCTATCTCTTATAATCCTATCCAACACTTTACCCACAACCAAAGTAAGGCTCACTGGTCTATAATTACCAGGGTTGTCTCAACTCCCCTTCTTGAACAAGGGGACAACATTTGCTATCCACCAGTCTTCTGGCACTATTCCTGTAGACAATGACAACATAAAGATCAAAGCCAAAGGTACTCTGCAATCTCCTCCCTAGCTTCCCGGAGAATCCTAGGATAAATCCCATCCGGCCCAGGGGACTTATCTATCTTCACACTTTCCAGAATTGCTAACACCTCCTCCTTGTGAACCTCAGTGCTGTCTAGTCTAATAGCCCGTATCTCAGCATTCACCTCGACAACATTGTCTTTTTCATGTGTGAACACTGATGAAAAAATATTCATTTAGCGCCTCTCCTATCTCTTCGGACTCCACACACAACTTCCCACTACTGTCCTTGAATGGCCCTAATCTTACTCTAGTCTTTCTTTTGTTCCTGACATACCTATAGAAAGCTTGAGGGTTTTCCTTCATCCTACCTGCCAAAGACTTCTCATGTCCCCTCCTGGCTCTTCTTAGCTCTCTCTTTAGATCCTTCCTGGCTAACTTGTAACTCTCAAGCGCCCTAACTGAGCCTTCACGCCTCATCATTACATAAGCCTCCTTCTTCCTCTTGACAAGAGATTCAACTTCTTTACTAAACCACGGTTCCCTCGCTCGACCACTTCCTCCCTGCCTGACAGGTACATATTTATCAAGGACACGCAGTAGCTGTTCCTTGAACAAGCTCGACATTTCAATTGTGCCCAGCCCTTGCAGTTTCCTTCCCCATCCTATGCATCCTAAATCTTGCCTAATCGCCTCATGATTGCCTTTCCCCCAGCTATAACTCTTGCCCTGCGATATATTCCTATCCCTTTCCATCGCTAAAGTAAATGTAACGGAATTGTGGTCACTATCACCGAAGTGCTCACCTACCTCCAAATCTAACACCTGGCCTGGTTCATTACCCAGTACCAAATCCAATGTTGCCTCCCCTCTTGTTGGCCTATCTATGTACTGTGTCAGGAAACCCTCCTGCACGCATTGGACGAAAACTGACCCATCTAAAGTACTCGAACTATAGCGTTTCCAGTCAATGTTTGGAAAGTCAAAGTCCCTCATAACAACTACCCTCTTACTTTCGCTCCTATCCAGAATCATCTTTGCAATCCTTTCCTGTACGTCTCTGGAACTATTCGGAGGCCTGTAGAAAACTCCCAACAGGGTGACCTCTCCTTTCCTGTTTCTAACCTCAACCCATACTACCTCAGTCGATGAGTCCTCATCAAACGTCCTTTCTGCCACCGTAATACTGTCCTTGACTAACAATGCCACACATCCCCCTCTTTTACCACCTTCCCTGATCTTACTGAAACATCTAAACCCCGGAACCTGCAACAACCATTCCTGTCCCTGCTCTATCCATGTCTCCGAAATAGCCACAACATCAAAGTCCCAGGTACCAAACCATGCTGCAAGTTCACCCACTTTATTCCGGATGCTCCTGGTGTTGAAGTAGACACACTTCAACCCACCTTCCTGCCTGCTGGTACACTCCTGCGACCTTGAAACCTTATTTGTGACCTCACTGCTCTCAACCTCCTGTTCACTGGAGCTACAATTCAGGTTCCCACCCCACTGCTGAATTCGTTTAAACCCTCCCGAAGAGCATTAGCAAATTTCCCCCCCAGGATATTGGTACCCCTCTGGTTCAGGTGTAGACCATCCCGTTTGTAGAGGTCCCACCTACCCCAGAATGAGCTCCAATAATCCAGGTATCTGAATCCCTCCCTCCTGCACCATCCGTGTAACCACGTGTTCGACTGCTCTCTCTCCCTATTCCTTGCCTCGCTAGCACGTGGCACGGGTAACAGACCAGAGATAACAACTCTGCTTGTTCTAGCTCTAAGCTTCTACCCTAGCTCCTTGAATTTCTGCCTTACATCCCCATCCCTTTTCCTACCTATGTCGTTGGTGCCTATGTGGACCACGACTTGGAGCTGCTTCCCCTTCCCTTTAAGGATCGCGAAAACACGATCCGAGACATCACGGACCCTGGCACCTGGGAGGCAACACACCAACCGCGAGTCTCTCTCGTTCCCACAGAATCTCCTATCTGTTCCCTCTAACTATGGAGTCCCCAATGCTTTGCGCCTATTCTTTAAGACTGCACTCGTGCTTCAATGATTTTCTTTCCAAAGTGTCCTTTGTGCTAATCTTATTGCAGAACAAAAACATGAAGTCAACTTGTTTTTTGTACATTTTGACACTTCTTAATCTTATTGTTTCTTCATTACCATTAGCTGCATTTTAGCCTTCAATGCTAACATCTTATAAAATATGACAGCACCCAACTAGGTAACTACAAATAATGATTGGAACAAAGAAGTATTCCAAAGTTTCGGGGAATTATCAATTTAATTGAGCCATTTTCACCTCCCATATAATGAGAAGCTGAATCAACAGATAAGATTTTTCATTGTCCAGGATGGATGCCAGCAAGATTACTTTGCATGACTGATCTGTACTTTTCACATTTTTGCCATTTATAAACCAGTGATTAAACGGAATGCTTCTTCTGATGCTAGTATTTTGGAGCACTAATGCTCAGTGCCACAAGGTGCAAGAATATTGGGTCAATTTAGCAAATCCACTTGGTCCCCAATCTGAATTGCATGGAACTGATGAATGGGTACTTGATATGATATTTCACTTGTTGATGTGACCCTGGTTTCATCCTCAATTGTCATATCAGAAAGTGGTTGTCCCAGACTTTAATCTGCAGATCTTCTCCAACTTAATGAACACTGGTTTAGGCAGTCATTTCGCAACAGAGGTTAGCAGGCTCAGTGATCACTATGGCAGTTTGTGATCTTCTAGCTTAAATTGAAGGGAGATGTGTTGCCATCTTTTGGTCATACACCAGTCTGATCATCTTTTCTATCCTATCTATGTCCCTCATAATTTTACACGTCTCAGTCTGTTCCTTCTCAAGCTCCTCTGTGCAAAGGAAAACCCCAATCTATCTAATCTGCCCTCATAAGTGACTGAAACTCTCTAGCTCAGGCAATATCCTGGTAAATTTTGTCTGGACTCTCTCCAGTGCAATCATATCCTCCTATAATATGAATTCCAGATCTGTGCACAGTACTCCAGCTGTGGTATAACCAAAGTTTTATGTGGTTCCAGCCTAACCTCCTTATTCTGAAACTCTCTGCCTCAACAAATAAAGCAAGTTATTTATTTATATAGCACCCATAGTTATTAAATTTTTCAAATGCAAGTCGTGTGGCAAAATTTGGCAATGAACCACATAAATATATACAATTACGAGAGGAGCAGACAGAATGGAGAAAGAGAGCTTATCTTTCTTATAAATAGCCGGGCTTCAAGGATGTAGAATAATTGGCAGAGGATTAATGACAGCTTAAGAGAACTATTCATCCAGAACGTGGGTGGCATCTGAAATTCAATGCCTCAAAAAAAGGGGTAAATGCAGAAACCATAATTACAATTAAATATTTGGATAAGCATCTTAAATGTCATAACCTACAAGGCTACAGGGCAAAAAGCTGGAAACTGCAGTTAGGTCAGATAGCTTATTGTCAGCCAACACAAATGGGCTAAGTGGCTCACTTCTGTTCTGTAAATTTTCTACATTTGCATCTAGAGATATTTGAATAGATAATACTTAAAACCTTAAAAGAAGGAAAGAGAAACAGAAGATTTAGAGTGCAAACTCCAGAATTTAGGCTCTTGGTAGCTGAATGCACAACTACTGATGATGGAGCAATTAAGAGCGGAAGGTCAAGAGCTCAGAATAAGAGGAGTACACATATTTCTGAAGTTTGTGGGGTTGGAAGAGGTTGTAGAAAAAGGGAGGTGCAAGGTCATGGAGAGATTTGAAAACAAGGATGCAAATTTTCAGACAACATGGTGTAGAGCTGGATGAACACAGCAAGCCACGCAGCATCAGAGGAGCAGGAAAGCTAATGTTTCGGGTTGAGACCCTTCTTCATTTTCTTGCTTTTATATCTGAAGAACTCACTTATGAAAGTGTAAAAGTTATGCTTCGGCTCTGAGTAGACCATGGCTTAAGTATTACGAACAGTAGGAAAAATGTATCGGCAATGGAAGAAGTACTGGCTCACTATATATAGCTTCACCCTTGTGAGTCCAGGTATGAGGATATTACACAAACTAAGGTTGTACTCCCTGGAATTGAGAAGGCAAAGGAATTGTTTGATCAAAATTTTCAAAATATCAAGGGGAACATGGTAGCTCTACAGAAACTATGTCACCTCTTTATAATGTGTAAGAGGAGGGATACAATCCAAACGTTAGACTCAGACCTTTCATATATTTTGTTTCAAATGCCATTTTCTTACCAAAAATGAATTGCTTTCCACAACAAATTTTGATCTTTTAAAATTTCTTCAGATACGTTGGGTGTTTGATTTAAGAACAAAATACAATAGCAATCGAAGAGACATTTCAGGTAGAAGTTGGGATCTCTCATCTTCAAACTGTAATTGATCACTGATCAATTATAAATTTAGTATCTGAGAATGACAGATTTTTGTATTAATGGATAAAGACAAAGGCATATATGTGACATTCAATCCAAGACCAACTATGACCTATTTGAGAAGTAAAGCCTGCTCAAGTTGTGGAGGTAGGATCTAATAGACTAGGGGTCCATACCAATGGTCTGATATTAATTTTGTGCTTCAAAAAATCATGTCAAGTTTTTTCTATTCTCAAAATACCAATGATGTTGAAAAATTAAAATTTTAGGCAGTAATAATTATTTAACTTTTGTAAACAGATTCTTCCTTGGACCAGTCTGATTTGGTTGCTGAGCTGCTGAAGGAACTTTCTAATCACAATGAAAGAATAGAAGAACGTAAGGCAGCGATGTACGAACTCCTGAAATCAATTCAAGAGGAGTCGCTGGGTGTATGGGACGAACATTTCAAAACTGTTTTGCTGCTGCTTCTGGAGACACTTGGAGATAGAGAGGTTGGTTCAGTTTTTTTTATTTTAATTAACTATTTTGGTATGTGGCTCTGTGTGCTTTCTATATATTTGTGTTGTACTGTTTGTAGATAGTTCTCCCATCTGCTCAGATTGTGTTGCTGAACTGGAGAATAAACAGCAAGACCCAGTAGATTTGGATTTTGTCACTGAGGTGCATAAAGTGTTTATGCTCTTCATTTTCCACCTTTATTGGGAAAGCAACTAACTTCCAGCTGGGATCAAGAGCTCATCAAATGTGGGATTATATGCCTTCAACCATAGCTTTCTGTGTGGAGCGGTGCAGCTTTACTCCCAGTTTTCTGCCACCACAACCTGCTGCAAAGTGCACTTCTCTCCCATTTACTTTCTTTTGCTTTTGTTATACATCAATTTTTCATTTAAATGGTATCTACCACTGAGATTAATTATGTTTAGAATATGTTTACTTCCATCTTCCATCGTCAAATGTATGTCACAATTGGTTATTACAATTTACCGAACTGATATCTCCTGCTGTGGTTGTGTACCATTATTAGTGCTTTGACTTCATTAAGATTGGACCTCAATAGATGATTCTTTGAAATGCAGTTGAGAAAGGTGAAACACCAAAGATCAGGGAAAAAGTAAAAAAGGTGAATGGCGTGTGGGAAAAGCCAGAAAATGAATAATTTATGAAGGAGGAAAGGGCACAGAGTAGATCCACTGTTCCCAAATATATTTTATTTCCCATGGAAATTAAGTCTCCTAACTCTTTAATAACACAGTGTGGAGCTGGAAGAACACAGCAGGCCAGGCAGCATCTGGAAGAAAGGAGCAGTCAGCGTTTTGAGTATTACCCTTCTTCAGTCCTAAAGAAGGGTAATACCTGAAACACTGACTGTCCCTTTCCTCCAGGTACTGCCTGGCCTGCTGTGTTCTTCCAGCCTCCTGTTCATCTACCTTGGATTCCAATATCTGCAATTTTTTTGTCTCTTGCTGTGTAGAGACTTTGACAGTTATAAATAGAGGACATGGAGGATTTAATTTTTGGAGTATTCCCTTCTCACGTTTAGTGTGCCATGTTGTATACCACCACAAAATAGTTTTCTATCTGTGGCAGGACAGAAAAGAACTCTGACAAGACCATAAGATGTAGGTGGATATGTAGGCTGTTCAGCCCATTGAGTCCACTCCACCGTTCACTGAATGGCTGATATGATAATCCTCAGCCACGTTCTCTAAGGAGCATATGTTCATTTTGGGTTCTCTCTTCCTTCTTTGTATCTATAATATTTTATATCGTTCTGTCTGTCTTGGTATTACTTGCAAGTTTACACTCAATGCTTTTTTTTTTGGTCATCTTTTGTTTGTTTTAAAATATTCCTAAACTTCAGGCTTTCCACTAATCTTGGCCACATTTGTATTTTTTTTTAGTTTATGCTGCTATCCTTAAATTCTCTGGTTAACCATGGTTGACTTATCATCTTCCAAGGATCCTTCTTCCTCACTGGAATATATCTTTGCTGTGAGCCATGAAATATTTCCTCAAACATCTGCCACTGTTTGTACCTTAATCATCTTTGCTGCTAAACTCCTTTCCAAGTCCACTCCAGCCAGCTTTACCCTCATGCCTTTGTACTCTTATTTAAGTTTAGCACAGTTGATTATGATCCAAGTTCCTCCCTCTCAAACTGAATACTAAATTTTATCATGTTATGGTCAGGTATTACCCTTTAAAAGTTTCCAACGGAATCTTTTAAACTGACATCATCTATTAAACAAGCCTCATTAAACATCAGTAGATCTAAAAAAAGCCTGGATACCACAACATATTATCCTGGGAAACAGTCCTGAATACACTCTATGAATTCTTCCTCGTGGCTTCCTTCTTCAATCTGACTATTGCAATCTATGTGAAGTTTAAAGTCACCCATGATTAATGTACTGCCTTTCTTTCATACCTTCATCATAGAGTCAAAGAGGTACAAAAAGGCCCTTCGATCCATCAAGCCTATGCCAGTCAAAAACAGCCACTACCTGACTAGGTGTGGAGCTGGATGAACACAGCAGGCCAAGCAGCATCAAAGGAGCAGGAATGCTTGACGTTTCGGGCCTAGACCCTTCATCAGAAATGGGGGAGGGGAAAAGGGTTCTGAAATAAATAGGGAGAGAGGGGGACGCGGATAGAAGATGGATAGAGGAGAGGATAGGTGGAGAGGAGGCAGACAAGTCGAAGAGGCGGGGATGGAGCCAGTAAAGGTGAATGTAGGTGGGGGGGTAGGGAGGAGATAGGTCAGTCCAGGGAGGACGGACAGGTCAAGGGGGTGGGATGAGGTTAGTAGATAGGAGATAGGGGTGGGGCTTGAGGTAGGAGGAGGGGATAGGTGAGAGGAAAAACAGGTTAGGGAGGCGGGGATGAGCTGGGCTTGTTTTAGGATGCGGTTGGGGGAGGGGATTTTTTGAAGCTTGTGAAATCCACATTGATACCGTTGGGCTGCAGGGTTCCCAGGCTGAATACGATTTGCTGTTCCTGCAGCCTTCGGGTGGCATCATTGTGGCATTGCAGGAGGCCCAGGATGGACATGTCGTCTGAGGAATGGGAAGGGGAGTTGAAATGGTTTGCGACTGGGAGGTGCAGTTGTTTGTTGCAAACTGAGCGCAGGTGTTCTGCAAAGCGGTCCCCAAGCCTCTGCTTGGTGTTCCCGATGTAGAGGAGGCCACACCGGGTACAGCGGATGCAGTATACCACATTGGCAGATGTGCAGGTGAACATCTGCTTGATGTGGAAAGTCTTCTTGGGTCCTGGGATTGGGGTGAGGGAGGAGGTTTGGGGGCAGGTGTAGCACTTCCTGCGGTTGCAGGGAAAGGTGCTGGGTGTGGTGGGGCTGGAGGGGAGTGTGGAGTGGACAAGGGAGTCACGGAGGGATTGGTCCCTCCGGAAAGCAGACAAGGGTGGGGAGGGAAAAATGTCTTTGGTGGTGGGGTCTGATTGCAGATGGCGGAAATGTCGGAGAATGATGCGTTGGATCCGGAGGTTGGTGGGGTGGTACGTGAGGACGAGGGGGATTCTGTTTTGGTTATTATTGCGGGGACGGGGTGTGAGGGATGAGTTGCGCGAAATGCGGGAGACACAGTCGAGGGCATTCTCGACCACTGCCGGGGGGAGGTTGCAGTCCTTGAAGAATGAGGACATCTGAGATGTGCGGGAGTGGAATGCCTCATCCTGGGAGCAGATGCGGCAGAGGCGAAGGAATTGGGAATAGGGGATGGCATTTTTACAGGAAGGTGGGTGGGAGGAGGTGTATTCCAGGTAGCTGTGGGAGTCAGTGGGCTTGAAATGGACATCAGTTTCTAGGTGGTTACCTGAGATGGAGACAGAGAGGTCCAGGAAGGAGAGAGGAGTGTTGGAGATGGTCCAGGTGAACTTCAGGTTGGGGTGGAAGGTGTTGGTGAAGTGGATGAACTGTTCGAGCTCCTCGTGGGAGCATGAGGCGGCGCCGATACAGTCATCAATGTAACGGAGGAAGAGGTGGGGTTGAGGGCGAGTGTAAGTACGGAAGAGGGATTGTTCCACGTAACCTACAAAGAGGCAGGCATGCGGGTACCCATGGCCACCCCCTTTGTCTGTAGGAAGTGGGAGGAATTGAAAGAGAAGTTGTTGAGGGCGAGGACGAGTTCGGCTAAGCGGATGAGGGTGTCAGTGGAGGGGGATTGGTCAGTTCTGCGGGACAGTAAGAAGCGGAGGGCCTTTAGGCCATCTGCATGGGGAATACTGGTGTATAGGGACTGGACGTCCATAGTAAAAATGAGGTGTCGGGGACTGGGGAATTGGAAGTTCTGGAGGAGGTGGAGGACGTGGGTGGTGTCACAGACGTAGGTAGGGAGTTCCTGGACCAAGGGGGTGAAAATGCAGTCTAGGTAGGTGGAGATGAGTTCGTTGGCGCTGGCGCAGGAGCAGGCGGAGACAATGGGTCGACGAGGGCATTCAGGTTTGTGGATTTTGGGAAGGAGATAGAAGCGAGCAGTGCGAGGCTGGGGAATGATGAGGTTGGAGGCAGTGGGTGGGAGGTCACCTGAGGTAATGAGGTTGTGGATGGTTTGGGAGATGATGGTTTGGTGCTCGGGGGTGGGGTCATGATCCAGGGGGCGGTAGGAGGAGGTGTCAGAGAGTTGGCACCTGGCCTCAGCAATGTAGAGGTCAGTGCGCCATACTACAACTGCGCCTCCCTTGTCCGTGGGTTTTATGGTGAGGTTGGGATTGGAGCGGAGGGAGCAAAGGGCTGCACGTTCTGCAGGGGAGAGGTTGGAGTGTTTGAGAGGGGTGGAGAGGTTGAGGCGATTGATGTCTCGACGGCAGTTGGAGATGAAGAGGTCGAGGGAGGGTAGGAGGCCTTGGGGTGGTGTCCAGGAGGAGGGCTTGTGTTGGAGGCGGGAGAAGGGGTCAGTAGAGGGAGGGTTAGATTCGCGGTTGAAGAAGTAAGCGTGGAGGCAGAGGCGGCGGAAAAACTGCTCAATGTCCAAGCGTGAGCGGTATTCTGTACTACCTAACTATTCTAATCCTGTTTTCCAGCACTTGACTTTGTATGCCATGGCATCACAAGTGTACATCTAAATACATCTTAAAGGTTAAGAGGGTTTAAATTCCAAATTTCCACCACCCTCTGAAAATTTCGCTCCTCACATCCCTTCAAAATGTCCTGCCTTAAATCTATGCCCCCTGGTCATTGATCCGTCCACCAGCAGGAAAAGTTCCCAAACACCATGTCTGACACCCTCATGATTTTATGCATCCCCGTCAGTCTCCCTGTTCCAAGGAAAACAACCCCAGTCTATCAAATCTCTCATCATAACTAAAATTCTCCAGCCCAGGCAACATCTGGTAAATCACCTCTGCATCCTCTCCAGTGCAATCACATCCCATCTTTAATTTGAGAACTGCCCACAATACTCTAGATATTCAAGTACATGTGACAGTAAAATCAAACCAACATTTTATATAGTTCCAGCATCTCTACCCTACTCTTAAACTTTATGACTCAGCTCACAAAGGCAAGCATCCTGTATACTTTCTTAAACACTTTATTGATCTGTTCCACTACCTTAAGGGACCAGTGGACATGCACACCAAGGTCTTGCTGATCCTCAGTGCTTCCCAGAGTCCTACCAGTTATTCTGTGTCCAACTTTACAGTTCAAGAGTAAAATAAGAGTAATGCTAAGAAAGGATACCTATAAAGGATATTTCATGGATGAAGGGCTGTATTTTTTTTGCTATTTATATTAAGATCTTTTCAAATGTGTTTGTTTATGTCCAAGAGGGAAAGAAGGAAAACTCCCCTTTGCATAAAAAAACTTGAGCTCATTTGTTAAAAGTACATTGGCAGTGTTCAGTGCCTGACCTCCATGGTAACTAAATTAAAAGATTAAAACTTGTTGTCCATGAAATCAGGTTTCATTTTGGGATACGACTTGTCCCATGTTATTATGTGTTTGGATCATAACAAAGTGAGGGCTCATGGCAAGACAAAAATCCATTAAACAATCAAGTGGATGTACTGGAGAATTGCTATGAAGTATCTTGCACAGTTTGGACTTTCAGAAGGGTTTTGACTGTACTACAACTTAGAGTAGAAAATATAACAATGGATTAATCTTTGTTAAGGCCACACTGAAAAAGTTAGCTGATAAATTGAAGGTAGAAATAAAAGCATGATCTTGAAAGTATGTTACCCAGCATTATTAGTGGAAAGGAGGGAAATCTGAAATTGTTATGCCATTTCTAGAATTATGTAAGATTCAGATAGAAGTGAATAAAACTTGGAGTAGAGGAGAAAGCAAAGGGACAAATTGGGATAAAGAAAAAAATGAAGTGGAAAGGGTTAAGAATGAAAAGAAAAAAGTAAAGGAAAGAGAGGAGAAGTAAGAAAATAAGAAAGTTTGAATTGGAAAGAGAGCAGGAAGAGAAAGAAAGATCAGTGGAAAGGGAAATGGATTTTAAAAAGCTTGAACTCTAAAGAGATAGAAAAATCAGATAATATGACTTATCTGCATAAAAACTTAGAATAAAGGAAGAAAGAAGAGGCAGTAATTCAGAGGATAACTGTCATTCCAATGAGGGATTTGATTTAATGAGAATCTGTGTTTAATGCCAACATTTACAAAAGATGGGGTGAAAAGATATTTTTCCTCGTTTGAAAAGATAGCTAGGAAGGTGAAGTAGTCAAAAGATATTTGGACCTTAATATTACAGTGTCCTGGTACATACAACTTTGAATCTGTGCAACTGTGTGTCAGAGAGCAATCAGAAGAACATGAAGCTGCTAAAGGCCAATACTTAATGCAATAAGCTTTACCCTGTGCTTATCAATTAACATTTAGGACTTCAAGAAATAAACCTAATCAGACATCTGTAGACTTTGCAAGAGAAAATGAAACATACTGTGGAGTCAATGGCCTTGACTACTGAAGTTAGAGAGAAATAATGATCAGAGGAGAATTCTGAAATAGTATGCCAATAACCCTTAAGACTTAGATGAGCACCTGATCCGAGAAGTGGCAGTTCTGGCAGATACCGATGATCTGTATCACTTGTGGGGAAATGTTCACATGGGAATCAGTAAGGAAATTGCAGGAATAGAAAATTTGGGGTCGGAAAAAGAATTAGTTCTATGTAGCAAATAAAAGAATACCAAAATAATGGAGAAAGGCTAGCACCTAAAATTGATATAAAGAAAGTAATATTCTTCCATTGTAATATGACTGGATATACTAAAGTTAATTATTGGAACTTAAACAGGAGACCTATTTGAGTAGTATGATCACCCAAGGAACACTCAGAAAAGGGCATGTCAGGACAGGATATGGGTACTAAAATTCTAGCAGTGGTACAAGTGGACCGTGTAACCTCAGAACCTACTAGGAAGGGAGAGATGGTTCAGTACAGTCAAGCAAATACTCCTTCGATTATTGATAAAGAGAATCAGATGACTGGGGATTCTAAATATTTTTATCTCAAAATTTCTTTATTGGTTTGTGTCCTTGAATAAAGAATAAAGATATTGAGAGACTCTGTAGCAAGTCTGATGCTGGCTAATGATACAATTTGTCTTCCAGAAGGGCAAATTAAAGAAAAAATTAACAGAGTAAACTCAGACGTTACAAACTGGTCCTATTATGTAGAGTTGGATTAATAAGTAACTCGGTAAATCTGAGGTCGGATGAGTGCAAGAAATCCTTTTAGGAGGAATTAATTTTTATTTCCCTGAGGAATGACTTGTCAGGTTCAAAAATACTGTACTGTGCCAGGTGTTGGGTCAATCAGCAGAATAAAAGAAACTGAGTGTTGTGACTACATCTTTCTAAAGGACTAGAAAGAGGAAAAGTCAATAGAAAAGGGCAATAACGTGGAAATGTACTTATGTAACAGTTTTTAAAAATGTAATTGAAAAAAGAGGAGGTAAAGAGATTGAAACTTTAGCCCATCTTCTTTAAGGGACATGGCACACACATTCTTAATTGAAATAGTCGTGTGAAATAGTGTACTCAGAAATTTTTCAGAACCAGTGAGTGTTATTGATGAGGAAATGGAGACTACCTCAAACACCAGCTGTTGAAGAACAGTCAGTATCTCCTCCAGTATTAGTTCTATCTGAGTATTGCAACATGTTCCTCGTGACTCTCCAAATTCTAATCGCTGTTTATTTGCATATCAGGAAAACATGGGCTAAACTATTAAAACATTTCTATTGGCCAGGTTTACATAAGGATGTGTTGAAATGTTGCCACACATGCCAGGTCATGGGAAATTGCAATCAACAGTCAAACCTGCACCTTTAATTCTGATATCATGAGATGATAAATAGGAACAGAAGAAAGCCATGCAGCCTCTCAAGCATGCTTCACCATTCAATAGAATCATGGCTGATCCAACGTTCCTCATCCACTTTCCTGCCTTTTCCCCATACCCTACTGATAAATCTATCTCAGCCTTAAATATACACAGATTTTATATGAATATACTGTGCCCCATAACTGTCTGTGGTACGGGCTTCCAAAGACATTCAACTCGCAGAAAAAAAAATTCCTCCTTATTTCAGTCTTAAGTTGGCACCCCTTTATTCTGAGACTATACCCTTTGGGCCTAGACTCTAGCATGAGGGCAAACATCCTCTTAGCATTTACCCTGTTAAGCCCCTTGAGAATATGTTTCAATGAGATCACTTCTCATTCTTCTAAACTCCAGTGAGTAGAGTTCCCAACATGATTAGCCTTTGCTCATTAGACGATCCCTCCATACCAGGGACTATCCGGGTGAACCTTCTCTGAACTGTTGACAACACTCCAAATGTAGTCTCGCCAGTAACTTGGACAGTTGCAGTAAAACTTCCCTGCTCTTATACTCTGACCCCCGTCCCCCTTGAAATAAGGGCCAGCATTCCACTAGCCTTCCTAATTACCTGGTGCACCTGTGTGCTAGCTTTCTGTGTTTGTAAAATGAGAATTGCTCTTGAAGATACTTTTTCGTTTCTACAGGGAGATGCGATAAAGGTTTCTGTTATATTATTACTTTGAAAATTGGGAAAGGTAAATGGGATTTCGACTTTAGTTCCATGAGATAAGCTAATGTTTTTGGAAATGTAGGAAACCAATTTATTTCAGCAGGGAATCAAACAACATTTCCAAGAAATCATGTGATGAGACAAGCTATCTGGTGAGGTAATTGCTGAAGTGTTCTTCAATTCTAAGAAAAACAGGTGAAGAAGGGCACAAGTAGGTGCTGTTCAGAGAGAAAGGATCCATACCAGCAGAAGGCAGTTCAGTTTTTAGGGTCTCGGGCATTAGAGGTGGGAAAAAAAGTTTTAAGCTGTTTGAATTTGATGAATGTGCAGAAAGTCACCAAAAGAAAATGAATGCAACTTCATCAATTAAGTAGGAAATTGGAGTGAAGATACAATGGTTGAGCGTATATAGAGGATATAGTAGATGGGAGAAAGTTCTTTTTGCTTTTTAAGATTTTTTTTCAAATTGCAGAGATCTTTTTGTGTAAAAGTACATCGGCAGGCTCTTGTGAATATATTCAGTGGCTCACCACCATGGTAACTAATTTGTAGAAATAAAGCCCATGGTCTATCAGACCAAATCTGACTCTGGAATTTGACTGATCCAGAGATACCATCCGGCGATAGTAGCATATACTGCCTTGGCCATTAAATCCATCCATTTCATTTAAAAGCAAAAGTTGCCTGGAGATTTAAAGAGTTTTGGTCTTTAACCAAATAATTATGAGAGTTGAAATTGACAGGATGCTTGGTAACCAAAGGATACAGATTTAAGGTAACTGTCAAAAGAACCAAAAAGGAACATGATGTTTTAATGCAGCAAATAGTTATCATCTGGAGTGCATTGCTTGAAAAGAGTGGTGGAAGAAAGCCAGTCCAGTTATAACTTCCAAAAGAGGATTGGAGATGTACATTGAAAAGGAGAAAATGTGTTGTTATGGGGAAAGATCAGAGAAGTGGGGCTAACAGGGTAGTTGTTGAACAGTGCCAGGACAGGCAACTAGGGCCAAATGGCTGCCTTCTGTACTGTATGATTCTATTCTTACAGGTACGTTTCATGTACTTGTTTATGTAGTCAAACCCTGCAGTTGATTTACGTACTATTCACAAGTAATAATGAGATAAATGACCAGTTAATCTGTTTTTAAGGTATTGAAGGATAAATTTTAAGTGGAACACTGGGAGACCTCATTTATCTATATTGCCATAGGACCTTTGATGTCCATCTGACAGGTCTGTGGAGCCATGGTTTGACATGCTTTTTGAGAAGTGGCACTTAGTCCTGCAATCTGGACTTATGTTGTGTGCTTCAGTCCTTGAGCTCATGACCTCTATTTAAGGGCATGAATGCTGCCACTGATAGAAGATAATACTTGTTGCAATATCCAGAGAAAATATGGTGAAGCAGTTTTAAAAGAGGCATAAAAGACTAAAAGTCAAAAACTGAAATTGTTGGAGAAACTCAGCAGGTCTGGCAGCAGCTTGGAAAGAAAACAGAGTTAATGTTTCGAGTCCAGTGACTCTTCTTCAGATCCTGCTGAGTATCTCCAGGAAATTCTGTTATTGTTTGTTCCAGAATTCTAGCAGCCACAGTTCTTTGTTATCTTATAAAGTAAAAGTCAATATTTGTTGTTAGTGACTGTAAAATCTGAGTTGTGGTCACAGTAGGTGAAATAAACTGGAGCCAGTACACAGAATATAGGACTCTGTTGTCCAATTTAATGTGGAAGACCTATATTTTTTTCATAAAGCTTCTAAAACTTAGAATTTGCACTCTTGACACAGAGTGGCCCCATACAAGTATATGAAATGCTATAACTAAACGAAAAAAAGACAATCCCAAAGTTTTAATCCAGAGTTCCAATAATATAGAACCAGAAAATTCAATGGATATATGGAGAAAGCAAATTTGGAACACGCAGAGAAAATGTCATTTATAGTGCTAAATATTTGGAGTAAATTACCAAGAAAGATAATTGGCGTAAACTTCAGGGTTATGCAAGAAGCAGTTGAACTGCCATAAGTAAATCAGTGGCATTTCACAGACTAAAAATCCTGTCCTTGTTACTGATTTGTTTAAATGTTTATTACATACACAGTGTCAGCTAATTAAGCCAAATATAAATATACATTAAGGTCTTTGATATTCCTTTTCTCTTTAGAGAAATGGCACCCACCTGGAACATATCTTGTACTTCCACTAGCCATAATAATGGGTGGGGTTGGATCAGTTTTTTTTTGTTAAATAGAACTTTACATTCTGCGAAATTTATTTCTATTACCCTTTTTGCAATTGTCTTTAAAGTTACATAATGAAAGATTTGTTAACTTTTGAGTTTCTTCTTTCTTGGCATTACAGCATACAATCAGAGCATTGGCACTACGAGTTTTAAAGGAAATTTTAAAGCACCAGCCAGAAAGATTCAAAAATTATGCAGAACTTACTATCATAAGGACGTTAGAAGCTCACAAAGATCCTCAAAAAGAGGTTGGTTGTTCACTTTCTTTCTTGGAAGCTGAAGGAAAAGCCAATTTAATATGTATTAATGTTTTTCTGCAAGCATTTTTGTAACTGATCATTGAGCAAAAGGTGTTTACAACTGCATTGATAACCTACAATCTTTAAAATATTCTTTTGCAGAACACATCAAATGGTTGGGCAATATTTTTATTAATCCAAACAAGAACGTTAGGAGAGCACAGTCCTTAAAGTGGAAATCTTGGAAATGACAGCAGTTATAAATGCACAAAAAAAATTGTAATTTTTTATACTACTAACTGTAGAGTTGTTTTTGGTTCACCTTGAATTTGCTGAATGGATTCTTTGGTCTCTGAACATTTTTAAATTAGCTGAAATTCATGCATTAATGAAAATGGTGATACTGTAGTGGGACATGCAGAAAATTGCATACTTTATCACCTAGAACTGCCCAAGTCACTAAAAACAAATGTTGATGCTGATTCTTTTTGAGCCACGTCTGTGTGCATGTTCTGATTGACATGAAGTCCTGTTCACCTATCCCTTGTATTTACTGACTTACATTATCTCCCACTGAAGCATTTGCATTTTTCATACTTGTTTGAAAAGTCTTCCATGGACATGCATCTTTCTATCTCTGTAATCTCCAACCTCTGTACACTCTCAAAAACTCTCAATTCAGCAACAGAAAGCAGAAGCGCATGACAAAAGCATCCCTCACTTTAAACACCCTAACTCTTGTACTGCAACTGCAGCTGTGCGGGAAATGCTCCCCCTGGTGTTGTGCCACAATACCACTGACGCATGAAAAAGGCGCGAAACTCCAAAAGCTTGTGTCTTCAAACAAACCTTTTGGACTGTAACCTGGTGTTGTGTGATTTTTGACCTTGCCACAAATAAACACAGCCTAATCTAAATTAGAGTGATAATATTCTGATCAATTTCATTTATGCTGATTCTTATTGAGCCATGTCTGCGTGCATGTTCTTATTAACATGAAGTCCTGTTCACCTGTCCCTTGTATTTACTGACTTACATTATCTCCCACTGAAGCAAAGTTTTGTGCAATTGCTTTGTCTGCCCAAAACATGTTAAAGGCAATTTAAGCTATGCCTTTGTAATTGGTGCTATGTTCATAAGTAATAAGGGGTAGACCATGCTGCTCATTGAGCTTAATTTGCCATTCATGACTGATCTGTTAATGTCTCTGGACTACTAATTCAGAAATGCCTAATGCCTTGGGGCATGCACTTGAATCATATCACAGTAGCTGGAAAAATTCAAATCTGGAATTAGAAGCCATTCCTAGTAATCGTGAATTTGAACTGTCGTCACTTATCATTAAAACCTCACATGGTTCATTAATATTACAAAGAACAAAGAGAACAAAGAAAACTTACAGCCCAGGAACAGGCCCTTCGGCCCTCCAAGCCTGTACCGATCCAAATCCACTGTCTAAACCTATCGCCCAATTCCTAAGGATCTGTATCCCTCTGTTCCCCACCTACTCATGCATCTGTCCAGACGCAGTTTAAATGAATCTACCGTGCCTGCCTCTACTACCTCGGCTGGCAACGCGTTCCAGGCACCTACCACCCTCTGTGTAAAGTACTTTCCCCGTGTATCCCCCTTAAACTTTTCTCCTCTCACCTTGAACGCGTGACCCCTCGTTATTGAATCCCTCACCCTGGGAAAAAGCTTATCTCTATCAACCCTGTCTATACCCTTCATGATTTTGAAGACCTCAATCAGGTCCCCCCTCAATCTCCTTTTTTCTAATGAAAACAATCCTATTCTTTAGGAGCCTGCTGTCCTTCCATGGTCTGGCTTTAATGGGACTTCAAAGCCACAGCAATGTGGTTGAATCTGAAATGGCCCTCTAAATCTTTGTTGTATCAAACCCCTACAAAGCAAAAAGAATTTAATTGGCTGGATCACCTAACATTCAGCTAGGCACTGGAATCAATAATAGACCCAGTCATATCCATCCTGCAAATTACCCTGTTCACTTCTGAAAGCTGGTGGCAAAAGTGAGAGTGCTGGACCCCATAACGTCTCCTGACATCAGGTCAAACCCCCACATGCTAATTTTACCCTAAGCAATATTTTACAAGATTCTCAAAATACATAAATAATAGAACTGACCCTCTTTCACTGTTTCAGACTCACATATTTTACCAGACAGTGCAGATAATATCACAGCATATATATTTAAATTATGTAACTGCAAAATAGTAAATGTATAGATTATGCATTCAACTTTTTAAATAATGGTTTATATTCATCACATGAAGATGGAATGATATGTTTCAAAACATGGGTCTAAATCCCACCCTGGCAGATGATGAAATTTGAATTCAACAAAAAAAAATCTGAAATTAAATGTTTGTCAAAAGGCAACCATACAACCACTCTCAGTTGTTGTAAAAAAAATCTGTTCACTAATGCCCTTTCGTAAGGAAAACTGCAAAACTTACCTGATCTTACATGTGACTCCAGACCACTTACAGTTAACTTCTGTTTGAAAAGGCTTGCAAGCTGCTCGATTGTATCAAACTTTTCCCCACACCACTATAGTATTGTTACAGTCCAAAGATTGAAGTGGTTCTGAACAACAACTCACCACCATCTTCTCCAGGGCAATCAGGGTTGGGTAGTTAATGCTGGTCTATGTAGCTAATCTAGCATGAACGATTAAGAAAAAGTCATGTTCATTTAATTACAAAGTATTTCACACGCATTTTCAAGATTTTCTTTGTCTAATAAGTTATTACATGCCCATATATATTGTTACCTCTGACAATTACTTGATGCACAGTGGAATACAGTTATTTTATTACTTGTCAAATATTTTCTATAAATGTAGTATCTTAATAACCAATGCAAAAATCTTGTATATGGTCACACAAGTTGCTAAGGTCACAAGTTCAATGAATAGATTCAGAGAATGGTGACATGCCTAGATTGTTCATGATGTATTAACATAATGTAAACATGTACAGCTTACCTAAGTGACTCATAAGTAGGTAAATGTATAATGTCCATTAAGTACATGGATGTAGAGTCCTGACAAAGGGTTTCAGCCCAAAATTTTGACTTTGCTCCTCCTTGGATGCTGTCTGACCTACTGTGTTTTTCCAGCCTCACATCTATTGACTCTGGCTTTCAGCCTCTGCAGTTCTTCCTGTCTCCAAGGGGTCCCGTACTACTGCCAATTACAAGCCTGCTTCCACTCATCCAAAAACACACTGGGATTACCAAAATCTGTGTGCTACTAAATTGACCTTGCTGACAATCTCATAAATAGGGCCCAAACTATTTGATCACTATCATAATAGAGCGTCAGATCTATCTTGTAGGTTTTTTTTGCAGCAATAAAACAGTCTAACAAACACAGGATAATGGCTGTCCCAATCTAATCATTGCTTGCTGATTATTGTGCATCGTCACTAAAGAGACTAAGGCTGCCACACTCCATTCTGAAATGCACCCAGTCTATCTCAACTTACCCTGAAAAAGTAAGGAATCTCAAAAGTTTCAACAACATATGAAGTTAAGTATTTCATGTTCTTACTTTACAAGACCAGAATGCTTGTATTTTCTACTAACATGATGCTGTTGTTAAAA
The DNA here is from genome assembly GCA_024137785.1 of Ginglymostoma cirratum. Taxonomy (NCBI): domain Eukaryota; kingdom Metazoa; phylum Chordata; class Chondrichthyes; order Orectolobiformes; family Ginglymostomatidae; genus Ginglymostoma; species Ginglymostoma cirratum. The sequence continues at coordinate 18,909,225 of JAHRHZ010000077.1, read as the reverse complement.
AAATTGTTCTGCCCACCACACAAAAGAGTAATTTGAATGTCAGTGCCACTGCAGTGCGGTACACGGGCTGTTCATCCCAACAACTGGCAGATGCATTAAACAGCACATCCCCTCAGTTGTCCATAACAGGTAAAATACTGACTGTACTCAGTCAGCCTGTCTTTGCAAAACTCAGAATGCACTGTTTTAAAAATTTGTTCATAGAGTGTATGCATTGGTGGCTAGGCAAGCATTTATTGCCTGTCCATAAGCACCCTTGAGAAAAGCAGCAGTGAACTGCCTTCTTGAACCACTGCAGTCCATGAGGGAGTCCTGTGCTGCATCAGGCTGTCACAGTAATATGTTAACACGAGGAAAATAGTTTGAAGAACTAATATATTACAAAATGTTGAAAAATGTCTCTTAAAATATTTAATGTTAAAATTATACTTTAAATAAGATTTGGCCTCTTTATGAACCTTTTTATTATGATTGAGTAGTAGAATTGATCTGCCCAGCTGGACATGTAGCACTGATCTTTGTGTTTTTGGGATATAGTTAAATACAAAATGTGACAATTGTTTTAAGAAGCAGTAAGTCTGTCCAATAAAACTCATTGGAATCATAGTATGAGACCTCAACATGATTATTGTAATAGCAGCTAAATTATCTAGAGAACAGTTGAATAAAGGCAGAGTGAACAAGGGACAATCAAGAGGCAAAATAAACAGTTATCACACACCAAATGGCTGCCAACTTAACAATGGAATAGTGCAACCTGCCAAGTCATTAGAATAAGAGTATCCAGCACAAGAGGAATCTATAGAAGCAAAGAAACAACATGCTGCCCATTGACAGGAACATTATTACGAATCGGGACAGCTTTCAATTTTTCCAGGGCTTTATACCCATTTCTCACTGATTTTCTCCCCTCATTTCTATACTGATGAAAACAAACTTATGCTCACTGAGATGCGTTGTGGAATTCTAACATCTGGGTATTATTTCATTAGGTGGTAAGAGCTGCTGAAGAAGCTGCTACAGCCCTGGCTACATCCATCAACCCTGAACAGTGTATTAAAGTGCTTTGTCCTATTATCCAGACTGCAGAATGTCCAATCAACCTGGCAGCCATTAAGATGCAAACCAAGATCATAGAGAGAGTCCATAAGGAGACTCTGAATCAATTGTTGCCTGAAATTATTCCTGGTCTGTTAATGGTATGTAGCAATCATTAGTTTGCAAATATAAATAATTCATACTTAGACTCAGTACATTAACTTAAATCACCATAGATAAATCAATTATAATTGTTAAATTGAATCATGGATTTTCAAAGTTAATGCTCTGAAACCTTTTCGATGTGAAGTAATCAGAAAATTTTGATAAGTTTGTAGGTTGAATCTAACCTAGAATTGGACAATTTGAAAAAAGTGTGTTGGATATGTGTTTCTATTTAATTGAGCTGTATTCCCTCCATCTTTATTAAAGTTGATATATTTCTGTCTTCCGTTCCGAAGGCACTTTGTTATGCTCATCCTTGTTCAGCAATCCTGCCTCCCTCTTACCAGGTATCCCTTTTTCCACTGCTCCATCTTCTCCATTTCCTTTATGCATGCCCCCCTCTTCCTGCACCCAGGTGTCATTATGTTTCCACCCTCTAACACAAATTAAACTGAAGCTGGCACTCAGTTGTTTAGTGATATTTAATCATGCAAGGGATTTACATTATTGTGGCATTTTGGTAAAATTCAAGAAAGTTCAACTATCAGCATTTCCACAATTTCAAGAATCAAAAGAAGAAGAGAAATTGAAAATAAATTGAGAAAACTGGAATTTCTCAATAAGTCAGGCAACATTTGCTCACTGCATGTGCTATATTTTTACCTCCTGCTGGAACCAGAATCAAAAATGGGTGGGAGCTCAAAATCACCCAGTCAGCTGATCTGTCAGCTCTCTGCCTCCATTTCCACCTCTAACCTTTTCGTAGATGTAATTTTGATGTGTGTGGGGTGTAGGAAGTGCAATGAGAATGACAGGGTTACCCACCTGAGCATAGCTGGTAGCCAATATGGCCAGTCTGTGGTCATTTATGGTCAATTAAAGGAGGCCAACTGCGATTATCCTGTCAGCGGTAAGAACAAGTCACCATATGCAGAGGTCCATAAACACTCCCCCAGTCACTTGACGTCCACAAGCCACCACCACATATACAAAGACACACCATCTGATAGCCTAGCTACAAACCAATCTTTCAATGTAAGCCTTAGGAAAGTTGGAGAGAAAGTCAACTTCCATTTGAGGGTATCCTCCATTATTTACATTCTTCTTCCAAAGTGGAAGAAGTGCAAGCATTAAAAATCTACTTGCTGTCTTTAATTGTACATCTCTGACCACTAATTAGTTGCTTCAGGAAAATTCACACAATCCTGGCTCTGACCCACATGCCAGTTTGCTGATTTCTTGCAGATTTGTGAAATAAAAGTTCTGTTCTGATTCCAGATTGAAAAGATCCAGGGACTACAGCAGGAACTGACCTCTCACTTCTCTTTCTTGCTCACAGTAACTCCTATCCTTTTTGAACTAAATTCATGACACATCGTTGAAATCCATGGCAAGGAAAGGTGCATAAATGTGAACTCTAGTGTAATGTTTTCTCTATTGTGTTTTCCTCTTCATTGACCACTTGAGAGATTATTTCACACACCAGCAGTAAGTTTTTAAAAACCTTCAGAGAACCGCAGGTCCCATTTTGAGAGCTTAAGATAGATGGACTATGTTAACTACTCTGTGGTTCTAGTTTTTAACTCTTCACTGTTGAACCGTTGGATTACCCATAGTTCATATTTTGTTCTATTTAAATCTGCAGTAGCAGTTATTTGAATTTATAGTTTTATGTGATGTTGTGATGAATATCTTCTTGAATTGGGGAAAGGATGTTATGATTTGGATGTTCTCCCAATGCATTTGATTGTGTTTACAACCAAAGGGAAGTAAGAGGGGAAAAGAGTGTGTGTAAGAAAACAAAAAAGGGCACATTCAGTACTTTTCAAGAGTAAAAAGGTTGTTAAAAGGAAGGATGGGACCACTTTGGAAACAAACTAGCCGTCCAAAGAGCTTGGCTGAGCTGCTACAAGTACTTTGCAGTCATATTCACAAAAGAAGAGAATGCTGCCATTGTAGCAGTGAAAGGGGAGATAGTAGATAAATTGTGAGGACTGAAATGGATGAGGAGTTTTTCAAAGGTTAGTAGCACTCAAATAGAAAATGTCACTTGGACAAATTAGGCTGTATCCTAGTTTGTTGAAGGAAATAAAAGTGGAAATGATGGTGGCTATGGTCATCGGCATTCAAAGCTCCTTGAATGTAGAATTGATTCTAGAAAACAGGAGGATAAAAAAAGTGTTATATTAGTTAAAAAGGGGAAAGAGCAATAAACACTGCAACTATATTAAACTAACCTAATGCAAATAGCGGGGAACGTTTTGCGGATTAAAACATGCAACAAAATTAATTTTCACTAAGAAAATATGTTAATAAATAACATCCAGAATGGGTTCAACAAACTCGGCATGTTGATAAGAGTGTAGCAGCGTATATGCGTTTTCATGAGGTATTTGATGAAGTGTCAGATAACAGACCTATTAGTAAAACTGATGTTCATGCATTTAAAGGGCTATTGGCAGAGGGGATAGTAAATTTACGAAGAAACAGAAGACAGTAGCAGTGAACATAGAACATGCTGGAGAAACTCTGCAAACAAGCAAGCTTCTATAACATAAGAAACAAAGAGTGAAGAGTCAGAGGTCTAAAACATTGGGCAGAATTTCTCCTGTCCCAGGGTCATGAGCTTGGAGATGAAGAGGGCTATAGGAAAATAGCAGAGAGCCATGTCTTTACACTTTGCCATGCATTCCCACCCTGAGGAACTTTGTTTTTTGTTCATAGATGTTATTATTGCCAAGTCAGAATTCGTTGCCCATCTCTAATTACCCTGGAAAAGTTGGTGGTGAATTACCTTCTTGAACTACTGCATTCCTCAGGGTGAAAGTACTGCTCAGTACTAGTAGGAAGGGAGTTCTGGGATGTTAATCCAGGAATCTTGAAAGAATTCTGATATGGATTCAAGTCGGTGTTTGGCTTGGTTGAGAACTTGCAGTGTTTGTGTTCCCATGTATATGCTTCCCTTGTCCTTCTAAGTGCTAGAGATCGTTGATATGGAAGGTGCTGATGAAACAGTGCATTTTGTAGATGGTACACACTACGGCCATCATATATGTGCATTGTGAAGAGAGTGAATATTGAAGGTATTAGATGGAGTGCCAGTGAAACTGGTTGCTTTGCCCTGGATGATGTCAAGCTTCTTCAATGTTGTTGGAGCCGCACACACCAAGGCAAGCACAGATTATTCCACCACACATCTGATTGAAGAAGAAGGTGAATCACTCATCACAGAAATTCCAGCTTTTGAAGTCACAATATTTCCAATACCTGATCCAGCTCAGTTTCTAATCAGTGGTAAGCCCAAGGATGTTGATTGTGGGGGCATTAGGTGATAATGTCATTAAATACTGAGGGGCATTTAGAGTCAGTCTTTGAGATTATCATTCTTGGCACTTCTGTAATGTGAATTCCTTGCCAGTTATCAGCCTGTGCTGAACAAAGTGCCATCATGAGCAAACATCCCCACTTCTTAACCTTATGATGGAGGGTAGGTCATTGACAAAGTGTCTAAAGATTTTTCAGCCTAGGATTCGACCTCAAGGAATATGTAAGGGCTTTACCGGGGCAGAAGTAGTGTCCATAACTCTAAGCCAGAAGGCCCGACTTTAAGCCCAATCTGTTCCAGAGGTGTGTAATAACATCTCTAAACAGATTGATTAGAAAACATCTACCCTGAGGAACACTTGCAGTGATGTCCTGAGACCGAGGTGATTGACCCCCCACAACCGTAACCATCTTCCTTTTGAGTTAGGTATGACACCAATCAGCGGAGAGTTTTCCCCTGATAGTCATTGACACCAGGTTGGATTTGCCCTGCTTTTCATGGATAGGACTTGCCAGTGTTATAATTGTACTGGAAAAGTTTGGCTAGGACGTAGCTAGTTCTGGAGCACAGATATTTGATACAATTATCAGAATGATGTTAGTGCCCATAACCTTTACATTATCTAGTATCTTCAGCTATTTCTTGGAGTGAGGAATATGCCAGGCCATGAGGTTGCAGATTGTGTTTAAGTACAGTTCTACAGCTGTTGATGGCCCACAGCACCACCTAGATGCCCAGTCTTGAGTTGCTAGATCTGCTCAAAGTCTGTCCTATTTGGCATTGTGATAGTGCCAAACAACCCAACGGAGGGTTTTAACTCACTCAGAGTTAGTAAGAATTGCCAGTGCTGGAGTCAGAGATAACACAGTGTGGAGCTGGAGGAACACCGCAGGACAGGTAGCATCAAAGGAGCAGAAAAGTTGACATTGGGTCGGGACTCTTCTTCTCCCGATTTCTTTCAGATTTTCAGATGACGCTTTCCTGCTCCTCTGATGCTGCCTGTGCTGCAGTGTTCCTCCAGCTCCACACTGTTACCAATGGAGGGTTTTCTCAATGTGAAGACAGGACTTCATCTCCATGAGGATTGAATGGCAGTCACTCTTAACTGAACTATCATGGACAGATGAAGCTGTGAGAGAGAATGCTCGGGAAGAGGTTGCGTACATTTTTCCCTACTTGTTGGTTCATTCACCAACTACCAAAGATACAGTATAGCAGCTATGTCCTTCACGACTCAACCAGCTCAGTCAGTAGTGGTGTTTCTGGGCCATTTTTCAGTGTCCTTCAGTGCTTCCTCCAAATTGTCTTCAACATGATGATGGAGATACAAGTGGAGCCTCCTTCTGGTTGCCCATATTAGGACTACTTCTTGCTGATATGTATCTATGATGTGAATTTCGGAATATGTATAATAACTTCAAAATTTTCAGATGACAAACCCTGAAATACGACAAAAATAAGCAGACTTGAGAAGAGCAGATAAACTAGTTAAATGAACACATGCCAGATTAAATTTAATGTATCAAAATGTGTAATGATACATTTTGGAAAAAGGCACGAGAGACTCAGAAAACAAAAGCATACAATTTCAGAGCAGCTTCAGGGATATTAACAGTTCAGGACAAGTTAACCCTTTTAAGCGAAGAGTCCTGAGCTTTGTAAATAGAGACACAGAGTACAAAATAAAGGAAGTTATGTTGAAATAAAGCAATGGTCAGGCCCTACCTGGAGTACTGTGACCAATACTGCACACAAAGGAAATTTACTAGAATGGTACCAGCAATCAGGAATTGCAGTTCTGAAAAAGAGGTTAGAGAAGCTGGGGTTGCTGTGCTGAGAGCAGAAAAGGCCAGGGGAGATCTTAATAGAGGTACTGAAAATCATGAAAGGTTTTGAAAGAGTACGTAAGGAAAAACCTTTTACAATGGCAGAAGTGCCAATCACCAGAAAACTGATTTAAACTAATCAGCAAAAGAACCAGAACAAAGCAATTTCCTATTCCGTGACTTATAATGTGGAAAAAATGGTGGAACTGGTTCAATGGTAACTTTCAAAAGGGAGTTGGATATAAAGTGAAAAGGAGAGAGTAGGGTAACGGGACTAATGGGATAACTGTTTCAAATGGCCAGGGCTCTCATATACGCTCAAAAGCCTATTTTTGTGTTGTCTCTTTAAACAAAATGTCTTCAGAAGTTTGACCAAGCTTCGTCTGAGCAGAAACATGTATCATTTTCGTGCTGTGACAAAATAGGAAGCCCAACAGCTGTTGCCTTTAATCGTCAATTTACAAGAGGCTAGATAGGATTTGCTTCATTTTCTCCAACATCCTGAGAAATGATAAGTATTTGACCATATGTGCTTCCAGACAGTGCCCACCCCAATTCCTCTGAAGACATCTACACAGTTGATTCAGCCAATAGTGTTAACAAATTCTGTCTGTCTATTCAGGTACTTATAAAAGTTGAATCCATTCTCTTTCAGATTGGCATGAGTCTACAAATCACATTTATTGAAAGTATTTTTGCTTTCAAAGATGGTATGAACTAGAGCCAAGCTTCAGTGTTCTGGCTAATCTACAGATCAGAATGCCTTGAAATCGGCTTGTACACAGCTAGGCTCTGCTGTTCTTTTGACTGAGATTCCCACATGTGTTTTGACTGAACCTGCATAGGTTCATTATCTCATGCGGCCCATAGTCTTTCTGAGAAAAAGTTGAGGAAACTTTCAATTTTGACAGGAAGTGAATTCTGTGGAAACAAATCTCCTGTATGAGTTAAATTATCCTGTCAAGTTGCATTAACTTGTTTTGTATTCCCTTGAGTATAGGAGATTGGAACTTGATCTAATCAAGGAATTCAAAATGATACAGGACTTTGAGGGAAGATATTGAAAAAGTATACCCTCTGGTACCAGAATCCAGAGCCAGAGTACAAGTCAAAATCAGAGGTTATCAAGGAGCGAAATTAAAGTGCTCTTCTTATGAATGGATAGTAGAGGCCTGACATTCTGTCCCTCAAAAGCCTGCAGATTAGAAGGCTTCCTAAACTTGGGTCATGGGTTCTATGGCAACAGTGGCCAACCCTTCTCTCCTAGGTCTTCGCTATCCCCACTGCTCACTGAAGGGTCGTGATAATTTTAAACCCTCAAATTGTGACCACTGTGGGAAAATGTTTAGGAAGCATTATTGGATTGAATATTGGGTCAACTGAAAATTTCAAGATTTTAAAGATTTTTTTATTGGATGAATGTATCAAACAATATGTCATAGATCATTCTAAAAGGCTAATATACTTTATGACAGTAGGGTCTAAGAATAAAAACCAAAACAACTGCAGAAGCTGTAAATCATAAACAAAAACAGAAGTTGGAAGAAAACCTCAGCAGGTCTGGCAGCATCTGTGAAGGAAAATTAAAGTTAACATGTGCTGAGGAAGGGTCACCAGACCCAAAACGTTAACTTTGATTTCTCTTCACACATGCTGCCAGACCTGCTGAGCTTTATCTCCAACTTCTGTTTCTGTTAGGACCTAAGAATAATTGGTATAATTCTCATATCTTTTCAGGGTTATGACAATACAGAGAGCAGTGTTCGGAAAGCCAGTGTATTTTGCCTTGTAGCCATCTATTCAGTTATTGGTGAAGATCTTAAACCCCACCTTGGTCAACTCACTGGTAGTAAGGTAAACTTTTATCTTTGCACTTTTTTTCTAAAGCTTTACTTTGTTATTACTTAAATTGGAAACAGTTTTCTGTACTCAATGATGTAGCTACATGCAACATCAGCAATTCAAGCCAAGTAATCTACTGCAATTTATATAATTTTCTTTAAAATGTGTGGTAACCTTTCAGGCTGACATTTGGTGGATGATATTGGCAAAATAAAACTCAAGAAGTTGAAAGCATGCATAAAGCAAAAGTCACAACTTATCTTTCTTCATATTCCTTGGTTGTAAATTCAAATTTCTACGTCTGTATGCAGTTTACCAACCTCATGGATTCCAGCATCCCCATTTATGATGGAATCTGTACACACAGGTGTCATAAGATATTTACAGTCCTATGCTCCATTTTAGGTACTGCAATGTGACACATTTACATCGGCAGTTTCTATTATGAGTGTGAATGAAGGAATTCATAATGTAATTATTTCAGCATTTATTGGACCAATTACTTCTGTATAGAAGAACGAGGTGATCTAAATAGTGGTTATAGAGATTTTGAGGGGAATGTGGAATGCCCTACCTGAAATGATGGTACAGATAGAAACCCCAAAGTTTGAAAAGTACTTAGACATGTATTTGAAGTTCCATAATCTACAAGGCTAGAGACAAAAATCTAGTAACTGAATGGTTCTTCTTTGGCTTACACATACATCATGAACCAAATGACCTGCTGCTGTGCATATAAATTTCCAAAGCTGTCTAAATTACATGGCTGAACGAATAAACACTTGAACCCAACTCCTGGACGTGTGTTGAAAAGCATTGTATTCTTTTAGGAAATCCAGTCAGACAGTGCGGTGATTCTAATGCTGAATTAACACCTATAAATTGAATTCAACAAACTTGGTAATTTGTAGGTTAGTATCTGAAAAGAATATATGTTTTTGGTCGGAGAAAGTCCTATACAGTCTGGCCTATGTGTTACAATAAAAGAAAGAGAATTTTTATTTGCTAACCCTGAGAGAAATAATGTAAAAATGAAATAGTAAAAATAATAATAATAAAAATAATAAAAGTAAAATAAAAAATAAAACACACACAAACATAGATACAAATTTTAAAAAGGGAGAGGGGCTACTGTGCAAACACAGTAAATGCTGGAGAAATTCAGCAGGTCTGGCAGCATCTGGAGAATGAATTAACATTTTGAGTCTGATAGGTTGAGTCCAAGTTGACTTCTTCAAAACACCTTTGAAGGAGAGTTGTTTCAGACTCGAAATATTAATTCTGTTCAATAGAGTAGATTGATCATTATGATTGTTTTATACTTTAAATCCATTTAATAACAATCTACATGAGCATAGAGGATTCCAGGTGGTAATTCATGACCCACATTGGTTGCAATGCCATGTTTGTTAGAAAGTAATATAATGTTACTATAATATGTACAGTTAACTTATATCACTGAAGCAAGGTAATAATGTGCCGGAAATATTTGAGCTTCGTGTGTTATATGAAGTATTTAAACAAAACTTTTGTGGCCCTTGTGAAATAATTTGAATGCTTATCATCTTAACAGCCTCCATCTTTGTGAATTCCATTCCTTATTTTATTCTTAATTTGTGACGTTTGGAATAGTTACACAATGTGAAATGTTTATTATCTTATACAAATACTTAAAAGCCATATTCATATCTCCATATTCCAGTTGGTTATATTACTAGAACCTATTCATTTTATGATTTATTGGCTCATGGTTTTTCCACTGAATCCATGATTTTTGCTGTTGGTCTGCATATCGTATTTGCAGTCCTGTTTAAATCCCATATATTAAAAAAGTAACATGCTTAAATTTGTTTTGTGTTTCAGATGAAATTGTTAAACTTGTACATTAAACGTGCACAAACTGGCTCCGGCACAAGTGGCTCAGCGTCAGATCTCACTGGTCAAAGCTAGAGATAGCAGCTTTTTAAAATGGGTCTAATGGGAACAGAACAACCAGTTTTTCAAGATTAGACTCTTCTTTGGAACTTGATTCATCAGACCTGTATACAACAAATGACTTCCCTCAGCCTGCATGTGACTGTTGCACCAGAATTTATTCCAGATCAGAGGAAACAGTATTAGTCAATTCAGATAAAACTCAAATCAATTCTTCTCACTCAGACTCCTCTGTGTTTCTTCTAATTAATGTTTACCAGTGTTACAGTTATATAAATAAAATGCTAATTATGATTAAAAAGGAATGCTTTAAGCTTCAGAAAAGTGTTTTTGCTACTAAAGCAGCATTACAATTTCCTTTTACTTCATAATTTACTTCTGGTTAGGTATCAAAAATCATTGGTAAAGGATACGCCTCCAGTAAGTCAGACCAGAACCAGATTGAAGCAGTAACAAACTGCCTTGTTTTGGGTGCATGCTGTCATAACAAAACTTTAGGGATTGTAACTTAATGTTTGTGCAAGGGCTGGGGCTAGAATTGTCTGGTTTTGCCAGTGTCATTTGTCTGTTCACTGATTTACTCTGTTGTTCGCTCAATAAAAGTAATGCAAGTTAAACTGAAGAAAGCTACAAGAGCTGAGTATTCCTGAGCAGCAGCGAGTCATCTCTGTGTCCTGTTTCTCAGTAGTAGGTTAATGTGGATAGGTACAAGTTGCGTGAGATTTGTACCTTTACAAAATGGACACGTGTCATCATCCCTTCTTCAAACAGGGTGCATCGGAGTGGAGTGCTCTACACAAGCACACTCAGTATGTAACTTGTTTATATTTAGTATGTGTTTCTAAATTTCTCGTTAAATGAACACATTCATCAGGTAGAAAAGCCTACGTGGCAAGTTTTGCCTCAGCAGTAACTTTAAATAAGTAGACGACAATTGTGATGATGCTACTGACCTACTAGTCTGTGATGGCTTTGTTTAAATATTCCAGGAAGCTTAACATCAATTGCTAATATATGTATACAGTAAATTAAGGTCATAAAATATTGACAGTGCCCATTTGGGAAAACGATAAAGATGGATCACTGTGGAGATGTCAGCACCTTACATTAGTGTTCTCTCTACCTCTAATTGCAAATTGATATTCTTTCATCCTATTATTGTAACTTTCTCTTTTAAAAAAAAAGGTCTACTACTTTTACCTGGTTGAGTAATGACTAACATTCAATGATATGTCCTAAGTCGATACTGGAAATAGTTTTGTTGCCAGTTGTTCTGTGATGGTGATGCTCGTGGAGCTGGATTTGTAAAGTCCAAAACTAAAGTGAAGGCATCTGGTAAAATTGAATCTCACTGGGAAAGCAAAACATGATCAGACTGTTGTTTTGCTGCTGTTAGGGAGTTGCCTTTTTTTTTGTTTAATGAAAAATTTGTAGAAATGTATTTAAAGATTTTAAGCAAATCTGTTACTGGCTTTTTTAGCACCTACATCAAGGATATAGTGTTACGTGAATAGTAAGTTGGTTTACACTGTATTATTTGATGTATTTATAGTTATGTGCTTTCAAATGTGCATACACTGGCAATAAACTGTATATAACATTATTATCTTGCTCGTGAGTCACAAAAGTTGATTCTTTTGCCATAATCTTTGTGACATTTTACAAAAGATTACAAGAGTTTGACAGATAAAGCCTAAAAAAATGTACAAAAGATGATACCAGTAAATATATAATTGTTCTGTTGAAATGATGAGGGAAAATTGGCAATTTATCGCATATGGGTTTCCTATCAATGGTCAGTACTTCTACTGGATGTGCTTTTAATGACTTGTTTATTTTGGTTCAAGTCTGAATCATTTATGCAGTAAATTAGCTGTACAGAACTCAAATATTGCTGAAAGTAGAGATGTCCAAGCTGTTTTGTCTTGCATTCATCAGGGCAAAACACAAGAATACCAAATTTTAGATGGTCACTTCAGTTTATGAGACTGAATTAAAAAACAGTGCTGAATAGCTGGCAAGTCAATTCTGGTTACTTTCTAAATAGCAACATTCAGCCAATGGGGAACTGTAAGCACCACATGCTTTAGAATAATTTTTTTTAATTGCCAAGCTCATTTATATTCGATTTGCAGAAAACCAGCCCCTGCATATGAATGGTCACTCTTGGCAAGCATAAATGAACCACCTTGTTAGCTCAACTAATTATCCTAATATGATTATTAGTGTAACTGTTAGAACATGCGGGATTGTCAGCAAGTGCAGCCCAATTGTGGAATGGCATCAACACTAGACATTTGTTTTGAGTTTTGCAAGCACAGCCTGGTTGTGTACAGTTGCACACTGCATATTACAACCAAATGGTTGTGTTGTTTGATTTCATCAGCCGATCTAACTTGCATTACACCGGCAGGAAAATTCATGTACAATATAGTTCAATTTTGTGTAAACATAACATCTTTTTGAACTGCCAACAGGATCCTGGAAAATATCACTTGCATCACCACTGCATAGCAGGCATATGAAATGGCTTGCTTAACCTGTTCTGCTTACCATTCAATTGATTGAATTAAACATGTTCCTGAAGCTAAGAGTACAGACGGTACTCAACCAGCCCACATTTGCAAAACCCAAATTGAAATAACTGCTATTAGATCTTACTGAACAATCCTGAGTTTCTAAAGCCACACTAACAACAAATTAAGATAATTAGTCAAACTCGTAAGTGCTTCATTGCACTTGATAGAAGTGACATCTGTTCATAGAAGGGGACAGATTCTCTGCGACTAAAAGGACTATGTTCAAACCTTCTACTTTTTTTGAATAACCTAAAAGTATGGCAGCCTGTAGTTCCCTGCTGCCCTCTTAATAGCGACACCTTGAACAATCAGAGTCAACTGGCCAAACAAAAAACACCCATGTTCAATTATTCCAAGAATCACTGACCTACAGCTTAATGCCATGATTTTACTACAGAACAGTGTGAAGATGCAATCCCCAAGTTGACTTCAACCAGAATAGAAATTGACCCTCACGCTATCAGTGTTATTCTAAACCACACACAAGACATCTTGGTTCTTAAACTAACCATCCCACTGCTCCTCCTCTGGAATTCCAGCATTTTCCCAATGACACTTGTTAGGCTAGCTGGCTTATTATTTAAAACTTTGTTTCCCTCCTTTCAGGTTGAAAGGGTGAGAACTTAAAAAAATAAGTTGCAGTTCAGATTGGATATCTCTGCCATAATCATGGATGCCATGAAGGACGGCTAAACAAAAGTAGACTAAACTGAAGAAGAAAGAAGCTGGAGCAGAGAGTCAGGAAATCACGAATGCAGTTGTTTAAGCAATAGCCAGCATAAAGAAGTGAACAATTCTGGTTTAATATAACTTTTCTTCATAGACAATAGTGAAGAGCTGGAAATCCTCCAATAAAAACTGCAAAAGGTAGAAATCCTCCATTAAAGCTGAAAAGAGCAAGACAACTCTCCAGAACAGCAGCAAAATACAGGAGAAGCATCTTTACCTCAAAAATGAAAAAAAACTCTAAAGAACATGGCATCAGAAATAGTATTGCCAAGAATATTTAATTTTTGAAGAAATTCAATAAGACACAAATTTGACATTGTGGAGAAACCAATTCTTGACATATGAAGCAGCTGTTAAACTGGACATTAAGTATGATGCTGAACAAGTAAACATATTTATTTACAGAATTGGCAGGATATGGCAAATGATGGTATTAATTAACACTATCAGTTCTGCAGAAGGACAACTGGACTCAAAACACTAACTGTTTCCCCCACAGATACTGCCAGACCTGCTGAGTTTCTTCAGCAATTTCTATTTTTGTTTCAGATCTCCAGTGTCCACAGTTCTTTATTTCAGAGACAAAGTATGTTATTACACACCAACACTTATTGAAAACTTTTGACAATTATTTCAACATCAGAACTAAAAATTCTTGAAAGAATATGATTAAAACAGAAGAATTTATCAGCCAGGAGACTCCATTGATGACTTCTTTAATAGATACAGACTAGTGGAGAGATGTGACTATGGTGACAAAGACAGAATTCGGAAGAGACCATTCCACATGTCCACTTTCCTGCCCTTTCCCCTTAACCCTTGATTTCCCCTATTGATCAAGAATCTATCTCAGCCTTAAATATATACAAGCACTCTGCTACCACAGAGTTCCAAAGACGTTGAAACCTGAGGGAAGAAATTCCTCTTCATCTCAGTCTTTAATTGGCACCCTTGATTCTGAGATTATGTTCGCTGGTCCTAGACTCTCCTATGAAAAGGAAATATCCTCTCTGCATTTACAATGCAAAAACCCTTTTTTTTGCATTTCAATGAGATTGGAGTTTAGAAGAAGAAGCAATGAGTAGAATCCCAACTTTTGCTGATAAGACAATCCCTCTACACCAGGAATCGTGCAGATGAACCTTCTCTGAACTGCCTCCACTCAAATAATATCTTCCTTTTGATGCCAAAGACTGAGCCTCCATAGCTTATGTAGTAGAGGATTCCAACGGTTCAGAACCCTAAAATAATTTCTCCTCATCTCAGATCTAAATGGCAACCCCTTATTTTTCAATAATTCCCCCTGCTTTTAGACTCCCCAAACATCTTATCTGCATTTTCCTTTTAAGTATTTTGTAGATTTCAATGAGATCACCTCATTCTTCAAAAGTCTAGAGAATACCAATCCAGTTTGCACATTCTCTCTTCATAGAATATTCCCACCATCCTGGGAACAAGTCCGGTGAACGTTCATTGAATTGCCTGTCTGATATTAATATACTGAGATAAGGAGACCAAAACTGCACAGAGCATGTCAGATGCATGGCATAACCAAACTCCAATAAGATCGAAGCAAGGCTTCACTACTGTGCTCAATTCCACTTGCAAAAAAGCTATGTTCCGTTAGCCTTCCAAATAACTTGCTGCACTGACATTAGCCTTCAATGACTTAGCAACAATGACACTTGGATCCTTTTGTATATCTACACTTTTTAATCACTTACCATTAAAATCAATTCTTTGCACCTCTGTTTCTCCTACCAAAGTGAATTACCTCTCAGTTTTTTCACATTATATTCCATCTACCCTTTTCTAGCGCATTCACCTCTGATGTTCATCAGTGCTGATCCCAACTCCACCCCTGCCCTCAACTGAAGATCCCATCAGTTGGGCAAGTTTCTCCTCTGAAATTTCTGGACTCCCATGCCCCAACTTGAGATGACTATACAGGTCACGATATTCCTGTGACCTGAACTGAATGCAGTAGTCAAGGTATGGCCTGACCGAAGCAAGTAGAATTCACAGAATCATGAAATTGTTATAGTTTGGAAGGAAACCACTCAGCCCATCAGTTTGATCCCAGTTTGGTCTCAAGTACATTCAATTGTTTTAGTTATGCAGTTCCAACACCCAACTGGCTTTATTGATTACTGCTTTATATTAATAATTTTCAATAATGACGCTACTAAGACTCCAAAAAGGGTGAAGTTAGTCTGAGACACCACAACAAAATGCTTGATAATGAATTGAAAGCCTATTTTATGTCCACGGAGATCAATAAAAAGGAGAATTGGACAGGCAGAGATAATGAGCTGTGATAATGTTGCCCATTTTCTGCTAACATTAAGATCAATTTCACCACATTAGATCTCCTTCCACTTCAGAGTTGGGTATTTCAACATCGCTCTTGGCCATGTTCATTGCTTAGTTTCCCATCCAATGTACTTTGCATTTGTCTGCATTAAATTTTTCAATCCAAGTATTAATTTTTGTCTGTTTTTTAACTTGAGTTGTTTCCTCCTATTCCATTCTACCTTCAAGTTTAGTATCATCAACAAATGTAACCATTCTGCGACATTCTTTCTGTTCACCTGATTTATTTAAAGACACAGCCACTTTAATTTTTTTTTTCCATACCAGTAATTTATATGCAATGATCTTTGGTGGCCTCTATGGGACCTTAGAGTTACTATCAAACAGCTTACAGTGAAAACTGACTGTGGGTGCTTTAAAATCAGAAACGAGAACAGAAATTGCTGGAAAAGCTCAGCAGGTCTGGCAGCATCTGTGAAGAGAAATCAGAGTTAATGTTTCGGGTCTGGTGACCCTTCCTCACAACAGTTCTGAGGAAGGGTCACGGGACCTGAAAGCTTACAATGAACATTGCTTTACATTGAATTTAAGTACAAATCATTACTGCAACTGAAAATAACTGGTGGTCTTAATACCGAGTTCTTAACGCTCCCCACTCTCACCACAAAATTATTTAACTCCTGTTATGAATACTCATCGCTGTTTATCATTCAGTTTTCTTTTAAAACCATTCCTCAGAGTTTACTTAAAGTCAAAATGTGAAGATTTAATGTAACTGAATTTGGATGTATTTATTCAATCGTGTGATGTGGCATTGCTGAATATCTCGGTATTTATTGTCCATCCCTAATTGTCTTTGATAGTACATGGCTACTTTGTCAATGCTTCTCATAAACTACACAATACGTAGGGCTTGTTGCATTCTGTTTGAGATGTTACTTCCACAAATAGGTTGAGGAATTCAATCATAGAAAATAAGACCAAGATTTGACCATTCAGCCTATTAGACCTGATCCACCATTCAATGTGACCATGGTTGTTCCTCTATAAAGAACACAGAACTGTACAGCACAGGAACGGGTCCTTCAGCCGATGACGTTGTGCCAAATATGACGCCAAATGAAACTCATTCCTTCTGCTGGCCCATGGTCCATATCCCTCCATTCCTTGCATATTCATGTGTTTATCTAAAAGTCACTTAAATGTCCTTTTCGTATCTGCCTCTGCCACCACCCCTGGCAGTGCAAACAGACTCCTACCACTGTGTAAAAAAAAACTTGTCCCTACGTCTCCTTTGAACTTGCCCCCCCACCTTAAATATATGCCCCCTAGTATTAGACCCTTTTTTTCCTTTACTCATTCACGAAATGAGGGTGTTGCTAATCGTGCAGCATTTATTGCCATGCCCAGAAAGCAGTTCAGAGTCAATTGCATTGGAGTCTGGAGTCACATGTAGGCCAGACCAGGTAAGAAAAGCAGTTTCCTTTCCTAAAAGGAATTAGTGGTCATCATTAGATTCTTAATTCCAGATATTTTATTGAATTCAAATGCCACCATCTACCATGGTGGGATTCAAACCCAGGTCCGTGGATTAACAGTCCAGTGATAATAGCACTAGGCCATTGCCTCCCTTTTGGGAAAAAGATTCTGACCATCAACCCTATCTATGCATCTCAATTTTATAAGCTTCTATCAAGTCTCCCCTCAGCTTCTGCTGCTCAAGAGAAAACAACCCAAGTTTTTCTAGCCTCTTCTTATAACTTGTACCCTCTAATCCAGGCAGCATCCCGGTAAACCTGTTCTGTCCAAAGCCTCCAGATCCCTCCTGTAATGTGGCATCAAAAATTGAATGCAATACTCTAAATGTGGCCTAATCAAAGTCTTATAAAGCTGCAACATGACGTCCTGATTCTTGTACTTAATTCCCCGACCAATAAAGGCACGCATCCCATACGCCTTCTTTGCCATCCTATCTACTTGCCTGGTCACTTTCAGTGAGCTATGGACTTGAACTCCAGGATCCTTCTGTACATCAATGCTGTTCAGAGTCCTGCCATTAACTGTGTACTTTTCCTTACATTTGATCTCCCAAAGTCCAGTACCTCACACTCACTCGGATTAAACTCCATCTGCCATTTCTCCGCCCATATCTGCAATTGATCTTTATCCCACTGTATCCTTTGACAACCTTCTACACTATCCACAACTCCACTGATCTTTGTATCGTCTGCAAACTTACTAACCCACACATCTACATTTTCATCTAAGTCATTTATGTAGATCACAAACAGCAGAGGTCCTAGTACGGATCCCTGCAGAACACCAATAGTCACAGACCTCCAGGCTGAAGAACACCCTCCCACCACTATTCTCTATCTTCTATGCACAAGCCAATTCTGAATCCATGTGGCCAAATCACTGTGGACGCCATGCATCTAAATCTTCTGGATGAGCCTACCATGAGGGACTTTGTCAAAAGCCTTACTAAAATCCATGTAAACAACATCCACTGCTCTACCCTCATTGATCACCTTTTGTCACTTCCTCAAAATTCAATCAAGTTAGTAAGACGTGAGCTGCCCTGCAACAAAGCCATGCTGACTGTCCCTAATTAGGCCACGTTTTTCCAAATGTGTGTAAATCCCTAAGAATTCTCTCCAATGGCTTCCCAACCACCGATGTGAGACTCACTGGTCTATAGTTTCCTGGATTATCCCTATTTCCCTTCTTGAACAGAGGAACAGCGTTAACTACTTGCCAGTCTTCCAGGACCTCTCCAGTGGCTAGTGAGGATACAAAGATCTTGGTCAAGGCCCTGGCAATCTCCTCTCTTGTCTCTCTCTATAACCTGGGGTAGATACCATAGGCCTTGGGGACTTACCCACTTTAATGGTCTTTAAGAGATCCCACACCACTTCTTTCTTGATCTCAAAGTGCCCTAGCATATTATCATGCTCCACACAATCCCCATTATCCTCCATATCCTTCTGGGTGAATACCAATGCAAAGTACTCTTTTAGGATCTCACCCACATCCTCTGTCTCCAAGCACAACCGCCCTCCTTTATCTTTGAGTGGTCCTACCTTCTCCCTAGTTATTCTCTTCATTTTAATGTATCTATAGAATGCCTTGGGATTCTCTTTAACCCTAATTGTCAAGATCATTTCATGGTCCCTTGTTCTCCTGCCTGAGTACTTTCCCACTTTCCTTGTATGCCTCAAGTGCTCAGTCGATTTTAGCTTCCTAAACCTTACATATGCTTCTTTTTCCCTTTTGTCTAAATTCACAACCTCCCTTGTTATCCAAGAGTTAGTTACCTTGCCATCCTTGTCCTCCCTCCTTACTGGAACATGTAGGTCTTGAATTCTCCCCAGCAGGTCTCCCCATATGTCAAATGGTGACTGCCTGATAACAGCTCCTCCCAATTAATACTACCTAGCTCCTGCCTAATACTAATGTAATTTGCCTTCCCCCAATTTAGTATTTTCCTGCCAGGTCCTCATACTCTCCCTTGCTGCCTCTAGTGCCTTGAAATTCTTAAAATATATTCAATATCTTTGGTCCTCCACTGCCTTCTGTGGTACAGAGTTCCATAGGGTCACTATCCTCTGATTGAAGATTTGTTCCTTACCTCAGTCCTAAATGGTCTATTTTGTATCCTGTGAGCATGACACTTTTCCAAACCCTCTGCCAGGAGGGATCTCATCCCTTCATCCAGTAGAGTTATGTAGTATCTTTCTAAATGCACGTAGACTATAGTAAATTGGTTATGTTTACAGTTAGATAAAGAAAAAAGTAATATTTTGCAGATGTCAATTTTAGCCAATACAATTCTCCAACAGCTTTTGGTTCAATTCTCTGAAAGTTGTGGGATCCAGGTATTAATGGAAATTTTAAATTACATCTCAAATAATTACAGATATTGCTGAAACATGAGAATGTTGGTGGTGTAGGTACAGAAATTGTTTCTACTGGTAGGAGAGTCTATAACCAGAGGAAACATTGACATTAGGGGAGAAATGAGGAGAAGTTTTAAAATCAATTGCTTGATTTGAAGTGCATTGCCATTGGTAGCATTGCCAGTGGAAGGAAATTAAAATCAAAATTTCAAAAGGGATTTGGATTAGTACAAAAATAAATACAAAATACTGCAGCTGATGGAGATATGGAGTGAAAACACTTAGCATGTCGGACAGCATCTGTTGGGAAAGAAACAGAGTTAATATTTTGAGTTCAATGACTCTTAGCTGGGCTGAACTAACATTTATTGCCCATCTCCTGTTGCCCTCGAGAAGGTGGTGGTTCACAGCTTTCTTGAATCGTGCAGTCCAGGTACTATAGGTAGACCAAAATGCTGTTAAGGAGGGAATTCCAGGATTTGATCCAGAGACATTTTATTCCCAAGTCAGGATGGTGAATGACTTGGAGGGGAAATTGCTGGTGATGGTGTTCCCATAGATTTGCTGTCCTTGTCCTGTATGGAAGTGGTCATGGTTATGAAAGGTGCTGTTTTAGGATTTTTGGCAAATTTCTACAGTGCATCCTGTAAATAGTACAACACTGCTGCTGTGAACGTGGTGGTGGAGTGACTGAATGTTTGGGCGTAATGATGCCAATCAGGCGAGCTGTTCTATCATATATAGTATCAAGCTTCTTAAGTGTTATTGAAGTTGCCATCATCCAGGCAGATGGGAGTATTTCATCTCACTCCTGACTTGTGCTTTGTAGATAGTAAACAGACTTTGGGCGAATCAGTAAGAGAGTTACTCACAGCAGTATTCCTCATCTTTGAGAGATAAAAGGTACTGCAGATGCTGGAGAATCCGAGATAACAAGCATGGGGCTGGATGAACACAGCAGGTCAAGCAGCATCACAGGAGCAGGAAAACTCGACGCTTCGGGCCCAAACC
>JAHRHZ010000077.1:18843361-18869245 GCA_024137785.1 Ginglymostoma cirratum | reverse complement strand
GAGGAGAGGATAGGTGGAGAGGAGGCAATCCTCTATCCGCCTCCCCCTCTCTCCCTATTTATTTCAGAACCCTCTTCCCCTCCCCCATTTCTGATGAAGGGTTTAGGCCCAAAACGTCAAGTTTTCCTGCTCCTATGATGCTGCTTGACCTGCTGTGTTCATCCAGCCCCATGCTTGTTATTACAGCTGAGATAACTTGAAATTGTTTGTGTCCACCCAGTGCCAGTTGCCTTAAAAATAACAGTAGCAATGAATCTCCTTCTGTATGGGTCATTCCAGACTATATGGGGAGATTTCAGTGGGATCATCCATTCTGCAGCTTACTAATGCTCAACTGATGCTATGTTTATATTCATGAATCAGAGCGATCTTTACAGTGGCTATTTACATGCACCACAGTCAGGCCTTCAGAGAGGGAAAATACTGTCAGAGGAGTAATCGGTGGAGACAGCCCAGTCCTCTGATGAGGGGCCCTATGAAAAGAAGTTCAAGCTGCAACAGGCAGCTTTGCAGGCAGGTTAATATAAGGTCTGGGATGCCTGTAGGACAAGGGAAGTTCTGATAGCTCAAAAATTTCCAGTAGCTGACTATCTCCAGCTCAATAGCACCTGACTGGCTCTTGGCACCTCTTCCTCACAGTTCCCTGACATAAAAAGCAGTAACCCCCAGCATCAGAGGGACAGCAAAGAATCAGCAGAGAGACCTGTATAATTACAATCTCACGTAACAGACTCAAAATATATATCCAAACAGCCAGATAATTACTTGAAAAGTACAATGTCCACAACAATTCAGAGCAATGGACAAATTTCACAAGTAAGACAATCATCCATGTGCACCCATGTGTGATTAATGTGGAGTTGTCTTGATTCTTTCTCTAGGTATTGCAGTGTGGTACTCCCCTTCCATGCTAACTGCACGGGAGACAAGAAAGTGACAATGTGGCTCTCTTCCTTGGGATGCTTTGGCCACTGTCCTCTGTTTGCCTTAGACTATGATGGCTCTGAGGTTTTTGTCTCCTAAATGTCACCATAGCACTCCGAGGAATATATACCATGTGCAGGAGAAGTTGTCCTCATCAGGAGCACCATGAATGTATAACACAGAATGGTGAGAAGGCAAGTAGTGAGGATGAAACAAACAGTTTACACTGGGACGTAGACAGGTCAAGTCAATGGGCAAAAACTTAGCAGACAGAATATGATGTAGGAAGATACAAGGTTAGGAATATTAGCAGGGAGAACAGAGGAACTGAATTGTATTTAAATAGAGCAAGTCTGTAAAAAGCTATAGCAGAGTGATTTAAGAGTCTTTCTGCACAAAAAGCTAATAGCCAAGTTTATTGGGTAATAGGGAAGATAAATGGAATGTTGGCCTGCATCTCAAAGGGAATGGAGTCTGAGAGTAGGGAGGTTTTGTTAAAACAATACAAGGCCCTTGTCAGACTCTAGCTGGAATACTGTTGACAGATTAGTTCACCTTATCTCCAGATTACTACCTGACCCACAAGCTAATTAGCACAGGGTCAACAAGATTAAACAGGTAAAAATGTGGTTCAAAGATTGGTGTGGGAGAAATGGGTTTGAATTCATGGGATATCAGCTTCAGTACTGGGGAACATCGGGGGCTATTCTGACAGGATAGTCTCTACCCGAATCATGTGGGGACCAGAGTCCGGGTGAATCACATAAGTAGGCATGTGAGTAGGGCTTCACACTAAATAGTGGGCAAGGTGTACGATTTTCCAAGGAAACATATCCTGTCAAAAGGGACAAACAGGGCGTGTTGCCTTGTTAGTAACAAATGAAATGAAATCAATAGCCAGAAGTGATTTAGGTTTTTAAGGCATAGGATATGTGTGGGTAGAGTTGAGGAACTGCAAAGGAACAAAGACCCTGATGGGAGTTATTTACAGGCCTCTTAGCAGTAGTCAGGATGTGCGGCAGAAAATAAATCAGGAAAAAGAAACACGTATGTAAGAAAGACACTATTACAATAATCATGGCGGACTTCAATATGCAGGTGGATTGGAAAAATCAGGTTGGTAGTGGATCCCAAGAAAAAGAATTTGTGGAGTGTCTACAAGATGATTTTTTGGAGCAGCTTTTGGTAAAGCCCACTAGGGAGACAAACTTGATTAGGGAACTTATATGAAGGAACCCTTCGGGGTGCAGTGACCATAAGATGATAGAATTTGCCCTGCAGTTTAAGAGAGAGGAACTGGAATCACATGTAACAGGGTTACAATGGAGGCAAGGTAATTACAAAGACATGAAGAACAAACTGGCCAGAGTTGATTGGAAAGGAGCCCAGCATGGAAGATGACAGAGCAGCAATGGCAGGAGTTTCTGGAGGTAATTTGGGAGACACAGCAGAAATTCATCCCAAGGAAGAAGAAACATACAAGGAAAGGATAAGACATGGCTGACAAGGGAAGTCAGGGACATACAAAGTGGTGAAGATCAGTGAGAAGCCAAAGTTTGGGAACTTTTAAAAATCAGCAGAGGACAACTAGAGAAGCAATGATTGGGTGGGCGGAGGAGGCAGAAGATGAAATATGACAGCAAACTAGCTAGTAATATAAAAGAAGATTGTAAAAGTCTTTTTTAGATTTATGAAAGGTAAGAGAGAGCCAAGAATGGACATTGGACCACTGGAAAATGAGGCTGGAGAAGTGCTAAGGGGGAACAAAGAAATGGCACAGGAACAAAATAGGTACTTTGCATCAGTCTTCATGGTAGCAGACATCAGTAGCATACCAGAACTTCAGAAGAGTCGTGGGCCAGAGGAGAGTATAATGGCCATCCCTAAGGAGAAGGCGTTGGAGAAGGTGAAAGGTCTAATGGTGCATAAATCACCTGGACTGGATGGACTATACCCCAGGGTACTGAAGGAGATAGTTGAGGAGATTGTGGAGGGGGTGGTTGTGATCTTTATGGAAATTATTGGAGTCAGGGCCGGTGCTAGAAGACTGGAAAATGTCTAATATAATATCCCTGTGTCAGAAGGGAGGCGGCTGAGGACTGGAAATGATAGTCTGGTTAGCCCGAGCTAAGTCATTTTAGAGTCCATTATTAAGGATGAGATTAATCAACACTTGGAATTGCATGGTAAATAGTCAGCACGGCTTTGTCAAGGGTAGGTCATGCCTGACAAATCTGTTAGAATTCTTTGAGGAGGTTAAAAGCAAATTAAACAAAGAAGAGCCAATGAACATGAGTTGTTTGGATTTCCAGAAAGCCTTCAACATGACGACCCAAAACAGGCTCCTAAATAAGAGCCCATTGTGTTAGAGGAAGTTACTGGCAAGGATAGAAGATTGACCAATTAGCAGAAGGCAGAGAGTAGGGATGAAGGGGTCTTTTTCAGGATGGCAGCCAGTGATCACTAGAGTTCTGTAGGGGTCAGTGTTGGGACCACAGCTATTCATGTTCTGCATTAATGACCTAGATGAAGCAACTCAGGGAATTGTTGCAAAGTTTGTAAATGGCACAAAGATATGTCGAAGGACAGATGGTGTTGAGGCGGCAGGGAGGCTGCAGAAGGACTTGAACAGGCTGGAGAATGGGCAAAAAAGTGGCAAATGGAATACAATATAAGAAACAAAGAGGTTATGCATTCTGATACAAAGTATAGAGGTGTAAATGGGGAAAGGTTTCATAACTCTAAAGCACAAAGGGACTTGGGAGTCCTAGTTCAGGATTCTCTTGGATTAACAGGCAGGTTCAATTGGCGGTTAGGAAAGCAAATGCAATTCTGGCATTCATTTCAAGAAGGCGAGAATAAAAGATCAGGGATGTCTTGCTGATGTACTTCCAGTTCACAGTCTACCCCCTCTGTTCTAGATATCTTACATTCTGGTTGCCATTGGACATGTTGCCTACCACTTGGGCCAGGTCAGCATTCATTGTCCTTCCAATTGCCCTTGAGAAGGTTGGTGATGAACAGCCTTCTTGAACCATTACAGTTTTTTAAGAGTTAGAAATTCATTTTTTTTAGTGTCAGAACAGCATTTCCAAGAATATATGTGACCAAAGCAAAATGACAAGACTAGCTATCTGGTGAGATAATTGCTAAAGTGATTACTAAGTTGAGCTTTAACAACCTAGAGAGGCCCGAGGTCAGAAGCAGTGAAATTCATGGGGGAGCTCATAGCAGGGGAACAGCTAAGTGGCTTTTTTAAAAGTTTAACAATACCTTTTGTTCGTACATCTACAATAGTGGGTAGAGTGGGTATTTTTATTACATGTTTTATTGAGATCTATCTCTTGATTAAAATTTAAAAATATTAAATATAGGTACCAAGTTATCTTGAAACAGTGTTTTTAGAGCTGTCAAACTGCCACTTTCTGGGCCTGTAGATTGTTAAGGTGCAAACTTGGCCTTTAGTATAGCAATGTGCTCTTTCTGCCGGATGTAGGAGATTAGGGACAGTTTCCATGTCAGGACGCAGCGCATTTGGTTGCAAATCCTATTGGATCGCATGAATTGGTTGGAGCAGCAGGTAGAGACAATGAGGAATTTACATGAGCTAGGAGTTGTGATGGATGGCAGTTGTGGGAAGGTAGAAAAACCACAGCTACAGTCAGGTAGATGGGTTACCTCCAGAGATGGCTCACACCCTGTCCCCGCAATAACAACCAAAAACGAATCCCCCTCGTCCTCACGTACCGCCCCACCAACCTCCGGATCCAACGCATCATCCTCCGACACTTCCGCCATCTGCAATCTGACCCCACCACCAAAGACATTTTTCCCTCCCCACCCTTGTCTGCTTTCCGGAGAGACCAATCCCTCCGTGACTCCCTTGTCCGCTCCACACTCCCCTCCAGCCCCACCACACTTGGCACTTTTCCCTGCAAACGCAGGAAGTGCTACACCTGCCCCCACACCTCCTCCCTCACCCCCATCCCAGGACCCAAGAAGACTTTCTACATCAAGCAGATGTTCACCTGCACATCTGCCAATGTGGTATACTGCATCCGCTGTACCCGTTGTGGCCTCCTCTACATCGGTGAAACCAAGCGGAGGCTGGGGGACCGCTTTGCAGAACACCTGCGCTCGGTGCACAACAAACAACTGCACCTCCCAGTCGCGAACCATTTCAACTCCCCCTCCCATTCCTCAGATGACATGTCCATCCTGGGCCTCCTGCAGTGCCACAATGATGCCACCCGAAGGCTGCAGGAACAGCCACTCATATTTAGCCTGGGAACCCTGCAGCTCAATGGTATCAATGTGGATTTCACAAGCTTCAAAATCTCCCCTCCCCCAACCGCATCCCAAAACCAGCCCAGCTCATCTCCACCTCCCTAACCTGTTCTTTCTCTCACCTATCCCCTCCTCCCACCTCAAGCTGCACCCCCATCTATCTACTAACCTCATCCCACCCCCATGACCTGTCCGTCCTCCCTGGACTGATCTATCTCCTCCCTACCTCCCCACCTACACTCACCTTTACTGGCTCCAGCCCCGCCTCTTTGACTTGTCTGTCTCCTCTCCACCTATCCTCTCCTCTATCCATCTTCTATCCGCCTCCCCCTCTCTCCCTATTTATTTCAGAACCTTCTTCCCCTCCCCCATTTCTGATGAAGGGTCTAGGCCCGAAACGTCAAGCCTTCCTGCTCCTAAAATGCTGCTTGGCCTGCTGTGTTCATCCAGCCCCACACCTTGTTATCTCTTGTCAGCCAAGCCTGTATATTGTCCAGACTTTGATACATTTGAACAGGGACTGCTTCAGTATCTGAGGTGTCACGAATGGTGCTGAACATTGTGCGATCATTGGTGAGCATCCCCTTTTCAGTATCCATGATCTCCAACCATTTCTTCATATCACGTGGATTGAATTGAATTGGCTGAAGACTGGTATCTATAATGTTAGGGACCATCGGAGGAGGCCAAGATGGATCATCCACTCAGCTCTTCTGGTTAAAGATTGCTGCAAATGCTTCAGCCTTATCTTTTGCACTGATGTGATGGGCTCTTCCATCATTGAGGATGGGGTAATTGTGCAGCCCCCTCCTCTGGTGAGTTGTTTAATTGTCCACCACCATTCATGACTGGATGTGGCACAACTGCAGACCTTAGATCTGATCCATTGGTTGTGGGATCACTTAGCTCCACTTATCACTTGCTGTTTTCGCTGTTTGGTGTGCAAGTAGTCCTGTTTGGTGGCTTCACCAGGTTGATACCTCCTCCTCAGGTATGCCTGGTGCTGCTCCTGGCATACCCTCCTGCACTCTCCATTGAACCAGTGTTGATCCCCTGGCTTGATCGTAACGGTTGAGTGGGGGATATGCCAGGTCATGAGGTTACAGTTTGTGCAGGAATATAATTCTGCTGCTGTTGATGGCCCACAGCGCCTCATGGATGTCCAGTCTTGAGTTGCTTGATCTGTGCGCAGTCTGTCCCATTTAGCACAGTGATAGTGCCACACAACACGATGGAAGTTATTCTCAATGTGAAGTGGGACTTTGTTTCCACAAGGACTGTGTGATGGTCACTCTTACTGATACTGTCATGGACAGATGCAACTGCAGCTGGCAGATTAGTAACGATGAGGTCAAGTATGTTTTTCCCTCTTGTTGGTTCCCATACCACCTGCTGCAGATCCAGTCCAGCTGTTATGTCCTTTAGGACCCGAGCAGCTCGATCAGTCGTACTGCTGCTGAGCCACTCTTGGTAGTGGACATTGAAATCCCCCACCCAAAGTACATTTTGTGCCCTTGACATCCTCAGTGCTTCCTCTAAGTTCAACATTGAGGAGTACTGACTCATCAGCAGAGGGAGGATGGTATATGGTAATAAGCAGGAGGTTTCCTTGCTAATGTTCAACCTGAAGCCATGGGACTTCGTGGGGTCTGGAGTCAATGTTGAGGACTCCCAGGTAACTCCCTCCTGATTGTATACCACCGTGCCGCCACCTCTGCTGGGTCTGTCCTGCCGATGGGACAGGACATATTCAGGAATGGTGACAGTGGTGTCTGGGATATTGTCTGTAAGGTATGATTCTGTGAGTATGACTATGTCAGGCTGTTGCTTGACTAGTCTGTGAGACAACTCAAAGAAATGAAACTCAGAGCTGTGAGATAGCTATATGGACTTCAGTAAGGCGTTGAAAAGGTTCCGAATAGTAGACTGGTTAGCAAGGTTTGACCACATGGAATACAGGGACCACTAGCCATTTGGATACAGAACTGGCTCAAAGGTAAGAGACAGAGGGTGGTGATGGGGGTTTGCTTTTCAGACTGGAGGCCTGTGACCAGTGGTGTGCCACAAGGATTGATGCTGGGTCCACTGTTTTCTGTCATGTATATAAATGATCTGGATGTGAACATCGGAGGTACGTTTAGAAAGTTTGCAGATGACAACAAAATTGTTGATGTAGTGGACAGCGAAGAAGGTTACCTCAGAGTTCAACGGGACCTTCACCAGATGGGCCAATAGGCTGATGAGTGGCAGACGGAGTTTAATTTAGATAAATCTGAGGTTCTGCATTTTTAAAAGGCATATCAGGGCAGGACTTATACACTTAGTTGCTGAACAAAGAGACCTTAGAGTGCAGGTTCATAGTTCCTTGAAAGTTGAGTCGCAGGCAGACAGGATACTGAAAAAGATGCTTGGTACGCTTGCCTTTATTGGTCAGTGCATTGAGTATAGGTGTTGGGAGGTCATGTTGCGGCTGCAGAGGACTTTGGTTAGGCCACTTTCGGCGTACTGCGTTCAATTCTGGTCTCTGTGCTATAGGAAGGATGTTGTAAACTTGAAAATGTTCAGGAAAGATTTATAAGCACATGGCCGAGGGGTGCTATTTTCCCTGGAATGTCAGAGGCTGAGGGGTGACCTTATAGAGGTTTTTAAAATCATGACAGGCATGGATAAGGTGAATAGCCAAGATCTTTTGCCCAGTGTCGGGGAGCCCAAAACTAGAGGGCATAGGTCTAAAGTGAGAGGGGAAAGATTTAGAAGGGATCTGAGGGGTAACGTTTTCACGTAGAGCGTGGTGCGTGTTTGGAACAAGCTACCAGAGGAAGTGGTGGAGGTTAGTACAATTACAACATTTAAAAGACATGTGGGTGAGTATATGAATAGGAAGGGTTTAGAGGGATATGGGCTAAATGCTGGCAAATCGGACTAGATTAATTTAGAATATCCCCTGGTCGCCGTGAACCATTTGGACTGAAGAGATTGTTTCCATGTGTGCAGCTCTATGACTCTAAGTCAAAATTAAAGATCCATAACAGCTGTTTAGCAGCCTTTAAGTGTTAATCAGCAATTTTTTAATTTCACGTTTAGTGATAAAAATCAGTGAGTTAGTTGGTATATGTATGTCTCAGCGAGAGATAAAGAAAATCACATCTGGTGAATGTGCCGAACGTTGAGAAGAAGAAAAACTGAGTGAGAAGTTTGTAGAGTGCAAGGAGCGAGGAGTGATACTTCACTGGGCTTAGTGTCTGTAAAGGATATTGCTGTGAAAAAAAGGGTTGAAACCTCCTGTTATTTATGAAAAGATCTCTCCCAATTGCCTTTTATATAACAGCAATTTTTTTTTGTTTAAGAAGTTTAACTTGATTAAATGTACATTGACAGTGTCGTGTGATTATGTTCAGTAACTGATCATCAAGGTAAGCGAGGAGTGAATGTATTTTTGGCCAAGTGTCTATTCCATTGAGTTATACACAGCCATCCTGTGAAGCCAGTATGTTTTTTTGCCGAATCTTACCAAACTCACCTCATCAACAACCCCTCTCACTCCAATGGTGCTCCTCTCATCCAATTCTACTGGTTGCGACACCTAGAAACGCTGCCAATATTTTCCAGAATGGATCTGCATTCCTTGCACTGGAGCCATCTTCAAAAAGCTGTTGTGCACCTGGATAAGCACTATTAGTTCTACGCTGGCCTGTATGGTTCCTGAGCCTGGACACAGCAGAGAGGGAAAAATTGGTGCCTCACTTTGTGGGTAGGGACCTGGTGATCCTGCTGGACAGATGGTGCAGAGCAGAGCCAGCCTCTTCCCCAGGAACACTATACCAGACTGGTTCGAGGTTGACACCTGGGTTAATGATGTCCCAGTCGTCTGGAGGAATGCACAGCAATGTAGAAAGCAGGTCAATGATCTTCTCCACTCCAGCAGTGTAAATGACACCATCCTCTCACTCATTGATCAAACTCACTGTATCTCTGCTACTGTACTCACCTTCCACCAAGGCTCATGCTCTAACACTCTTTTTATGGCAGGCAACATTTTCCCTCACTTGCTGTCACCCACCCAACCCCAACATCACTAACTTTGCATGCCCTCTGTGTTGCCTATTTACTTACTGGGACACCACACCACAGCAGCTATAGTAATATCTGTGCCACCACTTACACCTCTCTCTATACCTGCTTCTTTTTCATTCCAGGAGAAAAACAGCCCACAATGGGGCAGGAAGGGGAGGTGGTGGTGCAGTGGTAATATCACTGGGCTAGTAATCCAAAACACCAGGTCAGTGTTCTGGCGATATAGGTTCTAATCCCACCATGGCAGACAGTGAAACTTGAATTCAATGTAAAAAATTGAAGTAAACAACAAGGCCAGTCCAATTATGACCATGTAACAACTATCACCGAATCACAGAATTCCTACAGTGTGGAAGCAGGCTATTCGGCCCACCGAGTATACACCAACCTTCGAAAGAGCATTCCACCCAGACCCAACCCCTACCATCTTCCTGTGACCCTGCATTACCCTTGGCTAATCCACTTACTGTACACATCTTTGGTCTGTGGAAGGAAATCAGAGCACCCAGAGAAAACCCACACAGACACTTGATTGGCACTACATCCACTCCCTCCACCACCGAAGCTCAGTAGCAGCAGTGTGTACTATCTACAAGATACACTGCAGAAATTCACCAAAGATCCTCAGACAGCACCGTTCAAACCCATGACCACTTCCATCTAGAAGGGCAAGGGCAGCAGATATATGGGAACACCACTACCTCCAAGTCACTCACCATCCTGACTTGGAAATATATTGCCGTTCCTTCACTATCGCTGGGTCAAAATCCTGGAATTCCCTCCTTAATAGCATTGTGGGTCAACCCACAGCAGAAGGACTGCAGTGGTTCAAAAAGGTAGCTCACCACCACCTTGGCAATGGCAACTAGGGATGGGTAAGAAATGCTGGCCAGCCAGCGATGCCCACATCTCACAAAATGAATAGAAAAAATAACACAGGTAGGATGTGCAAACTCCACATGGACAATCACCCAAGGGTAGACTCAAACCTGGATCCTTGGTGCTGTGATGCTGCATTGCTAACCACTGAGCCACCGTGCCATCCCATTGTTATTAAAACAGGTATAAAGAGAGGTGAAAGCTGGTGGCAGAGCTGTTACTGCTGGTGCAGGTGAGGTGGTGTCCCAATAAGTAAATACGACTGTCAATTGTTGTTAAGACACATCATTAATGCCATTGTGGGAAGGAATCTGACTTCGTCTGGTCTACATGTGACTCCAGATCCATAGCAATTTCACTGACTCTTAACTGCCCTCTAGACAATGAGGTATAGACAATAAATGCCAGCTCACTGAGTGCCACCCACATCCGACATCATTAATTAAAGAATAAGATAGTTGGTGGGCTGCCCTACATTTAGCTTCTTGCCCCTTTTGACTCTGACTGTCCTGGGTGGCTAATCTAGTCCCTTGACTGATATCGAAAACAGTGTTTGAATTGTCAAGGCCCCCTGACTGAAGGCTACCTTCTCTGACTGGACTGAGGACTGTTGACAACAACGATAAACTCTTACGCAGATTGCCACTCGGCCCCTTCTTTTTTAAAAAAGAAATGAGCTCTGAATTTCTGTGAAAAGACCTCGGTTTGAGTTCTTCATAAATGTGGAGCCATAATGCAGAACTGTCGGGCAATGCAACCTGTGCCACCTTTTCACAGCAGTCAGCTGCCGTGTTCTGACAAATAAATGCTCAGATAGCCACAGAGTCATACAGCACGGAAATAGACTTTCGGGCCAACTCATTCGTGCCGGCCAGATTTCCTAAACTGAACTAGTCCCACACGCCTGTGTTCAGGCCATACTGCTCTGAACCTTTCCTATTCATGTACCTGTCCAAAAATCTTTTAAATGTTGTAAATTGCACTCACCTCTACTGCTTCCTCTGCCAGTTTGTTCCATATACGCACCACCCTCTGTGTGAAAAAGTTGCGCCTCAGGTCCCTTTTAAATCTTCCCACTCTCACCTTAAACCTATGCCCTCTAATTTTGGACTCCCCTACCCTGGGGAAAAGACCTTGGCTTTTCACTTGATCCCTACCTCTCATGGTTGTTTAAACCTCTATAATGTCACCCCTCGCCATTCTACGTACCAGGGAAACATGTCCCAGCCTGTCCAGCTTTTCCTAATAACTCAAACCCTCCAGTCTCAGTAACATCCTTGTACATCTTTTCTGCACCCTTTCTAGTTTAATTACATCCTTCCTACAGCAGGGGACCAGAATTGTATGCAGTGCTCCAAAAGTGGCCTCACCAAAGTCTTGTACAGTTGGAACATGATGTCCCAACTCCTATATTCAATGCTCTGACCAATGAAGGCTCGCATGCCAAACACTTTCTTCATCATCCTGTCTACCTGTGATGCCACTTGCAAGAAACTATATACCTGTACCCCTGGTTTTAATCCAAAACGCTCCCCAGGGGTCTACCATTAATTGGTTTGTCTTATAAAAATGCAACACCTTGCATTTATCTAAATTAAACTCTATCTATCACTCTTCAGCCCATTAACCCAGCTGATTAAGATCTCGTGGTATTCTTAGAACCTTCTTCGCTGTCCACTATACCACCAATTTTATTTCATCTGCAAACTTACTAACCATGCCTCCTATATTCTCATCCAAATCATTTATATAAATGACAAACAACAGTAGACCAAGCACGAATCCCTGGGCCACACCACTGGTCAGTGATCTCCAGTCCAAACAACAACCCTCTATCGCCACCTTCTGTCTCCTACTGTCAAGCCAATTTTATATCCAATTGGCCAGGTCTTCCTGAATCCCATGTGATTTAGACTTACTAACCAGTCTACCTTCAGAACCTCATCAAAGACCTTGCTAAAGTCTCTGTAGACAACTTTATCTATCTTCTTGGTCACCTCTTCAAAAAACTCAATCAAGTTTGTGAGACATAATTCCCCAATGCCATGCTGACTATCCCTAAAAAAAATTCCTTGTTTTTCCAAATGCCTGTAAATCCTGTCTCTGAGAGTATGGAGGATGGGGAATGGCTCCAGAGAGACAGGGGAGTGGTGCTTGTCAAGGCTAGCAGCAGGGGAAGGAGTTTTGGTTCTGGTTTGGGATAAGTGTGTCCAGTGGCTTGGAAAAGAGGGTAAGGTGCACAGCTGGGAAAGCGGGGAAGGAAGGGTCAGGTCTGGCAGTGGGTGGGGTAAGGGAGAGTCAGGTGCAGATTGGGGAAGGTGGTATGGGTCTGACAGGGGTTAGCGAAGGTTGGACCCCAGGGGTGAAGGTGAGGTTGTTGGGTGCAGAGCAGGGGAAGAGGAGTCAGGAATGGGGTAGGGTAAAGGAGGCATTGGGTCTGCAGTGGGATAATGGGGGGTGTTGCAGTGAAGAAGGATCAGGTGCAGAAGAAGGTAAGGGAATTTGTGTCCCAGGTTCTGGATTCAGGATTGGGGTTCGTGGTCTGGCTGAGGTGTAGTTGGTGTGTGATGTAAGGGGCCAGTTGCAAAGTTATTCAGGAATTAGACAATGTATTTATTTATCTAACATTTCCTGAATGAATGATTTCATTGTCACATATTTTACAGTGAGAAAAAGCTTTTTCACTGTCACCATGATTCGGTGCCAGTTTGAGTAGTTTTAAGAATAAGAAAAAAAAGATATAGCTTCAAAAGAGTCTATCAATGCTAAGCCCGCTCATCAACAACGATGCCTGTGCCACCATCCCTCCTCCACTGCCTCTCCGCCATCGACACCCGACCCAACCACTGTTGAAGTTGCCTCTCTTCAGGTGCCATGTTTCGCTGGCGAGCCAATTCTCCTCTGCCAATGCCTTGCCGCCACCTGGGCCAGACCAACTAATGTCAGAGTCACATCTCCCGCCCCTGGGCCCACCTCACCAATGTCACTGTGATGCCCTTCTGCCAATGCTTTGCTGCCGTCAGTGCTGGACCCAACCAACGACGAAGTTGCTGATCCTCAGGCACCATCTTTCGCTTGCTGGACCTATCTCGCCTCCGTCAATGTAGCAGCTGCCGATTCTGATGCCAGGTCCCGGAAAAGTAAGTACAGGCTCACTCAAGTCCGCTCTGGGCTTCCTCGCTGCCCCCAGTGTCGTGCAAGCTCTGGACAAGAGATAAGTAAAAAAGTAGAAAAGCAGTCGGAGCGCATAAACTCCAGATTTACAAGCCCTACTCTACCACCATCTTGTTGGCACCCTGGGCAACTATTTGCTTAATTTCACCAGAACCTTCTGAATTCTCACTCCGAATGGAGACTTTTGAGGGGTTCCAGAAGCAGAGGAATTGCCAGCGAAATCTTCAATCTCCTGGGCAATTCCTTCAGTCTGTCATGATGGGGATTGCGGAAGGTGCCCGTCATTTCCATCTACTCCGGAATACCAACTATCGACCCATCAGAAAATCCAGGCCATTCTTCTTTAAATATTCTTTAACAAAGGGCCACTACGACAATTCATGTTCCTTGCAATTTATCGCAAGTGAATAATCCCAACTGGAAGCACTGCTAAAATTGATCAGTTGGCGGCAGCGCAGCACTATGTGGATGACTTACGCTCAGTATCCTGATGTGTGCCTTTCTGTTTGCACATACAGTGCCCCCTACTGTCCATTCAATAGGAAAACTGCAACGCTATCCCAGCAAGATTAAATGGGCTCAGAGATAAAAGGTACTGCAGATTCTCCAGCATCTGCAGTACCTTTTATCTCTGAGCCCATTTCTGATGAAGGGTTTAGGCCCGAAACGTCAAGTTTTCCTGCTCCTATGATGCTGCTTGACCTGCTGTGTTCATCCAGCCCCATGCTTGTTATCTAAGATTCCAAATAACACAGGATTAAACTAGAAGGCTAACCGATATCCGAGCGAAAGAAGAGGAGGATTTGGGAACTTAATATTTCTGACTCTAAGATATTCAGGAATGATTTGGAAGCTTTGAGGTTAGGGATGGGGAGGAAGGATGTATATTGAGCAATGACAGTTTTGAAAAAAAAAACTGCATTTGCATTGCTTCTCACTCCAGTGGACCTCCCAAGTGTCTTACAGTCAGTGTAATAGTTAGGGTCAGTTAGCTCAATTGGCTGGACAGCTGGTTTGTGATGCAGAGTAAGGCTTCTCCTTTTGAACATCTCCCCTTGCCTGAGGTGTGTGACCCTCAGGTTAAAACACTACCAGTTGTCTCTTTCTAATGACAGAGCAGCCCTACAGTCTGACAGGACTACGGTGAACTTGCTTAAGAAATATCACGCACTGTGTCTCAATGGCTACCACTTGGTAGCTCTGACCTCCATAATTATGAAGTGCTTTGAGAGGTTAGTCATGGCTTCATGTCAACTCCAATCTACCAAAATGCCTTGATCCTTTGCAATTCATCTACTGGCACAATATGTCCACAGCAGGCACCGGCTCACCGGCCCTACATTCACCCCTGGAATATCAAGGACACCTATGCCAGGCTTCTACTTATTGACTCCAGTTCTGCCTTCAACACCATAATTCCAAACAAGATTATTTCGAAACTCCAAGACCTAGGTCTCAGCTTCCCCCTCTGAAACTGGAGCCTCAACTTCTTGGCCCATAGACCGCAATCAATAAAAATAGGTGACAACCACCATAATCCTCTTGTGCCCGCAAGGCTGTTTACTCAGCCCCCTACTATACTCCTTATACACTCATGACTGTGCGGCCAAATTGCACCCCATTTAAATGTTTGCTGATGACACCATCATTGTAGGTTGGATCTTAAACAATGACAAAACAGAGTACAGGAAAGAGACTGAGTGCTTAGCGGCATGGTGTAAAGACAACAATTTCTCCATCAACACCAGCGAAACACAGGAGCTGGTCATTGACTTCAGGAGGCCAAGTGGAAGGCACGCCCCTGCATGCATCAATGGCTCTAAGGTGGAAATGTTCGAGAGCTTCAAGTTCCTGGGAGTGATGATCACCAACAATTTGTTCTCATCCATTACATCAACGTGATGGTCAAGAAAGCACAACAGTGTCTGTACTTCCTCAGGAGGCTAAGGAAATTTGGAATGTACACAAGGACATTTACCATTTTTTACAGATGCACCGTAGAAAGCATCCTATCTGGATGCATCACAGTGTGATATGGCAACTGCTCCTCCCAAGACTACAAGAAACTATAGAGAGTCATGTACACAGCCCAGTCCATCACTCAAGTCAGTCTTCCATCCATTAACTCCAACTACACCTCCCACTGCCTTGGGAAAGTAACCAACATAATCAAAGACCCCTCCCATGTCGGTTATACTCTCTTCTATCCTCTTCTGTCAAGCAGAAGATATAAAAGCTTGAATACATGTACAAATAGATTTAAGATCTGCTTCTTCCCTGCTGTTATCAGACTTTTGAATGGACCTCTTGAATGTTAATTCTAATCTCTCTCTCTGCATCTTGTCTGCAGCTGTAACATTGTATTCTGCACAGAACAGAGGTTCAGCTCCCTGATGTGCTTTATATGGTATGATCTGCCTGTACTTCACACAAAACTACATTTTTCACTGTATCTCGCTACGTGACAATAATAAATCAATCAATTTACCTTTGTCATTACTGAAATGTAGGAAACTCAGCAGTCAATTTGCGCACAGTAGGTCCCCTCAAACAACAATGTGATCATGACCATTAAGGCATAAACATTAGGTAGAATTCACTCTTTCCTGGTGTATTTGTAGGTTGATGTTGATAGTACATCTGT
Source organism: Ginglymostoma cirratum (assembly GCA_024137785.1). Classification (NCBI taxonomy): domain Eukaryota; kingdom Metazoa; phylum Chordata; class Chondrichthyes; order Orectolobiformes; family Ginglymostomatidae; genus Ginglymostoma; species Ginglymostoma cirratum. The sequence continues at coordinate 18,853,263 of JAHRHZ010000077.1, read as the reverse complement.
TCCATTTGGATGAGAGATTAAACCATAGATTTACATCAGTTGAGGATATGAAAAGAACTGGAATTCCTGCTGGGGTACCATGAACCACAGCCTATTTGTTTACCTCAATGTTTTGCTGGTAAAAGTGGTTCCCTTTGAGTACGGATGCCTTGGAGATACTTGCATTATACAGTGATGGAGCAGCTGGGAGCCTGAACCCAGGTGGCCTAGCTCCGAAGTAGGGATGCTATCACTGCACCACATAGAACCTAACTTGAATGAATGCAAATCTTCCACACCTGTTAAAGAAAGGTGGGAGGCATAAATCCAGTAAACAACAGTCAGTCCGCTTTATGTCATTGGTACAGAACCTCTAGAGGTAATGATTCACAACAAGACAAATTACCACTTGGATACATGTAGATAATAAATGAAAGTCAACATGAATGTTAAAAGCGTATTGTGTTGAACTAGCTTAAATTCTTTGATCTGATAACAAAAACTTTTTTTATTACCCACCTACAGGGCATGTGCATCACTGGCCGGCCAGCATTTATTGCCTGTCCCTAGTGGCCCTTGAGTAGGTGGAAATTCCAAAATACTGTAGGATATTTTATATTCACCAGCGATAACAGACAGGGACTTTGTTTAACCTCTCCAACAGCGTGCCCACCCTCAGTACTGTACTGGAGTGTCAGCCTCAATTTCTATGCTGAAGACTGATTTATGGTCCCAGAATATTCCTGATTCAGAGGCAAGAGGTCTACCACAGAGCCACAATTGACTCACTACATAATATCATACAAGGAACAATATAATTGGGGAGCCTAAGGCAGACTTCATTTGATCAGAATTAAAGGACAATTGAGAAGCAATCATATTACTGAATGCACATTATTTGCTATTAAATAGCAAGAAGGAGATAGAGAAAAAAAATTGAAGCACTGCAGTTCGTGTGCTGTAAGTAGACCTCAGTTCCCTTGGGGAAGGAATTCTAGAATTGTGACACAGTGACAGTGAAGGGATGGCAACATATTTCCAAGTCAAGATGATGCGTGTCTGAGGGGAATTTGCAGGTGTCGGTATTTTCATGTACCTGCTGTCCTGTCCCTCTAAATGGATGTGGGCACGGTTTTGGGAGGTGTGCCTAAGGATCTTTGGTGAATTTCTGCAGTACATCTTGTAGACAGTACATACTGCTGCCATTGAGCCTCGATGATGAAGAGAATGGGCGCTTGTGGATGAGGTGAAATTAGGCGAGCCTCTTTACCCTGGATGGTATCAAGCTTCTTCAGTATTGTTGGAGCTCCATCCTTCCAGGCAAGTGGGGAGTATTCCGTCACACTCCTGACTTGTGCCTTGTAGATAGTGGACAGGCTGTGGGGAGACAGGAAATGAGTTCCTCGCTGCGGTATTCCCAGCCTCTGGACTGCTCTTGCAGTCACTATTTATATGCAGAGTCCAGTTGATTTTATGATCAATGGTAACCCCCAGGATGTTGATAGTGGAGGATTCAGTGTTGAATTAATTCAGTGTTCAAGGGAGGGGCAGTGGTTAGTTTGTCTCATATTGGAGATGGTCATTGCCTGGCATTTGTATGATGTGAGGTTGTTGACTTGCTTGCTGAATTGGTTTGTTTTCGTTCAGATGTTTCATCAACATGCTAGGTAGCATCATCAGTGAGGCCTCCAACGAAGTGATGTTGTTCTACTCCACTTGGGATTTATACTGACCGGTCTGTTATGGTGAGTAGTGTCATTTCTGGTTTTACTCTGCATGGGTTTGTATATGGGGTCCAATTCGAGATGTTTGTTGATTGCATTATGGGTTGAGAACCATGCCTCTCGGAATTCCTGTGTGCGTCTATGTTTGGCTTGGGCTACTATGGTTACTTCGTCCCAGTTAAACACTTGGCCTTCATAGTCCAAGTGTACTGATATTCAGGAAAGTTCGCCATGTCATTTTGCTGCTAGCTGATGTTCGTGTACTGTGATGGTTAGCTTTTGTCCTGTCTGTCCGATGTAATGCTTGTGGCAGTCGTTCCATGGTATTTTGTAAACTATGTTGGTTCTGCATGTTGTAGGAATGGGGTCTTTAATCCTTGTGAGTGTTTGTTGTAGAGTGGCTGTGGGCTTGTGTGTTACCATCATTCCTAGTGGTCGTAGGAGTCTCATTGTCAGTTCTGATACGTTCTTGATGTAGGGCAGTGTGGCCAGTGTGTTAGTGCATACAGTGTCCTCTTGTTGTTGTCTATTTAGTAGGCACCTGTGGATGAAGTTACGGGGATATCCGTTCATAGCGAAGATTTTGTATAGGTGCTCTTCCTCTTTCCTGCGTTGTTCTGGAGTGTTGCAGTGAGTGGTGGCCTGTTTAAATAGTGTCCTAACACAGCTTTGTTTGTGGACATTGGGGTGGTTGCTGTGGAAGTTGAGGGTTTGATCAGTGTGAGTTGCTTTTCTATACACCGGGGTTTGGAACTCCCCGTTGGTCATACGTTCAACTCTGATGTTCAGAAAAGGAAGCTAATTGTTGATTTCTTCTTCTCTCATGAATTTAATCCCGGCGAATACATTGTTGCTGAGGTGGTGGGTCTCTTCCAGTTTGTTGCACTTAATAATGACAAATGTGTCATCCACGTGGATTAAAGGCCCCATTCCCACAACATGCAGAACCAATGTAGTTTACAAAATACCATGCAACGACTGCCACAAGCATTACATCAGAGCGATCAGAATACATGAACATCAACTAGCAGCAAAATGACACAACAAACTTGCCTTAATATCAGTACACTTGGACAATGAAGGCCGTCAGTTTAACTGGGATAACATAACCATAGTAGCCCCAGCCCAAGCCCAGGCCAAACGTAGACATGCACAGGAATTCCTAAAGGCATGGTTCTCAACCCATACTGCAATCAACAAACATATAGAATTGGACCCCACATTCAAAAACATACAGAACAAAACTGGAAATGACACTTCTTACCATAATGGACTGGGCAGTATAAATTATAAGCAGAGTAGAACAACATCGCTTCTTCAGAGGCCTCACTGACAATGTAACCTAACAGGGTGACGAGACGTCTGAACGAAAACAAGCCAGCCTGGCGAGCAAGTCAACAAGCTCACCCAAAACCCAAGCTACAAATCTTTGCCAAAATCTTAAATTTGTATGATGTGAATGTTACTTGCCACTTGTCAGCACAAGCGTGGATATTGTTCAGATCTTGTTGCTTTTGAAATGGACTGCTTCAGTCTCTGAGGAGTCATGAATGGTGCTGAACATTGTGCAATCATCAGCAAACATCCCCATTTATGACTTAATGATAGAAGAAAATGCATTGATGAAGCAACCAAAGATGGTTTGTCTTAGGACACTACGCTGAGGAACTCCTGCAGAGATGTCTTGGAGTTGAGATGGCTGACCTCCCACAACCACAACCATCTTCCTGTGTGCCAGATATAACTCCAACCAGCGAAAAGTTGCCCCATGATTCCCACAGATTCCAGTTTTCCTAGGGCTGCTTGATGTCACACTCAGGTGTATGTGGTCTTGATGTCAGGGTCTGTCATTCCAACTTCACCTGTGAAATTCGGCTTTTTTGTCCATGTTTGAACCAAGGCTACAATGAGGTCAGGAGCTGAGCGGCCCTGTGGAATCCAAACTGAGCATCAGTGAGCAGGTTAGTGCTGAGCAGGTGAGTGCTTGAAAGCACTGTTGATTACACCTTCCATCACTTTACTGATGATTAAGAGCAGATTAATGGAACAGTAATTGGCCAGACTGGATTTGTCCTGCTTTGTGTTTACAGGATACACCTAGGCAAATTTCCATATTGTCAGGTCATGCCAGTGTTGTAACTGCACTGGAAGGGCTTGGCTAGGTGAGCAGCAGGCTCTGGTGCCTAAATCTTCAGTACTATTGACTGAATGTAGCCAGGGCCCATAGCCTTTGCACTATCCAGGGCCCTCAATCATTTATTAATATCATGTACAGTGAATCAAATTGACTGAAGGTTAGCACTTGTGATGCTGAGGACCATGGGAGTAGGGACAGTCAACATAGTTTTGTGTATGGGAAATCATGTCTCAATAACTTGATTGAGTTTTCTGAAGAAGTGACAAAAAAGCTTGATGAAGGCAGAACAATGGACGTCTATATGGACTTCAGTAAGGCGTTCGACAAGATTCTGCATGGTAGACTGGTTAGCAAGGTTAGACCACGTGGAATATAAGAAGGGCCAGCTATTTGGAGACAAAATTGGCTCAAAGGTAGGAGACAGGATGTGATGGGGGGTTGTTTTCAGACTGGAGGCCTGTGACCAGCTGTGCGCCAGAAGGATTGGTGCTGGGTCCACTGCTTTTTGTCATTTTATATAAATGATTTGGATGTGAATATAGGAGGTATAGTTAGTAAGTTTGCAGACAACATCAAAATTGGTGGTGTGGTGGACAGTGAAGAAGTACAACGGGACCTTTATCAGATGGGCAAATGGGCTGGGGAGTGGCAGATGGAGTTTAATTTAGATAAATGTGAGCTGCTGCATTTTGGTACAGCAAATCAGTAAGGTCCTGGGGAGTGTTGCCCATACAGAGAGACCAATGGGGTGCAGGTTCATTGTTCCTTGAAAGTGTAGCCGCAGGTAGACAGGGTGATGAGGAAGGAGTTTGGTACATTGTCTTTATTGGTTAGTACAATGAGTATAAGAATTGGGAGATCAGGCTGTGCAGGACATTGGTAAGGCCACTTTTGGAGTCCTGTGTTCAATTCTGGTCTTCCTGTTCTAGGAAAAGCGTTGTGAAACTTGAAAGTGTTCAGGAAAGATTTACAAGCATGTTGCCAGGCTTCAAGGGTTTGAGCTACAGAGAGAGGCCGAATAACCTGGCGCTATCTTCCCTGGAGCATCAGAGGCTGAGGGGTGACCTTATAGAAATGTATAAAACTTTGAGGGTCATGGATAGGGTGAATAGCCAAGGTCTTTTCCCCAGGCAAGGGGAGTCCAAAACTCGAGGGCATAGGTTTAAGGCGAGAGGGGAAAGATTTAAAAGGGACCTAAGGGGCAACTTTTTCATGCACAGGGTAGTGCACGTATGGAAGGAGCTGCCAGAGGCGGTGGTGGAGGCTGATACAATTTCAACATTGAAAAGGCATCTGGATGGGTGTATGAATAGGAAGGGTTTAGCAGGATATGGACCAAATGCTGGCAAATGGGACTTGATCAGTTTGGGATATCTGGTCAGCATGGATGAGTTGGATTGAACGATCTGTTTCCATGCTGTAATCTCTGTGACTCTGTTAATAAGGAGGACTTTGTAGGGTTAACAGGATTGTTTCACATCTGCCATAGTGGGATTTGAACCCACTGTCCCCAGAACACTAGCTAAGTTTCTAGCTTTACTGTCTAACAATAAAACCACGAGGCCATTGCCTCCCCTGAATTGATGAATGTGTAAGGACAATCAAAAATTTTGGCTGAAGTATCACATAATATAATTACTGTTAAAGAAGTATATGGGATCCTTTACTTCACTAATAAAGGCATAGAACGCAAGAGCAAGGAAATTTTGCTGAACCTTTATACAGTACTGGTTTAAGTCTTGGATGCAGTATTGACTCTAGTCACCACAATTCAGGAAGGATGTCAAAGTTCTGGACAGGATTGAAGAGGTATGTTAGAACGGTTCCAGGGATGATAAACGTTAAAGTAGTTCTCGTTAGAGAAAAAATTAAGAGGATATTTACTGAAGATTATAAAATCATGAATGAAATTTAAATAAGGAGACACTATTTTGAGGGTCAGAAAGGAGTCAGAGAACAGAGGTCTAAGGTGATAATCAAATGAATCAAAGGTAACAATATGTTCAATCATTTAGTAAGTATAAAATTTTTAGTAGCAGAATCTCATTTTAGTTTAAAAAGTCTGAACCTATTTTCACTTAAACTATTGCAAAGTTTATGGCTCTTAGATTTGCCAGCTTTCATCAGATAGCACATTGTATTTTCCATTTACTACAGCAGCTGTGATGCAAAGCAACTCCAAGCAAGTCAGGCAGCATCTGTGAAGACAGAAACAGAGTTAATGTTTTGGGTTCGATATGACTCTTCAAAGTGAAGGGGGTTAGAAAGAAGTTTTTTTTAAAACTTTTGACAGAGATAGGGGATGACCAAGGGGAATGGATTGTATGGAGGCCCTGTGCAAAAGCCAAAGGGGTTGCGAACTGGTGAGAAAGAAATAGAGGTCTAAAATGTGTATAAATTAATGTATGGAAGGGTAAAAGAAGGTTCCCCCAGCTGAGAGCAAAGTAAACAAGACAAGATAGTTTTGTGTGTGTACATGTGTGTGTGTGGGGGGGGGGGGGAAGGTGTTGTGGAGTCCCTGACCTTCTAGTCACTTGTCTTTTTAATTACTGCAGCCTTCCAGGCACTTACCATTTCAAGGGTACAATTTCACTCTGAACATACAAATGACTGTGACCATCCAGTTGCTTGACATTTCAATAAACCAAGTCGGCCTTATGCTAGTATTTCTGTCCACAAGACCGTAATACATAGGAGCAAAGGAAGGCCATTCAGTCCAAAGATGCTGCTCTGCCATTCGTTGAGATCATGGCTGATCTGATTATCCTTAACTGCACTTTCCTGCCTTTTCCCCATAACTCTTAATTTATTTATTGATTAACAGCTATCTCAGCCTTGAATATACGTCATATCCCAGCCTCAATGGCACTCTGTGGTAAAGAATTCAACAGACATACAGTGCTCTGAGAGTAGAAATTTCTCCTCATCTCAAACTTAAATGTGCGACCCTTTATGCTGAGATAGTGCTTTTTGGTCCTAGATTCTCCTACAAGTGGAAACAACCTTTCCTCACCTACTGTATCAAGTCGTCTACAAATCTTGAATGTTTCAATAAGGTTACCAATCATTCTTCTGAATTCCAATGAGTATCTATTCAATCTACTCAATTTCTCCTCATAAAACAGTCCCACTATATCTTGTATCAGCCTCGTGTACCTTCTCCAAACTGTTTCCAATGCCAGTATATCTTTTGTTAAAAAGGGGTCCTAAAACTGTTCACAGTGTTCCAGCTGTGGTTTGAATAGTGCTTTGTATAGTTTTAGCAAAACCTACTTTTATACTCCATTCCCTTTCAAATAAAGGCTAACATTCCATTTGCCTTTCCTATTAACTGTTGAATTTGGATACTAGTGGTTTGCAATTGATGGATAAGGATCTCAAATCCCCCTGTTGTGTAGATTTCTGCAGGGTTTTTCTATTTAAATAATATTCAGTTCTTCTACTCTTCCTGTCAAAGCGCATAACCTCACATTTTCCCATGTTATATTAGTCTGCCAAGTTTTTGCCAACTCAGTTAACCTGTCTATATTCCTCTGCAGACTCTCGGTGTCATCCTGGCTATTTGCCTTCCCACCACTTTTTGTATCATTCATAAACTTGGCTACAATCTATTAATTTTTCTTATCTAAATCATAGAATCTCTATGATTTAGCTAAGCTAAGAGGCCATTTGGCCCATAAAGTCTTCACCAACCCTCTGAACAGCATCCCACCAAGACCTATCCCATCCCTGGACCCCCACATATTCCATGGCTAATTCACCCAGCCTATACGTCCCAGAAACAGAAGCAGAACATGACAGGGGGTGACACAGTGAGAAAGATCCCTCCACACAACACTCCAGCCCTGCACCAAGAAAAATACAAATAACCCATGCAACTGAAAGCAAACTTTGTTATATACGTTTAAATTATTTTTATAAACTTTTGATTTCTGTTAAGTGTCAGTTGCATCTTATTTAAAGTTAAATCCACCTAACCTGCACATCTTTGGACTGTGGAAGTAAACCAGAGAACCCAGTGGAAACCCATACAGACACGGCGAGAACATGCAAACTCCACACAGTCATCCATGGCCAGAAATGAACCTGAGTCTTGGTACTGAAAGGCAGCAGTGTTAACCGCTGTGCCACCATGCTGCCCCTGAAGTTACTTATATACATCATAAATAATTCTGGTCCCAGCTCTGATCCCTGTGACACAGCACTAATTAGAGGTTGCCATCTTCTAAATCCCCCTTTATCTCTGTCTTATATTAGCCAATCCTCTACTCATGCTAATATACATTTTCTTTTTCTTTATAAATTGACAGGATGAAGGCATTGCTGGCTAGGCAGCATTTATTGCCTATCCCTAATTGCCCAGAAGGCAGTTCAGAGTCAACCACATTGCTGAGAGTCTGGAGTCACATGTAGGATGGCCGTTTCCTCCCCTAAAGGACAATAGTGAACCAGATAAGGTTTTCTGACAATTGACAATGGATTCAGCGTCATCACTGGATCCCTAATTCAAAATATTTGTTATTGAACTCAAATTCCACCATCTGCCATGACAGGATTCGAACTTAGGTCCCCAGAATGTTATCTGGGTTTCTGGATTAACACTCCAGCAATAATACCACTAGGCCATCACATCCCCACCAACAACTACCTCCAGCACATTATGAAGCCTGATGTGCGGCACCTTACCCAAAATCTTCTGAAAATTCAAATATATTACAAGCACTTTATCCACTTACATTCCCATTTAGCTACGCTGCTTGTTACCTCCTCAAAGGATTCTAGTAAATGTGGCAGGTATGATTTCCCTTCATGAGGGCATGCTGACTCTGCTTGATCATATTATGCATTTCTAAATGCTCTGCTAACACATCCGTTATAATGTACTCTAACATTTTCTCAATGAGAGGTTGTTAACTGGCCTATAGTTACCTCACTTTTTGTCTCTTTTTTTTTAATAAAAGTGTTCTATTGGCAGTCTTCCAAGGCTCTGGGAGTTTTCCAGAATTTAAGGATTTCTGGAAGGTTACTACCAATGCATCCACTACCTCTGTAGCTACTTGCTCTGATATCCGAGGATGAATCCCATCAGGTCCAGGATGATAAGTCTTTAACCCCATTAATTTCCCTAGCACTTATTCTCTAGTGATAGTTATAGTATTTATTTCCTCTCCTCCTATTGCCTCTTGAATATTTAGTAATTTTGGGATGATATTAGTGTCTTCTATTATAAAGACCAATGCAAAGTATTTCTTCAATTTCTCAGCCATTTCTTGGTCCTGCATTATTATTTCTTTATCTTCATTCTCTAAGCGGTGTATGTTCATTTTGCTTCTCCCTTTCTGTCTGTCTTGACATTAATTGCAAGCTTACCATCCAAGTTTATTTTCTCACTTTTTTTGTGTTTTGTTGATTATTAACATTTTTCCAATCCTCTGGCTAACCACTTATGTTTGCCACATTGTATTTATTTTTCCTTTTAATCTGAAGCTATCCTCAACTTCCCTGATTAACCGTGGCTGGCTAATCGCCTTCCCAGAATCCTTCTTCCTCACTGGAATATGTCTTTGCTATGAGCCATGAACTATTTTCTTAAAAGTCTGCCATTGTTCCCCAAATATCTTTTCTGATAAACTCCTTCCGCAGTCAAGTCCAGCCAGCTCTGACTTCACTCCGTTGTAATTAACTTTATTTGATCTTAGCACAGTTGTTTCTGACAGGGTTTCTCCTTCTCCTGTCCTGGGTCTGCTGCAATGTTCCACACAAAACACATTGCAAGCTCAAGGAACAACACCTAATTTTTCTGCTTAGGCACTCTACAGCCTTGAGGACTCACTATTAAATTCCACAGCATCAAGGCCTGACCTCATGATGGCTATCTTCTATTTTTTTACATTTTTCTCTCCTCTTCCTTCTCACCCCACCCATCTAGTCTTGTCTTGTTTGTGAGAGATAATAGGAACTGCAGATGCTGGAGAATCCGAGATAACAAGGTGTAGAGCTGGATGAACACAGCAAGCCAAGCAGCATCATAGGAGCAGGAAAGCTTGACGTTTCGGGCCTAG
>JAHRHZ010000077.1:18829988-18842961 GCA_024137785.1 Ginglymostoma cirratum | reverse complement strand
CTATTTATTTCAGAACCCTCTTCCCCTCCCCCATTTCTGATGAACGGCCTAGGCCCGAAACGTCAAGCTTTCCTGCTCCTATGATGCTGCTTGGCTTGCTGTGTTCATCCAGCTCTACACCTTGTTATCTCTTGTCTTGTTTGTGTCTTGCTTACTTTGCTCTAAACTAACAGGATCGATTTTCACCTTTTAATTTACACGCATTTTACATCTCTATTTCCAGCCCAATTAGCAACCCTTTGTCATTTGCACTAAGCATCCACATTATCCATTTCCCTTGCTCTTCTTCCACCTTGTCAAAAGTGTAAAAACCACAATTTTCCAACCTCTGTCAGTTCTGAAAAGTCACGTCAGACTTGAAATATTAACTGCTTGTATCTCTCTACAGATGCTGCCAGATCTTCTGAGTTTCTCCAGCATTTTCTGTTTTTCTTTCAGATCTCTAGCAGCTGCAGTATTTTGCTTGTATTTGGCTATTTCAAGCAGCCTTCTATTTGAGATATGTATTTGTTTCTCCATGGATCATACTTTACAATGATACAGTGCAGACAGTGTCCATTTGGCCAATCATGCCTATTGGCGGAGTTCAGTAATTCACCTCATTCCATGCTCTTTGCTAGTTGCCCTATAAAATTTTCCTCTTTGACACACACGTAATTTTCTTTCTAATGTTACTACTGAATCTACTTCCATCACCCTATTATGAAGTATTTTCCAGATCACAACACATTGTATTAAAAAAGTGTTTCCTTGTGATTCCTCTGGTTTGTTTGTTTAATCATCTTAGACCTCTGTTATCTGACCGTTATCGGCCCCTAACATAGTTTTTCTTATTTAAGCTACTAAAATCAGTCTTGATTTTGTAAACTTCTATTTTTTTAATCTTCTAAGAACTACTTCAGCTTCTCCATGTAATTAAAGACCCTCATCTGCTATTGTTCTAGTAAATTGCTTCAAAGCCTGTCTAGGACTTTGACATCCTTCCTAAAGTGTGGTACTCAGAATTTTTTTATTCTCTGACACCACACATGGAATGACGGCATTGTTGATTAAGCCAGCATTTATTGCCCATCCATAATTAAGGACACTCAACAGCCAACCACGTTTCTGTGGGTCTGGAGTCACATATAGGCCAGACCAGGTAAAGATGACAGTTTCAGAGAGAGTAGGAACTGCAGATACTGGAGAATCTGAGATAACAAGGTGTAGAGCTGGATGAACACAGCAGGCCAAGCAGCATCATAGGAGCAGGAAGGCTGACATTTCGGTCCTAGACATTGACAATGGATTCATGGTCATCATTCAATGCTCAATTCCAGATTTTTAACAAATTCAAATTCCAACACGTGTGGCAGGATTCGAACCTAAATCCCCAGAATATAACCTGGATCTCTGGATTAACAGTCTAGCGGTAATACTACTAGGCTATCACCTCCCCTAAACTTACTTGTTTTGTGCTCTGCTTCGAATACTGAAGCAAGGAATCCCATAGTTCATTATTAAATGATTTCTAATGGAAAAGTGAATACTAAGCACTTGCATTCATGAAATTGTATGGTCCATTAATGTGTACCTGCAGTATCACTTCAAAAGTTTTACATTAGATAGCCTTTGTGTACATGATTTTAGACTTATGTTCATAGCTGTATGTAGGCATTTGAGTCCATGTCTTTGAAGCACACCCCTCAACAACGATTCGTCTTTAGTTTGTGATTGGGCAATGTTTCACCCCCAGTCCTACTGAAGATATCTACAATGTGACTGATGTCAGGTAAAGGTGTAAGCGCCAGGTTCAGGCGTTGACTCATCCGGGAATCTAAACGAGCTTTCTTATCTCTCATTATAGTGACCACTCGACTGAACACCCTGGATCACATCACAAGATGCTCTTCTGGCATTCCCAACCCGAACAATATCATCAGTACCCCAGTAGCAACAGCTACCTCCGGTAAGAATGCCCTCCTTAATATTCGTACTACCCGCCTTGTTCGACAGAGATAGAGGAACTAAGTGCTTCACCCTGAACCGAACAATCCAATCACTAGAAGAACGCGAGCTAACTTAACAAAAACAGAAATTGCTGGAGGAACTCAGCAGGTCTATCATTATCTATGGAAAGAAAACAGTTAATATTTAGGATCCAGTGACACTTCTTTGTTTTCTCTCCAAAGACGCCGCCAGACGTGCTGGATATCCTCCGACAATTTCTGTTTTTGTTTGTTTCAGATTTCCAGCATCTGCAGTTCTCTGTTTTACTTTAGCGAGCTAACAAAGCTTTATTTCAAGCACTGGTTAACTTCACCAAAGCGGACTGTCGGTTCAGCCTTTTTCTCCGGAAGTTACATATTTATTAGCATGTTATTCTTAAATTTTCACACTCACTTTTCATTCCTCTAAAACAAGACCAAACTAGCTTTGAAACATTTATATTAACTTGCACGGTTTCACGTTATGGTTCTAACAAAGGTAGACAAACAGGAGACTGGAAGAACACAGCAGGACAGGCAGCATCGGGAGGAAAGGAGCAGTCAACATTTCGGGTATTACCCTTCCGCAGGATTGCTCCTTTCCTCCAGATGCTGCCTGACCTGCTATGTTCTTCCAGCCTCCTGTCTGTCTACCTTGGATTCCAGCATCTGCAGTTTTTTTTGGTCTCTAAAATGGTTCTAACAAAAACTTGGAGATGCTAGGAACGAAAATAAATAGCTAGAGAATGTTGCAAACGCAGTGCAGCTCCTGTGGACAGATCAGACCTGTCATAACGGATCTGATGAAGGAATCTTGCGCGGAATAAAAATGCGATGGGTACAGACATTACAAATTACTCTCAAGTAGATTTTGAGAGGGGTTAAATAAAACGATAAATCAATGGTTAACATGGAATTGAACACACTCTACTTCATCGCAACGTTTAGTAATCTCGACAAGTGCTTTTCAGTGATTACTGCATCTCTTTACAGCTCACAACACTTCTGCGACGGATTTACTGCCGGGCATAAAAATCACTTAAAAGTTCAAAACTGAAACCTTTCCACATCTGCAAGCTATCTGCAAATTTTTAAAGTGTCTTTAAATTTTCACAATCGCAGTCGCAATTTTGAACAGCTAGGTCACTTTAGATGGATTTTGAACACCCATTGCTAGTTGACATCGTTACGTACTGTTAAAGAACGCTGTTCTTATACGTATTCGGACAATTGCTTTAGTAAGTGTACTGACTTTTCTCATTACTAGGTTAACAGTTTTATAGCAATTAAACATCTCGCTCGAATTACAGCCAAATCAGAATTTTTAATGCAATCTCCCAACAATTTTTCATATAGCCAAATATGTATATATATATACATATAGATAGATGGGTAGATAATTATATAGCGTTGCACTGAAATAAATTCGAACCGAACTTCCTGTTTCTACACGCGTGGTAATCCCGGAACCAAAGTATCCCGAATACATTTCAATTTCTATCAGATCTACAAAGTATCTATTTTTGGCATGACAGTTGCTCGCCTTGTATAAATTGTGAACAATTTAGAAGTAAACTGCACACACATTTACGTTAGAGAGAAAAATCCAGCTGCTCTGCTTTTCCAGTCCGCACACCCATTTAAACATATGGAAGTGTACGCAGGAGTATAAAACAAGAATATGTCATTCAATCCCTTGAGCCTGTTCGCCATTCAAATAGGTTATGGCTGATCTTTTGTAAAGCTTAAAATGTTACTTATAAAAAAAAATTTGACATTTCCAGTTGAGCAAGGCCAGCTTTTTTTTTTGAGCGAGACTTCTTGATTTTCATGTATTTAAATAGGCCTGCAACATGTCATTAGAGTTGATCATAAATATATTTATGATCTGTCTGGTCATGGCTATTTACATATTGAGACAGGTAAGTTGCGCAACGGAAGGAGGAATTTTCAGACAAGTCCAGCCTCACTCACTGTTATGAAAGAGCTGTGAAATTTCGCGATTTTTCTACTGACATTTAGTTGGGGATCCAGACGTGGACCACTCATCTGCCGATCAGTGCCAATAGGCTGCCCCCTTTTTTTTAAGGAAAGCTACTAATCCTCAGGGGTAAACGTGAAACTGTGAGTTGAGGGGTCAGAGTGCTATTGTTGCACTTCTCTCTCCCTTCGGCCCGGAGATAGCAGAAATCCTAGGCAGATGATTTTAAATGTTTGCTTTATTACTTGAATTCTTGCAAACCTGTTCCAACATTCAAACACTGCGCTTTTAAAACTTCTTCACTGGTGACGTCCCACACTCCCATTTAGCCAATATAGTCCTGGTCTCTGTTCAGTTCTCTCCACTACCTTTGTTCTTTTTTCTAAATGCTCCCTAAACTACTTTTATTTTAATGATTTTTATTTTCAAACCTGATCTGATTGTGGTGGGGGAGAAACCTTGCTCAAACGGATAAGTTTTTTAAAAAAAATCTTTATAAAGTATTTCAGATAGTCATACGTTTCTAGTAAATAACACTGATCTGTTGAGATTGCGTGAGCTACCAAGGAGGTTTAGACATCAGCTGTAAATCAAAGATAATAGGTACTGCAGATGCTGGAGAATCCGAGATAACAAGGTGCGGAGCTGGATGAACACAGCAGGCCAAGCAGTATCATAGGAGCAGGAAAGCTTGACGTTTCGGGCCTAGACCCTTCATCAGAACATTGATTTATGTTTGAAAAGATGGTAACTCATGATTTTTAAGAGTTTGTGTTACGACCCATGGAATGGGGTTGGCATTACTGACATTTCTTCTTTTATTAAGCAGGACATTTGCAACTGCCAGCTTTTGAATTAGTATCACAGGCAAGAAAATAAACCTTAGATTCCCAGAAATTGATTGTAAAAGCCGATGGCCCTATCAATATTTCAGTTAGGTAAGTTGACTGGAGAAGTTGGGTCTATTTTCTTTGGAGATGTAGGTTGAGTGGAGATCGACAGAGGAGTTTGGACACGAGAGATGGAGAAATTGTTCCATTGGTGGAAGGATCCAAAATGAGATCCACAGATTGAAGATAACTGGGAAAAGCAAAAAAAGGAGACATGGGAAGAAAGCTTTTTCACCAGGCGAATGGTTAAGACTTGAAATGTAAAGCTCAATATGTGGTAGAAGTGGATCCAACCGAGGCACTGGATTAATATATATATATAACTGAAAAGGAAGTACATTCAGGGTTACTGAGAAAAGGTGGGAGATTGACACCAGGTGAACTGCCTGCAGAAATGAGAGGCCAAATGAGCTTCCTTCTGCGCTTTGACAGCTCAGTGACTCGAAAATCCACAGTAGGTGGATCAGCGCGTTTCTGCTGGAATCAACCCTCAAACATCAACCTTCGCTATTGCGAAATGCGAATGTTGGAAATCTGTCATTAAAACATTGATTGCCAGGAATACCCAATCGGTCATGCAACATCTGCGACGGGGGTGGAAATAGAGTCCAGCAGGAGCTTTTCACCTTTTTCGTTCAGATGATGACTGACCGACCACATTCCCGGCTTTATTTCTGTTGTGAGCTAACGCCATCGCTCTAAACGGTTTGTTTATTCACACCTGAAAAACAACCGAATCCCGCTCACGCTCCGCCTCTTCCCTGCAGCACCATTTTCAACGGACTCGCCACTCTCCTCTCTGCACTGCGCGTCAGTCAACGGAGCAACCGTTGCAGAATCCTGGGGGCGCTATTGGACAGCTGCCGGAGGTGTGGGCGGATATACTTGCGCTGATTCATCTATTGCAGCTGTCAATCAGACAAGGTCAGCTCGCCGCACTCACCTCCCATGCCTCGTCAATGCCGTGCGCGCGCGCCGTTGGATTGAGGGTTCGTGACGTTGTGCGCGCGTTGACTTGGTTGGTTCGTTGGACATTCAGTGGCCATGTTTGTGCCGGAATTGGTGAGAGAACGAAGCGGAGGAGGTAGCCTCAGGATTAGTGCTTAGCCGGGCTGTGTGTGAGTTCCTGGCGGAGTGAAAGCGTGCTGCTCCCAACACCTGCCGGCATTACCTTCTGACGAAGAGGTGCAAGAGACGGCAACTGTATCTGGATCTGAAGTGTTGCCATGGTCTTGTGAGCAGGGCCCTGCTCTGGGAGAGCACAAGAGCGAGGACAGGCCGCCTCCTAGCAACCGGGACTACGAAGCGGGGGGAGGGGAGAGCGTGCGCGCCGTCGCCGTCTGCAAGCGCCCACTCACTCCCCTTACCCCCCAGAGCGTAAACGCCTGGACCAGTCCGGCCTTTGCCACCTTTATTGACCATGGCCTGGGTACTGAAGATGGATGAAGCCATTGAGTCCGGGCTCGTGCACGATTTCGACTCCAGTTTATCTGGGATCGGCCAGGAGCTCGGATCTGGTGCTTATAGCATGAGGTAAGAGGCAAAGGGCCCAAAGAATTGGGACGGCGGCGGGGGTCGGGTTGCGTGCAGATTGTATATTTATCCTAGTCCTCGATGCCTTTTGTTTCACAGTAGTAATAAGATGTATGGGTGACATCGGTAGCTTTAAAGTCGCCTTTGCCACAGGCAGTGCTCCGCTGTTTAGAAACGAAGAGGATGCACATGTGTTTGGATGTTCATGATATGTTGCTTTCCTTGGATTGCTGGTTATTTCATGAGCCTTTTTCATTGTTTTCATGTTGGTACTTACCCGGAAGTCAGGTTTCATCTGTATGTTTGCACATTATATAGTTTGTTGACTGGTTGAAATAAGTTGCAAGGTAATAAATTGGACTGTAATGTTTTAAAAATTCAAATTGCCATCATTGTCCTTCCTGGGGAAAAAAGTGATTTTTAAAAAATCTACAAGAAATCAACAGCTCAACCTCTATCAGTAACTACTTAACCAAAAAGCGTTATCGTTGTTAAGAATTGAAATTGATTTTAACATTTCCAGCTTTTCTAGTTTGTCTTTGTCAGTTTCTGAGGTGTCCCTGATCCTTCATCTTAACAAGGCAAAGCTCTAAATTCATTTGTTGTGTGGTATTGCCTCAAGGACTTCAGCCAAGTGTACCATACATGAAATTTTAATGTCTAATTATTCTACTGCAGTTTGCTGTTCTCTACATCTGTTGAGAGCATTTTGAGCTGCATAAGCAAAGTAAAAGATGATGTGGATGATAGCGGTAGAAATGATTTGGACATGGAATTAAGAACATCCCACCAACAAAATAACTTCCATTCTGTCATGCTTTTACGTAGAATAATATCCCAAGGCATTTCAGAGGCTCAAGAAAGGTACTGTCACAATGTAGCATACTTGCTTTGAGCACAGTGAGTTGGAGCCAGTACTTAAATGTGATGGCAACACAGGTTTCAGGGTCTTCATAGTCGCAGTTAGTCTGCTTTCTGAGCAGTGGTGTCTAGGTATATTTAAAGACTTTAATTTTCTGGAGCGTGTAAAGGCAAAGGTTGAGAAAATGGTTGAAAGATCATTTACTGACATTTTATGAAATTGTCTTTTCTCATTATTAAAAAAGGGTGCAAATTAAGAGATATGGTGGCTGTTGGTGTTTCAGCTACTGAGTTCACGTTGTTATGTCAGAGCCCTTTATTCTGTGGATAGATAGTTGCCAAGGTGGTGATATGTTTTGCAACAATGAGTTTCAGATAATGATTTTAGGAGTTTGGCACTGAAATGGAGCTTCTGATTTAGCTATAGTGATGTAGCAATTTTATGAAGCATTATTTCCATGAAATAAGTGTTTTGAAGGGTTGTTTGTGAAATTATCTGGGCTGTTAAATGATTCCCACTTAAATATTGGGGGACATATTAGTGTTTTTGGTCCTTGCCACTGACTGTTCCTTTTTTTGGTCAACTCGGGCTAAACCTGCCTGTTTTAACCTCGGCCTTATTTAATCTAAAAGGGAGTTTCAACCACACATCTGCACCATCACAAAGTTTGCCTCTCACTACATAACATGACATTAAACTTGCGTGAGATGGTCGACTAATATCTTCATGATGTCTGTATTGTTTCTAGTCTTGATTATTCAAATGTGTCCTCAGTTGGTCTTTCATGTTCTGTCCTTCATGCATTCTGTTCATATCCTAAATCTGTCCAAGATTACTTGGACCTCCCCTGTGTTCACTAACCTACATCAAATTCTGATTGAATAAAACCTCAATTTGCAAATTGTTCAATTTTTTTGTTTTCGTGCTGCTACTAGTCTTGTTCCTTCATATCACCAGTCCCCTTCAGACCATAAGACAAAAAAGCAGAAGCAGAAGCAGGCCATTCAACCATTGAGTCCCTTGATTATATTTAATGACTCAGCCTCGACAGCCCTCTATGATAAAGAATCCCTCAGATTCAGTATCCCAAGAGAGAAGAAATACCTCAGCTCTGACCCAAAAGGGTGACCCTTTTATTCTGAGATTATGCCATCTGGTACCAGATTCTCTCACAAAAGGGAAATAACCTTTCTACGTCTCACCTGTCAAGTCCCCTTGAAACTTGTATATTCCAATAAGGTCATGTCTTTGTTCATTTAAATTCCGGTAATACAGTCCCATCCTACTTGATCTCCCCTCATGATACAGTCCCTCCATAGCGAACATTCTGTGGACTCTGTCCAATACCAATATACAATTTCCTTTTGGGGGATCAAAACTGTTCAGTATTTAGCTGTACTGTGTATTGTATAGTTTGAGCAAGACCTCCTTATTTTTATACCCTTTTGAAGTAAAGATTAACGTTCCATTTGCTTTCCCTACCACCTGCTGAACTCGTATGCTAGCTTTGAGTTTTATGCACAGAAGTGAGCAAATCCCTATGTCCTGTAAGTTTCTACTGTCTTTATTCATTTGAAATAATACTCCACTCCTCTACTCTTCAACTTTCCAGGATCTTTTGATTCTTTTTGATCATTCTTGAATAATTCCACCATTGGCTCTTCAGCTGCTCAGACCCTAAGCCTTCTAAGTCCTTCCATGTATCTCATAATCACTGAGTCATTGCAGCAATGGAGGCCATGTGGTCCATTTTGTGGTCACCAGCTCTCAGAACGAGCATTTTGCTTTTGCCATAGCTTTGTATCAGAGCTCTGAAGAGCTGAGTTTGTCAAATATTACAATATTTTGATTTTGCCAGAGGAAATTGAGTTTGATATACTCTTAGATTGTGAAGGCCATGATTGCATCATATTTCTATTAGTTCTAAGGTAGTTATCGAAAAGATAGACCTGATCTAAAAGTTAGAGTTCTAAATTGTAGGATGGCCAATTTTGACAGTATTAGGTAAGAACTTTCAAAAGTTGATTTGGGGCAGATATTCGTAGGTGAAGCGATTGGCTGGCTGGAAAGTGGGAATCCTTCAAGGATGAGATAACGATAGTCCCGAGACAGTATGTTCCTGTTAGGGTTAAGCACATGGCTGTTAGGTGTGGGAATGCTGGATGAATAGAGAAATTGAGGGTGTTTTTAAGAAAAAAAGGAAGCTTATGTCAGGTATAGAGTGAATCCCTAGAAGAGTGTAAGAGCAGTAGGACTACACTCGAGGGAAATTAGATAGAATCCCTACATTGTGGAAACAGGCCCTTTGGCCCAACAAGTCCACACTGAACCTCAGAGCATCCCACCCAGACTCATCCCCCTAAATCTGCACATCCCTGGACACCATGCAATTTTAGCATGGCCAATCCACCTAACCTGCACATCTTTGGACTGTGGGAGGAAACCGGAGTACCCGGAGGGAACCCATGCAGACATGGGGAGAATGTACAAACTCCACACAGACAGTTACCCGAGGGTGGAATCGAACCCGGGTCCCTGGCGCTATGAGGCAGCGGTGCTAACCACTGTGCCACCATGCCACCCTTATCAGGAGGACAAAAAGGAGACAGTGAGATAGCTTTGGCAGACAGGTTTAAGGAGAATCCAAAGGGATTCTACAAATACGTTAAGGACAAAAGAGTAACTAGGGAGAGAATAGGACCCCTCAAAGATCAGCAAGGCTGCTTATGTGTAGAACCTCCGGAGATGGATGAGATATTAAACAAATGTTTTGCATCAGTGTTTACTTTAGAAAGGGATATGGAAACCAGAGAACTTGGAGAAATAAATAGCAACATCTTAAAGTGTCCATATTGGTGGAGGAGGTGCTGGATGTTTTAAAACGCGTAAAGGTAGATAAATCCTCGGGACTTAATCAGGTTACCCTAGAACTTTGTGGGAAGCTAGGGAAGTGGTTGCTAGGGCCGTTGCTGAGATATTTGTATTGATAACCACGAGTGAGGTGCTGGCAGCCTGGAGCTTGGCTGACGTGTTGCCATTATTTAAGAAAGGTGGTAAGGAAAAGCTAGGGAACTATAAACCAGTGAACCTGACATCAGTGGGTAAGTTGTTGGAGAGCATTCTGTGGGACAGGGTTTACACGTATTTGGAAAAGCAAGGACTGATTAGGGGTAGCCAAGATAGCTTTGTGTGTGGGAAATCATGTCTCACCAACTTGATTGAGTTTTTTGAAGAAATGATGAAGAAGATTGATGAAGGCAGAGTGGTGGACGTTGTCTATATGAACTTTAGGGTGTTTGACAAGGTTCTGCATGATAGACTGATTATCAAGGTTGAATCACGTGGATTACAGAGAGAGCTAACCATTTAGATACAAAATTGGTTTGAAGATAGGAAATAGAGGGTGATAGTGGTGGAGGGTTGCATTTTGGACTGGAGGCCTGTGAACAGTGGTATGCCACAAGGATCAGTGATAGGTCTATTAAAATCATTTATATAAATGACAAAACGTAATGTGAATATAGTAGGTATAGTTAATAAGTTTGCAGGTGACACCAAAATAGGTAGTGTAATGGACAGCGAAGTAGGTTATCTCAGAGTACAACAGGACCTTGACCAAATGAGCAAATGGACCAAGAAGTGGCAGATGGAATTTAATCTAGCTGAATATGAGTTGCTGCATTTTGGTAGGCAAACCAGGACAGGGCTTGTACGCTTAATGGTAAGGTCCTAGGGAGTGTTGCTGAACAAAGACACCTTAAATGCTGGCTCATAGTTCCTTGAAAGTGGAGTCGCAGGTAGACCAGAGTAGTGAAGAATACATTTGGTGTGCTTGCCTTTATTGGTCAGTGCATTGAGTACGGGAGTTGGGATATCATGTTGTGGCTGTACAGGACTTTGGTTTGGCCACTTTTGGAAAACTGCATTCACTTCTGGTCTCCCTGCTGTAGGAAAGATGTTGTGAAACTTGAAAGGGTGCAGGAAAGATTTTCAAGGATGTTGCCAGGGTTGGAGGGTTTGAGCTATAGCGGGAGGCTGAATAGGCTGAGGCTGTTTTCCCTGGAGCATCGGAGGCTGAGGAGTGACCTTATCAAAGTTTCTAAAATTGAGTGGTGTGGATGGGGTGTATAGCCAAGGTCTTTCCTCTGGGGTAGGAGAGTCCAAAACTAGAGGACATAGGTTTGAGGTGAGATGGGAAAGAATTAAGGGACAAATTTTGCATGTGTAGTGCGTGTATGAATTGAGCTGCCAGAGTAGGTGATGGAGGCTGGTACAATTTACAACATTTAAAAGGCATCTGGATGGGCATATGAATAGGAAGGGTTTAGTGGGATATGGGCCAAATGCTGGCAAATGGGACTCGATTAATTTAGGATATCTGGTTGTCATGGATGAGTTGGACTGAAGGGTCCGTTTCCATGCTGTACATCTGTGACCATCTGATTTGGATTTATCTGAAATGTATTCGTGAAAATTAAGTTAAATAAAATTTAGAGCAAAGTTTTAGTTTTGAATTAGAGAATGAAACACCAAGTAGGATCCACTTTTATCACTTTGAAGTTGGAATCAATGCAGTATGTTTTAAAGAAGAACATCCAGCGTGTGAAATTTCTGATGAAGGGTTTAGGCCCGAAACGTCAAGTTTTCCTGCTCCTATGATGCTGCTTGACCTGCTGTGTTCATCCAGCCCCATGCTTGTTATCTCACACTTATGTAGCCTTATTTCCTTGAGTTTCAGAATACTTTACCCTCCTCCACTCACTGTGGCAAAGCAGTCCATGTCTGAACGTTTCTTTCTAAATATGTTTCTCATATCCTCTGTCCTTATTGGAAATGGTAATTATAAATTAAAGTTTCCTTGTCATGATAGACTACTTGACTTACTGTCAAAACCCATTATACTTTCGAAACCAGAAAGACATCTCCACTTAGGTATTTACTCTCTAGTCAAAATGATTCTTGACTACACCTCGATTAACCCCTTGACTATATTTCAATGTATCTAGCATTATGTTGGTGAAGCAACCTTTAATGTTCTTTATGGCTTTAGAGTCCTCATTATAAGGGCATTCAAAACTGCACACAGTACTTTTAACCGTCTTGCACAAATTTGGACACTCTTCATTTTGGTCTTGTGTTCAATATACATTTTGTTTAAAACCCAATGTAGTTTAACCTTTTTCTGATGAAGGGTCTAGGCCCGAAATGTCAAGCTTTCCTGCTCCTATGATGCTGCTGGGCTGGCTGTGTTCATCCAGCCCCACACCTTGTTATCTCGTAGTTTAACCTTTTTAGAGGTTTCATATTTTGTACTTCAAAATATTACAGACAGAAGGAAAATGTTGAGGTAACGTTCCCCTTTTTCTTCTCCCCTCTTGGTTCTCTGCAACAAGCTTTCTGTTCTAACTCCTCTTTGAGTATTTCAACTTTTAATAATGGACTTGAGTCAGGCTGCCACATATGTTAAATCGGAAGGAAAGTTGAATGCATACAGCACACTAAAGTATGATCATGACAAAAAAAAACTTACTCCTTTGCACAGACTGAGACATGCATACATATATGTGTGCCAACTGCTGGACTCTAGACAACGCAGCACGTAACTGGATTATTAACACAATTACCTAGAAGGAAATCAAAGGATAAAGTTGTCCTTCTAAGATGCACACATTCCATGATAACAAGCATGGGGCTGGATGAACACAGCAGGTCAAGCAGCATCATAGGAGCAGGAAAACTT
>JAHRHZ010000077.1:18778524-18824988 GCA_024137785.1 Ginglymostoma cirratum | reverse complement strand
TCCTTTTGTCTTTGGAGTTTCACTTGTGGGATGTGGACATCACTGGTTAGTTGCTCTTGAGAAAGTGTTGGTGAGCTTCCTTCTTGAACTACAGTCTACGTACTGTAGTTTGACCTACAATGCCCTCAGGGAGGGAATTCCAAGATTTTGATCCAACAACAGTGAGGGAACAATGATATATTTCCAAGTCAGATTGGTAAGTGGCTTGGAGGATCACGTTAAGGTGGTGGTGTTCCTATGTATCAGGTGTCCTTATCGGGGAAAGCTGATGATTTGGACCGTAGGCTACTATTTTATCCTGCCAATGTGGTGAGAGGGCCAGGGGTGTGGGGGTGGGGAAAAGATATGGAAGAAGGTTTTCACACCGTAAAATTTATTGAACTCAGTATGGTGTCCTGAAGGCTGGACCCTGCAACTGGCCTGAGACAAAAATGATATGCAACGACCATGGTGGGATGGTGAAGTCACAGGCCATCAGAAGCTCAGGGTCACTTTTGCAGATCGAATGTAGGTGTTCTGCAAAGCATTCGGCCTGACTGTGTTTCGTCTCCCCACTCGTACCCATGGCCACACCTTTGATGTGAAGAAAGTGAGAAGAGTTAAATGTGAAGTTGCTCAGTAAGGGCGAGCTTGCTCAGGTGGTGGAAGCTGGTGGTAGATGGGGACAGTTCAGTCCTTTTTGACCCATTATTGGTTACTTCTGCAAAGTTCTTAATGTATGCTGAGACTGGAGTTAATTCTTTGTCTCTCAGAATCACTAAATTCACCTGAGCTTTTCACATTGTCTAATTTTTAAAGTGTCCATTTTGGATAGAGATAGTCTTGAACGTTAGAACCATGATATTTTTACTGGGAATAACATAGGGAATGAAATTTTTGGAACTTGAATTAGTTTCAATTGCACCTGTCAGCATCTATTCTTTTAGTGCATACTCCCATTCCTTGTATGTCTTTATCACATGTTTGCTTCATATTCATATCTGGGTTAAATTTCATAGGTTTCTTTTGCTCTTCCACTCATCTATTTTCCAAACCTAAAACCCTTGTTATGTATGCACACTTTGAGATTGTGTTCCCTTGTGTCAAGATCAAATCTTCTTTTGCATCCTGAAGGTAAAGCCAGCCTTAACCAGTAGGGTACACTGGGTGCACCGCAATTCTTTTGAGCTCGAGCAGCAGCCGTTATTCCAAATCTTTGCCTGTTATCTATCAACCAATTTCAGTTTTTGCTGTTGTATTTCTCTTTTTCCAGTTATATGCCTGAAATATCATAACCTGTGTTTTCTTTTACAAATGCCTTGTTTCTGGGCATATTGTTTCTTGACATGGAGTCATAATACTTTGTCTATTTAAATGCTAACATTGATTGTAAACCTGAATCTGAAATTTAAATATTGAAGCTTTTTTTTTTGCACGATCCAATTTCCCCCTAATTTTTATTTAGAGCAAGCTTTGACTTCACAAGCACAGGTAGCCTGCATTTGAGATAGGCAATGATCAATGCGCAATACAATGAGCTCATTTCTATACAAGTACATTTGTTTTCTGAAGTTGGCAGTGTGCATGCACAGAGCTGGAGCTTTCACTTTTTCACCTTGACTCCTTGTGCGTATTATCCAATTATAATTGGTCAGCTGTTTCTATAGCTGTGGTTGGCTATCAAATACACAAAATTGAGTATTGGATCTCCTGACGTATGTGACCTCCCTTTTTTATTTCTTTATTCTGGCTACCCCAGCAATTTTGTATTTGATAGGGTTTTTTTTTGCAACCACTCCCATAGTGGACATTGGTTCTGCGCTTCTTGGGATTTCAATTCAAAACTTTAACAGGAAAAATTAAATAGAATTAAAGTAAACCATACCATTTTTCACAGCACATTGTCATGTTCTTAATCAGCTGCTGTCTCTTTTAGATTAGATATTGTCAGCTGGGATGCAGGATGGTGGAAAAATAAACTTTAAAAAAATCATAAAACAGTTTCTATAACTAGTAGAAACCTGCATTTCTTCTTTAAGTTCTTCAGTTTCAATTATACTCTGGTTCAGCTTTGGGTAAGATGTACAGTTTCAGGGAAAGATTGCTAAGAACAAAGACTGCAGATGCTGGAAATCTGGACCAAACACAATGTTGGGGGAAAAAAACAACAGTCTGGTAGCATTTGTGGCAAAACAAACTGGGTTAACATTTTGAGTTAATGACAGTTTTTCATAACTGTTAAGATTAATGTCATTCACTGTATCTGGATACAGAGAAGGGATGCAGCATGTTTCTATTGTTGTTAATATAAACACTTAGTAGATCTGCCAACATCAGAGGAAAGAGAAGGACTTGATGGGTCAGAATGAAGACCTTTCATCAGAACAATGAGTTATGATAGTTTATTGACCTGCAATGTATTTTTTTTCTGTTTTCTTTCTACAGATACTACCAAACCTGGTGGTCATTTTGTTCTGAGTTCAGATTTCCAGCATTTTACTTTCCATTTGCATTTTCCTTTGGGACTTTATTGGTATTGATATTGCTAATTGCAAACAGTGGGGTATAACTTCCTGCATTTACTGAAATCAGAAGCATAATCCAAGAGGATGTTCCTGCATCTACATGAAGTTGGTTTGCCAAATGTTGGTTTCTTTTCCTATGGAATTACAGATTATACGTAAGGTTTTGGAGGGTTATGGGCCAGGAGCAGGCTGGTGAGACGAGTTTACTTTGGGAAATTTGTTCAGCTTGCACTGAAAGGTCTGTTTCCTTGCTATATGACTCCATATGTCTGGTTGTTGCATCCCATCAATATTTTATAAACAGGCTCTTCAACACTTAACAATATTGTCACAAAGTGTCCAGTCTGAGATTGTATTCGTTTCTATTTTCGTGGCCTTATCTTATTTTCCCCCACTTTTTTTCTATTGAATGTGCTAGTCAAAAGAGAAGCTATGATTGCTTCTCTTTCTGGTCATGTTGCATCTACCCAGGAGCAGTGTACCTAATTTGTGAGGATCAATTAACCAAGTTTACCTCTACCTCCTTTTGTAAGATGTTGCTATAAGAGTCATTTACAAAGCAACCTAAATCAGGCCTAATGTGTTTAGTTTGAAGAACACTTGGACCATTTGGTCTAAATCTTGGTATTAATGATAGTGATGCAGAAAGTTTGTCTGTGCACTAACCATTACATCCTGCTGAAATTAAATGAGGAACAAGTGACCTTGTTCACATTAGGGTAAAGTAAATATCAAATCCAGAAGTTACAATGCTGCTTTAGATATACAAAGTCTTATTTGTTAAACAATGAAAAAGATTGCATTCTTGGATATGCTTCATGATTCTAAGTTTTAGAGAGAATGTAAAATGTTAATGTACTGTGTTTAAAAACTGTTGTGAACTTTGTGCATTAGGTTTAAGTTGTATTTTCTAATGTTTTGAGACAAAAACTAAAGTGTAGTTAGAAATTACATTATTAATTCTGTTGAGTAGAAAATTTGTTTAATACTGCTTTGCAGAAGGAAAATGTTACTGACTTTATTTTGCAGTGATGTCTTGGCACTACCCATCTTCAAGCAAGAAGATTCAAACCTCCCTCCAGAGAATGAAACAAAGCATCCACCATTCCAGTATGTGCTGTATGCAGCCACATCTCCTGCTGTTAAACTACATGATGAAACTCTCACCTACTTGAACCAAGGTATACTTAATGAAGATATTAATTCCATGTTCGCCTACGTGCTTCCTAGCTCACTCAGTGCTTGGAAACATTCTTATTGTACCTTCTTTAATGAATATATGCCCTTTTTTAACATTAAACTTATTATTAATGCAGACCACATGCATGCGTCTTTCTTTTGTTCGGCTGTGCCTCCGATGAACTTATCTTGTCACCTGAGGCACTATTCCTCCCTGACTCCATTATTACTAAAATTTTGATCACCTAACTTCCCTGTTTTCTGCAATGGCTTATTTGTAAATGGGTTTGTCTCCTTACACAGTCAGGGTAATAAATGGTGTGGAACTTTGATGGATAAATGATGTTGTGCTCAACCATGTTTAAACTGACTGGCGGAATAAGCTTCAGTTACACTCCTTCAAGCTTTCTAGATGTTTGACATGCTTTTGAGAATTTAAGAAAATGGATTAGTTTATAAGAGATAACATAACATAAAATGTATACATTTGGTTTTTGATTTAATTTCAGCTATATTTTAGGTAAAGGGGCATGTATCATCTGTGGAGAGAGAAATTTAAGGTTAATGAACTTTCTTTAGAGCAGAATATTTCAGCATTTTTTTTCCAGATTTCATAAAATCACAGCACAGAATGAGGGCACTTGGCCCATTGTGCTTATCTGGCTCTGTTCTACTGCCATTCCATTGTTTTCATTTAATCTGCTGGACCCCACTTTCAGGGCAGTGCATTCCAGATGATGAGTTAATATGTAAAATAAATTCTTCTCAAAGCAGATTTTATTGATTTGCAATGTTGTTTTTCTATTCCTGGTAATGGGCGTTGCTTTATAGTTTAAGCCACTTTTAATTATATCCTACTTTTAAATAAATGTTCCTGTATTCAAAAAATGCAAACTTAGAAAGTTTTGAATGGCCTCTGACCTGTGAAATCCACTGTTTAATTCAATTTTAACCCCCGTTCCCCGACCATCACCACCAAGCAGCTATTCTCTTAGACCTCGTCCATATGAGGTCTGAATCCATTATTGGCACTAAGGGTGTTAAATCTTTTTGTTTCTTTTTAACCTATTTTTCCTTTAGAGATTATTACAGACCTCTAGAGCAGGTGAGACTTGAACTCAGGCCTCTGGTCCAGGGCCAAAGACACTACCACTGCAGCACAAGAGGACCACTAAAGATGTTATAAAATTCAGGTTGCTCATTGACTTAAAGTTTGAGTCACATTGTTGTGAGATAATATTGTTGCCAATGAAACAATAAATTAACGAGTACGTTCAGGGTTGAGAATATAGTGAATTGATGGAATTACAGCAACATTAACCAAATCTGTGTGATTCTTGACATATGGTTATGTCAGATGTTTTGATAGAACTTTGCTTAATTTTAAGGAATATGCTCTGGTAGAAAGTACGCGTTAAGCGTTTGGGATTACATGTTTATTGAACCTTCACCGTGCATAAGTTTTTTTTTGTATATTTCAAAGCAGTTTTGATTTATGCCATTTTAGTGCTCCTGTAGATTCTACTGTACTATTCAATTAATGTTTTAATTTATGCTGGGAAATTATTTCCAACTAATAAATGGATTCAAATTTTAAAAAATTTCAATGGCCATTGTTTTGCACTTGACCCCTGAACTAGTTTATTAGACTTAAATCATTTGATAGTTTGTTTGAACTGAGACTTTAATGCCTAAAAGTAACTTATGAATTTCAACAGGTCAATCTTATGAAGTCCGAATGCTAGATAACCGAAAATTAGGAGATTTACCAGAAATAAGTGGAAAGATGGTTAAGGTGGGTTTTGTTTTCATTGAATTTCAAGTTTTAGCACAAATAAAACACTGAAACATTGACGTGTACTAAATTGTAATAGTCTGAATGTTTGTTTTTCCTTGTATAGTGTGAATCTAACCAATATGTGAGAGGTTTTCGCTGAGCGGTTATTCTCCACTAAAACAAAAAAGTTGCTAGCTTTTAAATTCTAAAAATGTTGATATTCTGTGAACTGTTCTGTTTGCCGCAGTTGGTGTATTTCATAACTTTCAGGTTTAGTGGATTTTCCTTCTCTAAAGGGAAAATTTATGTGGGATCATAAAGATCAAGAATTCAACTGTGCTAAAAGAGCTAGGTAAATACATTTGAAAATGTTAGAGCTGTGTATGGTGCATTATATGTAAATCAAGATTAGTTTATGTAATAAGCTGTATGTCCCCACAGAAGCATTGTTAGCAAACATTGCTAGATAATTTGGCATAGGAACCCTAACTGCTTGCCCCCACCTCCCTCCTATGATATTATTCCCATTGGAATCTTTAATACGAGAAGTTAACGTGGCCAAGAATAAAGATTGAATTTGGGACAAAATAAGCAGCGGATGAAGAAAGTACATTTAGCATCACCATAATACATTTATTTCAGTACCGTCAAGTTTGGCAGAAGTTCCATGATTCACTGTCTCTTTACAGAGAAGATAATTATGACCTCTACCTTTTCAATACTAGAGTATAGTGCGAGTTGTATTCCATGATCGTAGACTACAATACACTGAGCATCAGCAACTGGAAGGTTGGAAATGGAACCGGCCAGGAGATAGACTCCTTGATTTAGGTAGGTTTTCTGCAATAGACTGGCCTTGCTTTTATTGCTTTTTATTTTCCCCTTTCCTTCTCACAGTTATAGTATGTTATATATGTACGTGTTACAGCATGTGCGGAGCAAAATAAAACTTAGTTTCAGGCATAAATTGACATGCTATAGTGGCAGCAATGGAGACCTACCTGCTTGAAAGAAGCGGAGAATTGGGAAGTCAACATATTGAGGTAAAAGTTAGTCAGGAAACGTAGGGGAGATAGAAATTAAGGCTCTTTTGGCTGCGTTGTTCAAAGAAAGTTGCAAAACTGGAAAGGAATGTGCTTGAAGACTCTGCCTTTGGATTTATTTGGCTAGAGTTCGGGAATGCCAGAGGAACTGTTCTACTGTAGGCACGTTATACACCTCCAAGTAGTGGAAAAGAGAGCATGGGGAGAACAAATTAGCACACTGGAAAGATGTCACCATTGCAGTGTTATTACTTAGGGATTTCTGTAATCATAGACTAGACTGGGATTAGTAGCAACGTAAATGACAGGGATGAGGGATTCATAAATTGTATACAAGAGAAGTGGCATGATTTTTCCAAACCTACAAGAAAATAAACAATTCTGGATCTAATTCTGGGAAATGAAGTAAGGCATGTTGAGCATCACTTGGTGTGACAGTAATTTGAGAAACAAGCCACATCAAGTTTACTGGGTTTTTTTATGGAAAAAGATGAGGTATACTGAGAGCTACTTAATTCGAGGAGGACTAGCATCAGTTAGTTCAAAAGGGTTTTGGCTTGGATTATTTAATTGGCTGTGGAGCAGCACAGTCCTATGACTCAAAGGATGTGCTACTCTGGTTGAATAAAGGCCTAAATGTAAAAGTGAGAAAGGGACCCATGATAAAAATAAGATTCCATTTATAGAGTAGAGAAATAAGTTGAATGTGGATACTACAAAGATTGACCATTGA
This sequence comes from Ginglymostoma cirratum, assembly GCA_024137785.1. Lineage (NCBI taxonomy): Eukaryota > Metazoa > Chordata > Chondrichthyes > Orectolobiformes > Ginglymostomatidae > Ginglymostoma > Ginglymostoma cirratum. Next base: position 18,817,752 of record JAHRHZ010000077.1, on the reverse strand, counting down.
TCTACGCTCAAAGTAATATGGTCCCCAAGAGTCTTCAGTAATCATGCAAATAGACAAAATGTCGTCAGAGAAAGGATAAGGCTGATTAGAGACTGTAAAGTTCATCTTGTCGAAATGGAAGGTATAACAGAGGGTACTAAATAAGCATTTTTTCATTCATAGTAAGATGCTGCCACCAGTGTAACAGTAAAGGAGAAAGCAATTATAGTAGATAGGATTAAAAAGTGTGTACTTAATCAATGGCAGTCCTCAATCATAAATAAGGGTAGAAATGGTGGATTTCTAATCATTTCACCCTCCTTTTGATATAAATGTCAGCTATAAATTCAGTAATTGTGGCTAGTTAATACTATGTCAGAGCTGTGGAAACATTTTTATGACAATCGTCAGAAGAAATTTGGTCGAGTATGGACTAATAAAAGTCAGTACAAATTTGTTAAAGACACAATTTGACTAACTTGAGTTCTCCATAGTAATAGCCTAGTGCAATTGATGTTCTAAATATTGGATTGTTAAAAGGCTTTGGCAAGGTACAATGTGACAGTCCTATGATTAAAGGGACAGTGACAGCAGACTAAATGACTTAAGTTAATAAGTCAAAAAACAGTGAATAGTGCTTGGTGGTTTTTCAGACTGGTTCGAAGTGTACAATGGTGTTCCTTAGGAGTTGATATTGGGGCCACTGATCTTTTTGAAATATTCATGACATGGACTTGGTATGTAGGGAATATTTTCTAAATTTGCAGTATTGGTTCCTTCAAAATTTCTTACCAGAAAAAAATCAATGTAAAAGCTATACTGTACAGTGTGCAGTACTCTGCATTCGTAGGCAAAATAATTTGCATAATAAAGTAAATTATTAACTACAGTGTATTAAATACAAATGAAAGAATTATACTCAGTTGGATTCAGTTTGGCTCTACCTAGTGGCAAAAAAGTGTACGTGCAGCTCTTTAGCAGCTGCAGCAGTCTTAGACCATAAGATATGGGAGCAGAATTAAGCCATTTATCCCACCTGAGTCTGTTCCCCCATTTGATCATGGCTGGTATGTTTCTCAACTCCATTCTCCTGCCTTCCCCGGAAGCCCTTGATCCCTTTACTTAGTCTTAACCAAGCTCAATGACTTGGCCTCCACTCTGTCCTGTGGCATTGGGTTCCTCAGATTAACCACCTGCTGGCTGAAGGAGTTCCTCACCTTAGTTCTGTAGAGTTGTCCCTTCACTCTGAGGCTATGCCCTTGCATCCAAGCATCCTCGTCTCTCCTACTGGTGAATACATCATCTCCATGTTCATTCTATCCAGGCCTGTCTGTATTCTGTAAGTTGCAATGAGACTCATTTGAATCGGCCCATGAAAACATTGAATGACCACAAGGGGAAGAGAAATTTTTTCAAAGCTTAAGAATTCTGATAAGAAAAGACCTAGATTCACCTATCGGTGAAGTCCAACCATTCCTTTATGTCCAAAGGCATGTAACCAGTGCTAAAAATCAAAAGGAACTGAGAGACAATTTAGCCCAACCTTGTGATCTGAACTTTGGTATTTCGAAATTTTGTTCCCCATCTATTTTTTTTCTACTCTAATGTGTGTCAGACCGTGTTGCCTTTCATATGCCTTAATTGTCTTGAGTGTATGTATTTGAGTTTTTAAGGGGCTTTGAAAAAAGTTTGCGAGATGATTTCTGTTGTTAGGTTCTAATTTAAATAATGTGATGTATAGCAAATTAATCTTTGTCTGTTGTGGCTTTAAGTTTAGTTAAGGTTTTTGTTTTTTTTTAAGAGGTATAGTTTAATGTGCTTAGGACCAGGAGTCCTTTCCTTTTCTCTGCTGTTCTTTAAGTTATGTGTTACACTAAATAGTTATTTCCTGTTAATGATGTGAACTGGTGCGAATTAGTTTTGGCCTGAATAGCAGTCAGTGAGGCAAATTGGGCACTTTAGTCTAATAAGGAATTTGTGCAGTTTGTGATGCTTAGCGGTGGAGAATGATTGATTATCTATGGTTTCTTCACAGTTAGGTTGTGAGGCAGAGATAATGTTTCTCCTGGCCAGGGGTTGGTCCAGAACAAGGCAACACGCTATCGGGATATTGGCTAGCCATCTTGGACCGGGGTAAAGACAAATCTCTTCCGTTAGAGCATGTGGAACCTGTAAAGGTTCCTCCATGGAAGGCTGTGGAGGTCACAGATGACTTAATGCATTTAAGAAAGTGATTTGTAGGTTTTGAGAATTATGGCATTGAGATAGTGGATCAGCTGTGATCATTTTGAATGATGGAGCAGGTGTCGTGGGCAGAATTGCCTATTCCTATCTTCTGTCTTTCATTTTTAATTATGTTAAAGTGAAACAGCTGAGTTTATGTTAGGGATACTTGCTGTATTACATACTGTTAACTGAACTCAGAAATCCATCTTCATATTTTGAAAATTGGAGATGTGGTAAATGGTGAAACTATAGTAAAATTGTAGGAGACTTCAGCAAAGTGGGCTGACACGCAGTAAATGAAGAGCAGAGAATGGCCAATTGATATATTTTAGTAAGACTGAAAATTTGGAATATGAACTACATGATTTTTAAAGAGTGCGGGTGGCTCAGGAACACTGGTCTATGTACAGAAATCTTTGAAGGTGGCAGGGCTTTTCAAACAGCCCTATGAGGTAAGCTTGAGGGATCCTTGGCTTTGATAGAGGAATGAGTACAGAAGCATTAAAATTAGGCCAATTGTTAATAAAACAATTTTGTTAAGTCTCATCTGGATTATGTTCTTTTCTGAGCACCATATTTCAAGAAGGTAATCAAGATCTTGATGAACATGCTAGAAGTGATTTACAAAAGTAGTGCCAGAAATTAGGACTTCAGTTAAGAGCTTGTTCCCTTTAAAACACAGTAGGGTGCAAAGAGCTTTGTAAATTTGTAAAAATTTGTTCAAATTGTGACTTGTTTTGTTAGAATAAATACATGCAATCATTTCTAATGGCTCTAATTGGTAACCAGATCTCAAATTTAAGACGATTGGCCAAAGCGTTCCGTGGTGACTTTTTTTTTATGCACAGTAAGGTGTTTTGATCTGGGTTCACTTTCTAAGATGACAAATAGTTGCAAGGAAAAAAATTTGCAGGCTTATAGGTTAAAAAAACATGAGTGGTATTATTTGTAGACTGTAATCAAACGGTTAACACAGGTGCAATAATTCACATGGCCTTCTTCTGTTTTGGATCATTCTATGGATCTTTCACTGTTGAAATTGGAAGCATTTTTCTGTTATTACAGTTAATCTTGTGATCAATCTACTTTTCTGTGACAATGAAGCACGTACCTCAGATGAACAGAGACCTACTGTCATGTCAGTATTATTTTCTAAACCTGTCCTCCTAATGTCTTCTCAAAATATCTATATCGAAAGCAGTATTTTGCTTTGCTTTCTTTTTCAAAAAAAAAGTTAAATGAAACGAAAGCAAAATTCAAGTCAGCCATAATTACAAGACTTTCAGCACTCCAGAAATTGACCCTATTCTGGAACCATCCGTGATCAGAATCACTCGCATGAAATATTTGCCTGGATTTTGATCAGTGAATAAATGGCATGACATGTTAATTAACCTTGCAGTTGGCCACTTACTTCAAACCAACATTTTCATATGCATTTATAATCCTTAGTATTGTACTTTCCTATGTTGAAGAGCAAATAAATGAATATCTGCTCAACCTATCAGATTGAAGAATCCTCACTGAGACACAATGCTAAAAATTTCACATTATCTACTAATCCCTAAATTAACTTCAGATGCTTCGAGTGCATCTAGCAGCTCTCCCTGGCATTCAGGACTGGTGTCTAACATCTAGGTACTCAAGGACATCCTTACTTCCCTATTGATGCTTCATTCATTCCTCTAGCTTTTCAACCATGGGATTCTCATTGTTCAAACTGTGCAGCACAATTTGACATTCTGCCCTCTTGCAGGCCAGTGTATTACACAGTAGAAGGGTAGAACTAGCAGGGGATAAAAATACCTGCATCTCCTTGGTTCATACCATAACAGCCGCAATAATGCGGATAATATAATGTTGCGCCTTGTGCCTTTGTCAAATCCCAGCTCACCTTCATTGTATTGTCTGGCCTTTCTGTTAAATTCAGGGGATGTAGGCTGCCCTGTCTGAGCCAGCACTTATTGCCTATCCCTAGTTGCCCTTGAGAAAGTAGTGGTAAGCTGTCGCCTTGAACAAAACGCAGTCCATTTGGTGTAGTTACACCCACAGTGCAGTCAGGGAGGGAATTTCAAGACTTTGACCTGCAACAGTGAAGGAAAGGCTATCTGTGATATTGGTGGTGGGTTTGGAAGGCGTAGTTACGCAGTGGGCCTTTGGCAGTTGCTCAGATTACACACAAGTACTGAGAGGAAGAAAACATGAATTTAGTAGAACAGAGCCAAAATGTGCTACTTGACAGTAATTAATTTTTAAAGAGCTTGGGGAAAAAAAAGACTCGTCCAAATAAGTCACCTTATGCTCAGTGGTTAGAATTTTCTTTTTGGAAACAGTGGCAGGCTGAGCAGGGGGAATAAAGTAGTTTTAACCCCAAGAGCAGTTCAACAATTTAGGAAGGCACAACATTTTCTTGTAAAATTTATTTTAAGTGCAAGGTGAAGAGATGGTAGTTACCAAAAAGCTGAACGGTTTGATCATTAAACAAAAAATCATCAATTTAGTTTGGGAAGGTTACATTTATACTTCATAGTCTACTTCTCGCATGTTAGCCCTGATCATTTCGAGAGCTAGATGGCGCAGTTTGTGTATTGTGCAGTGCATGGCCAAACACTGCCATCAGTTACTTTGGTTTTGCTTTTAATAATTCTGTGCTAGAGGTGTGACTGGTTAATATATTTATTTTAAAACATGCAGATATCCCAATGTCTGTTGGAATCATTGACCCTAGGACTAATCCAGCACAACTGAATACAATCGAATTTCTGTGGGACCCAGCAAAACGCACCTCAGCTTTTATTCAGGTTGGTAGAGATGCTTGTTCTGTTTAGAAGATAGAGTTGTTACTTGGTATAAATTATGGTGTAACAGTGAATTGGGTATAACTGGACAGAATTGGAAATGGCCATCTAAACTTATCAAAACACCGAAGTGCACTTCTATGAGTTTACTTTTACAGTGAACCAAACAATTATCTGCCTGGCTTTGAAAGTATATAGAATTGTTGGTCTTGAAACAAAGCTGTGCAATAGTTTTATTTCAGTCATTTTATTGTATCTATTCTCTTAAAATAAAAATTCATAAAATATTTTGTGCAGTTTGTTGCAACTTAATGTTAACGAATTCACCTTTGATCCCAGAAACGATACACTTATTTTTCTTGCAGGTACATTGCATTAGCACAGAATTTACTCCCAGAAAGCATGGGGGTGAGAAGGGGGTTCCGTTCAGGATTCAGATAGACACATTCAAGCAAAATGAAACAGGAGAATATACAGATCACCTTCATTCAGCCAGCTGCCAAATTAAAGTTTTCAAGGTACTGTATGATGCATTTTGTTTTGTTCAAAGTGGCCCTTCCATGCTGCAGTTTGAAGATGATAATGCTGCTGGTGATTTGATATTCTGGCAACCCGCTATGGGTAGTGAGTATACTTGTCAAATGGTGGTCATTGTAAAAATAAATGCTTGCAAACTTGAAACACTGAGCCATTGGAAAGCTTTCATACCAGTACTTGAAACTACATAGCAGGAAAATGGTTTATATTTTTCATTTTTAATTCATTTTTCCTCAACAGTGTACTTTAGCGCGTCTTCTACAAAAACAAACTTTTTCTTCCCAGTTACCACTGATAACAGTGCATTTTTTTTTTGTTTTTTGAGTCACGATTTGATGGTCGTGTTTATATCTTAAGTGGAAGCTTAATGAAGTTCTAAGACAGTGTCAAAGCTTTGTTTTTACTTTGTTCCTTTTCATCTTTATAATGCTAAAACTTGCACAGGTGGTCATCTCAAAGATGGGACTCCTCCGGTTCTGTGTAAATTTGAACCTTTTTATATTGTCCTTTAAACTTGCATGTAGGCATGTCATTTTGTTGCTCCTACAGTGTGAAATTTTAAAATAACTTCACATTTTCTTCCACTTGATTCTGTCTACACGGAGCGTTTTGATTTAATCAGCATTGACATTCCTCTGTAATGCCAGTTTTGATGAATAAGTCTAGAATTAACTTTGTTAGGATGTTTATCTATGGAGAAGAGTATATAATGGCTAAGAAAAATCGCTATTCTTTTATGAGAGGCTTGCTTTGAAAGGGGAAAAAGTCAGAAGGTAAATCCTGGCCACTTTATTTCCTTCTTACAGCGAAGGTCAGTTACTTTGTCCTCACTAGAATCTACTGCATTTGGTTCATGCACCATAATAGTGTTTAAATTTGGCGCAAACCTTGTACTAGTATATACCATATACAACTGGTATATTTGTGCAATTTTGAATTTCTTTTAAACATCATAAATGCAATAGTTCTTTACTGGAAAGTTCTGGATTGCAGAATTTCAGTTTTGCTATTTTTCTAGCCCAAAGGTGCGGACAGGAAACAAAAAACTGATAGAGAGAAAATGGAGAAGCGAACGGCTCAAGAGAAAGAAAAATATCAACCTTCGTATGAAACAACAATCTTAACTGAGGTAAAACACAGGAAAGTAAAGGTTAAGGAAAAAGAAGTAAGAATGCACTTAGCTGCAGTTTTTCTTAAATGCAGTCCAAATATGTGCCTAAATCACACTGACACACTGACTTATGCAGCCCATGATTACTGTTTTGCATGCAAGTTAACAGGTTTTCAAAACCAGTGCAATTTTCTTGTTGCTTTTTGCTTTACTTCAAGCTCTTCAACGTTTCCTATTTTCATTTTTTCCTGTTCTGTAAATGTTTTTTTTCCTCTCTATTCTCTTGCTCCACTGAGTGCAACAAATCCTAATCTGGGATGGGAAATAACTGATTAAAGTAGGGAGATGATGAAAGCCATTGAATCATTCAGACTTGCATTTTTCAAAGAGCATATGCAATTCACCCATTAGTGAACTCCTGTACTTCAGTAAAAGTTCTCCAGGATATTAAAAATATGTGCAAAATTGCAGCATCTTTCAATTTTCGTTCTTCCTATACAATATACTCCCTTTTATGTCAAATAATGTGGTTTAGAATTGCATAATTGCCTCTACGTAAACAATTGCTACATGGAAGTAGTTGATTTTTTTCTGTGTACCAGAGGGTTTCCTATCCAAGTTCTGACTAAACATTTATCAGGATCATTTTGTAACGACGTTTGAGCTATTTTTTTTTTTTTTGGAACTCCTGTCCTGCATTCACTATTGTGGCAATATTTTATTTTTTTAATCCCTTTTGAAGCCTTTAGACCTATTATTTTCCATCTTGTATCCTATGCATGTTCTGTTAAGTAGCCTTTCTGTGCCTTTTATTTCTTGGTACTTTAAATATCTAACTATCTAACTGTTTTGTCCCTTGTAAAAATAAGTTATTTTCTGAGAGCCGTTTTTGTCAACTTCCACCTTTTTCTGCAGGTGGAAATCAATACAAATCCTTGATCACAGGCCGTCTCTGTACTTTGTCTGAAGAACAGACACTTGAACAATGCCTCTTATTTAGACCATTCTATCCTAGAGGGCTTTGCTGCTGAGTCTGCTCTTATACGTGCTGTGCTGTTTAGCAGATATTCTCCCTTCCCACCAGCTTACAACCATAGCTGTTCCTTCTGTTCACCCAAGGTTGACATTTTTAATCCTTTCCAGACAAGGTGGGCATATTTTTAGAAAAGGAAGTGCTTCATTCATGAATTTGCACATTCTTTAAAATCTAAATTGCAATACTGGCTCAGGCATAATGCAAAGCGTTGTATTTAACTTTGCATTTTATGTAGTATTGTTTGGGTGTAAGTCTGTTCACAGCTTCGGGCATTCATTCAAGCAGTTGTCCTTTTCTGAACTTGTTTTCAGTTTGTTGATAATTTATGTTGCAAGGTGAGGTGACCATTTCTGGGATCCTGTCTGGCACAGTGTTATTGTTGAGATGTATGGGTTTAAAATAATTTTACTTTGACTCACAGGAAAATGTCCTGAGTTGTAGTCTACTGTCTAATTAACTATGATAACAACTTTGCATTGACAGGGTATTTGAATGAACTGTCAATAATAGTACTCCCAGTCCCTCTACTTTCATACATTGCTGTATGGACCTTCGTTAATTGTGTACTTTTAATTCCTGTTCCAACAATTACCCTAAATTTATATGAACATTAATAATCATAATCATAGCTTTGCCCCTGCTGTTTATCGCCGTTCTGTTAATCATCTGATCAATAACTTAAGTCATTACTGCATTTTGTAATTATACTCAATTATAGTGTGCTGGTACATTATTGTAGAACCTGTTTTTGAAAAGCATACTCAAAACTCAATGTAGTGTATTTTAGATCATCAGTAAATATTTGCAACAAACTTAATCAGTTGATTTCCCTTTCATTTGTATTCATCACATTCTTACTTTAATTTGACCATTCAATTTAAGTTATTCTTGCATGTCCTGTCTTTGTCATGCTTGCTAATAATGCCATAATTATCTTTATTTTTTTCTTTCTTGAAATCTATTACAATATACATGCAAAGAACCTTGAAAATGCCATGCAATAATAAGCCGGTTCTGTGTTTCAGAGTAGAAAAGTCAGGCTTGTTATAATTGACTGTTCTTAGTACAAAAATATGTGTGACCTGCATTGCTAAAAATGTATTGCTGCCGCCTCTGTGGTTATCTATAAAATTGATTAGTTTTAAGATGACATTACAGTGTTGCAGAAGTATTATAATATGGAAAGCGCTGTACAAGTAGATGCTATAAGTCAGCCCAGAATTGAAAGCAGTTTGGATCATTTTTGGTTTGTTGTAAAGTAGTTCCTGGAAGACCCTGAAGTTTACTTTTTCATGGTACAAGTAATTGGCTTTGAATTTAGAGGGATTTTTTTAAAATCAAAGGTTTTGGAGAGGGAGAAGTAGTTAAGTTTGTACAAAGGTGCTTTCGCATAATCAGATCTTTGCAAGCACAGTGAGGTCACTCGATGTAAGATGCTGTACTTTTCAAGAGTGGCATAACTTCCTGCTCAAGAATTTGATCACATGGGTTAAGATGACAGTTAATATTCCATTATGTGCAAGCAGGTGCACGGTGGTTCAGTGCAATTTAAAGTATGATGTACTTTATTGTTTTGTCCTTTGATTACTTGATTGTTGTTTTTTTTTGATAGTATTGGATTATCTTGTGTTGTTAATAAAAATCTGAATATTATGGCACATAATTGATTCAAGGTTAATTTAAGCTGCAGGGTCTTATAAGTATGCTGTTTTAAAACTAAGCGTTTTGAATCTTGGAGTCCTTTCTGGTTTTGATTTCTTCTAACTTACAGGAGAATACTTAGTCTCAAGGAATTCCAGGGCAATGCTAATGCTGTATTTCCACTCGTGATATAATCTGCTTTGAAAAAGTATATGCTAGTAACTTTGACTGTATAGTTCATTTGGAATCATTGTTACTTTGAAGAATCAAGTGTTGAGCACCACAATGGGCTGGACAAAGCATGTGCTACAAGGTTTTTGAAATGTTTAATTGTAGAATCCGATTTGTTCATTTTATGTCCTGTGCCGTTTTTATTGGCCTTTTTAAGATTTTGGTAGTACACGCTTCCCCACTTCTTCTTTATATTTGGGATGCCAACTTGCAGCCATGTTAAATATCCCTTTTTTACACTGTTCCACTGTATATTTTTCTGGCCAAATGGCAAAAAGTGTCTCTGTAGAAAGTATAATGTCTAAAAGCAGTGGAAATGCCCAACTTGAGTCTGAGTAGCTCAGATACCAATAATACTTGGTCTCCAAACTAGATTGAGCTCAAGCAGAGAGCTCTGACCTTAACAAGTACATTGAAGTATGTTAGTTAATTAGGCTTATGGATAGACTGGATCCAAGAGAAGGGCTTTAAGGAAAGAAAAACTGACACTTCACACATTCTAGTTCAATTGTGCCTGCTTATTGGGCTGGATATCCGGCTTCAATAGCCACTTAAAACTTTCAAGACTTGGTCTCATCTCTCCCTGGCCAAATGATTTTTGTTTTTGGGGGGAGAATGATCTGGAAGGTGAGAGAATCTTTTGCAGAATTTACAACTAATTTTAAAGGCAAAAGTGGAGGCAATTCTAAGACAAACTTGGACCAATGAAAAACTTAATAATGTTGCTGTATCTTTACAAAATATAAAGGATAGGTGTTTTCTGCAAGTCAGCAAAGATGCACTGAACTCAGTGTTAATTGAAAGTAGAAGAAAATATGCTTTTCATCTCTGATTTGTGAAGCTACTCCATTTATCGTAGAATCTCGCTTGTTAACACTGGCGAAAAAGATTTGAACTGTACTGGAACAAATAAGCATTGCAATCAAAGTTAAATCATCCATTCTTAAAGTCTTTCTAATGCTTTTAAATCCCAAATGTCAATTTTTATTAAAGTCTAACTAAAGTAATGAAGTCAAATACTTATGCCTGAAGTGAATGCTTGGGATGTTTTGTTTTCAACTACCTTTACATTGAACTATGTCAACAAATCAGATGGTAAAAAAAGCACATGCTAGAATTCTGAGTCAGTCATATCTCTAAGTTATTGGAAAATCGCAAATATTTATTTGGATAGTGGCATCTGAAAAGTAAATTGAAGGTCTTGATGGATTCAGTTTTACACATTTTGTAGTTGAATTTCTGAAAAAAAAAATGGTTAATGTTAAAGAAATGCTTACACTGCTAGGTGTTGTGCTCATGATTTCATGATCTACTGTATAAATTGATCCTAGTCTTTGGTGTCTGTCCAGATGAGACTTGAGCCTATTATTGAAGATGCACTTGAACATGAGCAGAAAAAGTCCACCAAGCGGACTTTGCCAGCAGACTGCGGTGATTCTCTGGCAAAGCGAGGCAGTGTAAGGACTTCTGCTTACCTTTTCGTTGTACAAGACCGCTTGTGCAAGAATACAATCAAAGTGTTAGATATAGGATTAGCTTTTATCTACATGTAACACATACCTGTGAAAGTACTTAGTTTGGATTTTTCTGCAAAACTTTCAACTCCCCTTTCAGGCCTCACCCTCCTAAATCTAACACTTGATACAGAAGCTCTTAATTCCTCAAAGGCCACAAAAATATGTTTATCTAGCATATTGCTTTTGAATTTTAGTCATTTAATATTTTACATGCTCAAAAGCAGTTTGCGATGGAATGCTCATGGGAAAGTGCTGATGTGAGGTCTTAGCTGAAAGTTATTATGAATTGTTCAATATTGTACAAATATTTTGCTGGAAAAAAAAGCTCCCATTAGCTGAGATTCATATATTTTGCACATTGGTTTTTGTGGCCTAAAGCAGTGAGACATTTTGCATAATATAACAAGTGGATAGTAGAGTAATTGAAACTTATTTCATTGTTCATAATGCGTTCTACTTGGTCTGTGTTTGTTTTTTTTGTTTTTTGTTTTGTCTCTTGTCAATTCGCATTCTTCCCCTTTCCTGCCTTTCAAAAGCTATAATCCATTCTTCCCCAGGCTAGCTCAAGTATCCCTTGAGCAGAGCTGTGTAGTATTTGTATATGCATTTTTTTGGAAGGGTGCACTTTAATTTATTGTTTGTATATGTACAGCTCATTGCTGTCTTTTCACGGAGAATTTAGATCTCACTGGAATGCAAACTCCAGGTTTCAAATTGCTTTCTTTAACACACAAAGCACTTCGTTAATATTTAGTCTTCAACAGCAGCCACCTTTTGTTGCAGTTGCATCATTTTAAACAGAAAAGGACTGAGGGGTCGGGGTGGAGTGTATGGTAGCTTGATGAATATGGTGCTGGTCTTACACCCAGAAGTCATGAATTCAAATTCCAAAGTGGCAAATTTTGAAACTGAATTCATCAAAGGTATCACCAAAAACGACCATGAAAGCTGCTGGTTAACCTAGCAGATTCACTGAAGTCCTTCAGGGAACCTTGCCTGGAAATGACTTTAGTCTTGAACAACACAGGCTGAATCTTCTCCAACTAACTCGGAGTGAGTAATACTGCCCTTTATCTAAAATTTGCCTTTGATGTTTTTACTTGACCTCCAGTCATTGCTGATTTGGAAGAGAGGGCTTTTCAAAATCTAGGAACTCAATGCTTGCTTGTCCTGGCTAAAATTTGTGGGAAACCTAACAATGTTAACTTAAGACAGTTCAAATTGACATTTCGTTAGCATGATGATATTATATGACAATTAAATGGGTTTTTCAAAATTGAGAACAAGACAGTTACTTAAAGGGAAAAGTGTCTTCTTTTTCTGGTAATTTTTATGGAAGAAAATAATAATTTGCTAAATGTGTTTGCCATTTTGGGTTTCTGCCGGGTGTACCAGTTTTCTCCAACAGTCCAAAGATGTGCAGTGGCCATGGTAGATTGCCCCATAGTGTCCAGGGCTGTGCAGGCTAGGTGGATTAGCCATGGTAAATACAGGGAAAGGATTGGGAAGGGGAGGTGGGTCTGGATGTTCTTCAGAGGGTTGGTGAGAATTGATGGGCTGAATGGCCTCTTATCTGCTCTGTAGGGATTCTATGAAATTCAGTTTTTCTTCCAGCTTGCAGAATCTTGAAATGTCTCTGACCCTGCAAGCTGGCTTCTTGAAACTAATTGTTTGTTTGAGCTCATGAAGTCTAGGAAATGCTAGATAAGAATTTGCTGATGCATGATATCTAATTGTGTTTGCTGCTAGTTAGATTTCATTTGGCAGTCTTCAATATTTTTTACCAAGAATATTGCTGAAAATGCAAGTGGTGACGGTGCAGTGAGGGGACAGGAGAATGAGATATGCAAAAAGGACATATGACAGGGTGTCTCCTTAATGAGTGAGATTTGATCATTTTGAAATAAAACCTGAAGGACTGACAGGAAAGGGGCATTGAAAGGGACAAATTCAAAGCCAAGGCAGGTACTGTAGGAAAATAAAGTGAAGGATGAAGGGATTGGATTTAGATTTGTTGGTGAAGGGGCAAAGAGACGAAGGAAACATAGAAAAATAGACTTTCTAAAAACTTCAAAAATCTCTCTGAAAGATACAAAAACTGAAAAAAATGAAATTCCGCACTTGATGCTTAATTTTTGGTTCATTAGCAATCGCTCACTCTTGCCACATCTTTGAAAGGATACTATTCATAAAGGCAAAGTACAATTTCTGTGGTAAGTTTGATGGGAAAATGAAGCCTTTTCTTTCAATAAAGCCAATGGCAGAGTTGTGCAATTTGCATAGCAACTTTTTATATGACTGTTACTTGCCTGAAGTTGCTGTGCCACTTGCAAATAGATGCCAAGTGCCATGAGCCTTTCTGTTTCTCTGACAGCAAGTTTTGCCTCACTGGTCCATATCTTGCTGAAACAGAGCATTTTGCTCCATTTTTAGGCCCAGTAACGTGTTGTGGTATTGCATTAACACATATTATGTTAAAAGGGTACTTGCACAGTAAAGTATGGGCAGTAAATTTTTGTTTAATAGATAATTCTTGTCAAACTATAGCAAGATCATGATGGGGAAGGCAAAGCAAATGAAGTGTGTGTATTGATTTGCCCACGCACATCTCCTGGCTGAACTTGCCGACAGATTTGTGCTTAATAATAACGTACCTTGTAAGCGCAGCCTTATTTTAAAGCAAGATTTGGGCCAATCTGTATGAGAGAAGCATCAAATTTTGGCTATCACCAAGGCCAGCTTTAATTGGCTTTTGAAATGGATATGCTTTGGCATGGTTAATATGGCAGGTGACCTGGAGAGAGAGATGAGGATTTCCTATGTAGAACAAAGATTTTCATTTCCAATAATGTCAAATTCTGGATGGGTTTACTCATTTTTCTTTTAAATTTTTTCAATTAAAGTATTTTACATAGTCAGCCTTCCATTTCAAGCTGCATTATCTTATCTTTCAATTTTTGATAGAATGAAAATGCAACTAAAACCAATGAAAATCTTCACAAAACTGTTGGCAAAATTAAATATTTTCCCAAGTGTTTTTTATAATTTTCAGTCTAGAAAATATAATCCCAATAATTATTGATGGAGATGAAAATAAGGAAAGCATCAAGCCAACTGAAATATCTTTAATTCAGGATTTCTCAGTCTATTTTGATGTATCTTTTGGTTGATTTTAAAGCTGGAAGGAAAGTTTTTGGTAAGATAATTTCACCCTGCGCAAGTTTCTCTCATTGACAGTTTATGGATCATCTTTGTTACTCATGGTACTCATGGACAGTGAAATGAGAAAGGTTAAAAAAAAAAGTACCAGATCAAGAGGGGTAAAAGAGAAACATAATTACTTTCATCCCCATATTTCTGTAATTTGTAACTTGTGAAAACAAATTCAAGTCGAGCCTGTTAATGGGTTTTCTTGAAAAACTGTTTTGTACAGTGCTGAGCACTGTTTGGCCTGACCAAAATGCTTTGTGGAGTACGAGGTCTTTTTTGTATTCATTTTAAACACAAAATTGCAGATCTTCTGCCTGTTATTCATGATCTGAGTTGGCAGTTCTTTTTTTCTGTCAGATGTTGAGAGTTCCACGCTAGCTTAAAGTGCTCGTTACCATGGTTTGACATTTTCTAATACACTATTTAGGGGAATATTAAACTTTATAAGGAGACAGGAGTTCTCCTGGCCTGGCTAATGTTCCTCCTTCAACACTAAAAATAAAACCAGTTAATTGATTTTTGCTATCTGCAAATCTTGCTGTGCGCCTAATGGGCTGCCATATTTGCATACATGACAGTGAGGAATTGGAAAGTAATTCTCTGACTTTGAAATGTTTTTGATTTTGCATGTGAGGAGCTATTAATGTGTATACATTTTCAGTATCTGAAAGCAAACATACACGCAACTTTCAATGCAATTCAACTCATAGATTTTTTTTGTATACTCACATCGGGAGGTCGAGGTGCTGCAAAGCTGATTAGTTTTTTTGCATGACTCTAGGTAATATCCAAAGAGTATGGCCATATTCTTTGTTATAATTTATTCTGATCCCAATTTTAGAACAGTTATCCTCATTGTTTCTGAGCAGTGTGGCAACTTTGTGGGAAATGACATCTGGTTCTAAGTTGTGGAACTATGCTGATGGAAACTGCTGAATTCTCACCAGTTGAAAGTTAGCTTCAGTCTTCCCACTTCTGAGTCCTTTATACGTTGGGAACTTGGTCTTGACTAAGTTTCAATTTGAATGGTTTATGTTCCCTAGTTTCATGTTAGTCACTAATTTAACTAAATCTATAACATTGCCAGTGGATCCATATCATTTTACTGCTGTTCCACAGTGGAAATTTTTTCTTTTCCAATCAAAGCTATTATTTCTATTAAAGTTTAGTTTTTTTTTTTGTAGATCCATTTAGTATGGTTTATAATCGGTTCAACTATCTAAAGAAATTGAATAAGTATAATGCAAAACAGCGTATTTAACATCCTAACTAAACTTTTGTTTATAGTTTACTATACAGTGGTGTAGAGAAGAATTTAAAGTAATCATTCTGTGTTAAAGAATGTCACCCAGTGTATGACCCAGAAACTTAACTATCAATAGTGTTTTCATTACCTTTTGAAGCTTGTTTACATATTTGAACCAAGACCTGTATTGAAATTAAGATAATGCAGCACAACTATTATGGGGCATGTTATTACATGTATTCTACTTCACAGCATTTTTTTTTATTTTGTTAACACTTAATTTGAAATTTTCCCCTTTTGCTTATATAATTCATTTTTTAATTATACACGCAATTTTTCGTGGTGCCTCCAAAAACAGACCATTTGCTTCATTCACTTGGCTATTGTTAGTGATTTGTCATTTGCATGTCAAAATATATTCAGTTCTTAGTTCTGCTTTCCACCCCCTGCTCATGCATAATTGCACATTTCATTTGTACCTAAAAGGGAATTCTTTTTCTACATGTTTGATTTCACATTTGAAGTCCTAATTCCTTGTCTCTTTTTAAATTACTACAGTGCTCTCCTTGGCCAGATAATGCCTATGTAAACAACAGCCCTTCTACCACTCCAGCATTTACTTCTGGACAAGTCAGTACTTACAGTGTTCCTGACAGGTAAAGTGATATTGATTTCAGTTTAAAGTATTTTTATTAAAACTTGATAAAATTAAGCATCTGTCCTGATAGTTTAACACAAGTCAATTTATATTCAGGACTTGGGCAATACAGATTTACAGTAGTAAGATATTTTTCCTTATTTAAAATAAGTGAAGTTGAAACTGCAACTCATAAATGCTATTGTTTTGCAGTAACTCTTCTTCACCAAATCATCAAGGAGAAGGGACACCACAGTATGTAGTGGAGGTATGTGTCTCCCACAACAGTAAAGCTTGAGGATTACTTCTAGTGGGCAATGCACAGTTTGCCTTTATCAGAAAGTAATACTATTAATTTTTGGTTGTGGGTACTACATCCAAGTCTATTTTGAGACATTAAACTATTCAGTATGGGATATATTTGCTCTTTAAATCTGGGATTGTTTAGATAAACTGGATTAGTTATGATTGGCCACTGCTTTCTTGTCTGTCTTGCCATACTCCTGTCCACCAAGATGATTCTGATGCTCAGTGTCTTGAAAAAGTATAAAAATATTAATCTTTAGAAATATTCAACTAGTCACTTTGATCATCCAGAACTTGATACCATTGAAACAGACACATTTTTGTCGAAGCTTTTTTTCTTGCTCACGTCAGGACAATTTGCCAGAATAGCAGTTTGAAGGGCAAACCAACATTGGTTGATAAGTAGATGCTGATTAGTGGAGGCATCACAATGGAAACTACGGGAGTTAACAGCGATTGACAGTTAACTGTCAGGCTTTGTTTATGTTTTAAACCAGCCCTATTGACTGAGATCACTTTTAGAATATTGTGTACAGTTCTGGTCACCCTGCTATAGGCATGATATTATTAAATTGGAGGGGGTTCAAAAAAGATTTACCAGGATGTTGCTGGGACTGGTGGGTTTGAGCTATTAGGATAGGCTGGGATGTTTTTTCATTGCAGCTTAGGAGGTTAACGGGTAGCCTTTATATAGAGGTTTATTCAATCATGAGGGGCACAGATAAAGTGAATAGCAAAGATCTTTTCCCTGGGATGGGTGAGTTCAAAACAAGGGGGCATATTTTTTAAGGTGAGAGGAGAAAGATTTAAGAGGGACGTGAGGAGGAACCTTTTCATACAGAAAGTGGTTCATGTGTAGAATGAACTGCCAGACAAAATGGTAGATGCAGGCACAGTTACAACATTTCAAGACTTTTGGATAGGCACATGAATAGAAAAGATTTAGAGGGATATGGGCTAAATGCAGACAAGTGGGAGTAGTTTAGTTTAGTTTGGGAAACTTAGTTGGCATGGTAGGACCGAAGGGTCTGTTTCCATGCTGTATGACTCCATGACTCTGATTGGTCTAATCATTGCCCTGAGAACGAGCAAGATACTGACCATACTCAATCAGGCTGCAAAATTCTTGAGTGTTCAACATTGAATGTAATTCTGCGAGTGGACAACATTAGTTGGATAATCCTGAGTATGCAGAATTGCACTGATAACTGAGTTTTAATGTTTTCAGTGGGACTCAGTGTGGTGCACTTCCATTTACTGGAAACTACATATTACCTTAGGCCCCATCTGAAGTATGTATCCAGTTCTGGTCACCCTGTTAAAGGAAGGATATTATCAAGCTGGAGAGGGTTCAGAAGAGATTTACCAGGATGTTGTTGGGAGTGAAGGGTTTGAGTTATGAGGAAAGGCTGGATAGGCTGGGACTTTTTTCACTGGAGAGTAAGAGGTTGAGAGGTGACCTTATAGAAGTTTATAAAATAATGAGGGATATAGATGGAGTTAATGGTAGTTGTCTTTTCCCTGGGATGGAATATTTCAAGACTGGGTAGCACATTTTTAAGGTGAGAGGAGAGAGACTTGAAAAAGACATGAGTGGAAAATTTTTTACACAGAGGGTGGTTTGTGTATTGAATGAACTTCCTGAGGATGTGGTGGATGTGGGTACAATTACAACGTCCAAAAGACATTTGGATAAGTACATGAAAGGTTTGGAGGGATACAGGCCAGGAACAGGCAGGTGGGACTAGTTTAGTTTGGGACTATGTTCAGTATGGACTGGTTGGACCGAAGGGTCTGTTCTGTGCTGTATGACTCTATGACCAGACTGGGCCCTGTCCTTTGCAGAAAGAAATAGCACAAGTACATTTTGTGCCTGTTTTGGTTCAACAAAATAGGTGACAGAAGTTCACTGGGTAACTTTTTTAGGGGGATGCTTTGACTAATTGGAGTCAACCTGACTGACTTAAAATGTAAACAAGCTTGGCAATTAACTATCAGTCATCAATAGCTGATGCATTTATCATATCAACATATTTAATGAAACAGAAGTCAATTTGGAAACCAGTTAGTGGTCTCCTTTCATTTAGTTGGTTTTCCCCTTAAACCCATATTCTTGTGAATTTTCTTGATATCAAAAGCTTTAACTAATTGTCTTTTTTCAGCAATGTACAAATATTCAATCATTGACAGAGTATTTCTCCTCTACTGGTATAACAGTGCTAATTTTTTTTTAAGTTTGAGTGTAGGAATTGAGAAATTTCAAATTGCTATATTTAAGAATTTCGATCTTCTATGTTTTTACAGGCATTCTAAATAAATTCCTATTCCCCAGTTAGTCATGAAATATGTCTGATTATGAGACCAAATAAATTAAACTGATAACATTAAAAATTTGTCTAATAAGTCCCAGGTATTTTTTTTGTCCTTGTTTTTTAAATATTGGGTGAAAGAGAGTGGCATATAGTTTAGCTGTGTAGTAGTTGTAAGAACTGCAAAACATTGCATTATGGCTGTCTCATCTGCAGAAGTCTCAATGATAAAACAGAAAAAGTAGTGCCCAGGTGTTGATTTAGAATAGTGATTCCCAGAAGTATTGACCATATAGGCCTAAATTTCCGGATTGTATGTACAGATCCAAAGTTAAAATTATTCTGAATTCAGAACTGGTACCCATTAGATCTTGAAAGGCAACTTTGGAATAATGGAGAAAACAACACTATATAGAGCCATAAAGCATGGAATCAGACCCTTGGGTCCAACCAGTGTGTGTGAACATAATCCTAAACTAAATTAACCCTGACTGCCTGCTCCTGGCCCATATCCCTCCAAACCTTCCCTATTCATGTACTTACGCAAATATCTTTTAAATGTTGCAAATGTACCCACATTCACCACTTCCTCAGGAAGCTCATTCCACACGCAAACCACCCTCTGTGTTTTAAAAAAAAATAAAATTTGCCCCCATGTCTTTTTTAAATGTCTCTCATCTCCCCTTAAAAAATATTCCCCCCCAATCTTGAAATCCCCCATCTGAGGGAAAGACAACTACCATTAACTCTATCAATACCCTTATTATTATATAAACTTCTCAACCTCCTATGCTCCACTGAAAAAGGTCCAGCCTGCCTAGCCCTTCTTTATAACTCAAATCTTCCATGCCTGTCAATGTCCTGGTAAATTTCTCTTGAACCCTAAACAGCATTGATAATATCCTTCTTATAACTGGGTTACCAGAACTGGACACAGTATTCCAGAAGAGGCCTCACCAATGTACTGTACAACCTCAACATAAAGTCCCAACTCCTATACTCAAAGGACTGAACAATGAAGGCAAATGTTCCAGACAGCTTTTTAACCACGCTGTCTATATATGACGCAAACTTCAAAGAATTATGTACCCGAGCTCCTAGGTCCTTCTATTCTACAACATTGCACAAGGCCCTACCATTAACTGTATAAGCCGTATGCTTGTTTGTTGCGCTAAAGTGCAATACCTTGCATTTATCCAGATTGAACTCCACCTGCCATTTTTCAGCCCATTGACTCATTTGATCAAGATCCCTCTGTAATCTTAGAAAATGTTCTTCACTGTCTACTGTGCCACCAATTTTGCTGTCGTCCACAAAAGCCAATCCCTGTGGAACATGGCTAGTGACACGCCTCCAATCTGAAAAGCAATCCTCCACCACCACTCTGTTATCTACTGTTAAGCCAATTATGTAAGCTCACCCTAAATCCCGTGTGACCTAATTTACCAATTAGTCTACCATGCGGAACCTTGTTGAAGGCTTTACCAAAGTCCCAAGTAAACAATATCTACTGTTCTGCCCTCATTAATCTTTTTGGTAACTTCTTCAAAAAACTCAATCAAGTTTGTGAGGCACGATTTTTCTCACACAAAACCATGCTGTCTATCAATAATCAGTCTTTATCTCTCTCAATGTCCATAAATCCTACCTTTTTATGATCACCTCCAACAATTTACCCACAACCAAAGTCCAACTCGCAGGTCTGTGGTTCCCTGGCTTTTCCTTACAACATTTCTTAAATAAAGATACAACATTAGCCACCCTCCAGTCATCAGGCACTTCACCTGTAGTTAAAGATGATGCAAATATTTCTGTGAGGGGTCTTGCAATTTCTTCCCTTACTTCCTACAGCTGTCTGGGATACATTAAATCAAGTCCCAGAAATTTATCCACCTTTATATTCTGTAAGACCACCTGAACTTCCTCTTATGTTGTGTGAACTGCTTTAAAAACATCAAAATCTATTTCTCTGCATTCTGTACTCTCCGTTTCTTCCTCCACAGTAATTCTCAATATTCGAAAGGTTTGGAAAAGGCCTGCCAAATCAAAACTGCATTCCATGAGAAGCATTATAGTGAGAGATCCTATTTTAGGGCTAACATAAATGGAAATAATTGAACAATATTACATAAAAGAAAGTAATACCAAATTAAAATTATATCTACATGATGGATATGCTTTCGGCTTTCCTTGTTTATTTTGTGAGTATAAACATTTTGCTTTTATGGAGAGTACGCTTCATGGGGGAATTCATTCCTCATTAATAAGTGCGAAGCAGCTTTGCTTTTCACAATAGGTGGAATTTGATGAACTCCAAATAAGAAAAAGCCTTGATTGGGTTCAGATTCAACCAAGTCCCTCTACTGTAATCCCTGGCATTATGCATGATTGCAATTGCACAACTGCGCCTGCTTATGTACAACATGTCTCCTTTGCTTTTGAATTCCAGGTTTTATTTGTGCTTCTAGCTTGTCCTCCCGACTTGAAATTTTGAAGTAAATTTAACAAAATACTATCTATTTCTGTAGAACTTCTCAAATATTTCATTTATAAATAAAGTTTGTGCAGTTGACAAGAACAGGAATGGATTTTTGGAAACTATTTAGCAAAACATTAACTGAGATCTTTTAAAAGGGGCCAAGATTCAGAATTTGCCAATTCTGACTGTCTGCTTTGAAAATTATCTAGGAATTAGAAAGCAGAAAGTGAACTACGCATTGGGAAAGTAATTAGTGGATTATGACAGGGAGTTTTTTTAAGCTTCTGCCCATTTTATTGCCAAAGACTTGAAAGTAAGTGCTATTTGCAATATATTTTCAATTAAGCTCATCACCTTTGCTAAGATGATTCCAGGTAGTAAGCTCCAGAGAAATCTGGATCCATTTAACTGGATGTTCTAAGGAATGGAAGATAGATTTTAATCTGGATCAGTATCAGGTAATACCTACTGCACCTGTAATAGCCTGTTTTATACCTTCTTCATCTTGAACATTATCCAATGCTCGTTGAGCTGGTTTTCTACATGAACACTTTGCAAGCTTCAGCTCAATTGAAATACTAGAGCCTGTTTTTGCGACCGCAGATGCTCATCCCAGATATTCTGGCTCTCCAACTTGTCTCTATTGAATTAAAACCTTTCATGCCCGTTACTAAATTTTCCTGTTGCTACACCTCCCCACAAATATCACAGTGATGAAATCCTGCATGAGCCTTACATTTCTTTTAGCATTTTTTTTCACATTGTTCCCTCCATCACCTACGTAGAGTACAGTAGCCTAATTGTTATATCATTGGAGTAACAAACCAGAGATAATGAGTTCAAAGTCCACTCTGTCATGTTGACAAAATTTTGTACATCTCTTCAATTGTTTGCCTGTGCCAAAAGAAATTTGGAATCTGTCAGAATGCAGTAGAAATTAAACAGGCTGCGTAATGTTCTTTGGTGCACATCAGTAATGCCACCAGTCAGTTACACCATAATGCTCATGATTCTATGAACAGATGAGGTGATTTGGTGATGTAAGGTTAATTTCTGATTTAAAGTAGGGAAAATTAGCTGAATACTTACCAAATTGTCTCTAGGAGACAGTGTTGTAAGTGCAGGCACTTTGAATAAAAATAGCTGCCAGTCCAATTTGCTACATCTTAACACTTCATTGTTTTCCCCTTCCGCACGAAAAGTGAGCTGAGATTGCAATGGATGCAGTAACCTTTAAGGTTGCATATGTTTTCTCCAAATTTAATATCAAGGTTATAAATAATTAGCTGTGTTCATAAGGTATTAGTTTGAAGGGAATATTTTTGTAGAATTAAGATGTTTTCCAACGCAGGAGGAATTTGTCACAAAAATGGCCTTGTGCTCCAGAATTCATGGAGCCTTGACTGAAGTTTAATGAAATCTCTGCCTTTTATACATATTGTATTTTTCCCCTCCTTCAGCAACTGTGTCCAGCAGCTACAATACAGGAGGCCCAGCAGTGGTTGCACAAGAATAGATTCTCGACATATGCGAGGTTATTCTCAAATTTCTCAGGTACAGATTGTTCCTCTTTCCAGTTCACTAAATATGGTTTGCCAATAAGAATGATACCAGGTGGTGGAGCTAATCTATTAAGTAGGATTTTACAACAATTTTAACAAGATAAGGATACAGTATTGATTTCTCATTCTCAATGATGGTACTTTGAAAATGCTAAATAGATTTTTTTTTTTCAGGAGGAGTATTTTGAATGTTAATAACCTGACTGAGTTCTGCAATTTGACTGTTATAAGGAACAGTTCACCTGTTGTCATTGTAGTACTAAGGGATGGGAGAAAAGACTTGCTAGGGTGGGAGGGCATTCTGTGAGAAGTCACGAGTGCGAATTCTTGTTATCACTACTAAGTATAATTTAATCGGAGATTCCTGGATATTATTAATGTTCTAGTCAAATCATTGAAATGTTGTGATTACCTTGTGCTAGCTCTGGGTTTTTTTTTAAACATGTTCTTCTGTCAGTTAAGAATGGTCCATTTGGTTCCAATGAAGTCTCATTATTTGATGCTTTCTCAGGTTCTGATTTACTGAAGTTGACACGAGATGATCTTGTCCAGATCTGTGGCTCAGCTGATGGGATTAGATTGTTCAATGCACTCAAAGCAAGGTAATGTTTCAGAAATCAATTTAAAATGGCTCACTCAACCTGTGATTACATCACAGATGTCAAACACAAATTATATAGTGGACCTGATCTGAACATGGTACTTGGAGGGGGCTATGTTCAATGAATTATTTGGATATACTTGGCACAGAACGTGTGTATTTTATATCCTCTGGGTATGTAATCCTGTACCTGATATGTAAGCGTGATGTAGCCAGGGTCATGTTAGTTTTTGCTTTTTCTTTGGCAGTTCATTGAGTGCTGAGTAAATGTAAATGTAAATCTAAACAAGGATCCTGGGTTTGTCACAGGATCATTCTGCAAAGTGCTGAAAAATTCATCATACAAGCTGTGAGTAGATCCTCTTGGTTACACAGAATGCATCAAAAGAATCACCTGTTCTCATCTATAGAGCATAGAGAAATTAGAATGCTCCTCCCATCTCCACATTATTAATATAGCTCCTGAAAACCTGATACCATCTTCTGCATCTGTCCTGCTGTATTGGAACTTTTGATGAGGTACACTGCTCCCCATGCATAGTGAGAATCTTGTCTCTGTACCTTATTCATTTTCTCACCAGTGAAAACAACCCTTCGTTGTAAAAGTAGAGTATTTCTCCAGATGTCACATTTTTTATCATGTCCCCTCTTGGCTTCTCTCCCACTCATAATGCTGCATGCTGCTCACTCTCTTTTCTGCAGGAAATGTGATACCTCATGTTCAGGGAATTTTCAATTCTACACTTCCTGTCCAGAGCTCTAGTCTCCTAATCTCCTTGGCCCATGTCATTCCCTGTCTGAATTCCAATTTCTCTATTCCTACACAATCCCTGCAACCCCAGTCTTCTGAACTAGTCCTTCTTTTCTTCAAAAGTAACTCTTATTTCTGTCTAAGCAAAATGGTGCTGGCTCTGCTGAATAGATCCAGCAGTTTCTGTTTTTATAGACAAATTATCTGTCTAATCATTATCACATTACTGTTTCAGTCTACTGTGACTGCATGTCCAAAACTGCTTTTTTGGCTGTAAAGTATTTTATGACATTTGGTGGTTATCAATGGCAGTGGATAAACTGAAGTTTTTTTTTTTTGTCTTTTCACTTTTCCTTTTCACTTTGATTTTGATATTTGATCTACCCCCTACTATTAACTAACAGTTTAGTCCCCATCAACTCTTAATTCTGATGTCTGTCTGTTGTATGTACAATGCCTTTGGTCTTATCTCCTCTATGGCTTCTTGCATTTTTGCTCATGCACAATGAATACATCTTACTGTTTTCCATATTTAGTGACAAATCCCCAGGACGTGATGATTTCTTTCTGTGGGTGTTAAAGGAAGTAGATGCCCTAACTATGATCTTTCAGAGTTCCCTAGTTTCAAGAGTCACCTCTCTGGATTGGAAAATTGTGCATATCTCTAGCCTTTAAAAAGGGCAAAATAGGGAAAACCAGGGAACTACATATCAGTTTGCCTAAATCTCTGGTGGGAGAATTGTTGGAGTTATAATCAAGGATAGGCTAACCAGGATAAAGAGAACCAGAAAGGATTCATGACCAGTCATGCCTGAAATACCTCAGTGATTTTTGTTTTGAACATGTGACTACAGTAGACAACAGGGGAATGTCTCTGAATGTTATTTGTATGGATTTCCAGAAAACATTTTCAAATGTTCTCCATAAGACGATGTTAATTAAGGTAGAAGCCCATGGAATTGCAGGTAAATAGCTGATGTGGTTGGAAAATTGAGTGGCAGGTGACAGAGTAGAGATAATGAGTAGGTTCTCAGACTGGCAGGATATGACTAGTGCTGGGTATAGAATAGGTAAGACTGAGGCAGGTGGATTTCAGTGTGATCAAGTGTGAGGTCAACTATTTTGAACCATAAGGATAGATCAGGGCACTCTCCAGATGGTATGGAAGTTAAAGACTGTGGATCAGTTGCATATGTCTTTAAAATATTGTGAAGTACACAAGCTAATAAAATGCTAAGTACATGGATGTAGAAGTTGTGCTACAGCTGTACAAAAATCTGGTTAGATCCCATTTAGAGTACTGGGAGCAGATCTGATAACCGCTTCTTAGGGAGGATATGTTGGCCTCGGTATTAAGCTGCTTTTGTCCAGAATTTAGAAGGTTAAGGGTAATCTTATCTCAGTCTACAAGTTATTATGGGTAAAAGACGGTAGATGAACCATTTCCACTGGTTGGAGATTGTAAAATACCTCTTGTACTGCGAGCAGGATACAAAGATAAGCTCATTGGTAGGTTGGAGAGTAATTGTCAAATCAGGATCCACCACTTGCTTCCTTCATTGCTCTATAACTACCACAATATCAGTGCTCTTCTAAACTTTTATACAAACATCATTGCATAGTTTGCTATTTCAGCAGTTCTCAAGGATCTAAAATTATCAAAATCAAGAGTCACATGACGCCAGGTCATAGTCCAAAAACTTTATTTGAAATCATAAGCTTTCGAAGCACTGCCCCTTTGTCAAGTGAAGTGAAGCATACAGACACAGAATTTATAATGTGGAGGTGCTGGTTTTGGACTAGGTGCACAAGGTCAGAAATCAGATGACACCAGGTTATAGTTCAACATGTTTATTTGAAATCACAAGCTTTTGGAGTGTAGCCCCTTTTATCAGGTGAAGTGAGAGAGCAGCACACAGACACAGAATTTGTCGGCAGAGAGATAAAAAGGTCATACAAATGGTAAGGGTGGAGTGTCAAATAACAAGTCTCTGCAAAGTGGTCAAAAGTGTCAGACAGTGCGAGTAAAGTGGCAACAGCTGAATAACAAGCCAAGGGATGACCTATAATGCGATCAAATGAGGCAGAGATTTTACAAAATTTCAAAATATTACAAGTGAAGTGGCGCTGACGACAAACCAAAAGACTGGAATAACATGATAAGTATAAGAGTCACATGCCAAGGATCTAACCAAAGTAACAAGTAGTCCGAAACTGTACAAACTAATTAAGGTAGAGAGATCATAACAATTTATCAAGGTGATGGTGTCAAAACAGTAAGGAAGGTTTTAACAGATACAGAACAGTGTGTGGTGGGATCACATGTAGCATGACATGAACCCAAGATCACGGTTGAGGCTGTCTTCATGTATGGGACTTGGCTATCAGTTTCCACTTGGCGATTCTGCATTATTGTGTATCTCGAAGCATTCTCTAAAGCGGCCTTACCGGAAGATCGGAGGCCAAATGTCCTTGACAGTTGAAGTGCTCCCTGACTGGGAGGGAACATTCCTGTCCAACGTTTGTTGCAGTGTCCATTCATCCATTGTCGTAGCATCTGCATGGCCTTGCTAATATACCATGCCTCGGGGTGTCCTTGCCTGTACTGAATGAGAGACACAACATCAGCCGAGTCACAAGTATCTGCTGTGTACGTGGTGAATGGTGTTCCCAGATGTGACGGTAGTATCCATGTTGATGATCTGACATGTCTTGCAGAGGTTGCCATGGCAAAGTTGTTTGGCACTGTGTTCGAAGTTGTCCTGAAGGCTGGGTAGTCTGCTGTGAACACTGGTCTGTTTAAGGTTTGGCAGTTGTTTGAAGGCAGGAAGTGGGGATGTAGGAATGATCTTGGCAAGATGCTCGTCGTCATTGACATGTTGAAGAACATGGCATCTCTCTGGCCCAGGGAAGTACTGGATTACAAAACGTAATCTATTGATTGTATCGTGTGTCTGTTGTCTGAGGAGGTTGTTGTGGTTTCTTGCTGTGGCATGTCAGAACTGGCGATCGATGAGTTGGACATCGTATCCCATTCTTATGAGTACGTCATTCAAAATCTTTAGGGGTCCATCGCATTTCTCCTCATCTAAGTACATCCTTTCTATGCGCAGATCTCCTCCATAGGGAATGGCTTCTCTAATATGTTTAGGATGGAAGCTAGAGAAGTGCAGCATCATGAGGTTTTCCAGGGACTTGCAGTAGATTGATGTACTGAAGTGGCCGTCCTTGATGGAGATGCGTGTGTCCACTAATGAGACTGATTCTGAAGTGTAGCCTATGGTAAGTCTGATGGTGGGATGAAACTTGTTGATATCGCGATGTAGATGTTTCAGTGATTCCTTGCCATGAGTGCAAAGGAAGAAAATGTCATTGATGTATCCACTGTATAGAGTTGGTTGGAGGTCCTGCACAGCAAAGAAGTCTTGCTTGAGCTTGTGCGTGAAAATGTTGGCATTTTGGGGTGCCCATGTGCTCCCCGTGGCTATGCCACATGTCTGAATAAAGAACTGATTGTCGAAGGTGAAGACGTTATCGTCAAGGATGAAGCGTTATAGGATGGCATCTAGAAATTGGCAGTTGGTATTGAGTACTGAGGCTTTTGCAGCGATGCCGCCATCGTGTGGGATGTGGGTGTAGAGTGTCGAGACCTCCATTGTGACGAGGAATGTTCCTGGTTCGATTGGTCCATGGGTGCTGAGTTTCTGTAAGAAATCTGTAGTGTCATCACAGAAGTTGGAGGTTACTTGTACAGTGGGTTTCAAAATGCTCTCACCATAGCCAGAGAGGTTCTCGCACAGGGTGCCATTGCCTGATACATTGGGATGGCCAGATGTGTTAGGTTTGTGTGTCTTCGGAAGGCAGTAGAAGCCTTTGATGCGAGACGAACGCTGGATGTGAGGGCATAGGATACTCTGAAGGTCTGGATCAAAGGACTCGATCAGTCTATTCAGTTGACAGGTGTGTTTTTTGGTTGGATCAGTAGGTAGTTGTCTGTAGTGTTCCTGGTTGTTCAGTTGTCCGTATGCTTCTTTGCAGTAGTGTGTTCTAATCTGTATGATGATGGCTGCTCTTTTGCTGGTTTGATGACAATGTTGCAGTTAGTCTTGGGAGCATGGAAGGTATTGCGTTGTGCTTGGGTGACGTTCTGCACTATCTTGTGAGCGGGGCTGATAAATCTGGCATTAAAGCATCTCTTGATGGCTTGACCGTACAGTTCGAGCCTAGGACAGTGGCCTTCTGGAGGGGTCCAGTTTGACTCTTTTTCTTCTTTGGTTGCTGCATCACGGATCGCTCTGTTGACTGTTCTAGTTTGTTGGTTATCTCATTGGGCTTGCTGCTGCCAACTTGAGGATTGTGGAAGGATTCCTCGAGGCTCATTCACCTCGTGAATTCCGCTTTGTCTGCTGTGAGACCAGTGGGGCCCGTTTTGGTAGTGGAGCAGAAATTGAGCCCTCGGCTGAGAATTTCGGTTGGATTTCCCTATGGTGATACCGGTTTCAACTGTGGTACCGGGGAGGCTTGGTTACTGTTGGTGGTGATGCCAGGTTTATCCAGTTTCTTGTTCTTGGTGTGTATGTAGGTGTTGTAGTTCCATTGCCTCGTCTGCATGGCAGCGCTCGTAGCTGGTCTGCTGTATCCTGAACACAAGCTGAGAATCTGGATTCTGTCTCAATTTCAAGGTTGCACTGTTTGTTGCAGTGTTGGTGTGCAAGAGGTGCGTCGGCAGAGTCTCTCAGCATAGTCTGCATTGTAGGCCAACTTGAGTGGGTTTGTGAACTGTAGTTCTTTCGGGATTTTCTCTGCTTTCTTGCATCTCTGCAGAAACTTGATGTCTGTGTCAATATGTGCGATCTACTTGGAGGTCCTATCGACTTTGAGCCGGCAGTTTGTGGTGTCGATGGTAGCTATGGTGTGGAGGTACCAGTGTTGGACTGGGGTGGACAAGGTCAGAACTCAGATGACACCAGGTTGTAATCCACCAGGTTTATTTGAAATCACGAGCTTTCGGAGTATAGCACCTTCATCCGGTGAAGTGAAAGAGAAGCACTCAGACACAGAATTTATAGGCAGAGCGGCCAAGGGCAGAGAGATCAAAAGATCATACAAATGGTGTGAGTAGAGTGTCGAATCGGTCTCTGCAAGGTGATCAAAAGTGTCAGAAAGTGTGAATAAAATGGCAACAGCTGAAAAGGGGATGATCTATCGTCCAATTAATTGAGGCAGAGAGATAATTATAAAAGATTAAAAAACAAAATGGTGCTGGAGACAAAGCAACTGGCTGGAATAACATGCTAAGGGTCTAACCAAAGTAACAAATAATCTAAAACTGTACAAACTAATTAAGGTAGAAAGATCATAACAAGTTATCAAGGTGATGGTGTTTAAACAGGATAGTAAGTAAGATTTTATAGGTACAGAATGGTGTGG
Organism: Ginglymostoma cirratum; assembly: GCA_024137785.1. Lineage (NCBI taxonomy): Eukaryota > Metazoa > Chordata > Chondrichthyes > Orectolobiformes > Ginglymostomatidae > Ginglymostoma > Ginglymostoma cirratum. The sequence goes on along the minus strand of JAHRHZ010000077.1, from coordinate 18,788,145 downwards.
TGAGGTTACGAGTCATGCGACATGAATCCAAGATCACGTTTGAGGCCATCTTCATGGGTATGGAACTTGGCTGTCAGTTGTGAAGTTTGTGTGTTCTTATTTCTTTTATTCCTCCTAAATTCTTGTGCTTTTAAACTGCTTTTCTGTCTCCTAATGCTGCTGTTTGATTTACTTATGTCTTTTCACACTCTTAACTTTGAGCTTTTCTCTTGTCTCTCTTAAACAAGTAGCTGTGATATCACTTTTGACCATCTTACGGTAATAGTGAATACAACTGTTTGATTCCATCATTCTACTAAAGCTAAATTACAGCTGTCACGTTATGACTGTAAACTTAGTATATACTGTTTGTCTACATGGCTGAAGGAAAACTGAAAGAACAGTTTGTTTTCTTGTTGTAGTTGTCTCTTAATAAATGTTGAACATTTAACAAAGGTGTTAGCTATAGAAGTTGTATGGCCTTTTCATGTATGCATGAAGAAAGACGAAAGGGTAATTAGCTTGTTGCATCTTTTTTATACATGTGCCTAAGGCCAGCAAAAGAAGATGATGCAAAGTCGCAGTCATATCAGTAATCATGCATCCATCACCTTTTTATTTTGAAGAGAGTGATTCGCCAGGTTTACACACAATAAGCTCCCTGGTGACTTTTGCTAATATTACCTAATTATCATTACCTAATGCAGGTCTGTTAGACCAAGGTTAACCATCTATGTTTGCCAAGAATCACAGCATGGAAGAAGTATTTCACAGCTGACTAGCTCACAAGATAATGAAAATGGAGAGGGAGACAGTCGTGCAATATATGGTAAGCAAATCTACTCTTTCAGTTTCTCCCATTATCCTCATTAGAAATATAAAGATCATGAATTCTTTGCTGGTAGGAATGTTTCCATTCCTTTTTTGAATACTGTAATTGGTCCTTGTTGTCTCCTCCTCCTTCCCCCCCCCCCCCCCCGCAGTTGCAATTAAGAGCTTGCATCCTACCCTCAAAACTACTTCTCCTACTACTATGAATTGATTCAAATCTAAACCTGAAGTGTATGGTGATTGACGTCCTTTTTTATATTATGAACTGTTGATAAAGCTAAGGAATATTGTATACTGTATGTAGATTGATTAGTTAACAGCAGGAGGTAGAAATGGTCATTTTTCTGGTTGGCAGGCTGTAACTAATAGAGTGCCACAGGGATTAGTATTGAGTCTTCAACTATTTACCCTCTCTAATCAGCGATTTGAATGAAAGTACCAAATGTATATTTGCTCAGTTTGCTAATAACACCAAGTTTTAGGAAATTAAGTTGTCAACAGGACATAGATTGTCTGTAAGTTAAATTGACAGGTTAAGTGAGCAGGCAAAAATTTGGCAGGTGGTGTAAAAAGTGGGTAAATATGAATTGACAACGTTGGCAGGAAGAGGAGGGACTGTGTACTTTTTAAATGAAGAGCTGTTTCAAAACTCAGTGATATAGAGGAAACTGTCTGCGTAAATGAATTTCAGAGTTAGTATACAACAATTAGGGATGCAAATAGAATATTTTTGTTTATTGCAAGGGGTAATAGAGTAGAAAAGTTAGGAAGCTTGACTGCAGCTGTACCGACTGTTTGTTGCGACCATATACGGAGTACTGTGTATAGATCTGGTTTCCTTGGAGAGAAAATTACTTCAGAAGAAATTCAGAAAAGGTTCACTTGACTCATTGTAGAGGCTTGTCAAATGAACAAAGTCCTAACCTGTCCAACTAAGTCCATTTGAGTTTAGAAGACTTTGGGAGGTGACCTTAAAGTGCTTAAAACTTAAGGGGATGGGTTGAGATAGACCCTAGGAGGATGTTTCCTCTTGTAGGGAAAACTAAAACCAAGGGGGCATTGTTGACAAATAAGATGTTTCCTTGTTAAATCAGATGAGTTTTTTTTCTCTCTCCCTGTGTTGTTATAATTTGGAATTCTCTTCCACAGAATGTAGTGCAGGCTAGATCTTTCAATCTGTTCAGGGCTGAGTTAACATTTTGGTGAGCAAGCAAGTTGAGGGTTATGAGATGCACGCAGTGGAAAGAGGAACCTGATCAGCTTATGATTTATTGAATGAGTGGTGCAGGCCTAGTGACCTGTTGCTAAGTTTCTACGTAGTATTTGTTTGTAGCCAAGTGCAAGTTATAATTGCAGATTAACATCTGTCCCATAGCTAACTTCACCACAGTTCTTCATGCCTCACATCCTATGAGGATTCCATGCCATTCTCCCAGTTCGATCACTTACATTATATCTGTTCAAATGATGACACCTTTCAAAACAGTACTGCTGACGTGGGTTCCGTCTTCCATTAACCAAGTTTTCCTGCCTGAGCCCTCAACTGCATCTGACCTATCACCCATGCTTCTGTCCTTGCCCCTTCCCATCACACTCAACAGCATGATCTGGCCCCCTTGTCCTCACTTTTCATCCCAGCAGCCTCTGAGTTCAAAGGATCATCCTCCACCATTTCAGACAACTCCAACAAAATGTCATCACCAAACACACCATTTTTCCCTCATTCTCCATGTCTGCATTTCGCAGGGACAGTTCCCTGTGGGACACCCTAGTCCATTCCTTGATCACCAACGTCATCCCAACTTCCCATGTGACCACAGAAGGTGCAACACCCAGCATTTCGCTTGTACGTCCTCCAATCTGGTCTGTTGCATTCACCGCACCCAGTGTGGCCTCCTCTACATTGGAGAAACTAAATGCAGACTGGGTAACTGCTTTGCAGAACACCTCCGGTTTGAGCACAAGCATGAACCTGACATATTTTGATGAGCAAGCTGACGTTCCTGTAGATGGTCATTTTAACGCAGCATCTTGCTTGCATGCCCACTTGTGTGTCTTTGGCATGCTGCAATGCTCCAGTCAATCGCAATGCAAACTGGAATAACAAAATCTTATCTTCAGACTCGGCACTTTACAACTGTACAATCTTCTGGTCTTAATACTGAGTTCAACACCTTCAGATTGTGAACCCACTCCCATTCCTTGCCTTTCTTTTAGCTTTACTTGTTGCATTCTCTGTCACCATGTCCTCTCTCCCCTGCCCCCACTCCAGTTGGTCTGTGTGTTCTTTCCAGTTTGGCAGTTAGACATGCCATTGTTCTGCCATTCTCACATTCCGATCACTTAATCTGTTCTGTCAGCAGTCTTTCTCCCCCAGCACGCCATCCTCACACTAATTGCATAAATGCAGCCTCCTCAAATCAGTTCTGAAGAGTCATCTAGACTTAAGACATTAACTTGCTCTGTCTCCATGGATGCTGCCTGACCCGCTGTGATTTTCAGCAATTTTTGTTTTGTGTCTCATGTACATTATGTGTTTTAAAATTCTGGAGCTCTACCGATACACACACGTGGCTAAACAGATGTAAACTAGGCTTAACTGAAGCCTTTCATACTTTGGACCTAGAAAAGTGAAATATAAGGCTGTTATTTTGCAGCAGTAATTCAGTGGTTTGGACAGTCAATGGTGTAACGTTGTCTTCTGCTCTCTCGGTTTGTCATGGCAAATGATGAGTTACATTATAGTAATTATTCTGATAATAGATATGATAAAGTGATGTTTGGTACCAGTGAAGTACTACGCATTAGGTGCTGGCATCCCAACGTTATAGGATGCTAAGTGCCTGTTGCGCAAGCCACACCCTAGTACAATCCTGAAGTGTCTGGTGATGAGAGTCAAACTTGTCGTGTACAAAGCTAACCAAAGCCAATACAGAATGACTGGACTGGGGGAAGGGCGATGATTTGAAGGTAGAGATGGTGTGGAAAAATTGGGGACATGCCTAACTCATTTCACCCCTCCTGGGAGTGAAGCCACCCTGCACTCTTTTCTGCCCCATGCCCCTCCCCAACTGCTTTCAACTGCAGGTCCCCTCTCATACCCTAGGGAACTCTCAGACCCCTGCAAATTACTACCTGCGGTCATATGATGTCTGAGGTGTGAAAATGGAATCAAACTGGAAAAATGTTTGGGAAGCACCGCCTTTCCCATTAGCTTTGAAACTAGCAAGTATAATTCCTTTTATTCAAAAAAAAGACAGAAATCTACAGGCCAGTTAGCTTAAAATGTCACTGGGAAATTGTTATAAGCTATTATTAAATTTATAGCAGGACACTTAGATAAATTCATGGTAATCAGGCAGAATCAGCATGGTTTGAGAGAGAAATCATATTAAATAAATCTGTTAGAGTGTTTTGGAAAAGTAACATCTGTGGAGGAAGGGCTACTGGTGGATGTACTGTATTTAGATTTTCAAAAAGGTGATATGGCACTTTATCAAAACAAAGGTCATCACAGAAATAAAAACTTAGTGTAAGGACACCATATAGACGTGGCCTGAAGATTGACAAAATGGAAGCAAAAAGTATGCATAAATGCATATTTTTCTGGGTGGCAAAATCTAATGCATGGTATAACATTGACATTTTGCTGGGACCTCCTCTCTTTACAGTTTTTATATGAAAGACTTAAATTGTGGGACCAAAGATATGGTTGCAAAATTTTCTGATGACACAAGTAGGTAGGAAAGAAAGTTGTGAAGAAGATGTATGGAAGGATATAGGTAGGTTAAATGAGAGGGCTAGGATGTGGCAAATGGAGTATAATGTAGAAAAATGTGAAATTGTCTATATTTTCAAGAAAAATATTTTTAAAATAATGGGCGATTGTAGAGCTCTGGAATTCTGAACGATCTGGGTGGCATAGTGCCTGTATGCACATACAGCAGCAAGTAATTAGAAAAGCTAATCGAATGTTATTGTTCATTGTGAGGGGGAATTGAATACAAAAGTAGTGAGGTTATGTTTCGGTTATACAGGGTGTTGGTGAGACCAGAACTGGAGCATTATGTACAGCATTGGTCATCTTATTGGTCATCAAATGTAGTGAATACATTTGGTTGTAGTTCAGAGAAGATTTACCAGACTAATATCTGGAATGGGCAGGTTGTTTTAACAAGAAAGGTTGGAAGGCTAGGCTTGTATTTTCTGGAATTTACCAGAGTGAGAGTCAACTTGTTTGAACTAAATAAGACCCTGCAGGGTAGATCAAGAGAGGGTGTTACTTTTATGGGAGAATGTACAACTAGAGGGTTGCCCTTTTAAAAATAAACATGAGGAAAAATTTCTGAGGGTTGAGTCTTTAGAGCTCTGAAAAGACAGTGAAAGCGCAGAGTCTTTGTAGGTTGCTAAGGCAGAGATGCATAGATCCCTGGTAAACAAGTGGTTGAAAAATTTATTGGGCATAATGGAGAATGTGGAATTGAGGTTACAATCCATGGTCTTATTAAATGATGGAACAGGCTCAAGGGATTGAATGTCCTACTTTTGTATGTAAATTTAAATTTTATTTAAGCTGTAGAATGGCTTGTCGTTGCATTTTAGTGCCAAAATAGTACTTTTGAATCTCCAGTGTAAAAAAAGAAGTGTGCTGTATAAGCCACTATATTTATTTATTGATTCATGGGTTATGGATTTTGCTGGCCAGGTCAGCCATTATTCTTCTTTTTCCTAATTTGTCCTTGAAGGTGGTAGTCATCTTGAACTGTTGAGGTCCATTGACAGGTAGTGCTGTTAGGAAATTGCAGGATATTGAGCAGCAACTCTGAAGGATCTGTGGTGGTATGTGACTTGGGTGGGGCCATTTGGGTTCTGGTGTTTCCATGCTGCCCTTGTCCCTCTAGGTGGTAGAGGCTTTGCTTGGAAGATGATGTGGTGAATTGCAGTACATGTTGTAGATGGTGTCCACTGCTGCCACTTTGGAGTGATTTCAAGGTGATGGATCAGGTCCCAATCAAGTGGGCTGCTTTATCTTAGATGTTGTCAAGCTTTGAGTTTGTGGAGCTATGCATATTCAGGCAAGTAAACAGCCTTCATACCATGATTTGTGTTTTGAAGATGGTAGATGGATTTTAAGGAGACAAGAGATGTCCATTGGCTGGTCCAGGTCAATCTCTGATCAATGGTGAAATAACACTGCACCTCCACCTCCCCCCCCCCCCCCCCCAAAAAAAAAAGTTGGTGGTGGAAGATTCACAAATGATAAGTGCCAGTGATTGTCAAGGGAAGATGGTTAGGTTGTTCTTGATCAGTGGAAAGTGCTCAGATGTATTTGGGTGAGGGACTTCAGTGGTCAACCCCTAGGAGGACTCAATTGCATCACTGCTGACTGAATTGCCCAAAAAGATGTAACTGCTGGATTGGGTTTGTGTCAGGTGGTAAGATAACCAACAATTGGGGAAAACCTACTTGACCCTGTCTTCACTGATCTATGTGTTGCAGGTACATCTACCAATACATCATGGAGGGGAGTGTCTACTACACATTTCTCAGAGACAAGATCCTGCCTTCATGTTGAGGATATTTTGTGTGTGAGAGTGATGTGGCACTTGTGCTGTGCTAAATGGGATAATTTCTGAATGGATCTCAAAATTCAAAACTGGCCATTTGAGATGCTGTGAGCCATCAATAGCAGAATTGTATTCACTGCATTCTGTAACCTCATGGCCCAACTTAGCCTTCATCCTACCATTACCTGCAGGCTGAGGGTTCAAGCCTCGTTCAGTGAATGGTGCAGAGGACGTACCAGGAACAGCTCCAGGCTGACCTTAAAAATGTCAACCTGTTGAAGCCACAACATGACATCTTGAGTACCGAGAGGGAAAAACAGCTCCAAACCAATGGATCAGGTTTAAGCTGTGCAATCCTGCCACATCCATCATTGAATAATTTTTCATAGATTCCCTAAAGTGTGGAAACAGGCCCTTCGGCCCAACAAGTCCACACCGACCCTCAGAGCATCCCACCCATCCCCATCCCCCCTATAACCCACCTAATCTACACATCCCTGAACACTGGGCAATTTAGCATGGTCACGTGCTAGCCTGCACGTCTTTGGACTGTGGGCGGAAACTGAAGCACCCAGAGGAAACCCACGCAGACACGGGGAGAATGTGCACACTCCATACAGACGGTCACCCGAGGGTGGAATCAAACCCAAGTCCCTGGTGCTGTGAGGCAGCAGTGCTAACCACTATGCTGCTATGCTGCCGTGCTGCCCATGGTGGACAATTAACAGCTAACAGGATGAGGAGGCTGTACAAATCCCCGTCCTCTACATGGGAGACCAACATAACACTGGAAAAGAAAAACCGAAAGAACTGCGGAGGCTGTAAATCCGGAACAAAAACAGAAGTTGCTGGAAAAGCTCAGCAGGTCTGGCAGCATCTGTGAAGAAAAGAAGTCAGAGTTAATGCTTTGGGTCTGGTGACCCTTCCTCAGAACGGACCCGAAGTATTAACTCTGGCTTTTTTTCTTAACACTGGAAAAGACTAGGCTAAAGCAGTTACAAAAGTCTTTGACCACAAGTGCTGAGTAGATGATCCATTTAAAGCAAAACACTGCAGATGCTGTGTATCTGAAAGAAGCGCAGAGAATGCTAGAGAAACTTCACAGATCTGGCATAGTCTCTAGAGAAAGAAAATGAGTTAATGTTTTGAGTCTAGTATAGTCATACAGGAATTAAAGCATTAACTCTGAGTGGATGATCCACCTCGGCCTCCTCCGTTGGTCCTCAACATCACAGGTGCCAATCTTCAGCCAATTCAATTTACTCCATGTGACATCAGAAAACTATTGGAGACTACAAAGCCTATCAATCCTGACAACATTCTGTCAACAGTACCGCAGACTTGTGCCCCTAACCAAGCTGTTCCAGTACAGATACAACACTTGTATCTACCCAGTAATGTGTAAAATTGTACAATGTATCTTGTTCACAAAATGCAGGACAAATCCAAGCCTGCCAATTACAGCTGTGTGACCTACTCTTGATCATCAGCAAGGTGATGGAAGGGGTTATCAATGGTGCAACCACAACTAGATAGCAAACTATACTGTTATTGTTTCTTATAATTCCTAAACTATCTTGCTGGATGTTGCTTAAATATAACTCCAGATATTCCAGTGCATGTTCTGGAAGAGTGTCAGTAGATGTAAACTTAACGGGTGCGTATTGACCTCTGACATTTAATAAACACCTGATAGTTTAATCTGCCATCATTATCACTTCTCTGCTCCCTTCCCCAATATTAGGGCAATATGGAGAATTCCAGGTGGGGAGGAAGGATTGAGTAATGGGGAAGGAAGGCGTGTGTGGATGGGGAGGTGGGTTGGAAAGAAGCGAGTCTGTGTGGGAGAGATGGGGGGACTAAAGCAGAGCTGAGTGCAATGTTTGGGTGAGGGAAGACGAGCCTCATTGAATCGTCTCCATGAAATATAGAGAATTTATTTGAAACTTGCATGAGTGCATAAATGCTTGCAAAAATGTTATTATAAAATTGCAGAAATCACTGAATGAGTTATCTGGCTTTCATTCTGTTTTTCTGTTTGTACATTTTGATACGACTAAGTATCTTGTGAGGTCGTTTTAGAGGGCTGAGAAGAGTCATTGCCTTGGGTTTGGGCCTGACAAATAGGTTAATCTCACACTGGAGAAGGAAATATCCTGACTGAAGCAAATGAACGTTAATGAATCAGTTTGAGTGCTTAGAGTAATAGCTTTGCTAGTGCCAGCTTTTTATTACCGATTTTATTTGAAAATTACAAGTAACTCCTCTTCACCAAATCATCAAGGAGAAGGGACACCACAGTATGTAGTGGAGGTGTGTGTCTCCTACAGCAGTAAAGCTTAAGGATTACATCTAGTGGGCAATGCACTGTTTACCTTTATCAAAAAATAATACCGTTAATTTTTGGTTGTGGTACTACATACAAGTCTATTTTGAGACATTAAACTATTCAGTATGGAATACATTTGCTCTTTAAATCTGGGATTGTTTAGATAAACTGGATTAGTTGTGATTGGCCATTGCTTCCTTGTCTGTCTTGCCGTACTCCTGTCCACCAGGATGATTCTGATGTTAAATGTCCTGAAAAATATAAAAATATTGATCTACAGAAATATTCAACCAGTCATTTTGATCGTACAGAACTTGATACCATTGAAACTGACGCATTTTTGTCAAAGCTTTTTGTCTTGCTCGTGTCAGGACAATTTGTAAGAATAGCAGTTAGACAGGCAAACCAACATTTATACTTTTGAGAGGAGAGAGCTCATTGGTTGATAAGTGGATGCTGATTAGAGGCATCACAATGGAAACTGCAGGAGTTAACAGTGATTGACAGTTAACTGTACCAGTCATATTGATGAAGGCCACTTTTAGAATACTGTGTATGGTTCTGGTCACCCTGCTATAGACAGGATATTATTAAATTGGAGAGGATTCAGAAAAGATTAACTGGATGTTGCTGGGACTGGAGTGTTCAAGTTACAAGGATAGACTGGGACTTTCTTCACTGCAGTGTAGAAGGGCGAGGGGTAACCTTTACAGAGGTTTATAAAATCATGAGGGGTATAGATAAGGTGACGAGCAGAAGTATTTTTCCTTAGGATGGGTGAGTTCAAACCTGAGGGTCATATTTAAGATAATAAGGTGTAGAGCTGGATGAACACAGCAGGCCAAGCAGCCTCAGAGGAGCAGGAAAGCTGACGTTTCAGGCCTCGACCCTTCTTCAGAAAAATGAAGAAGGGTC
>JAHRHZ010000077.1:18747678-18763146 GCA_024137785.1 Ginglymostoma cirratum | reverse complement strand
AAGCTTTGATGCTGCTTGGCCTGCTGTGTTCATCCAGCTCCACACCTTGTTATCTTGGTGAATTAAGTATTCTGTATATTTTAGATTTTTTAGGCATATTATCCAAATTTTACATAATTTAGAATTGGAATGCTCAACATTACATTTTCTTCTAACAGTTTCTTTGGCACAGAGCTATGCCACAGCTCTTTAAAGCATATCATTTATGAGAGTACAGTTACAATGTTTTAAAAGACATTTACATGAATAAGAAATGTTTGGAGGGGTATGGGACTAGTTTGGTTTGGGATTATGGTTGGCATGGACTTAATTCCAGTGTTGACATAGCCACTTCTTCAATTATTAATGCAACTAGGATTACGAAGGTGTGTCAAGAACTGGTCTCTATTCTAAACAGCTCGAATATAATATTGTTTTCCTTTATTGATGAATCAAGAACAGGATTGCCAATTCAGTCATCAAAATCAGGGTGGAATCAACAAATCTAGTGCCAAACATTATGAAATGTTTCGCCAAACAACATATTTGTGTTATCTGCAATCTCTGATGCTGGTTCAATTTGCTAAAATCAGGAACTGACTAGTGTACACTAATGAAACTGCATTTAGATACAGTGGATGATGGAACACCATTATTAAATGCTTATTCTTAGCAATGATCACAACAGATCACCATATCAGGGAATATTTCTACTTATATATCAAACAAAGAACTACAGATGCTGGAGATCTGAAACGAAAACAAATTGCTAGCAAAATATAGAAGGTCTGGCAGCATCAATAAGAAGAAAGCAGAGTTAACACTTCATTTACTTTTAAGTATATTAAGGAATTCATTTTGAAGAAGAGAATTTTTATTATACTGCCCAACTGCACTAGTTCATAGAAGATTTGATTATCCAAATAAATTTTAGCATAAGAATCAATTGAATTCCAAGTTCATTGAATGTAAATGTTGCCTATTCCAATACTGTCTATTTTGCATCATCTCTAACACTAATTTCTAGTCCAAGAATTCAACATTGACAGAAGTGCAAGTTTCCTTTTCCTCATTTGCTGTCACTTTTAATTAGAATTCCTTTCCAATTTCTCCCTGTTTTGGTGATGACCTTCCAATCTTTTTTCATGGTGACTTCAGAAAAACAATTATTCCATATCACTCTTCAGTATAATCTCCCCTGACCTGCTGTTTATACAAGTGTACTACTGACAAGGGTGATTGGATGGTAAGAAACTCATTTGTCACTTCAGATTCAGTTAGTGCCGAAACAAGCTTCTCAGTGGCCTATTTAGACCAGATGGACAATCAAATCAAACTTGCCTGGTCAATGTGGTCAGTATAATAATAGGCTTTCAATTTACTACTCATTCGAAGCACTAAGGTTCAATCCGGTACACATGGTTAGTCAAAATGAAGCTGAGCCAAAGTTGTTCTTTACCCTTATTCTTTTGATTCCTGCCCGAGTGACTTGCTGACAGTCATATAATTCTATTCTCTCCAGGTTGTGACAGTTCTTCAAATGTTCAAGTGTCACATCAGTGATGAGGGGACAATTGTCCAATTCTACAACCTGAAGTCTTTCATGGCCACAGGGACTGTTGCTTAAATGACGGATACCATCATCTGTAATCAGTTCACAGTGAGATAAACTCTGCAAGACAAAAATAACTAAAAATGTGATTCATGTTACAAATAGAATTGATGAAATATCAACAACCTTTATTTTCTTGGGTTGCAAAAGAATAATTGCTGAAGGTTTCACTTCACAAATATATATCTTTAGGAATCAGAATGTTTACTGCGCCCTCCCGGTCCTTAGAACAACCATTCACCACCACCGTCTGTTCCTTGTCCCTCAGCCAACTTTGCATCCAGGTTACCACCTTTTCTTTGACTGCAGTATCTTCAACTTTACTGACACTTTATTCCAGTATATAATACTATTTCAACGTTTTTTGGTGTCCACATACACTGTATTAACTGCATTACCCTTATTGGCTCTATCTTACTTCAAATGAAGTGAGTTAAACATACTCGTACAGTGCAAAAACAGACCTTTAGTCCAACTCACCCATGCCAAAGGAGTTTCCCCAAACTAAACTAGGCCTAATTTCCTGCGTTTGGCCCATATCCCTCTAAACCTTTCCTACTCATGTACCTGCCCTAGTGTTTTAAATGTTGTAACTGTACCTGCCACATGCTTTGCATTTAATAGGTACATGCTGACTTTCCTTCGTGAATCCATATTGTCTAAATGACTTAAATTTTCCATGATTATTGTTTTTAAGAGCTTTAACTCTACCTGGCTACTCTGTAGTGGAATGACTTGTCATTATACTCTTGATTAATAAAGTGTGTTATTTCTGCAATTCTCCAATCCTCTGATTCAATCTCTGTGTCGGAGGAAGATTGGAAAATTGAGGCCAGCACCTCTTCAATTTTTCTTAATTACTTCCTTCAGTACCCTTTGATGTATCACACCAGGTCCTGGTGACTTATCAACATTAAGTGCAGTCAACCTATCTGAAACCTCTATCAAACTTCAGTCCATCCTTGTATTTTACTAAGAATTTGGCATCTTCTTCCTTTTTGAAAATAGATGCAAACCACTCATTACCTCAGCATGTCCTCTGCTTCCACATACAAATCCTTTTAGGACTCCGACTCCACTGATATTCTCACTATTTTACTACTTATAGGTCTGTATAGCACTTTCAGGTTTCTTTTCCGTTGGCTGTCATCACTTCTCAATCTCTCTTTTGCTCATTTCTCACATCCCCTACTAATCTCTCACACAGTTTGCTTTCTTGCAACATCTACCTGACAGGATACACACCTTTTTTATGTTCCATTATCAAAGGTTTGTTCATCCTACATTTGTCTTCATGCCCTCAGCATCAACTGGTAATTTTAAAAACCTCACCTTCCAAAAGCTTAATCAGACCAAACTAGGAAAAGTTAGCGAGCAAGGGTCACCAGACCCGAAACATTAACTCTGATTTTCTCTACACAGATGCTGCCAGACCTGCTGAGCTTTTCCAGCAACTTCTGTTTTTGTTCCTGATTTACAGCATCCACAGTTCTTTCAGTTTTTATTTAGGAAAAATTAGTATTTCAAGCATTGTAAGCATGTTTGCAAAGCCTGCCGTCCATAACAATGACTTGTATTATAAAGCATCTTTAACCGTGAAAATTATTGCATTGTTTTTGTAGAGGAATCAAAAACCAAATCAAAACCAGAAAAATGCTGGAAAGTTAGGCAGCATCCGTCCAAGAGGGAACAGTTAACGTTTCAGGTCTGGGTAAGCATGTATCAGAACTGGGAAAAGTTACAGCTTAAATGGGTTTTGACAAAAGGGTGCATGGGACAAGGCAAAAAGTTCCTTAACAGGGTGGAAGACAGGAACATTTGTTTTCCAGGGCCAAAGGAAATGAAACAAGTAGTTGCGCTGGAGCATGGAATGGAATGAAAAAGAATCAGAACAAGGAGAAAAAAAAAACAAAAAGGTGACACAAGTTTAGAGTCTGAAATTACTGAAATCAGTGTTGAGTCTAGGAAGATGTTAAGTGCCTAGTTGAAAGAGGAGGTGCTAACCCTCATCAGAGCTTATTTCAGCCTCAGTGGACCAGTACAGTCACAGAAGACAATGCATGAGAGCAAGATGTAGAGGTAAAATAACAGGTCACTAGACTTTCAGGATCATGCTTGCAGACAAAATGGAGATGGTTCCCCCAACCTGCATTGGGTCTCTTCAATGATAACAAGGCGTACAGCTGGATGAACACAGCAGGCCAAACAGCATCATAGGAGCAAGAAATCTTGACGTTTCGGGCCTAGACCCTTCATCAGAAACGTCAAGATTTCCTGCTCGGCCTGCTGTGTTCATCCAGCTCCACACCTTGTTATCTCGGATTCTCCAGCATCTGCAGTTCCTATTATCTCTTGGGTCTCTTCAATGTTGAGAGATGACATTGTGAACAGCAAAGAGAGAGGACTAGATTGAAATTACAACAGGTGGATCATTGCTTCACCTGGAAGGAGTGTTTGGGCCTTCAGTGAGGAGAGAGGTGAGAAAGTATACGATCAAATTCGACGGAAACAGAAAACAAAGGCGTAAAAAGGTACATAAATGAAACAAATAGAAATCCTGCTACAAATCTCTTTCAATCAATATTTTTCCCGCCCTACCTTATCACATGACTTCCCTTTCACCCTTTGTCCCTTTCTTCAAAGTAAGTTCAAAACTTACCTTTCTAACTTTCCCTATTTCTGTATAAAAGGTTACAAATGTGAAATGTTAACTCAGCATTCCTCTCTACATAGATGCAGCCAGATCTGGTTGTTTCCAGCAGTTTGTTTTTATTTCCAAAGGTTCATGGTTCAGTCAGTTTGAGAAGCAACAAATAAGTTTCAAACATACGAATGAAACTTGCTCTCAAATATTGCAACATTGCAAGACCAGACTTAGGGGCAAATGACTGCCTATTGGTATCATCACTGGACCGTTAATTCAGAGACTCAAGTAATGTTCTGGACCGAGATTCAAATCCTGCCACGGCAGATGGTGAAATTTAAATTCAATAACAATTTGGAATTGTGTCTAATGACGACCTTGAATCCACTGTCGATAGTCTTTTTTCTAACTATCTGGTTCACTATATCCTTTACGGAAGTTGCTGTCCTCAACTGGTCTGGCCTCAGTTCCACAGCAATGTCGTTGACTCCTAACTGTTCTCTGGGCAATTAGGCTTGTGCAACAAATGCTGGCCTAGTCTGTGACACCCTTATCCAATAAATTTAAAAAAGCTTCAACACTTCAGGAATATATAAAACATACATAAATATAGCACTTTGAACATAGTGAAACGTTTGAAGTCACTTCACAGGGATCTTGCTGTTGTACTTTATATGCACGATTTAGTCTCGAATGTGGGAGGTTGACCAATAGGTTTGCGGATGATACGCAAACAGTTGGGATGGTAAATAGTGAGGAGGAAAGCCTTAAATTACAGGAGAATATAGATAAGCCGGGCAGAATATCTGTGGCAAATTGAATTCAATCAAGATAAATGTGATGTACGGAACTCGGCAGGACAAACAAGGCAATGCAATACATAATGAATGGTAGGACCCTAGGGATCACAGAGGGTCAGAAAGACCTACTGTGCAAGTCCATCTATTCCAGTAGCAGGACAGGTAAAGTGGTTGAGATGATATATGGGATACTTTTCTTATTGGCTGAGACAGGGTGTTTAAAAGCAGGGTGGTGATGCCGGAACTGTTTAAACAGTTGATTAGCCCACACCTAGAGTACTGTGTGCAATTCTTGAATCCACATTTTAGGAGGGATGTGATTGCACTGGAGATTTAGAAGAATATTGCCTGGGTTGGACTGTTGTAGTCATTGAGAGAGACTGGATAGACTTGGTTTTCCGTGGAGCAGAGGAGACTATGTAGGGACATAATTGAGATGTGCAAAATTGTGAGGGCGTAGACAGGACGGAACTTTTTTTCCTTGGTAGAGGAAAGAATGATAGATTTAAGGTAAGGAGCAGAAAGGAAATTCATTTTGCCTAGAAAGTGGAATTCACTGCCTGAAGAAGGCAGCTGAAGCAGAAACCCTCAAAATATTAATAGTATTTAGATATCCATTCCTTATGATTTCTTATAAAGGACACCAAATCTTTGAAATTAAAACCTCTACACTTATTAGGATGCATCAGTCTTGCAATGTTGCTGCAAGACCTCAGCTTGATGAAAACCTGCCTGTGTGTAAAGCTGTCAATAAAAACAAACTGAATTAACCATAGTACCTTGTAAAGCAGAAGGACTGTTGCAAAACAGAAGGCAGATTTAATTGATAGCAGTTGCACCCTCCAGTCATCTGCGATGAATTGTTCTGCACAAATTACCCATGCCTGGGTGACTGAACGTGCAGTCTAATTTAGTTAAAATTTTATTGATCATCACATGGTCCCTTTCAGAGTGTTCTTTTAATAGGATTAAGTAGAGTGATCAAATTATTTATGTAACCTCAAGACAACTTACTTTCTTCTGATTTTCACCACCTGATGACATTAATATTGGTCTCGTGCTGATTAAAAAAAAACAGGCTTTATGAATGGAATACAATAATGTGTTGACAAATCCACTGACTTCCTAAAAACTAGTCTCAACATGCTCCACGTCAACTTTCATTTGTGCCTTTTTCGTAGATTTACTTAACAGGCTAGGTATCTCACTGGAAACTAGATCACTTAAAGTATGCTTACTAGTTATTTTACAGGGAATTGCAAGTCTCTTCAGCAATCCCAACGTGTTATCAAATGTAAAGGAGGCAGCATTTTTACATTCCTTAAGTTTGCATCAATCTTCATTACTTAACGAACTGACAGAACATTTAAACCAATCTGTTCCTCATATTTTTGAAATGCAAACACTGAAAACTAAATGCCAATATAATTTTTTTGGATGATTCATTGTTTTCAAACCCTTCCTCAAAATGCATCAAGAGTCAGCCTCTGCTTCTCTACTCCATTGGAGCTTATAACTCAGAGTTCCAAAGAGTCATAACAGACCAAAACATTAACTCTTCTCTCCAGAGATGCTGCCAGACCTGATGAGTTTCTCCAGCACTCAAAAACAAATTCAAACAGTTACAGTATTTGCTTTCATCCCTGCCTCTCTGCTTATGTAGTCCATCAAAATGATACTTAAAAATCAGAGCTGAAAGTACCCATCAAGTGTTCCTTGGGTATTCTGCAATTTACTCAGAATTCTGTTATAATAGTCTGATTTGCTAAAGGTGTTTTTACATCATTCTGCCGATCTTTAATGTTCATATTATATTGACACCAGCTTCTCATATCTCAACCATTTTGAAATCATAGCCTTTTATCTGGATGCATTATGGCATGGTTTAGCAACTGCTCTTCCCAAGACCGCAAGAAACTACAGAGAGTCATAACTACAGCCCAGTCCATCATGCAAACCAGCCTTCCATCCATTGACTCCATCTACACTTCCCACTGCCTCAGGAAAACAACCAACATAATCAAAGACCCCTCTCCCACCTCGGTTATATCCTTTTCCAACCTATTCTGTCGGACCAGAAGATATAAAAGTTTGTATACGCTTATGAATAGATCCAAGAATAGCTTCTTCTGTTGTTATCAGACTTTTGAAAGGACCTCTTAAAACGTTCATTCTGATCTCTCTCTCTGGACTTTCTCTATGGCTATAACACTATTCTGCACTCTGTTCTGCTACACTGATGCACTTGGTATGGTACAATCTGCACAAGTTGCATGGAAAACACTTTTCATTGTATCTCAGTACGTGACAATAATAAATCAATTAGTTATTCTTTGCATCACCATAGAATCTCACTTGTTCCAAGAAGACTCAAGAAATTGCTTCCCCAAAAAATATTTCAAGATCTCAGTCTGATCCAACAGAATCTGACTCTTAAGATGTGAACATCGGTTAAAGCCCGCAGTTCGTCCTCAGCACGTACCAATATAGGAGGCAGCGTAGTAGTAGTAGTAGTCGTAGTCGTCGGAGGAGCCCATCAAGCCTACGCAATAAGACCGTGGCTCATCTGATGACATAATATCACAGCCCATCTCTCAATAACTGTTTGTACCCTTGCCCTTCAATAATCTGCCTCTGCCTGAAAAATATTCCAAGACTCTGCTTCCACTGCCATTTCAGGAAGAGAGTTCTAAATGCTAAAGACTGAAAAAAAGTTCTCCTCATCTGTTTTAAATGGGAAATCCCTTTGTGTACTCACAATTTGACCTTTGTGTACTCACTTAACCCATGTCTTTTTAAAGCTGCCTAATGACCTCTTCATAACTAACTTTTCTATTTTCTTTTTAATTTATTAATTCCTTCACTTAGGCTTGGCTGGCTGGGCCAGCATTTATTATCCAACCCTAGTTGCCCTTGAGAAATTGTTGATGAGCTGCCTTCTTGAATTGCTACAGCAAATTTAGTTACTATACCTTTGGTCCCTTTTTCAATGTAATTCATAACACAATCCAGTATATAAATACGACTATTGTTTGTACAGTGATCACCAACTTCAACTTGATATACCACTTTTACATAATTTGTTAACCATGGAAAAAACGATCTGTTTTTCAAAATTTATTAAAGACTAGCCATGATTCATAGGTATTTACAGTTCATTTTTTCTCTAAATTTTCAAAGAATGTTATAAGGTCCAAACAAGTCATCACTATCCAAATGATAGGCATCCAGCTCCCAAAACATTGGAACTCTAGTACAGAACAACAACTTGCACCTTGTTCCATCTTTAGAATGGAGAAAATTTTTGTCCACATATTCAGTTCATTATTCTCATTAGTCATTCAGTTCAGGCTCTGAATATTGAAGATAAATTCTACGCTGACATTTAAACTCACTTTCTACTATTTTTCACAATGGCTACTGGATCGTAGTTTTCTCTGATTTTTTTCAGCTTCAAACTTTAACCTGAGGCAACCACCTTCAATTACAATGTTCTACTCCAGAAAGCAAATTGCTGAAGGATAGAACTAGACATAATCTTTCACTTATTTCATTTAGAGGTGCACAGTATAACTGCACACTTCCTCACCCAGCAAGAAAACAGTCCCAGTCTGTGTCCATTTATACAGGACTCAAGGTGAATGCACAATTAAATATACAGTTCAATACAATTGATATCATTGCCAATCACACTTATGTATTCTCACCTGTGGCAAACCAGGAAGTCAAACCCACTGAACCCCTTCACTTTTAAAGTTTAAGACATAGTGAAATAAGATAGCGGAGACACAGAATCATAGAATCCCGACAATGTGGAAGCAGGCCATTCGGCTTATCAAGTCCGCACCAAAGAGTATGCCACCCAGACCCAGCTCTCTACCCTACCCTATCTCTGTAACCCTACATTTCTCATGACTAACTCACCTAGCCAGCATATTCCTGAACACTACCAGCAATTTAGCCTGGCCAATCTACCTGACCTAACATACACATGGAAATTATTTAGAAACTAAAATATGATGGCATCTGCTGATTTTTTCCTTGGAAAATACATGCTTTAAAAATATTTTAAAGCATGGATTTGTGATCATAATGGAAAAGTTGGAAGTCAACAAATAAAAAACATTATCAAAGACTGCGATGCTAATTATAAAGTTAGAAACAGTTACACCTCAGGTAACAAAGATCCAATGTTTGTCTGAAATTGATTACAGAAACTTTAGAACTTCAGTATTTAACCGCACGTGGAGGCAGCAGAATGGAACAATTGACAGTTTAAATACCATATTACCTCCAAATCATGGCCTGTTCATGAGTTGCTTATACACGATGAGCAATGATCTGATCCAGGCTTGCTACTATCCCAGATAATGGTTTTGATGCATCCTACTTCAAAAATCTAGCTTGCATTGTAAACAAATGACTTGGGCTCTCTTACAAGGTTGCCAATTAGATCAATCTTACAGCATGTGGAACTGCAAGAATCCCAACATTTATATTCACATATACTGGATCACACAGGTATTAATCCACAGTGGCCTGTTCTTTGCAATCAGAAACTCAACAATACAACAGCTGACACCCGTTCTCTGGTTCATTTTGTAGGGCAATGGCTTGACAAGAGTCAACCTGCTTGGTTTAAAATTTATATTAAGTTTGACAGCTATCAATCATCATCTAACTGGTGCATTTAAAATGAAAATGCCTCTACCAGAGTCCAATTACCAATCAATCAGGAATCACTTCTCGTACAATATAAACATTGTTTTATCTTGTGAATTGTCCTGAGATGCACGACAAAAAGCTTTGACAAAGTATGTCATTTTTTGTATAAATTACATAAATTGAGAGAATCAGAGGTTGAGGTCAAAACAAAGCCAAAAGTTATGATTTTCTTCAATGAAGAACATTCACTGATCACGTTTTTGAAGTAGAACAAACTGAAAAAATACATCTTGATCACATTGCTTCTGACACAACTCATTTTATATTGTGAACATTTCAGCCAAACACTTCAATTAGCTATAATTAAATTGAAACTTTACCATTTCGATGAGTATCAACATTCAGACATTTTGGAATTTGGTCTGAAAACACAAAGCAAAACTAAGCTTTTCCTGCTTTTTTTTTTCATTGCTTTATTTTACAGAGTTTAATCACAATTGATAACTTAAGGGCTACACGATAGGCTCCACTTTATTTAAATTTGTTCCTTTAATTTCTATTATATTACTATTTACAGTGCACCCGAAAGCAATTAATGTATTGAAGTATATGTTGCCTGAAAACACTTCCAGGTTTTTAGTCATCTAAGTTACTTTCTACTGGAAATCTTACCAAAGGGAAGCTAAGTATTACTTGGACTAGAACTTAATAGTTTAATTTGTTAAAACACATAACCACAGAAAAAGTAAAATTGTTTCAATTAAACTCAGCAACTGACTTCAGAACGGGTACAATGAGGTCCAATTTGACAGAGGAAACCATGTGACACCAAGACTTCTGAAATTCCTCGGATAAAGTACTACACAAAACACTGGTTTACCAGCTGAAGTCAACATTTGTCCAAAATGAATTGTGGATGTGGATGTGGATTAGGAATTGTTAAAGGGACCAGGTAGGGGGTAATTTTAGCTTTAGAGTAGTATACTAAGTAGGGTGACCAAGGGCCTGGTGTTGGGGTTGAATAGGTCCTCATTCCTCCTACTTTTATTACTAAAATGCCATCTGCCACAGATCTATCCATCTTCAAATTCAAACGTGAAAGTACAGAACATCCAGTGCAAACTACCTCTCTATTCTGTCCCGCATTGGATATGTTGTTAAGATTATTATCCTATCAGGCCCTTAAAGCCTGTTCCAACATTCAAGAAGATCTATGACCCAATACAACATGGCCATCTTTCACATTTTCCTTAATAACTTCAGGCAAAAATTAATGTTTAAAATTTAACATTTGACCTACCATCAACTGAAAGCAAACTAACAAAAACTCATCTTCATATGAAAAACCTCATTACCACTGGACATCTTCAGCATTTCACAGCCTACGAACATTTTAAAATGTAGGCATTATATATATAGCAAGCTCCTACAAACACCAGATCAGTTTCTTTTTGTAATGTTGATCAGGACACCGGGAATAACACCCCAGATCCTGTTAGAAAATGATGCAATGGATATTTTAGATATTTTACTTCAATCTCAGAGCAGGTAGGGCCTTAGTTTAGTGTTTCATACAAAAGACAGCACCCTCCAACAGTGCAGCGCTCCCTCAATAAAGTCTTGATTTTTGTGTTCAAACCCTTAAGTAGGGCTTGAACCTAGAACTTTCTGACTGAAGAGGTGAGTGCACTGCCAACTAAGCCTGGCAGCTGTTGGTGGAAAATAAAGAATTTCAAACTTCTACCACCCTTTGTGTAAGAAATGCTCCCTATTTCCCAAAAAATCTGGCACTAATTGTCTTTTTAGATTGCATCCCTATTTTAGACTTCCCAACCAGAAATAATTCAATTACACTCAATATCTTGATGAAAACACCCCTTAAAACTTCTACATGCAGGGAATGATCCTAACATGTAATTTCTCCAACATAGCTTAACCCTCAAACTCCAGATATCAACCAAGACAGTATATCCTCCACCAAATGGTGACCTGTGCTATTCACAGTATTCCAGACGTGGTCTGATAGGAGTTGTGTATAATTGAAGGGTGTCTTCTGCTCTCACATTCTCTCCATTAGATACAAAGACCAGCATTTTGTTACATTTGATTATCTTCCGTACCAAGTCATGACATCTTAATAATCTATGAATCTGGATGCTCTAACCGCCATTTCATCTGGACCCTCTATTTTAGTCATTTTCAGGTCTTAAGTGGATGACTACACATTTGCCCACTCGAAATCCATTTGCCATAGTCTTTCCCATTCATCTAATTTTTCTCTTTGTAAAATATACTTACTTCTATATCATCATATTTGTATCATGTGCAAATCTGGATACATGGCTTTCTATCTCTTCATCCAAAGTGGTAATAAATTTTATTAATAAATAAATGAGACCTCAACAAAGATCCATGCAGAACAATATAATTGGCTGGGGCACAAGTACCTGCCATCACCTTTACACCACTTCAATCATCCAAGTAGAATTCTCGTCCTCAAGGGTTCTAGACTAATTCTGCATATTATGTTTGAGCACTTCCCATTGATCCTCTTGTTGAATTAGCCATTAAACCGACCTGCTCACTTTATTGTGAACAGTTTCTGTCTCAACATACTGAAGTCAGCCTTACCAAAACTAAGAATCTTCGTAGTCATTTCCACATATCTTCCCAAATACTAGGTTGAAGTTAATCATATTTTTAATCATTATTAGATAAAGGTTCACAGAATTCAGTTGTTAACAAAATATAGTGAATTGCTGAAGAATTTCAATGTGATATTCTCCCTTTTTGGTATTAGGATATTCACTACTATTTTCAAAATGTGCTGACCTACTTATCTCAATCTACATGAAAGTTAGAATCCCTGATTAAAACTACTCTGTCTTTGCTAATGGTTGTCCACTCTCTAATTTCCACAATCTAACATTGTACTGGCTCCTACTACAGTCTTAAATCCTTTACTAATTCTACCCAGCCATCCACTGCTTGTGTTTGTTAGATCCTCTTTTATCATTAAAGTAATCGAGGATAAAATTATTAAGGCTACTCTGTCACCTCCACCACTTCCCTGGTACAATTTATATTCTGGTATATGTTTAGTTCCCAGCACTGACTGTATTCTAGCCAAGTATCAGGAGTGACTAATATGTCTTACCCTCGAAGCTGAACATTGAATTGCAAATCAATTTTCCTTTTATTTTCAGTTTATTTGTATAAAGCACATGTATAGAATCAGAGTATGATTACTGCACAGCACCAGCTCTCTGCAAAAGCAACTCACCTAGTCTCACTGAGATAACAAAGCGTGGGGCTGGATGAACACAGCAGGCCAAGCAGCATCATAGGAGAAGGAAAGCTTGACGTTTTGGGCCTAGACCCTTCTTTGACTTGTCTGCCTCCTCTCCACCTATCCTCTCCTCTATCCGGGCCCCCCTCTCTCCCTATTTATTTCAGAACCCTCTTCCCCTCCCCCATTTCTGATGAAGGGTCTAGGCCCGAAACGTCAAGTTTTCCTGCTCCTACGATGCTGCTTGGCCTGCTGTGTTCATCCAGCCCCACGCCTTGTTATCTCGGATTCTCCAGCATCTGCAGTACCTTTTATCTCTCACCTAGCCTCACTCTGCTGTCTTTCCCTTATAGCCCTGCGTATGGAAACTTAACTGTATTGCACTTGAACAGACGAAAGATTAATAAACTGAAGAATTAATTTAGGTTTTCTTTTGCTCAGCATTTCTAGAAATTTTCTCTCAAGAAAAAGTGTACCTTAATTGTCAGCAGTCAAATACCTTGAGGACCTGACTGGCTTCATCAGGAACTCCAGTAACTGAATACTAATTGAAAGTTAGTATTTTCATAAATAAATTACCCATTACATCAAAAGCTTTTGTTTTTCTGTTACACTCCGTAACAATCCATTGTACATCTGTGTTTTCTATATAAAGTATGAATCTTATATTTTTCTACACCTAATCATATTTGCAAGTCCTGAGCCGGTCTAGTTAATCTGACTAGATAATTTCTCCAAATCAGTAAAGGGTTCACAAAAACAAATTCAGTTGGCAGGGAATCAACAGCCTAGTCAACTACTTAAATCATTTAGTCTTATGAGTAACAATTCATACAAATTGTTTATATATTTGGGCCATTAATAAGTTACATTATTTGGGCTGTACATAAATATTTATAATGCTTGAACAGAAATAAAAAGGTCAATTTCCAACTTGTCTATTTTAAAAACCAAGTGCGAGACAAAACAATTCCAGACCCAATACAAGATTAGATAAATTTATGTTAAGTGGTGGCGGCGGAAGAATAGAAATTACAATTGAGTAGATTATAACAGATTTTATTCCTTCTAGACCACAAAAGACAAATGATTCAACTGCAAAAGCTAACTACTCACCAGTGCTTCTAACCTAGGACAATGAATGGACAACTGAATCAACGTGTTGTCTGTGATCTGTGGGAAGAGACAGATTAGTTATTAAATGTACCAAAATGAGAATAAAATAGAGAACAGTCTTCTGGCAACTCATTTACATATATTAATTGCTCCTCCATGCAACAACATATTGGAACAATAGAATATTCACATTTTCAGCATGTAGGTTCATCAATAGCATCAATTTCTCCTTTTATTACTACAAGTGAAAAATTTATAGAATCATACAGGGTGGAAACAGACCCTTCAGTCTAACTCCTTTATGCTGACCAAACTAAACTAGTCCCATTTGCCTGCATTTGGCCCATATCCCTCTAAATCTTTCGTATTCATGTACCTGTCCAAATATCTTTTGGATATCGTAACCGTTCCTGAATCTACTACTTTCTTTGGCAGTTCATTCTATATATGATCCACCCTCTGTAAATTTACAGACACTAGAACTGGGCTGAAAGAAAATTAGGAAGATGCATCTTCTGGCAGGCTACAATCTCAAAATGTTTTAGAAAGGAGATTTCAGTCTAACTTGAAGAGATTTTCTTTATTAAAGTTTGAAAATGTCCAGCTCATGAATTGAAGAAATAAGTATAATCACCTATTAAAATTATTTTTTAAAAAGTGCAAACAGGTAACTATTTTGAGCTGTAAAAATACATAGAATTGTGTTTGGGTAAAGAACTCTTGCATTGTGCGGATGAGTTCTGAAAAGTTCAACGATTTCTGGAACATGGGAGTCAATCATTCAGCCCTCAAGGCTTGGTCACCATTCATGAGGTTATGAATCACCTGTTCTCCAATTCCAAGTCATGTGATGACCTTAAAAATGCATCACTCTTAACTCTTCAAATTGGCTTAGTGTGTGTAACCTTTTCATGGATAATTCTGGATTTCTACTACTGTGAAATGTTTTCTGATTTCAAACTGCCTGCCTCCAATATTAAGGTCACATCTCCTTCTCTTGGGATTCTTGATAGAGAGAGTTTCTCTGCATCTCCCTTTCATCCTGTAAAACACCAATTATTTTTAATTCACTCATGGAACGTTGGCATTGCTGACTTTGTCCCTAGTTGTCCTTTAAATCAGATAAAAGGTACTGCAGATGCCGGAGAATCCGAGATAACAAGGTGTGGGGGCTGGATGAACACAGCAGGCCAAGCAGCATCATAGGAGCAGGAAAGCTTGACGTTTCGGGCCTAGACCCTTCATCAGAAAATGTTCTGGGGACCTCGGTTCAAATTCTACCATTACAAATGATGGAATTTGAATTTGGTTACAAAAGTTAAGAGCCTGATGATGACCATGAAACCAGTCGGTTGTTTGCAAA
>JAHRHZ010000077.1:18698024-18747278 GCA_024137785.1 Ginglymostoma cirratum | reverse complement strand
GTTTCGGGCCTAAACCCTTCATCAGAAAATGAAGAAGGGTTTAGGCCCGAAACGTCAAGTTTTCCTGCTCCTATGATGCTGCTTGACCTGCTGTGTTCATCCAGCCCCATGCTTGTTATCTCGGATTCTCCAGCATCTGCAGTACCTTTTATCTCTCTTTATCTCTAACTTAGTTGATAGATGGTTTTCCTACCTATTATGAAAGTACATTTTTGCTGTGGACATGTACATCAAAAGACCTGTACATGTTTGGTATGACTTGTGGTGCACAGAGG
The DNA here is from genome assembly GCA_024137785.1 of Ginglymostoma cirratum. NCBI lineage: Eukaryota > Metazoa > Chordata > Chondrichthyes > Orectolobiformes > Ginglymostomatidae > Ginglymostoma > Ginglymostoma cirratum. The sequence continues at coordinate 18,747,003 of JAHRHZ010000077.1, read as the reverse complement.
CTTGATTTTCCAGCGCACTTGTCAAGTCATAACAGAATTTCCAGAAAGCATTTATAAGATTTTCTATGAGAAACATTAGCTAAAAATGTGAATTGACAGCCCGATTTAGAAATTTGCTTGGTAAGTAGGTGATGGAGAGGAGGCATAAATGGTACTTTGGTGGGAAATAGCAAATGAATTCTCAAAGAATGTGTACTAGGTTATTAGAGATAATAGGTATTGCAGATACTGGAGAATCCGAGATAACAAGGTGTGGAGCTGGATGAACGCAGCAGGCCAAGCGGCATCATAGGAGCAGGAAAGCTTGACGTTTCGGGCCTAGACCCTTCATCAGGGTCTGAAGAAGGGTTTAGGCCCGAAACGTCAAGTTTTCCTGCTCCTATGATGCTGCTTGACCGGCTGTGTTCATCCAGCCCCATGCTTGTTATCTCTATCAACTAAGTTACTATGCAGGATTAAAGTGTATCATCCTTTATCCTCAACACATACACACAAAGATGGCACAGTTCTGCTGTGCTATTATGAAGGAGGAAAAAATACAAGTGGGGAAAAAGAAAAGAGCACAGCCCTGTAGAACAATAAGAAACAGGAGGAGTTGGCCATTCGGCCTATCAAGCCTGCTTTGCTATTTAATAAGATCATGTGTTTGAGTACAGAATATAGAAGGGTAAACTTCTCAGTTCCTTTGATTTCCTGTATACAAAGTCCATTTGCTGTCAGGCACAGTGTTTTGAAACACCATTGGTTTCGGTGGAAGATCAGTTAGACCCAGGTCTCTGGGTTAACAGACTTTCAGAATTCATTAGAAGATCAGAGATACTGCTTCAGCTGGGAAAGAGTTAGCTGAAATTTACAACCTTAATGATTCACAAATACTTCATTGAGAGAGGGAGCAAACCTCTACAGCAACTGCCAGCATTCTTCTAATTCCCACTTTTCAGAAGACAGAATTTGCTATTCCCAGCTTGGAGGAAAACAGAAACCAAAAATCCAGAGGCTGTTACTAGGCAACCTTCAGTACAAGCTTCTTCTAAAGTTCAACTCGTTTGTCTAGCAATCAAGGCCATAAAAGTAACCTCTTAAAAGCTTGACGAGGCACTGTTTATTAAAGTTAGTTGCTCTTCCAGTAAACAACAAGTAGCTCTCAATTCTCCTTAACACTTGGCTTTGCAACAAAGTTAGTCCATTTTTCAGCCCAGTGATACCTTCATAAACCCAACTCCAGCAGGTCAAGTTTGCCAATTATTTGCCAATTAATGCATGGGGTGGGCTTTGAAGAAAAGATCATTTATGGAAGAGGAAGCTATTCAGCCAGAGTACATACCAGCTCTCCTTGGGAGCAATTCTCAAGTCCCTGTAGCAGGGCTCAATTCCTACAGCCCTGCAGAATTATTTCCTTCAAGTGTTCGTCTAATTTCTCTTTGTACTGATTCATCATATCCACTTCCATCACCTTCATGGGCGTTGTGTTTTTGGACATTATACTTGCTGTGTTAAAGTGTTCCTTCTAATGTACCTGTTCCCTCAAATCTTTAAATCTGCATCCTTTAGTCCCTATATAGTCAGGCAATGGTAACACTTTCTCCTTGTCCACCTTATTGAAGCCTGTCATAGTTTTGGACAGTTCTATCAAATCTCCCCTCAATCTCTTTTACTGTAAGAAGCTCCTCTGCTTTTCCAGATAAACCTTGCAACTAACACTCCCCAACTCCAGATCCATTCTGGTAAATCCCTTCTCCACTTTCTCAAGGACACTCAAATTGCTTCTAAAGTATGATGGTCAGAAGTGGACTCAATACTCTAGTTATAAAATTTTGGTTAGAGTCTGAAGGATTAGCACAACTTTCCTGCAGTCGTAGTCAATGAAGTTCAAGATATTGCGTATTTTGTTAACCAATCTCTTATGTTCTTCGATCTTCAAAAGATCAATGGACATACAAGCCCAGGTTCTTCTGTTCCTGCACATCTCTTATAACCAAGTCATTAGGCTTATATATTGTGTGACCCCCCACCCCCAACCCAACAACACGGCCAAGGATTACACCACACTTCGCAATATTAAATTCTACCTATCAGTTACCTGCCCATGCTGCTAGCCAATAGCCAACCTTCACTCACATGCAGGTTTTTTTTGCCCTTGGTGATAAAGGCAGCACAAAGCATGAGTATGAGAGAACAGACTGAGGTGACCCACCACAAGTAATATAGTTCACAAATGCAGAGCAGAATGTTATGGCACATCAACGTTCTTCCCACAGTCAAAGCTGAAGAGTCAGGGAACCCAGAATTTGTTGGTGTTAGAATTGTTGTCTCAAAAATCGGCAGCCATGAGACCAAGTTATTGCCAGATTTCAGAGGAAAAAAAGGAATGGTCATTCACTTAATTTAAAACACATTTAATCAATTGATTAAGTTTGCTCCTTATAAATTTTGAAAGCAATGAAAACATAGTAGTGAAGAAATAATGTTTGATAAAAAATTAATAAGTCAAATAAGTAAGGCTATCTTGTAACTTGTGCTAGATTCAAGGTACAAGGGCACGGTCACGAAGCTATCAGAGAATCGCACTCCTGCCTCTGTCCCTCCTTTAAACCACTCCCTCAAAACTTACCTCTTTTGGTAAAGGTTTCTGATCATCTACTTCAACATGTCCTTTTGCAGCTCAGTGAGACAGACATTCTCAAACTGAATCTGTAAAGTTTCTTAGGGTTTTTTATTTTGTTACATTAAGAGGCTCAATATGATGATGTCCAAAAGAAGCGTTTGCGCATTTACTACATTAAATAGCCTTTTAGCATAATTGCTACAATGTATGAATAGCAGCAAATAAAAAGTCAGTCTCTCTGCATAAGTATGGTATCTTTCGCACTGACTGCATCCCAAACTGCTTCATAACCAAGTAATTTTCAATTGTAGTCACCGTTGCACTGTAAGAAAGTTAGCAATCATTTTGTACAGTAAAGTTTGTAAGGAGCATTGATACAAATGACGAGATGATGACGTGTCATGTACATTGAGAGCTTAATATTGACCAGACCAGTAGGATTCTTCCTCTGCTCTTATTCAAGTAACAATGAGATTTTTATTTAAAAATGAGAAAGGGCAGGCTTTGTAGAACAATGCATTTAACGTTACTTTCAGTGGTACCTTTAAATGTTTACAGCAACATTAAACAAATATTTGATACATATCTGAACTGCCTTAAAATAAGCATCACAAGGTTACAGCTTAGTTACAGTGCAAAGAATTTTTTATTGTTTAAAAAGCACTTGATATTAGAGCAAAAGGAACCAGAATAGTGGAAACATTGTACAATAAATGCAATGAGAATGTGGTCTGCATAAAATTTACTCAGAATTGTTAAACTAAGTTTGTAATGGTATTTGGCAAGCTGCATCAAAAACGAAATTGTGCTGGAGGAAACAGCAAGGAGAATAAACACTATTTACCAAGTTTGCAATTAAAAAAGTGATGTTTTAAAATGAAACTCATCAATAAATTATTCAAGTGTTGTAAAGGCAATTTGTAAAGTGCAGCATGTTGCAGCTGTCGTACACTGCTTATTTAAATGTCATCGTGGTCAATAATGGTCAAATCCCAAATTGCTGACATGCCCTTCCTTCTCTGCAGAATGATCCTACTGCATCCCTTGAGGTTTAGACCATGGAGTTGCTATTCTTAAGATTTGCTCTGTAACTGTTGACAGAAGAAAGGTGGAATAAATTCCCTCTGAAGTCATCCTTATTATGTTTGTCCCCAAAAGATGCAACAATGGCATATGAATTTAATTTGCAACAGATAGTCAACTATAAATTTACCAGGTCATACCTTCAGCTCTTTTCTATTCAATCTTAAAAATAAATATAACCTAAATTTGTTCTCCTTCAGGCTCTATATCACCCAAAAGTCAAAACATATTTCTCATGTTCAATTATTCTCTAATATCAATCCATGAAACTCAAGTGAAATATACTTTCCCGTTAGGTTACGTGGAACAATCCCTCTTCGCTACCTACACTGGCCCTAAACCCCACCTCTTCCTCCGTTACATTGATGACTGTATCGGCGCCGCCTCATGCTCCCACGAGGAGCTTGAACAGTTCATCCACTTCACCAACACCTTCCACCCCAACCTGAAGTTCACCTGGATCATCTCCAACACTCCTCTCTCCTTCCTGGACCTCTCCGTCTCCATCTCGGGTAACCACCTAGAAACCGATGTCCATTTCAAGCCCACCGACTCCCACAGCTACCTGGAATACACCTCCTCCCACCCTCCTTCCTGCAAAAATGCCATCCCCTATTCCCAATTCCTTCACCACCGCCGCATCTGCTCCCAGGATGAGACATTCCACTCCCGTACATCTCAGATGTCCTCATTCTTCAAGGACGGCAACTTCCCCCTCACAGTGGTCGAGAACGCCCTCAACCGTGTGTCCTGCATTTCCCGTAACTCATCCCTCACACCCCCTCCCCGCAATAATAACCAAAAAAGAATCCCCTTCGTCCTCACGTACCACCCCACCAACCTCCGGATCCAACGCATCATCCTCAGACACTTCCGCCATCTGCAATCTGACCCCACCACCAAAGACATTTTTCCCTCCCCGCCCTTATCCGCTTTCCGGAGGGACCATTCCCTCCGCGACTCCCTTGTCCGCTCCACACTCCCCTCCAGCCCCACCACACCCGGCACTTTTCCCTGCAACCGCAGGAAGTGCTACACCTGCCCCCACACCTCCTCCCTCACCCCAATCCCAGGCCCCAAGAAGACTTTCCACATCAGGCAGATGTTCACCTGCACATCTGCCAATGTGGTATACTGCATCCGCTGTACCCGTTGTGGCTTCCTCTACATCGGGGAAACCAAGCGGAGGCTTGGGGACCGCTTTGCAGAACACCTGCGCTCACTTCTCAACAAACAACTGCACTTCCCAGTCGCGAACCATTTCAACTCCCCCTCCCATTCCTCAGACGACATGTCCATCCTGGGCCTCCTGCAATGCCACAGCGATGCCACCCGAAGGCTGCAGGAACAGCAAATCATATTCAGCCTGGGAACCATGCAGCCCAATGGTATCAATGTGGATTTCACAAGCTTCAAAATCTCCCATCCCCCAACCGCATCCCAAAACCAGCCCAGCTCATCTCTGCCTCCGTAACCCGTACTTCCTCTCACCTTTCCCCTCCTCCCACCTCAAGCCCCACCCCCATCTCCTATCTACTAACCTCATCCCGCCCCCTTGACCTGCCCGTCCTCCCTGGACTTACCTATCTCCTCCCTAGCGCCCCCCCCACCTACACTCACCTTTACTGGTTCCATCCCTGCCTCCTCTCCACCTATCTTCTCCTCTATCCATCTTCTATCCGCCTCCCCCTCTCTCCCTATTTATTTCAGAACCCTCTTCCCCTCCCCCATTTCTGAAGAAGGGTCTAGGCCCGAAACGTCAAGCTTTCCTTCTCCTATGATGCTGCTGGGCCTGATGTGTTCATCCAGCCCCACACCTTGTTATCTCGGATTCTCCAGCATCTGCAGTACCTTTTATCTCTTATACTTTCCCGTTAGCAGTGGGTAACGTCGCAGATTACTCTGTTCATACACTGCTTTCCCTTCAGGACTTCTTGCACAATTTAATTGTTATCCGACAAGCCCATACTTCAGTCTGCTCCAACTACCCAACCTTTGTCAGTTCAGTACTTTTTCTGCATCCATTTCCCAGTGTTATATTCCCTTCTCTCAGCATTTCCTGAGACTGCAACACGTTTTCCTTGATGTATTTGTCAACTTCCACATAGTAACCAGTCCATCCTATTAACACCTCCATCATGGTATTCCTCCACAGGCAAATCTGCCCTCATGGTTGCACTCCCAAAAGTCCAGTGCACCTTCAGAAATGGCATTTCATCCTGCCCTTTACAGTAATCTCTGAAGTACCCTTTCCTATCCTCATTTATAGATTTCCCTTTAACAGTATTATCTTTAAGTACGTAGTCAGTGCATACATTAACAGCTTTATGACCCTTGTCTCAAATTATCCACGTCAAGTTGCAGATAAGCCAAAAAAACCCTTCCTTGAACATCAACGGACCAATTTCATTTAATTGAATTTAGATGGTTTAAAATGTAATCCCCCTGACCCCAATTTTAGTCCAGCTGCCAGCTTTATTTCCAAATAAGTAAAACTAAAACTGAAGGCATCGTGGCCAAGAGGTGACTAAAATTAAAAAGTTCAAGAGGACTAACCTGGAAAGCTGTGGAGCTAGATGGGGTTAGAGGTATGGAAGGATAAGCAATGGAAGAATTTGAAAACAAGAGTGAATTTTAAACTCTGGATGTTGCTTATCTGGAAGCCAGCGTAGGTCCATGGGCATAGACCCTAGACAGCAGCTTATTTTAGATCAGTGATAGAATATTGAATGGAACAGCACTAAACAGGCCCTTCTGTCCATGAGGTTGTGCCGACCTATTATCCTACAACAAGACCAAACTAACCTGCAAACCCTTCGTTTTACTATCATCTATGTGCCTATCCAAGAGTCCCTAAAGCCCCTTAAATGTCCCTAATGTACCTGACTCTACCACCACCGCTGGCAGTGCATTCCACGCACCCACCACTCTGTGTTAAAAAAACCTACCTCTGACATCTCCCCTCTACCTTCCTCCAACCACCTTAAAATTATGCCCCCTCATGATAGCCATTTCTGCCCTGGGAAAAAGTCTCTGGCTATGCCTCTCATCATCTTGTACACCTCCATCAAATCTCCTCTCATCCTCCTCTGCTCCAATGAGAAAAGCCCTGGCTCCCTCAACCTTTCCTCATAAGACCTGCCCTCCAGTCCAGGCAGCATCCTGGTATATCTCCTCTGCACCCTCTCTAAAGCTTCCACATCTTTCCTGTAATGAGGTGACCAGAACTGAACACAATATCCCAAGTGTGGTCTAACCAGGGTTTGATAGAGCTGCAGCATAACCTCGCAGCTCCTAAACTCAATCCCCCTGCCAATGAAAGCCAAAACACCATATGCCTTCTTAACAACCCTATCAACTTGGATGGCAACTTTGAGGGATCTATGGACGTGGACCTCAAGATCTCTCTGTTCCTCCACACTGCCAAGAATCCTGAACACATGGCTACAGAGCTGGTATTGGAGGGAGGGCCTCAGATATGTGGATCATTGGGATACCTTCAATGATATCTCGTAGCAAGTGCTCCCTAAACAACCTCCACACTTGTCGTGCATTTCCCTGAGAACTTCTGTTCCCAGTTTACGTTCCACAGTTCCTGCCTAATAGCATTGTGATTCCCCCTCCCCCAGTTAAATACCTTCCCATACCATCTGCTCCGATCCCTCTCCGTGACTATAGTAAAGGTTGGAGTTGTGATCACTATCACCGAAAAGCTCTCCCATCAAGAGATCTGACACCCGCCTGGTTCATTGCCAAGCACCAAATCCAATATAGCCTCCCCTCTAGTTGGGCTATCTGCATATTGAGTCAGGAATCTTTCCTGGACACCTGACAAAATCTGCTCCGGCCAAACTATTTGCACTTAGGAGGTTCCAGTTGATATTAGGGAAGTTGAAGTCACCCATGACAACAACCCTATTACTTCTGCACCTTTCCAAAATCTGCCTCCCAATCTGTTCCTCAGTGTCTCTGTTGCTTTCGGGGGGGTCCATAGAAAACTCCCAATAGAGTGACTGCTCCTTTCCGGTTTCTGACTTCCACCCATACTGACTCAGTGGAGAGACCCTCCTCCACGACCTCCCTTTCTGCAGCTGTGATACTATCCCTGATTAGCAATACCACTCCCCCACCTCTTTTACCTCCCTCCTTATTTCTTTTGAAACGTCTAAACCCTAGAACATCCAGCAATCATTCCTGCTCCTGTGATATCCAAGTCTCCGTAATGGCCACAACATCGTAACTCCGAGTACTGATCCACGCTCTAAGTTCGTCACCCTTATTTCTAACACTTCTTGCGTTAAAATAGACACACTTCAACCCATCACACTGACTGCAACTTTGCCCTGTCAACTGTCCATCCTTCCTCACAGACTCTCTGCACGCTGTATCTGCCTGTACACTGGCTACTCCATCCTCTGATCTGTAGCTCCGGTTCCCAGGCCCCTGCCAAACTAGTTTAAACCCTCCCACCCAGGATATTGATGTCCCTCCAGTTCAGGTGCAACCTGTCCTTCTTGTACAGGTCCCTCCTTCCCCAGAAGGTATCCCAATGATCCACATATCTGAGGCCCTCCCTCCAATACCAGCTCTGTAGCCATGTGTTCAGCTGCACACTGTCTCTATTCCTAGCCTCACTAGCCCATGGCCCCGGTAGTAATCCTGAGATTACTACTCTGCTCGTCCTGACTTTTGGCTTCCAACCTAACTTCCTATATTCACTTTTCAGGTCCTCATCCCTTTTCCTAGTTATGTGATTGGTACTAATGTGTACCACGACTTCTGGCTGCTCAACCATCCCTTTAAGAATCCTGTACACTCGAACAGAGATATCCCTGACCCTGGCACCCGGGAGGCATCATACTATCTGGGAGTCTTGTTCGTGAACACAGAATCTCCTGTCTGTTCCCCTAACCATTGGATCTCCTTTCACTATCATTCTCCTATTCTCCCCCATTCTCTTCTGAGCCACAGAGCCAGGCTCAGTGCCAGAGACCTGGCCGCAATGGCTTTCCCCTGGTAGGTACCCCCCCGACAAACAGTATCCAAAGCATTATACTTATTGTTGAGGAAAATGGCCACAGAGGATCCCTGCACTATCTGCCTATTTCCTTTCCCCCTCCTAACAGTCACCCAGCTACCTTTATCCTGTAACTTAGGTGCGACTACCTCTCTATCACCCCCTCAGCCTCCTGAATGATCTGGAGTTCATCCATGCTCTAACATGGTCTGTGAGGAGCTGGAGTTGGGTGCACTTCTCAAAGCTGAAGTCAGCAGGGACACTAGTGGTGATCCTTACCTCCCACATCTTACAAGAGGAGCATGCAACTGCCCTAGCTTCCATCCCCTCCGCTCTAAATTGCCAGAAGAGATAAAGAGAAAGAAGAAAAAAAAACAAATCTTTACCTTACCGACCCTCCACAGTTTTTTTTTGTTAGAGGAGGAGGATGGGTGGGACACACTACACGTGTAGTGTTACGGGTTTAGCCACTGCCCAAAATAGATTAGTTCATTTACCCAGCAGTCCTCATGTTCACATTTGCTCCTGCTCAGCCTCCGTTCCGTTTATCCACGAGGCAAGTATTTTATACACAAACTTACCTTCCTGGCTGCCCCCGGCTCACACCCTCACGACTCCCGCCGCTGAAATGGACTAAAATAAAGCCAAACCTAAAGCACTCATCAACCTATTTAAAGATATCAGATATTTCGGCATCCAAACTCTCACCACTAAGAATGTGGCCTGCACAGACTCAGCTTATTGCTACAATTCATGTTCAAAAGAGAGCCGTGGAAGAGGACATCTTGTAATGGCTAATCTGGATTCCTCCATTCATTCAATCATTCTGTACACGTGCTCGGAAGGCCTACCAGTCAATAGCAGATATTCTGTTTCCCAATAATTGCCCTTTTTAAAAATTAATGGCTATCAGGGTACAGGATCTACATCTGGCTGAACTGAGCTTGCAAAGAGCTGTGGCCTCCAATAAGATCCTCCACAAATGTACCTGCCAGCAGTGTGTGCTTCTGTTTACATATCAGTTAATTATCCAAGTGGATACTGCAGAAATTCAAAGATCCTCAGACAGCACCTTCTTCCAAACCCATGACCAGTTCCATCTAGAAGGCCAAGCGCTGCAGATACATCAGTACCAATGACATACCCTACAAGTTCCCCTCCAAGCCATTCATCTTCCTGATTTGGAAATATATCACCATTCTTTCACTGTTTCTCAGTCAAAATCCTGGAATTCCCTCCCGAATGGCATTATGGGTCAACCCACAGCAGGTGGACCACATTGGTTCAAGAATGCAGCTCACCACCACCTTCTCAAGGGCAACTAGGCCAGCCAGCAATACCCACATCCCACAAACAAATTTTAAAAATTATACAGAAGTGCAGATGTTCTGTGAAGGTGCAGCCTCAGAAGTAATCATATCCTCAGACTTGTAGTCCAGACTCTCTATTGTCTGTTGCTTTATTTAAATAATACAGATAGTTGAAATTTCTTCCAGATTCAGTATCATTTCTGCTCTCTCACTTCACCATTTCAAACAGAATCTCAGAACTGTTAAGGTGCAGAAGGCTATTAGTACCATTCTCTCTGCATTGGCTTTCTCAGCATTTTGGCAAATACTGGGCACCAAGTCTTTTCTCAATTTCTCTTCATATTGGATAATATTTAAACAGAGACAGAGCCCTCTAAATGCCTTAAGTGAACTAGTCTTCACCATGCTTCATAGACAGTGCATTCCAAACCGGAAGCCTCAATGCGTAAAAAAAAAAGTTCGCTCTCACCTCACGTTTCCCTTTTATTCCGAACCACTTTAAATCTGTGCCCTCTGGATGTGGGTCATTTCACTGGGGAGGAGATGGGAAAATAGTTTCTCCCTCCCGACCGTGGCAAAATACCTCATGATTTTGAAAACTTCCATGAAATCTGTCCTCAGTTTTCTCCTCTCCAAGGAAAACTATACTAACATCTCCAAACTCTCCTCATTACTGAAGTTTCTCTGGAGCAATTTTCATCATCTCCTTCTGCAGCCCCTTTAATATATTCACACCCTTCCTAATGTATGATGGCCAAAACAGTACACAACACTCCAATAAGGTCTAACCAGTGTCCTATGCAAGTTCAGAATAACGTGCCAGCTCTTGTACTCTCTGTTCCTACTGATGGCAGCTAGAATAGTGTATATTGTTTTAAGATAAGCTCTCTACTTGCCTTGATATCGGACCCTTTCTTTATCCAAATGAAAATGGTTTAGATCCTGGTATGCTGGGACAATTTTGAAGTTTGCATAAACGATACAAAACTTGGAGAGCTGTACTGAGGACAGTGCAAAATTTCCAAAAGACATTGACAAGTCGGGCAAGTCATTTTTCACGATGTACGCACACATACTCCCAAGCCCCTCTGCCCCTGCACACTATAACAGTACCTTCTATTTCAGGCTGACTCTCCATGTTCTTTGTACCAAAATGTATCATACACTGTAGTTCTCTACAATGAAATTCCATCTATTCACCCACATCACCAGCTTTTCGGTCATCTTTTTATAATTGTTGTGCTTATAGAAGACTTTGAGATTCATTGTATGGTAGCTGCCAGTTTTTTCTTCCATAATCCATCTTTGCTTCTCTTATTTGTTTTTCACCTCCCTTCGAAACCTTCTGTATTCAGCTTGGTTCTAGGTGTCTGTATCACCCGACACCTGTCATAAGCACACTTTATTTCCTTTCTATCTCTTCCATCATCCTGGAACACTGTAATTATTTGCCCTATGTTTCCTTTTGAAGGAATATACCTTGACTGTGCCCGATTGCCTCTTTGAAAGGATTATTCAGCTGCTGTTTCACTGTCCAACAATTTGGTTCCAGCCTATTAGGCCAAGCTTCAGTCTTGCCCCATTGAAGTCTGCTGTCTGCCAGTTTATCATTCTTACTCTGGATTGACCAATTTGATTTTTCACTGTCATCCCAAACCTAATGGGGTAACCAATTTTACTTGATTTGCTCATTTCACCTCATTCCCAAAAACTACGTCTGTAAGTGTCTTTCTTGTTGGGCTGGACACATACTCCCATACAAAATTCTCCTGAACAGAATTTGGAACATCTGACTGTCACTAGCCCGCTACACTGCCATTATCCCAGTCTATATGCGGGTAATTGAAGTCTCCCATTAAAATTACTTTGATACACCTCTCTGCAATTTCCTTATTCTTCTACATCCTTCCCACTTGTTGCGAACGTATAGACTAAAGCAAGCAATGTAATTGCACCCTTCTTATCCCTTAGCTCTAGCCATATCTAATCTGTCCTTGAACCTTCTGAAACATCTTGGTCTCCAATTTTCTCCTCAACCAAGGTGTCTGTAATTGAAAGCAAGAACTGCAGATGCTGAAGCCAGAGTCAATACAGTGTGGAGCTGGAGGAACACTGCAGGTCAGGCAGCAGCGGAGCAGTCCTCACGAAGGGTGTAAACCTGAAATGTCGACTCTCCTGCTGCTCTGATGCTGCCTGACCTACTGTGTTCATACTAAATTTCTGTTTTAGTGCTACCTGTCGCTCCCAGCATTTCATACACATGGCTTCTACTTTCTAATAGTCTTTCCTGGCTCCCACACCAGGGTGATGAGACACTTAAACTCTCCCAAACAGCTCCTTTGGGCTGTTAGCTGGTACTTAATCCCAGCTCTGTTCAGATACAACCCACCTGGTTTAGACAGGTGCCAAACTGCCCAGTGTCCAGAGTCGTGGGAATCTATAGCACTTCCTTCCTGCAGCATTTTTCCAAGCCACTCATTCATCTTCATTAACTTCCCAATTCTTTATACATGCACACACACAACTCCCAAAGTGCCAAAGCCCTGGCTCTTGCTGCACCCTCCAATGATCCATTTCCCTCACCAATATCCAAACAAAAATACAGTTAGTGAGCAGGACCTCTGGGGATTCCTGCAGTACTTGCCTTTTTCTCTTGGACTACTTGGCAGTCACCCATGGCCCATCTGCCTCTTGGCCCTAACTTGCATGGTGTCCGCCTTTCTAAATGTGCTATCCACAACACTCTGCTTCATGAATGCAACTCAGTGCAGCTTTGGCCATTTTTCAATCTGAAACCCTGAACTGAAGCTTGTGTAGCCGTCCTGTACATGGGTTCGCTTAGGTAACAAGATGTGACCACTTGGCCAAACTACACTGCGATATATTAACATTTTTTCAGTTACTTTACTTGCTTTAACTTTACTCTTTTACTATTAACTATAAATTGGAGATTAGTGGAAAGCAGAAATTCTTTACCTTTACTCACAAATCAGCTCACGCTCCTTTGCCTACAAATCATACTTTTCTGTTGCTGGTATGGAAATTTACTTCTCCAAGATTACTGGTGTTGAAAAGCCATTTCTAACAGCAGCTGCTCAGCAACCAAACTTACGTCTTCCATGTGAAATATGCCTTGTAGTTACTATCAGATCCAAACCAGGAAGTTTTAACCACAATGAAACCACTGTTGGGACAGTGTGCAGTTTAAACAGAATTCATTTTCAGAGTGGAAATACAACTGCTCTCATTTCTGAATTAAATGAAGGTCCATTTGGATGCCAATACAAAACCAGCTTATCAAATCACCAATCTCCAAATAGAATTTAGGCAGGTAATTACCACAATTAACACTGCTAGGGGTGTTTTGAAATTATTTTCAACCTGGCTTCAAATTGAGCAGCACAGGTTTCCTGAAGTTATGGCAATTGACCAAGGAAACAAAACTGTGTTTAAACACTCATTCGGTTGGCTACATCAATTTGTCATTATCCTGTTTGAAACAAACCTTACTTAATGCACGCTTACTTTCCCCTACCAAATGTTTTGAGAGCTTTATAGGTTGCAAAAATGGGATCATTTCACATTTTTAGGCTCAGGGCATACAGTGATTTGGATAAGGCTGACTATCAGCACCTGTGACAGCTGTAGTGTTCTGTGTGAAATCAACACATGCAGGGGAGAAAAGTCCACAGGTGCAGGACTGAAGGAGTACTAGTCATCTTCCGAAAAACAAACAGGACATGGAGCATCCAAAGTTACGCCATTTCTTACACTGTTGGCTGGGCTCACACAGATGCCCGAATATTGCCAAGAATCACCTAGCATGAGCCGTAACAAATCAAACACTCTAGAGCTCTCAGAATCTGGCCCCACCTCCCCATAAACACCAATCACAAATTGTTCTTGGCTGTCCTAGATGGTTTTGACCAGTGCAGCTAAACACATCCAGGCAATCCAGGAGCACCCCATCACAATCCTGACTTGTGCCTCATAGCAGTAGACGGCCTTTAGGGAGTTAGGAGTTAACTTGGGTGGTGCAAAATTCACAGCTTCTGGTAACTTATAGCTTATCAAGGCACTAGCAGTGGGTGATTCAGCAAAGACAATGAAGGTCAAGAATAAATTATGGGATCTGTTCTAGTTGGAGACAGAGTCATTGCCTGGCACTTTTTGGTACAAGACACTTATCAGTCCATAATAGCATGGTAGCAATCATATCCAGTGTTCACCTGTATGGGCACTCAGCTTTATTTTCAATTCTCTTCCTCTTTTACTTAAGAGTCATAGCACCATAGAGCTGTACAGCATGAAAACAGACTCTTCAGTACAACTCGTCCATTCTAACCAGGTATTCTAAAATCATCTAGTCCCATTTGCCAGCATATAGCCTATATCCCTCTAAACCCTTCCTATTCATTTACCCATCCAGATGCCTTTTAAAGGCTGTTATTATACCAGCCTCCACCACTTCTTCTGGCAGCTCATTCCATACACGCACCATAAACTGCGTGAAAATGTTGCCCTTAGGTCCCTTTTAAATCTTTCCTCTCTCACTTCAAAACTATGTCCTCTAGTTTTGGATTCCCCTACCGTGGGGAAAAGGCCTTGGCTATTCACCCTATCTATGCCCCTCATGATTTATAAACTTCTATAAGGTCACCCCTCAGCCTCCAGTGCACCAGGGAAAACAGCCCCAGCCTATTCAGCCGCTCCCTTGAGGTTAAAAGGTTTCAAAACTGGATTGAGAAGAATGTCAGTATTAATCAAGTTTTACAAATAAGGGGCAACTACTTGCAAGTTTTAACACTTTTGAGGTCAAAAAGTTGACAAGCCTCATGGCAATGTCTGACTGCCCCCACACAATGTGATTTGGGAGAGAGAAAATTATGCTTTCCATGCTGCAAATGTGAAGATGCAAATAGATGTGACTATATAAAATGCTGATTAGCAAGAGGAACAGAAACCAATGGCAAGACACTAAAAGCTCTCAAACTGGTTACGGCTTTAATATTCAGTGTAAGCAAGTAAACTGTTACATTTGACCTTTCAGCTGATAATACTCAATCATCCAATCACTAGCTAACTGTATTAGCAAGGGCAAGTTATTTTTGCATCTAAAGAAACCTAGTCAGATATTATAATTTCTTTTAAAGCCTTTACATCAAACGCATTTGACATTCTTGTGACACATTAAACACAAAGTACATGCTGACATATTACGGTTTACTAAAAATGAGACACACTAGGTATCACAAGTAGTGGTTTCAAAACGGTACCTGTAGATCTTTGAAGTGTATAACACAGTTCACCCATGTTGTTAAACGTTCGTCAAAACTTTCCAACAGCATTTTGTATCAAATGTATCCACTTATCATTTAGCAACAGTGACGAGAACAAATACAGTCAGAATGTTACACCTATCCTTGTATAAAGGGATCGTTCCCTATAAAGCAGAATTACACACTAGGTGCAGAAAGAAGTGGAACAACTATTTTGACGTAGTTTCATAATAGTAACTGCATTTCAGGAAGAATTGCATTTTTCAACTTCCTTTCGAAAAATTTTTTAAAAGCAGCTTTTTGCCAAAGAGTGCAATTATCTATGGACAGCAATGCTATGGAATGAAGTAAAGCTACTCACCCACAGTATAAACAGCTTTCAAGGAGAAACAGTGAGGGACAATCATAGGGCCTCTCAAATTCTGTTCCAAAAATCCCTAATCAGGATGGATTCTTTCGGTGGGAATTTGTGAAAACACTATATACATGGACAATATCTAGAGGAATTGGGTTAAAACAGTAGAAAATCATGTACCATAGATTAAAGCACAAAACGTAATCCTTACTGCCATCCAGTACCATCTTGCACAAACAAAAAAAAAAGATTGCTGATTAGTTTTGTGCAGCTGCATAGGATATTTGCTATAACTAATAGCTCAAATGCAACCAGATACAAATGAAACATCTAACAGAAAAGAAATTCTTACCAGAATACACTCTTCCAGATCCATCTTTTCAAGTTCGTGACAATTCTAAACCAAAATTTAAAAGATATAGTTTTAATACTACATCCAATGCAAATTATGCATTTTCCTGAACAATACAGATGTTAGCGTATGTAAAAAAGTTTAATACATACACTAATATTGTTCAACTAAATCATATCGCAACATATATTGACAGGTTAGTAACACCAGGAGAAGCGGAGCCGAGATCAAGACCGAGGGATACATTTGTTATGGGATTGAACTGCAAAGGAGAAGTTACGTCAAACATAGCCTATTGTTCACACTTTTGAGCTCTATGAATGGTTCTGGTCCTTGTCTTTTTATTTTATTCTGCAAAGGAAGGGACTGGGCCAGCATTTATTGCTACACCTAGTTTTGCTGGATAAAGTGGCGAGGTGCAACATTCTTCATACAATATAAAGAAGTTAGAAGCATTGGAAAAGTTGCACTGTGGCATTACGATGCTACAGTCAAGAAAGCACACCAAATCCTCTACTTTCTCAAAAGATTGAGGAAATCTGGCATGTCCGTAATGATTCTTAGCAATGATTATAGATGCACCATAGAAAGCATCCTATCTGATTCCATCACAGCTTGGTATGGCAAATGGTCTGCCCAAAACCATAAGAAATTAGAGAGTTGTGAACACAGCCCAGTCCATGATAAATAAAGCATCCTTCCACTGACTTAGTCTACATATTCCACGGTGTCGGGAGAGCAGTCAACATAATCAAGAACCCCTCCCACCCCATTTATATTCTCTTCTACTCTCTTCCATTGGGCAGAAAATTGAAACATTGAAAAGTACCAACAGATTCAAGAACTGCTTTCCCCATGATCAGACTTATGAATGGACCTCTCACATATTTAAGTTGACCTTTCTCTGCACCTTCTCTGCAGCTGTGACACTATAATCTGCATCCTGTTCTATTACCCTGATGTAATATGTAAAGCAAGATTTGTCTGATTAGCAAGCAAAACAATACTTTTCACTATATCACAGCACATTTGACAGTTATAAATCAAATCAAACCAAACAAGGACAACAGCAGAACTAAGAGGATAAACTCATGAGAAGAAGCTAAACAGATCAGGGCTCTCTTAGCCAAGAGAAAAGAAGAGAGACTGAGCACTCTAATAGAGGTCTTTAAAAATTACTAAAAGGTTAAGATAGGGAATGCAGAGAATTATTTCCACATTTGACAAAGTCCAAATCTCAAGGTCACAAACAAACATTGTCACTAATAAAATCAATAAGGATTTAGGAGAAACCACTTTACTCAGTCATAACAATTTTGAATGTGCTGCACAAACAGGACATAAGTAGTCTTTGCTGGTATAATGTAATTGACCTTGAACTACTGTTTTCCAATTGCAACCACAAAGCAAAGCACACTTCATTAAAACATACTTTCGGGTTGAGGCCGCTTTGTCTGAGACTTTCTGAACAGGGCATCTGTAAGCAATAACTCAATTTGACAATCAGTAATTGGATTTAATGACATTAAACATCTTTCAAGTATGTATATCCTTAACACTAATTCCAGACATCCCTGGCCATTGGGCTCAGGAGTAACCCAAGCTGTTAATAACTTCAGCGGCATATTCAATCCAGTGCTGAATTTGCAAACCCACATATTCTCTCTCATGAAGACTGCCTAATTCCACTGCAATATCTTCTGCTTTCACCTTGAGCTCAGTTGTTCCGAGCCTTTGTCATGCAGCATGGAAACAAACCCTTCGATCCAACTTGATGAATAGGAAGGATTTAGAAGGATGTGGGCCAAATGCTGGCAAATGGGACTAGATTAATTTAGGATGTCAGAAGGGACAAGTTGGACCAAAGGGTCTGATTCAATGCAATACACTCTGACTCCACCCTTTATTATATACTGTCTCTCCATGCTCCAATATGTATCACCTCACACCCCTCCGCATTGAGAGTTATGCGGAAGCAGAGAGACATAAGGGTATTTGTGCCTAAGACTTAAAAGGTGGCAGGACAGGTAGAAAGGGTTGCAAATAAAGCATACAGCATTCCAGACTTCATTAATAGACTACATACTGCAAGAGCAAAGTGGTTACGCTGAAACTGTTCAACACACTAAGTTAGATCACAGTTGGAGTATTGTGTAGTTTTTGGGCTTCACCTTAAAAAGGCCATAAATGCATTGGAGACTGTGCAGAACAGGTTTATGTAAACAGATCCAGGAATGAGAAACTTTAGTTATGAATACAGATTGGAGAAGGTCAAGAGCAGATTTGATAGAAGGATTCAAAATCACAAGTGCTCTGGATAGAATGAAGAAAAAATGCTCCAGCTCATACAATGATCAACAGCAAGACGATACAGATTCAAAATGACTTGTAAATGAAGCAAATGTGAGGTGATTAAAAATTTTTCACACAGCGAGTGGTTCTGGAAGTGTGGATACTTAAAAGTGTGATATCAGCACATTAAACTAAGGCATTCAAAGACTATTAGGTAATTATTTATATAGAAATAACACGCAAGGGGATGGGGGAAAAGGCAGGAGAATGGCATCAAGTCAAAATGCGCAGCGTGCCAGTGCAGACATGGGCCAAACGGCCTCCTTCTGTACTGTAACAATTCTGTGATTCTCTTTATCAACTACTCATAAATTCAGGAATGTATCTTGCATGTAATACTGCTACAGGAAACAATAAACTGGGATCTCAGGTTTGGTTTGTGAACATATGCAATGCTTCCAACAGCACAACAATGTTAAAAACTCAACGTTAGCCTTATGATTTATTCCTGGAAAAAATGACATAGATATACCTCTAAGATAACAAGGTGTGGAGCTGGATGAACACAGCAGGCCAAGCAACATCGTAGGAGCAGGAAAGCTTGACGTTTCGTGCCGAGACCCTTCATCAGAAATGGGGGAAGGGAAGAGGGTTCTGAAATAAATAGGGAGAGGGGGAGGCGGATAGAAAATGGATGGTGGAGAGGAGGCAGACAAGTCGAAGAGGCGGGGATGGAGCCAGTAAAGGTGAGTGTAGGTGGGGAGGTAGAGAGGAGAGAGGTCAGTCCAGGGAGGACGGACAGGTCAAGGGGGCGGGAGGAGGTTAGTAGATAGGAGATGGGGGTGGGGCTTGAGGTGGGAGGAGGGGACAGGTGAGAGGAAGGACAGGTTAGGGAGGTGGAGATGAGCTGGGCTGGTTTTGGGATGCAGTTGGGGGAGGGGAGATTTTGAAGCTTGTGAAATCCACATCGATGCCATTGGGCTGCAGGGTTCCCAGGCTGAATATGATTTGCTGTTCTTGCAGCCTTCGGGTGGCATCGCTGTGGCATTGCAGGAGGCCCAGGATGGACATGTCGTCTGAGGAATGGGAGGGGGAGTTGAAATGGTTCGCGACTGGGAGGTGCAGTTGTTTGTTGCGAAGTGAGCGCAGGTGTTCTGCAAAGCGGTCCCCAAGCCTCCGCTTGGTTTCCCCGATGTAGAGGAAGCCACAACGGGTACAGCGGATGCAGTATACCACATTGGCAGATGTGCAGGTGAACATCTGCCTGATGTGGAAAGTCTTCTTGGGGCCTGGGATTGGGGTGAGGGAGGAGGTGTGGGGGCAGGTGTAGCACTTCCTGCGGTTGCAGGGAAAAGCGCCGGGTGTGGTGGGGCTGGAGGGGAGTGTGGAGCGGACAAGGGAGTCACAGAGGGAGTGGTCTCTCCGGAGACAGGAAGAAGCGGAGGGCCTTTAGGCCATCAGCATAGGGAATACAGGTGTATAGGGACTGGACGTCCATAGTAAAAATGAGGTGTTGGGGACCGGGGAATTGGAAGTTCTGGAGGTGGTGGAGGTGGAGGGCGTAAAGGCCCTCCGCTTCTTCCTGTCCTGCAGAACTGACCAATCCCCCTCCACCGACACCCTCATCCGCTTAGCCGAACTCGTACTCACCCTCAACAACTTCTCTTTCAATTCCTCCCACTTCCTACAGACAAAGGGGGTGGCCATGGGTACCCGCATGGGCCCAAGCTATGCCTGCCTCTTTGTAGGTTACGTGGAACAATCCCTCTTCCGTACCTCCACTCGCCCTCAACCCCACCTCTTCCTCCGTTACATTGATGACTGTATCGGCGCCGCCTCGTGCTCCCACAAGGAGCTCGAACAGTTCATCCACTTCACCAACACCTTCCACCCCAACCTGAAGTTCACCTGGACCATCTCCAACACTCCTCTCTCCTTCCTGGACCTCTCTGTCTCCATCTCGGGTAACCACCTAGAAACTGATGTCCATTTCAAGCCCACTGACTCCCACAGCTACCTGGAATACACCTCCTCCCACCCACCTTCCTGCAAAAATGCCATCCGCTATTCCCAATTCCTTCGCCTCCGCCGCGTCTGCTCCCAGGATGAGACATTCCACTCCCGTACATCTCAGATGTCCTCATTCTTCAAGGACGGCAACATCCCCCCAACAGTGGTCGAGAACGCCCTCAACCGTGTCTCCCGCATTTCCTGTAACTCATCCCTCACACCCCGTCCCTGCAATAATAACCAAAAAAGAATCCCCCTCGTCCTCACGTACCACCCCACCAACCTCCGGATCCAACGCATCATCCTCCGACACTTCTGCCATCTGCAATCTGACCCCACCACCAAAGACATTTTCCCCTCCCCGCCCTTATCTGCTTTCTGGAGAGACCACTCCCTCCGTGACTCCCTTGTCCGCTCCACACTTCCCTCCAGCCCCACCACACCCGGCACTTTTCCCTGCAACCGCAGGATGTGCTACATCTACCCCCACACCTCCTCCTTCACCCCAATCCCAGGCCCCAAGAAGACTTTCCACATCAGGCAGATGTTCACCTGCACATCTGCCAATGTGGTATACTGTATCCGCTGTACCCGTTGTGGCTTCCTCGACATTGGGGAAACCAAGCGGAGGCTTGGGGACCGCTTTGCAGAACACCTGCGCTCACTTCGCAACAAACAACTGCACCTCCCAGTCGCGAACCATTTCAACTCCCCCGCCCATTCCTCAGACGACATGTCCATCCTGGGCCTCCTGCAATGCCACAGCGATGCCACCCGAAGGCTGCAGGAACAGCAAATCATATTCAGCCTGGGAACCCTGCAGCCCAATGGTATCAATGTGGATTTCACAAGCTTCAAAATCTCCCCTCCCACAACTGCATCCCAAAACCAGCCCAGCTCATCTCCGCCTCCCTAACCTGTTTTTCCTCCCACCTCAAGCCCCAGCCCCACCTCCTATCTACGAACCTCATCCCGCCCCCTTGACCTGTCTGTCCTCCCTGGACTGACCTATCTCCTCCCTACCTCCCCACCTACACTCACCTTTACTGGCTCCATCCCCGCCTCTTCGACTTGTCTGCCTCCTCTCCACCTATCCTCTCCTCTATCCATCTTCTATCCGCCTCCCCCTCTCTCCCTGTTTATTTCAGAACCCTCTTCCCCTCCCCCATTTCTGATTAAAGGTCTAGGCCCGAAACGTCAAGCTTTCCTGCTCCTATGCTGCTGCTTGGCCTGCTGTGTTCATCCAGCCCCACACCTTGTTATCTCAGATTCTCCAGCATCTGCAGTACCTTTTATCTATCATAGATATACCTCTATTCTACTTGAGATGTGGAAACTGTCACGTCTGGGGAAAAATTCAATGCCTCCTTTTTTGGCAATGATACATCTCTCAAACAAAGACAATAATGTTCACCTAAAAATACCAAGATGCCAAAAGAATGTATCCCAATAAAACTTACCCTTGCTAAAACTGTAAAGCCAGCATCCGTCAGATGCGAACATCGTGCTACTTCCAAAATCCTGAAAAAATTATGACATTCAAATTATTTCTAGACTTTAACATACTATAGGAGTTAATGTTTCTAATTTACATCATCTTCCTAATTAATGATGTATTATCAAAATTAAAACAAAGTATAAAGTGAAACAATGGGATATCAATGAGCACAACTTTGTTAGCTGATCATTATGGAGAAAAACAGATCCCTCTTTATCCAGATCAACTATACATGCTTTGTCAATGCAGTTCAAACCTGCAGTAATTAAGGAGTGTGTGTAACATACACCTTTCTGATTATAAAGTAATTTCAATATGTATTGTAATACCAAAGAGAGGCACAGAATATTTTTCTCAATAGTATTCATCTTTTGCACATCATAAGGTGTAACTATACTGTCCTACTGCAGTTCTTTGAATGGAGACATTCAGTGCTTGGAAGCAGGAAGAGCATTTTCTCATTTCAAACAGTTTTGTTTTTGACTCAAGAAAATACTCGTCATTTTTTTTCAACGTAACTTCCAGGAAAAAAGTTAAACCCAAAAAAATTAGAAAGCTCAACAATAAGTCTTGTATTTTAAAAAAACTGAAAGAACTGTGGATGGTGAAATTGGAAACAAAAACCAAAATTGCCGGAAAGACTCAGTGGGTCTGGCAACATCTGTAGAAAGAAATCAGAGTTAATGTTTCAATTCCAGTGGCCCTTCTTCAGAACTGATGATAGCCAAAAAATAACTGCTGGTATGAACACAGATGGGGTGGTTGGGGACGAGTAAACAGGAGGTGGAGAGAGAGCCCAAAGAGAGAGGAAAACAGTTGGACTTGCAAAGGAGCGCGTAAAAGGTCAGCCTGGGAGAATGAACAGTTGTTAATTGGGACTATAATTGGCAGACAATGGGTTGTGTTTGGTAGCAGCCCATGCGATGACAAGGACTGGTCTGTGGGAACTAGGGTAAGGACATGGGAGAAGGTGCTCAAGCCCTGAAATTGTTCAACTTGATATTGAGTCCCGAAGGCTGCAGAGATCCCAATAAGTCTTATGCACATTTTCAATGGGGAACAACTTTAAAAGGGATGCAATAATAACATTTAGGAAATTTTTGGATGTAAAAATTAAGACACTAAATAATCAACAATAAGTAGAAAGTAAAAGAAAGGAAAGGAGTGTGCAGAATAGGTTAAAAATGATCTAACGTGTGCATATTTGTTGGGGTGTTAGGGTGAAGGGGGTGGGTGTTGGTGGTTCAATACACTTCCAGTTGTCCTAAGACACAAAAGGTAATGGTGAGCCTAGATGCTAAGCTGGTGAATTTCAGTTGGAGCACTGTGGAGGGATAACCAGTCAGTCAATCTAAAACCCAGGGATGAAGGGAAGCAATTTTTTCAAAAACAAACCTTCTGTGATGGTTAGAATTCAAATGAGAAAAAGGCCAATTGCCAAACCCAGACGTTAATAGTACTAGGATCCCACAAAAACATCTGAGGCACAGTCACGGACCAGAAGTTTAATCAGACAAACCATATCAACAGGAAAAAGGCAAAGGATAGTTGTTCTGCAATGAATGGTTCAACACCTAACACCTCCATCGCGCTGTCATCTATGCAGTTCAAGTGTGCTGAAATACTCACTGATCACTTCATGGCAGCGCCAGCAACATTTTAAAAAAATTAACATCTTGATCAGTCCCCCTGCAGCAACGCATCAAGCTTACTTAACAACACTTCCCAGTCCAAAGATCACACTGATTCAAAGAGGAAACCATAATCAACAGATGGTAACTAACAATTGCATTTATTACCAAACATTCCCTAACCTTAATTCTCCCAAATCATGATAATGAACAAATGGTGTGTTGAACAGTGCAATGTGGATGAATACCAATTGAGACAGGTAAGAAATAATCCATTATTGAAAAGCCTGGAAGCAGACCCGTTGATCCAACTCATCAGGTTTCCTAAACTGAATTAGTTCCATTTACCTGCATTTGGCTCCTATCCCTCTAAACCTTTCCTATTCGTCTACCTGTCCAAATGACTTTTAAATGTTGTAATTGTACTCATCTCTACCACTTCCTCTGACAGTTCATTCCATACATGCACCACCCTCTGTGAAAAAGTTGCCACACAAGTTCCTTTAAAATCTTTCCCCTCTCACATTAAAGAGAATGCCTTTAGTCTTGGACTCTCCTAACCTGGGGGAAAAGACATTGGCTATTCACTTTATCTATGCCCCTCATGATTTTAAAAGTCCCAGTAGGGTTACCCCTCAGCATCCTCTGCTCCAGGGAAAGAAGTGCCAGCCTATCCAGCCTCTCCCTACAATGTATAGCCTCTTGTCAAGACAATATACTGAAGGAAATTCGCATGTTGCAGGCATCTGTGAAACTAAACTTTAAGTCAGTCATGAGAAAAGATGGAAAACTGAAGAATAACCAATGGCATCTAATAACTATACAATAACTCAATCTTGAATGACATGCTCAACATCCCACTCTCCCGTTCCCAGGATTTTGATACGCTTCTCTAATTATATGCCTGATGCAAACATCAACAATTTATTCTAAATGCTAATGTTACCAAATCTACACAAGTCTTCCCTTGTTAAAATAACATTTACTATTTTTAGAAGTGGGTAAATTTAAACATGCACACAATTTTATTCAGCAACATGAAAATCCTTTCGGTTTAACCAATAAGCTGGCATATTTTGGTTAATTTAAATCCTGTCCACTCGTCATTCTTCTCTACTTAATAATAGTTGTTCTCTCTCCCATTTGCAGTACCTTCCGGTGATCTCTCAAGTCTTTGTTCCATATTGCACTTTGTAACATTTCAGAAAGCCAGGTGAAGAAATCACTGAAACAATCTTTACTCACTTACTAACATTCATTTCCAAAATCATAGATTGTAAGACAGTACCTCCCAGCTTCAACAACCATAGTTTAAGTCAGCAGGTATTCACAGGGGCACAGGTAAATGCAGTTAATACTCCATGTCTACAGTTGACCACATTAATGCATAAATAGCACCTTTTGGAGAAGATTCCATAATTTGCTCCTTATTCTGGCATTCTTTTTAAAACTTATCCTCCTTCCATTAACTTGCTAGATATAACCTTGTTAATTCTTTTTATGATTCTGAAGACTTCAATTAGGTCACCTCAAATATTTATATTTTCCAAAGTATGTGACTTAACTATCCTTTTCTCAACTCTAATGCTAAATAAACAAAATTCTATCTCATTTCTGCAAATCGAGGTACAATCATCCCAATTATGTGATCAACTGGACAGTATATACTAAATGCAGACTGAACATAGCATTGTTAGGGTGCAGAAGGTAGCCATTTGGTCCATTATATCTGTACTGGCTCTACAAACGAGCACCATTCCTTATTGCCACTTACCCGTCTTTTCCCCATAACTCTGTATTTCACTTCTGTTCAAATAATCACTTAATGTCCTCTTGTACTTTGACCAAGTCTGTCTCTATCACAATTCCAGCAGTGAGTTCTAGACCCTTTGAGAAAAAGTATTTATTTTCATAATACATTATTTCTTTTTTCAAATCACTTTAAACTTGTACCCTCTTGCTTGTGATCCTTTCATGAGCAGAAGCACTTTCTCTCCATCTATTCTAGATGGGGGGCTATTGGGCTGCCTAGTCTAAGGATGTACAGATTAGATGGTTTGACCATGCTAAATTGCCCCTAGTGTCCAGGGATGTGCAAGCGAGGTAGATTAGACAGGGGCGGTACAGTGGCTCAGTGGTTAGTACAGCTGCCTCATAGCGCCAGCGAACCATGTTCTAATCCACCCTCTGGCGACTGTCCATGTGGAGTTTGCACATTCTCCCCGTGTCTGCGTGGGTTTCCTATAGGTGCTTCGGTTTCCTCCCACAGTCCAAAGATGTATGGGCTAGGTGGATTGGCCATGCTAAATTGTCCATCGTGTTCGGGGATGTGTAGATTAGGTGGGTTGTAGGGAAATGGGTCTGGGTGGGATGCTCTGAGGGTCGGTGTTGACTTGTTGGGCCAAAGAGTCTGTTTCCACATTGTAGGGATCCTATGATGATTCTATGATTAGCTATGCAATTATCACTGTTAACTTCGGTCTCCTTTCTTTAAATCACAGCCAAAGAAGGATGGCCAAATGAGTGGTATTAAGTAAAGAGTTATGGGGATAGGGTCTGGGGAGAGGTATGGCTAGTATGCTTTTCAAACGGTTGGTATAGACTCAATGGCCTGCTTCCACACTGCAGAGATTCTATGATTCTGTCCAGACCTCTCAATATAAAAAACATCTTTTAACCATCCCCTCTCCAAGGAATGCAGTCCCAACTCTCCAATCTATCCTCATAACTGAAGTTTCTCACCTCTGAAACCATTCTTGTGAATCTCTTCTGCACTCTCTCCACTGCACTCAACTTTCCCAGTGTACAGCCCAGTACTATCCGCAACAATCCAATGGAGTGTTTTCAACAGTTCAGTACAACTTCCCTGCTCTATCAAGGCAGCCTAGCATACTGTTTTCTTTACTAATCACACTCTCCACCTGAACTACCACATTTAATGACCTATGCATACATTCATCCAGGTCTCTCTTCTCCTGTACACCCATGAGAATAATACAGTTCTCCTGTCGCTTCTTGTTCTTCCGACCAAAGTATATCACCTCACACTTTACTACATTGAACTTCTGCCATCTACCTGTCCATTTGACCAACTTACCAAAATCCTTCTGAAATTATACACTATCTTTCTCTCAATTTACAATGTTTTCAAAGTTTTGTATCATTCTGAGATTATTAGCATAAATCAAGAAAAGCAAGGATTCCAATACTGATCACCTGGGAACCGCACAAAATCCTCCCTCCAGCCTAAAAAAAAATCCATTGGCCATTACTGTTTCCTATCACACAGCCAACTTAATAACCCTGTTGTTATTTACTGTCACTTTTACTCCACTAGTTATAACTCAATTAAATCCTACATTTTTCCAAAGAAGTTGTATCAAAATGGACAGAAACTGAATTTTTCCACCCTTGAACATGGGATCAGATACCCAAATGTGAAGTGCTTGAGATGTTCTGTTACATTAAGGTAGCGTGTAAATATAAGCAGTTATTGCAACTACTTGATAGTTATGACATGTTCAATATCAGGGAGTTTCAATAAAGTTGAACTTCAGATCTGCTTTACTCACTTTAGTCTAGGACAATTCAATCCCAATGCTGTTATAGAAGCATCTGTAATGTTTCCACATCCAGACACACACAGGAACTGGAGTTTATGGCAGCCTCTGCAAACGCTTACTAATCCTTCATCTGTGATTTGCTTTGGAGGCAAACAAAATTATGGGTCATTAACTGATTTGGAATGTCAGGTTACCTACAAATTGAATTTAAAACAAAAAAAAACAAAAATCGGTTCTGTCCGTAGCAATTCAACGGAATCAAGAATAATTTGTGGTTAACCTTAAAGCATCATCATTCAGTACTGAAAGATGTGCCTTACAGATGGAATGCCTCTTGAAAGCCAGGCTATCAAAAAACTGGCCAGTTCCAGGTTGAAGATTTGAGCTGATATTTGACTGGGATGGATCATCCTCACTGCAGTCTCAGCATAGAACCTGACAACTTACTACTAAATAAGAGGTGGAAGATGAATAAAAATACTTAACTCATGTTCAATGTACACTACAATTTGATCTGTCTTGGAAGTTATTACTGCTCATTTGGCCATCCTTCTTTGGCTGTGATCCAAAGAAAGGAGGCAAAAGTTAACAGTGATAACGTAAGGCCATTAATCAATGACAATAAATTCTACAACGACCACATTTCAGTTATGGATATTCTTGCTTCATGATAAGGAGTTGCAAAGAAGAATGGGAATCATTCTTGTTTTCATTGATTTCTACTCCAAATCCGGAGCTGGGAGGTGGAGCAGTGGCAATTTTCTTGATCACTGGAATTCAACAATTACAGAAGCGGGATAAGTTTTCCCACTGCTCATGACAGCACATGAAGTGAGGAATCTGTAGAAATTATTTGTGGTGATACAGACATCAAGGGTGGTTTTATGTAGGATTCTACAGCAGTAGTCAATCCTGAGGAGTTCACGCTTGCAAGATAGCATGTAATGGCACAGGTAAATTTGGCTAGGTTTAATATTCGCGACCAATGGCATCACAGCCAGGGAAATGTCTTGCAATGTTTTAAACACAAGACCATAAAAAACGTAAGACAAGACCAGAATTAAGCCATTTGGCCCATCAGGTCAACTCTACCATTTGATCACGGGTGATGTATTTCTCAACACAATTCTCCTGCCTTCTCTCTGTAACCTTTGATCCCCTTACTAATCAATGACTTGGCACCCACAGCCTTCATTGTGGCAACGAGTTCTAGAGATTCACCACCCTCCAGCTGATGAAATTCCTCCCCATTTCAGTTCTAAAGGATCATGCCTTCACTGAGGTTGTATCCACAGGTCCTAGTGTCTCCTACTAGTGGAGACATCTTCACCACATCCACTCCATCCAGGCCTCTCAGTATTCTACAAGGCTCAATGAGATCCCCATCATCCTTCTAAACTCCATCGTGTACAAATTCAGAGTCCTCAACTGCTCCTTATACGAGAAGCCCTTCATCCCCTGGATCATTCTTCTAAACCTCCTCTAGATTCTTTCCAATATCAGCATATCTTTCGTTAAGATTGGAGTCAAAACGGCTCACAATATTCCAAATGCGGTCTAACCAGAACCTTATACAGCCTCAGCAGTACATCCCTGTCCTTGTATTCTAGCCCTTTTAAAATGCATGTTAACGTAGGAAGGCAAATGCAAACTACCAAATGAACCGGCACGTTAACCTTAAGAAAATGCTGAACAAGGATTCCCAAGTCCATTTGTGCTTCAGATTTCCGAAGCCTTTCCCCATTTAGAAAATTGTCTACACCCTCATTCTTCCTACCAAAGTGCACAAACTCACACTTTCTCACATTGTATTCCATCTGCTACTTCTGTACCCACTCTCCTAGCCTGTCCAAGTACTTCTGCACCCTCCTCGCCTCCTCAACACCATCTGTCATTCCACCTATCTTTGTGTCATCTGCAAACTTAGCAACAAAGCTCTCAGTTCTTTCATCCAGATTGTTAATGCATAATAGTTGTAGTCCTAACACTTGACCCCAGCAGAACTCCGCAGTGATGGTCTCATAATTTAAGAGCATAGTATTAGTGATAATGCTATTTTTAGAAAGTTGAAGCAAAGTCATTATTATTCACTGCAGGCAGTGTTCCAATAAATAATTTTGAAACACTTATGAAAAATACCAAAATTAATTAGACATGCAGCAAAGAAAAGTAGCTACCCTAATCAAACAGAGACTACATTAAATATTCAAGTGGTTAAAAAGTATTAAGGAAACATGGGGAAGATCTGTTTTATGGCTTATATTGTTGTGGATCTACCAAAAAACTAGCAAGTTGAAGATGTCAAATAATGTAAAAACATTTTTGGTCTTCATCTATTACCGACATAACTATAATAGAACCAAATTGCAATTAAACTCAAGTTGGATTTAATCATCAAGAACAAAACAAAGAAACAATTATGTCATAATATTAGTTTGTTATATGAGAAAAGACAGTTGAAATTATGTACTGCATTACAAAAGAGGGGAAAATTTTAGGTATTTCATCCCAACCACTCTTCTGCACATTCCACTGGCTGACTGCAAAGCAATTCTAGCCTAAACGTGCAAACTAGCTACCTCACTGTAAGCCAAGAAATTGGGAGTAATGTAGTTGCAACCAAAAAGGAGGAAGGCAAAAAATACATTTAATTTTCTTGCATTTTCGTACAATTTATACATACTCAATTCTGAACACAAGTGAACTTTTATCACTCAGTCTCCCTTTCTCCCACATCCCACAAAGCTAAGGCTGCATAAATTTGACACTAAATAATGGTAATTATGGACAAAAATGGAGATCCATGGATTTTTAAATCAAAAATGTAATAAAAGTCATAAGCATTGACGATTGTCCCCCATTGTCTATATTACGTAAAGTGCCATGTTCTTACAAACCAGGATCTCAAAAGTAAATTGCTCAAATGTAAACAACTAAAACCAGTTAATATACAATTCAATTATAAAGTAAAACAATAAATACTTACTGAACATGCCTGCAAATTAAGTGTTACTAGCTCTGGACAGTGAACCTGTATGTGTTTCAATGAGTCATCATCCAGCTGTTGGAGAAAGAAAAACACCATATTTGCTCTATTTGAGATAAGAAATCAGACCACAATGGCAATCAGAACATACATAAATGCCAAATAAGACATGAAGACACTATTAAGTGTTGTTATAGTCTTTAGCTACATTACATTTCTCAACCAGAGGTCCTCAATGGTTAAAAATAGCGTGTAATTTTACAAAATCCAGTTAATAGAATATTAAGAAAAGCTGTCATTTTAAAACATTCAGATGTGTGAAAAATCCCTTTATCTGTTAAGAAATTATGTGGCAGTTTAGCAATAAGTGATCAATACAAGCATTTACAGATTCACTCTCAAATCCAGCTACCCAAAAACGCCACACTTTGTGATGAATCTTTTCTCATTTTAGACAGGTTATATTGATGTAAAGAGGTAGGGGAGGCATGAATCGTTATTAAACCCAATGTTGGAGAAGTGAATTAATATCAACAGTGACACGTCCATTAACTTGAAGTGTTTTGGAATCATATGGAATCATATATCATCATTGATCTTCCTGCATTCCTCATTCACTAGAGTAAGGTGTCCAGTATTTTTTTGAAAACCAGTTAGCTCCAAAATGCAGCATAGCCTTGGTCCTGGGGCTGCTGGATTTGAAAGTGCATATCTGTATTGTTTCTGGCTAACCATTGAGGGTCAGAAGCTATAAGCAGTCAATATTTACGAAATGACACCTAATTTAAACCTGTTTACATATAAATATCAATTAAATTTGGAATTTCAAGAGATTGTACTTTCAAATAAAATTTGTTATAGACAATCCAGATAAAGTCAGGAGTTAAGTCTATTAAACAGAGAATAAAAGAAATCTTTTCTGAACATGGACAGGGTATGCTGCATCTATCCGGTGCCATTTTGGTATTCAAAATGGCATGGTCTCTACAAAAGATTCCGGAATGATGAAAAAAATTCACAGCAGAAATCACTTGCCAAATGTATTTCATTTAATTTCTTTCGACATGGAATCTTAATTGGAGAATTCCTACCAATTACTTTGTCAGCATTTGTAACACTAACATCATTTAGTCCCATCATTCCCACAACTAGGAACATTATACACAAACTTTAATCATAGCATCAATGAATGAAATAAATATGTAATATAGCTATGATAACGTTTTTTTTTAGAAAGGAGCAAAAGCCACCCTCAATACCATCCTTAAGTCAATACCACAATCCAAACAGTACAAAGGGTCATCAAAACATAGCCATCGGCTTTGCGGCATGCAAGGGCATGACAATTCGGTGGTCTATTTAGTCACTTCAATATTAATTTTTATTATATGTGGATCTGATGTTGAAAATAAACTTTAGGCCTTTTGAGTAGGTCGTAACAGGGAATCCAGGCCGATTAAACATAGGAAGTAATACAAAGATAATAAGTAGGAATACTTGCTGCTGGTTGAACAATGGTCAATTCAAATTACAATTTTTCAGCCAGTGATGTACCCAATATTTTTAACTGATAAATGCTATACACTAGAAGACAACTTTTTTTAAAAAAAGAAACCATAGTCCAAACCCACATTTCTATTGAGTTTTATTTCAGGTAACCACGCTCCGTAAAATTCACACTCCACGAATTACTAGCTCTACATTTTTATACAACCAACCCTCAATTTAGTACATCACTTGTTCCCTCATTCCACTAGATCTGAGACATTCCTTCAAACAATATTAGATGATAACAGATATCCTCTTTTCAAAAGAAGCTATATATAATTTAAAAAATTATATTCCTTTTCGTTACTCAAAGCGTCTTTTTCCCGGTACATCCAACTATTTCCTAAAACAATCAGCAGTATTATCGCTAGATTATTAATCCAGAGACCCTGGTAATTTTCTGGGATTGTGGGTTTGATCCCTACCATGGCAGATAGTGGAATTTGAATTCAATAAATGTCTGGAATCAGGAGCCTAATGGTGACCATGAAACCACTGTCGATTGTCATCTGGTTCACTAATGTGCTTTAGGGAAGGAATCTAATGTCCTCATCTGGCCTGGCCTACATGTGACTCCAGACCCACAGAAATGTGGCTGACATTTAACTGCCCTCTGGGCAATTAGGAATGGGTAATAAATACTGGTCTAGCCAGTGACACCCACATTCTGTAAGTGAACAAAAAGCTGATTGCTGCTATCTACCTATTTCAATTTGGAGATATCTCCATTCGCTGGCATTTCAAAACAGCAATAATCAATCTTCAATCTTTTGTCAGTCACACATTTCATTGAAAGTAAGTTACCCCATGCCGACTTATTGATCTCAATGAGTATGCTGCTGAATCCTTTCTTAACAATTTTTTCTAATTTTTTGCTGATGAAAATGTTATGTCTATCAATTCACCAAGAATTTCAGCTAAGGTGGTTTTATTATGTTTCTGATATTCTTAGGTCCCTAAGATAGAGAGCAACATTTACCTCCCTTTCACAAAAGGCAGATGATAAGGCTCTCCTGCACTTGAGATCCCATCAAAGAAGTTTGTGCAAGAAGCATTACTGAAATCAACAAGCTTCCTTCCCAATAATGCATATTTTAAAACACAAAATCCATTTTTAGTTTTCTTCAATGTTTTATTCACCCGAATAATATCTTCCATCTTGAGAATATTCATTGGTTGTCCTCAACTCTAATACTCAAAATAGGCATCTGGTCTTATTTGGGTGCCCAGACAATTTAGCTGTTCAATTAGACTTGGCAATTCCCCCATTTCACATGTTTTTTGAGGCGCCCTATCTGGACTAGTAGTAATGGGGCTAACATTTTCCAAATACAATTGCTGATGCAAAGTGACATTTGATCCATTTTGGCTGATTTCTAATCCAATTTACTCAACAGCCCCAGAAGCCTGACTTCCAACCTTGAATTTTGCTTTAAGCCTATTTACAACAATATTTTCAAGTTCACTGCTCACACTTAGCAAAATATAATTAATGTATGTGCATCAAAAAGGTATCTGAATACAGCTCATTATGGTGCCAAGAAAATAACTGAAGAAAACCCAATTTTAATAACTTTAACGAGAAGTACCAAACTCTAGAAGCATCACTTAGGCCATACACATATTTAACTTCCAGAATGTCCTGGTTGCAATTAGTGTCTTCTTGGGGGCGAAGAAACACATTTCCTCTTAAGCTGATCTCCTTGAAGAAATGCAACTTTAATATCCATTGATACACACTCCCTTAGCATTTGTTGACAACAAAGGCAAGAAGATTTTCAAAATAGATTCACCGATGGCAGGGAAAACAATCTTTATATTTTGATCACCCGGTTTTCTTCAAATCCTTGTGCTGGTGGGCTTGCTATACGTCCTAACAGGAAATACCTTTTCTGTGCACAGCCACCTATGTCTTAAGGCTGGTTGTGACACCCCCCCACCCCACCAATCTGGCACCTGTGTACACCTCAAATTCTCTCAATCTTTGATGCTCTTGATGTTTGGCATCTGTTATTAATTTATCTTCTGTTTTGTTAATGGATATTATGAATTTCCACTCACATGGATTTCTGCACCTGGTGGTATTACTGGTATGTACTATATTTGTTGTCCTTAGGGAAACTACATCCTTTATTTTGGCTTTTCTCTATTTCTGCGCTGTGGGATGAAGACTATGTATTTGAAGGTGGCTAATATCAAAACCTTTAAAAATGTACTTGAATGTGCACTTGAAGTGCCATAACATTCAAGTCTATGGGCCTAGTACCAGACAGTGGGACTAGTGTATTTTTGTCAGTACAGACTCAATGGGCCAAAGGGCCTTTTCTGTATTGTATGATCCTATGGTTCTAAGAACACCAAAATTGTTTCAGTGCAAAAGGAGGTCATTCAATCTATTCAACTAGCGCAAAATGTAAAAACGCATAGCAATAGGCAAACAAAAGGGAAGGGAATAGTTCAAGTGAATGTTGATCCCTTGGAGGATAAGACTGGGGAGTTAACAGTGGGAATGGCAGAATCACAAAAATCAATATCTTGCTTCATTTTTCATGGTGGAAGACACTAGATCATCCCAATAGGAACAGATAATGCAAAGATAGGAAGGCAGGAACTTAAACTAAATCACCTCCACTAGGGACAAAAGTTCTGAGCAAACAATTGAGCTTGAAAGTCGACAAGTCCTCACGACCCAATGGCCTACATCCTAGGCTCTTTAAGGAAGTTGCAGCAGAGATAGTGGATCTTTTGCTAATAATATGGATATGGGAAAAGTTCGAGTGGTTTGGAATAATGGTAATGTAATGCCCTCATTCAAAGAGAGAGGGAGGCAGAAAATAGGAAACCATAGACCAATTAGTTTAACGTGTCACTGGGAAACTGTTAATAATGGATTCTAAGGAAGTTATACCAGGACACGTGGAAAGTCAAAACACAGTCCATCAGTGTCAGCATGGATTTACGAAGGGTAAAGCATATTTTGCTAACTTGCTAGAATGCTTCGGAGACATAACAAGCAAGGTGGATAATGGAGATTCTGTAGATAGACTATCTGGACCTTCAGAAGGCATTTGACAGGATGCCACACAAAAGGTTAAAACACAAGGTAAAATTACATGGGATTAGAAGTAATTTATAATCTTGGATAGAAGACTAGCTAACCAACAAATGTAACTAATGGGGTGCCACAGGGCTCAGCCCTCAGCTCTTTGCAACATATAGTAGTGAATTGGTTGCAGGGATGGAAAGTGCTGTAAGCTAAATGTACAGTAACACTAAAATAGTTGGGAAAGTAAGTTGTAATGAAGAAATGTACAAATGGATATGTATAGGTTAGGTGAATGGGCCAAAATGTGGCAGTTGGGGTTTAACGTGGATAAGTGTAAGGTTATCTATTTTGGTCAGAGGACTAGAAAAGCAACTTATTGCCTAAATGGAAAAAAACTTCAGAATGCTTTGGTGCTGGAATTGCAGAAAACAAGAATGCAGGTACAGCAGGTGGCAAATGGAATTTTGGCACTTGTTATTAAAGGTATAGAATATAAAAGCAGGGAAGTGTTGCTTTGACTGTGTAAGGCATTAGTGAGACCACACCTGGACTGATGCGAACAAATTTTGGCTCCATTAACCAAGGGAGGAATATAGTTGCATTGGAGGTAGTTCAGAGGAGGTTCACTGGAGAAGGGGGTTTGTCTTAAGAGGAGGCCCATACCCTCTGGAGTTTAGCAGAATAAGGGGAGATCTAATTAAGGCATACAAGATGCTAAAGGGACTTAACAAAGTAGACAGAGATAGGAGAATCCTGAAGAAGAGATCATAGTTTTAGGATGAGGTATGTTTATAACAGAGATGAGGAGAAATTACTTTTCTCAAAGGGTCACAAATCTGTGTAATTCTATGAACACTGGACACTGAATAAATTTGAGGAGATAGACAGGTTTTTAAATTAGTAATAGGTTTTAGGGTTCTGGGAGAGTCTTCAGGAAAGTAGAGTTGACGCTGATGTGAAATCAGCCACGGACATATTAAATGGCAGAGCAGGCTCAAGCGACTGAATTGCCGATTGCTGCTCCTATTTCTTATGCCCTTTTATTCTACCGTGTCCACGCTATTTTTACACCTTCCTGGCCTCACTTGTTCAATCACTTACCAGCACCATCACTGCATCTGATCATTCTGGGATGGATAAAGATCAGTATTTTCAAGATTTTCAGGGGAGCAGATAGAGTAGAGAGGGGGAAACTATTCCCACTGGTTCCACAGTCTAGACTGGACAAGGTTTTCTAATTAGCGCCAGAACTTTCAGAAGTAAAAATTTTCTTTCATATTTTCGTCACATCCACACACAAAGGACAGAAGATGACAATAGGTAGAATTTTGTTAACCAAAGATATGAAAGGAACAAAAACAGAAGTTGCTGAAAAAGCTCAGCAGGCCTGGCAGTATCTGTGAAGGAAAAAAACAGAATTAATGTTTCGGGTCCGGTGACCCTTCCACAGAAGATATGAAAGGATACAGGCCAAAAACCAATACAGAATCAAATAGCAGAGCAGCCATTATCTCACTGAAGGTTGTTACAAGATCACTAATGTTTGGAAATTTGTGTTCCAGAGCGGAGGAAAAATGCATTTTAGTTCTGTGAAGACCGGACTTCTTTTATACAAAAAAAAATGTCATTTTAAACAGAGCTCAAGATAGCATTTTCCAAGAAGTCCTATGATTTTAGCTCAATGACCCACAAGCAACTTGAGAGTGAAAATTGCTAAGAAATTTGCTGGATTGAGTTTTGCGAGAGACAGAGGAAAAAGGGACCAAAAGCAGATTCAGAGTGAACAGGCTTATAACAGAAGTAGTGCTATTAATAGCAACGTCCATGAACTTAGGGCTCAGGATTAGTACTGGGATGCTTAGAGATGAGGGAGAAGAAAGCTTTAAAGACTGGAAGGTTGTAGGGATATAAGACAGGAAGACATCCTATAAGACCATTAATTTAAAAAAGTGAACAGAGTTAGCAATTTGTTTTGAGTGTCTCAGGTCAAGGCATTAACTGAAGAAAATAGCACTTAGGCAAGTTCAGCAATTTACCAAAAAGAAACTTTAGCATGAGATGAGGATGGTTTTTGCAGAGGTTTAAACGCCTGAAAGGGTAGTGGAAGAATAAATAAACAGAAAAACCTTTCCAACTTTTCTTGTCCAGTGGTCAGTTCAATAAAGTTCATATATTTTTCTTTTGTTTAATAGACTTGTACATACTTTTAAAAGTTTATTGGCATCCTCTTACAGATATGTTTCAGTGACTGACCTCCAAGTAAACATTTATGGCTCATCAAGTTAGTTTATCCAATATTATGACTGGGATCATTAGAATAGAGAAGTCTGAAGGAGCTAAATGACTTACTCCTGTTTCAAATGTACGTCAATTACTGTATTCAATTTAAAGGCAGCATTTAGCCAAGTATGGTATCAAGGAGCTGGAATAATATGGAAGTAAATGGGATTAGGAGAACTCTTCAGCAGTTGGGAGTCATAACTGACACAAAAAAAGGTAATTGTAGTTGCTGGAGGGCCATCATTTCAGCACTAGATTCTCAGGACAATGTCTTGGACACAATTGTTTTAACAATAACCTGCTCT
This sequence comes from Ginglymostoma cirratum, assembly GCA_024137785.1. NCBI lineage: Eukaryota > Metazoa > Chordata > Chondrichthyes > Orectolobiformes > Ginglymostomatidae > Ginglymostoma > Ginglymostoma cirratum. Next base: position 18,709,843 of record JAHRHZ010000077.1, on the reverse strand, counting down.
CTACCATAAAATCAGAAATGGAATGGCACGCTCATGTTTGCAATGTTCAAGTTTTATTTCTTCTGATAATGAAGCACACAAGCATGGCTGGGTAGATAGGAAACAGGCAATAACCATTTCTAACAAGTGGAAGCTTAACCATTTCCAGAGTAGGACAGAGATTGAATATTTTGTGGCATGAGGCTCACTTCTCCACTACCTATAAGACACAAAAATCAGAAATGCAATGAAATTCTTGTTCACTGGCCTAAAATGAACAGCTGCAACAATACTCATGAAGCTCAACACTACTAGGACAAAGAACTCCATTTAATTTTGTCATCAGCTCATTGTGGCTACATGCATCCAGCTCAATCAAGACTTTTTTTGGTAACCCTCAGCATCTAATAACTAGAGCAGCAAGGCAACTTTTTTTTTTTTTAAATATAACATTTCCTCCAAAGTTACACGCCTATCTGATTTTGGTATAATACAGTTTTTTCATCATCGCTGGGCCAAAAATCATGGAACTCCCTACCCTACACCTCTGTGGAAGTACTTTCGCCATATGGACTGAAGAGATCAAGATGGTAGTCCATCAGCCTCTCAGGGCAATTAGGAATGCACAGTAAATGTCAGTCTTACTAGTCTTACATGGCCATATCCAAGAATGAATAATGTATGAACTCACTGAAAATATTTCCTTTCTTCGTAGGCTGATGCCAAGCTGCATAATTTTCATAACATCTGTTGCATTAGAATATATTTAGTAACCTGACCAGCAGACACACACAAATAGTCAAATCCTTAGCCATTTATACAAAGCAAAAATCCTTGGAATTAATGTACAGATGTGGCTCTTGTACGTTGGCAACATATCTGTGGAATAAATCAGTTTTACGACTTAGTCACCTCTTGCCCAGATCAGAAAAAGGGTCGAATTTATGACCTTTATAATCTCTTTGGAGATAACAGGCCAAAATGAGAGAAGTGCAGTTATTGATTTCCAATTATAACTGCACCACTACTGTTGGCTCTGTCTTTTCTGCCTAAACCTCAAGCTCTGGAATCCCTCTTAAACCTTGTCATTAAATCACTTTCCTCCTTTAAGGCACTTCATAAACCTACCTTTTTGACTAAGTTTTTGTTCATCTGACCTAACGTCTCCTTCCATGATCTGTATTTTGAAATGCTCCTGTGAAGCTCCTTAACTGCATCAGGGGAGGTATGCAAGTTGTTGCTAAAAACTCATTAGGTAAACTACACAAGAACATTTGTAGCCTAACAGCTCGGTGTATGACCAAGTTTTCTTAGTTACCTCTGCTTTTTGTGATTTATCCATTTATGATTATTGGTGCTCTAATCTCAACAGGTGGTGGATTTCCCTACACCCTTAGCAAGAAGAATTATTCATTTGGGATGCAAATGGTGTCTAAATTCATTTTATGCAATGTATAGGCAGTAGTGAACAAAAATAAAATTGACTAATTTTTCTATATATTCTTAGTGACTATCAACACTTATGCCAAAAGAAACCTAGGAGAAATAACATTCCAAGAACTCCCACCTGACAGAATGATTCATTTGAATTCAGTAGTCCCAATTGATATATTGCACAGCTATCAGAAAAATAGCTTTTCTCCATAGCTTTACCTCAAAAAAGGTTCACTTTAATTAACGGATTCCAATAGCATTAGGCAATAATCCCATCTCCCTTGGAACAACCAGGGGTTAGACATGATTTTTTCAACCAGGACTTGTACCAACAGTAGGCTTACATATCTGCATGGGGCTGCCATATCTTAAGATGGCGGGTGGCCTATAATGAGAAGCTGAACATTGTGGTCTAAGAGACAGTATAAAGATCTTCCTACAAATGAAACAAATTGGAAATTGTTGTCATTGCCAGTCATCAAGAACAATTTCCAGTGACAACTCGTGTATGATTTTAAATTAATTGGCATAAATACAATTTTCATCTATGTTCTGATTTCAATAATGTTATCAATTTTTACAGAGTACTTTAGTGGGCAATCCATGAAAAAGTGCATCATCCATGATATCTGAGCCACCTTGGTCACTGAGCTTGTGTTGAACTGTATGGAATCAAGTACAGAAGCTTATGTGATTCCTTCTCCCTGGGGAAAGTCCAACAGTTTTGAATAATTTTGTTCCTGCATGATTAATTTTCCTGAAAAGGTCAGATTCAAACCTGGAAACAGTATTTCTCAAGGGTAGGACTTTTAGCAATGTGAAAACCATATGAGAGTACTGGCCAGAGTGGACATTGAATTCACTCAATCAACATCGAAGATGACAATAACAAAACGCAAACCAGAAGCTTACACTTTAAAAAAAAACTGCCCAGGTCAATCACACAGACTTGCAAACAAACTTCGTGATCAGAAACAATCTGGAAATATGAATTAACACAAATTCAAGTGACAAACGTCCAGGAGAAAAGGCATAGATGCAAACAATGAAAATGATACCAGGCATGGAACAAGAATGGAAGTAGAATGTGACTACTCTGGACCCTTTTTAGCCCAGATTCTTAAAACTAACAACTCCTTAGTCATGTCTTCTCACTCAATGGCAGTATATTCACTTTTACTTGCAAGTTGAATGAGTAAGAATGTGATTTACATTAAAAATTGATGAATAATAATTACCAACCTGTGTGCACCCTCTCAAAAACATGGCCTTCAGACCACTACATCCTCCCACTAGAGCCTCTATCCCATCCTTCGTCACCTGGTCACACCAGGAAATGTTTAAATGTTCAAGGTTTCGATTACCCTCACTGAAAGGCAAAGGAAAATGCAATTCAGTAAAGGTATAATTTAATTCATAAATTTAAAACTCAATAGAAACCCCTAACTTCACCAAATTAGGAAAATAACCTATTTGAATGAGCAGAATTTAAGCAGTCTAACATCTTATTAAGATAACACCCCACTTATTGTATTTCTTGTAAGCATTTGTATTTTCAGCTAGATAGTTTTGAATAAGTTCTAATACAAATCTTCAACCTGAAATGGCAATTCATTTCTACAAATGTTGCCTGACTGATCAGTATTTCCAGCATTGTCATTTTGTTTTTGAAAATTGAATGAGCTACGGGTCTCCCTACATATTTTACAGGAAACCATTCATGATGATCAAAGTTACTTGATAGACTAGAATTATACTAACTTAATTGTTCCAAAGAATTAAAAAAAAACAGATTTGTGAATAGAAATCTAAGGTGGAAAATGTTCAAACTGCAGAAGACAGTACAAATACTGAATAATCACTGTAGTCAATATGCTAACTGGGACAAAATTTCCCCTACCACTCACTTCCCCAAAATCAAGAGACATTACCATAGGAAATAGTACATTTTCATAGTCAGAATCTCAGATTTCACTTTAATTATCTTTCCAGCTTTGAATTGGAGATATAATGGGGAAAACTATTCTTAATAACGTTGATAAGTGGTTAAGAGGCTTAGCGTGACAAAAAAAGAGAGAGAACTTAAAATAAGCTTTGCGCCAAGCTATTTTACACATGTTCTTCTCAACATGACAAGCAGCAATTCTATAGCAGAAATCGTGTGCTAGCACAGACAAGGACTATTACAGGACAGTGAGCAAAGAAAAAGGAGCAAGGAGAATTTGGATAAAATGTTTAACAGAACAGATCATCCAAGAAGATTGTGAAATCTTAAAATTCTTTGTTTTTATTCATGCACAGGATTCAGGCATCAATAGCTGCACCAACAGTTATTGCCAATCCTAGTTGCCTTTGAAAAGATTGTGGTGGGCTGCCTTCTTGAACTGCTGCTGTCCTTTTCCTGTAGGTAGACCCACAATGGCACTAAGGAGAGTTCCAGGATTTTGGCCCAGTGATATTGAAGGAATGATGTTCTCTTTCGAATTCAGGATAGTAAGTGGCTTCAAGTGGAAATTTTAAGTGGTGTTGTTCCTTGTATCTACTGCTCTTATCCTTCTAAATAGTATCTGTCAGGGGTTCGGAAGGCACCATCTAAGGAGCCTTGGTGAATCTCTGCAATAGATCTTAAAGCTGGTATACAGTGCTGCTATTGAGTCTTGGTGGTCAAGGGAGTGAATGTCTATGGATGTTGTACTAGTCAATTGGACTGCTTTGTCCTGGATGGTGTCAAGCTCAAGTATTATTGGACCTGCAGTCATCAGGCCTGTGCAGTGTATTCCATCTAATTCCTGATTTATACTTTGTAGATGGTGGGCAGGGTTTGTGAAGTCAGGTGGTGAGTTACTTGCTGCCGGATTCCTAGCCTCTGACCTGCTCCTGTAGCCGCAGTCTTTATATAGCTTATAGAACAAGTGTACAAGAAAATGCTTCCACAGATTAGGATCACAGTAGCTGCAGAAGCTAGTGCCAAAAATGCATTATAGGACAAGGAGGAAGCCAATGGGTCAAGTCTTGAGGGTATGCATAGGAGATTTCTCTATGTATAGGAGATAAGAGTGGGAGTACGGACAGGGAAGAATTTGAAAGGAAGAATCTTAACGTCAGTTCTCATGGAGCAAGGCAACAGCAGAATTTGGCAAGGTTGAGGTACTATGACACTTTGCAAGGGTTTTATCTTTTGAACAATGTTAAAGAGGGGAAGTTCAAACAAAAGTACTATTTCACAAAAAAGGCTGCATTATTGGTGTTAAAAAGAGACAAAAGAATGTCAAATATATTTACGTGGTCAGGAAACAAAGGGGAGTGGAGCAATTCTCCCTCTCCCAGATTTTCAAAATAGACCAAATCTGAAGACAGGTTAGAAGCAATTTCATATACATAACTTAAGTACTGAACCAATCCCTGTTAACAGCAATCTCTATTAAAATTCAATTTACGATAACGTAGAATTTGCAGATTTATTAACAACTTCAATTTGGGATAGAAAGCTTCATTTGTGCTGATGGCACACAGATAGCATTAATAATAATGTGCTCACGTTCAGGCAATATAGATTCATGAATTTTTGGAGAATAAATTCAAAATGAACACTATATTAACATAAAATGGCGTTCAGACATCAGGTGATCTTTTCTTCCCTGTCAATACACATGGAATTACACAAGGCCTTCTTCTCTGACAAGACACAGGAATGTGAACAAACTTTGATATATTTCACCCAGAAGACATTAAAATGCAATAAATCTCTTGTGGTTTATGACTGTCCTTATCCAAATAATTAATCCAGTTTGTAGTTTTGCTTAAAGACTTATCAGCTTCACTGCAGACCACAGTGTAACAGAACTGTATCTGTCACAATGATTGTGAAAGCTGACCCCATTGTTTGACAATGGCCATGTCATCACAGACTATTTGTGAGAACCATTAAAAACAGAATTTCATCATATCAAAAACAAGGTTTCTGATAAGAGGCATTTAATACAGCATTACTTGCCAGAGGGAAAAAGTTGGGTGGGGGGGTCCAGACCAGCAAAAGGAAGAGGACACTACTGAAGATCTACTGGCTAGAAGAGAAGTCACCTTAGCCTTCATCTATCTACTCGAAGAACTAAATCAACTTATCACCACAGGGGTTCAAATGCACCTCAGCTGGAGTGAAGCAAGAGAAACCTCCTACTACAACCAGCAAATCACAGTGAATTTGTTTTCCCAAACCTCCAATCTCTATTTGTTTAAGGGCACCAAAAAAGAATCATCAGCCTGCAAAGTTACAAGTCTTCAAAATCGAGAGAATCAAGTATGACAATGAATTTTTTGGGCATTTAAGACCCAAGTGCACTTTTTCATTCTTGAGTGTATCTGTACACGGTTGCAAACATATTGCAGGTATTGAATAATAACCATATAACCTTTTAAAGCACATGAAAAAAAACTTATTAACAGTTACAGCAATTGGGTTTAAAACACAACTTTCTTTGAAAAAGCAGATCTGTCTTCAGCCAGTCAAGAAGCAGAAAGGAGGGAAAACTATCCTACTATTTATCCCCTCCACGTAACAGTGCAGATAAAAGACCAACATTAAAGATGTATTTAATCCAATTTGTCCATACTAGTGTTATGCCCCCCCATAATTTTAAGGGGAAGTAATTTCATGAATTATATGTGAATTCATCTTAACCATGCTGTGAGATAATAAGTCTCATATTTGAGGCATGTCCCAAATAATACTTACCCAGAATTCCATGTTGGACTTATTCGTGACCATCTTAAATATAAAAGGTCCTTATTTTGGCCACCTCAAGCGGTTGGAAAGATTCAGTAAGATTGGAAGACTGAACATCTTAAAAATTTGCAGATAATCTGAAAAGGCCAGCATTGAATTTCATAGAAAAGATCAAGCTTGGAAAATTGGTGTGAATTTTTTGAAGAGTATTAAAGTAGTAGACAGAAGAATATTTATTAGCGTTATGGGCTCCTAGCAGGCATTTCATTTAGTGCCTCAAAACAGAAGGTTAGCTAAAGTTAAAGCTAATGAAATTGAAGGTAAATTATTGACCTTACTAAGAATTGGCTGAGTAGCAGGAGACTGACAGTAGGGATAACAGACAAATATTTTAAATTGTCAGGATGTGGCTGATGGAATTCTGCAAATACTTATGTTTGGGCTGTACACCTGCAATTTAGAAGGTCAGGATGATTTGTTCAAAAGTTTCAATATATTGAATGGAAGCAAATACCGAGATAGAAACACAATTTCAGGACAACAGAGGTAAAAACTAAAAATCAGAATCTGTTCTTTTAGGAATAGAATTAGGAAACACTTCACATGCAAGAAATGCAAGTGACAATTGATGCTAAATCAATTGATAAAATAAAATTGAGATTTCTGGATTTTTTAAATTCAGCAAACAGACATCATGGGTTGAAGGGCCTCTTCCCACGCTGTACTAGTCCATGTTCTGAGGTAATTAAGCGAAATGGAGGCAAAGGTGGGTACATATAGGGTTAAGTCACAGAACTGTCAAGACCTATTTGAATGGAGGGCTCAAACACAAAAGATTTAAATAGTCTGTTCCTGCTCCTATGCGATGAACGAAATAACTGCACTTAACTTCACAAAAGCCCCAGGGCACAATAGAACAAGGCCAATTTTTAAGAAGTTCCCAATGTATAAAAATTAAAATCAGTCTATTCACTTCTGGAAATTATGTAGCAATTAACGCATGTATCTCATCAGCCAACATTAGTCACACAATCATTGTTTGTTGCATTTTATTCACAGGATTCCAGGCCAATGCCACAGGGAAGGGAAAAAAAGAGAGACTCAGGAAGTTTTACTTTTATAAAAAAAAAGTGATGACAGCTGACTCCCTCCCAGCCTCAATTCATCTTCAACATACTTTTACAGTTTCTCACTGCTTTCGTCACATCCTCGAATAACCCCCTTAAGTCACCTTCCTCCCCATGAGAAATTCTCCATTGCCTCCTTGGCAGCGCTCACCATTTCTTCTACTAGATTTATCCGTGCCATTGTCTTACTGAAAAGAACTTAATTTCCACTGGACTGGTGAGAGACTTCATAGCATGTAGTTCATACATAGTACAGTCCATGCACAGTATACGCAGTAAAACATTACTTCTGTAAACCAAGCACGTGGAATAAACCAATCATAATTGGAATATATTTCATACCCTGATTTTTGAAAAAAACATGCCTCAATCCTCAGTTAATGCACAAAACCATTTTATATGTTAACTACTAAATATTTTCTAGGGTGCTTTAAATTCTTGCTGTCTCTTCTTTCACTCCACTTCATTAAAATGGAGTCCTTTGTCTCTTTACCAGTATCCAAGTCCCAGTTATCATGCTGAACAATCTTCTTGTATCTACATCCCAGTGCCCATTACTTTCCTCACCGAAAGAAAATCATAGCACAGAGCCAATTTTATCTAAAGAGGGTTCTGTCATCCTCACTTTACATGCATCCATACTAAAGGTGAATAGCACACCAGGAGCTCATTCTTTTAAATCATGATACTGTATGAGTTTGTTCAATTGCATCTAGTGAAAGGATTCATTAAGTAGACTTGATCATACACATATCTTTGTACAATTTCATGGACATAAATTTTAAAAGTGCAAGCTGATAATGATACATAAAAGGACAAAGGCTTGCTAAATAATGGGGTGAACAGAAACCTTTTTTCCTTTATTCATTGACAGGATGAAGGGCATCGCTGCTTAGGCAGCATTTATTGCCCATTCTTAATTGCCCAGAGGGCAGTTCTGAGTCAACTACATTGCTGTGGGTTTGAGGTCACATCTAGGCCAGACCAGGTAACGATGGCAGTTTCCTCCCCTAAAAGGGCATTAGTGAACCAGATGGGTTTTCCCAACAATTGACAATGTATTCATGGTCATTGTTAGATTCTTAATTCCAGATACTTATTGAATTCAAAGTCCACCATCTGCCATGGCGAGATTTGAACCCAGGTCCTCAGAACATTATTTGGGTCTCTGAATCAACAGTCCAGCAATAATACCACCAGGCCATCGCCTCCCCAATGACATTAAAAATTTGCAAACTATTGGAGGATGGATGAGAATAAGGTGAACCAAAGTGGGTGAATTCAATGTCAAATCAGGTATGCAAAAGAGAATTGAAAGTGAAATGAATATCTGATTAAGAGATAATAAAGGAAAAAGGGAGTGTCAATTTTACAAAGTTAACCAGGTAGGCTTTGCCTCAAGTATGTTTGTGACTGAAAGGGTACTAACAGTAGTGGGGTAAAGGCCAGAAGTTGCAGAGGAGAGGGGCTATTCAACTACTTTTATCCCCCCAATCATCTTGAACCTGAATGTAATTTCACATTGAGTAATTCCAGTCAGTTCTTCTATCAGCTGTCCTATTGTAATCACAAAGAAAGATTTTCAGATCTTTAACACCTTTTCATAACCTCAGGCTGTCATAACATGCTTCATAACCAATTAAGTATGTATTTGAAATCTACGTGCATTCACAAACTGTGGATCATTTAGCTTAGTTGACTGGATGGCTGGTTTGCAAAGCAGAGTGACACCAATTGCATTGTGTTCACTTCCTGTACCAGCTGAAGTTATGACAGTCCCGCCTTCCCAACCTTGTCTCGTTCCTCAGGTATGGTGACCCCCAGGTTAAGCTGAACACAAGTCATTTCTGAGATAACAAGGCGTGGGGCTGGATGAACACCGCAGGCCAAGCAGCATCATAGGAGCAGGAAAGCTTGATGTTTCGGGCCTAGACCCTTCGTCAGAAGTTTTCCTGCTCCTATGATGCTGCTTGGCCTGCTGTGTTCATCCAGCCCCACACCTTGTTATCACAAGTCATTTCTCTCTCTTTTTATAAAGCAGCCTTATGATCCTCTGGGGATCATGGCGACAAAAAGTGTCAGATCAAATGCTGCTTATGCAACTTAACGTCAAAGACTTGTTTGATAGTACAGGACTTAAACATTGCTAAAAAGGTCCAGGAGGTTCAGCCTTTTTGTCTTGTACTGATGAGTGCAAGATGAAAATCTTGAACTCCTAGTCTGCTTTTAGCAATATTGGATTTTGTTCTGTGGTTGTATTTTTATCCTATGAGGCAGACATCTCTGCATGGTTCGTGTTAACTAGAAAAATGAGTACATGGGAGATTGCTCTCCTAAGCCTTCAACACACCAAAAAGGAATACATGACCTCAAATGTCCAATTCATAGTTTTTTTTAAAAAGAATGAATTGAGGTGTAGTCATTCTTTTCCTCTGCTGCAATTTTCCTCGACAACCTCTGGCCTTTACCCCACTAAGGGGTTTTGCTGTTAGTACCCTTTCAACAGATAAATCTTTTAAAGAACAAAGAACAAAGAAAATTACAGCACAGGAACAGGCCCTTTGGCCCTCCAAGCCTGCGCCGATCCAGATCCTCTATCTAAACCTGTCGCCCATTTTCCAAGGATCTGTATCCCTCTGCTCCCTGCCATTCATGTATCTGTCTCGATACATCTTAAATGACGATACTGTGCCCACCTCTACCACCTCCACTGGCAACGCGTTCCAGGCACCCACCACCCTCTGCATAAAGAACTTTCCATGCATATCTCCCTTAAACTTTTCCCTTCTCACCTTGAAATCGTGACCCCTAGTAATTGAGTCCCCCACTCTAGGGAAAAAGCTTCTTGCTATAAAGAAATGAAGCACCGCCTGTCCTATCAATACACGGATTGGGGCATAACTGTTTTAGTAATTTACCTTACAGTACTCTACACAGAATCTCGTTGATCCATCAGGTTTAGGAACTAACACTAAGTGAACACCAGCTGCTTTGACTGGATTCAAGTGGTTTTCCAGCATGTACTGAATCGGTGTTTCTACCAGAGTTTGTTTTCCTGGGCTTGACCAATGGTGCTGTTCTCTCTATACCGACACTCCTATGTTCTGATCATGCCTAGCTAACATAGTAACAACAAGGTGTATCTCTGCAGATTACTTTCTACCCCTTTAGCCTTACAAGATCCTCCTGTTGTCCTCTCTCTAAATTATAAGGCACAGCGTTGAAGTCACTTTACTAACTCTCCTAACCCTACTTTGTGTGGAACAGTGAAATTAGCTTTCTCAGGTGCACTTTGCAAAGGTAACAATACCATTAGTTCATCTCCAACTTGAAACATTTTAGTTGTGGAATGTTTATCTGCTCATTGTTCAGTTTTGTCAAAAACCTTCAAAAGCTTATGATACCCTACATGCCATTGTGAGTCCTTCCAGAAAGATGGGCACATTCCAAATAATTAAATATTCGTATTTTTGGCTGAAGAACTTCTCCTTAATCTATTTTAATGGACATTTAATCTCATGATCACAAGTCAACTCAAATAGACTAAACCCAGTAAACTCATTTGGGGAATCCCTGGTGGCAAACAGTAAGAAATCTAAGCCCTTGTCCCAATCTCTTAAGCATTCATGACAGTGTGCCATAATCATGATTGAGTGTGCAGGTGGTTTCTTTCAAAGCTTCCTGTATTTGCAAAAGACACACAGTTGACCTCAATTGTTTTACACTCAAATTTCTGGTGATCTTCTGGAATAGCTTCTGGGAATTGGGTCGTCATACCATCAATTGTAAGGGTATTGCTTTGTAAAGCAATGTCTTGCTTTCGTTTTTGGTAAAGGCCCTACACAATTTGCTAACACTCAACTAAATGCTTCATTGAAAACTGGCATGGATATCAAAGGTGCTAGTTTAATTACATGGTGAAATCTTCCTCCTACCTAACCCATAGGACACATTTGGCAGAACTAAGTCTTTCAGAACACAGCAGGTCAAGCAGCATCATAGGAGCAGGAAAACTTGACGTTTCGGGCCTAAACCCTTCTTCAGAAATGGGGGAGGGGAAGAGGGTTCTGAAATAAATAGGGAGAGAGGGGGAGGCGGATAGAACATGGATAGAGGAGAGGATAGGTGGAGAGGAGGCAGACAAGTCGAAGAGGCGGGGATGGAGCCAGTAAAGGTGAGTGTAGGTAGCGGGGTAGGGAGGAGATAGGTCAGTCCAGGGAGGACGGACAGGTCAAGGGGGCGGGATGATGTTAGTAGGTAGGAGATGGGGGTGTGGCTTGGGGTGAGAGGAAAAACCGGTTAGGGAGGTGGAGATGAGCTGGGCTGGTTTTGGGATGCAGTTGGGGGAGGGGAGATTTTGAAGCTTGTGAAATCCACATTGATGCCATTGGGCTGCAGGGTTCCCAGGCTGAATATGATTTGCTGTTCCTGCAGCCTTCGGGTGGCATCACTGTGGCATTGTAGGAGGCCAAGGATGGACATGTCATCTGAGGAATGGGAGGGGGAGTTGAAATGGTTCGTGACTGGGAGGTGCAGTTGTTTGTTGCGAACTGAGC
>JAHRHZ010000077.1:18664261-18693024 GCA_024137785.1 Ginglymostoma cirratum | reverse complement strand
AGGCCCGAAACATCAGCCTTCCTGCTCCTCTGATGCTGCTTGGCCTGCTGTGTTCATCCAGCTCTATACCTTGTTATCTCAGATTATCCAGCATCTGCAGTTCCTACAATTTCTGTATTGGAACCACTTTCTCTACCGTTATATGATTCTCAGAAGCCATCTCTTCCAATTTTAACCAATATCTCTTGGGACTTTGCTGCATTAGAACATGCAAAAGAAATATAAGTAAAAGCATTTGGCTTGACCTTTTTTTTAAATTCCAAAACTGAACACTAGATGACAGTATGTACAGTAGTTTCATTCAACCTCACTTCAGCTTCTTTTCATTAAATGCTTTCGAGTTATGCCATGTGAAGCTAATAATCTGAGGCACTTTTATTGTTGGATTTTCTCCCTGGCTGAGTACATCGAGTATTCATGTTTGACTTTGGGTCTATTCTTCAAATACAACCTTCTTTATTTTAGGTATCTCATTATTAGTAATGGCCCTACCAGAGTTTCAATTCAAATTCTCAACTCCTAAAGGAAAGCAGGAGACTGCAATACATCATTTCAACTTTAAATAAAGTAGGAACACAATAATTGCAAAAAAAAAACCAAAGCAATTATTAACAAATTGAAAGTTTATATTGCTTAGAGAAATATTTCAATAAGGCATTTTCCAAAATGCTCAATAATACTTTCAAGATTGCACGACCAAAAGGAAGTTAAAACATGCACACCATTTGACCAAAACAAAGATGCTGCAGCAGGGGAAGGAATAGAAGAGGAACATTTACTCGGAGTTGGCTGTAAAGGAAAAGAAAGCTTAAGACAGGTTTACAGCAAGGATTGTAACTTGTACAATTTCATTATGTTTCAATTTGGCCACAGGCAACCAGACAGTTTAATAGGGTTTATTAAAGGAGTCAGGAAAAGGATTCTCTGGGATATATGGACCACGAAGACCGTCACGAACTGAGTCATTGAGGTGCGGTAGAGGCATACCATTGGGTGATGACTATCTCTGGGGAACCCAGGAAGAGCGGAGTTACTGTTGCAGGTGACTTGAAGGTGCAAAAACCATGGAGACAGAAAAGAGAGATTAAACGGACTAGAGACAGAGTTAGAAAGACTGAGTGCCCACATTGTGTTGCACTTGTATAGGGAATGAAGCAAATGCTTGTAAACTCATGAGGTAGGATCGCAGATACAAAAGATTGTGAAATTGATAGCTCACAATAACAATAATAATGCCTGTTATTTCATGATTAATTCACATCGATTATGACTTATGTTTAAGTTTCAAAAGTGAAATCTTGTTGGGAATTTCTTCATTTAGGGTTGGGCTGGTAAATTTGCTTATTTTGGTTTATGACCTCATAAAGGGATCATAGCAATACACTCCCAGAAAAAGGATAGGACTGTACACGCAGGAACAAGGGAGTTTATTTTTTAAACGTTGGTTACCCTAAACAACTTCACTGAATATGAAAACATATTTTTCAAAGTGTGGAGTCTCATTCCTTCAAAATGTAATTAGTACTGGAGATTGGAAAATCATTAATTCTTCACTTCTAGCACTCTTATCTATTTTGAGCTAATCTTCTTTTCCAGTCTTTATTCACTTTCTGTACATGATTTAAATCTAATGTTTCTTCACTTTGACATAATAGCCCAAAATTTTCAAGGCCATTGGCAACAAGCTGGAAGTCAATATGGCAAGGTTGATGCATTGGAGAGGAGCTCATCTTCTACCATGATGCAATATGGCAGGGTAATTGATGGCATAGCCACCCAGTGGGCAGTCAAGTGTGTCTTGGAGCAGCCAATTATGTGCTATTTCACATTTACGTGGACATTTTGTCCATCAAAATAGACCCTCAAAGGGTCCCAAAAGGTAGGCCTTTGTTATTGGCATTCCAAAGCCTACAAATGCTTCCCATCTGCAATTACGACTTTAGGCAGCAAAATGACCATGCTCCAGACCATGGTTTTCTAAAACTCTTAACTGGCAGGTAGGTGTCACCATGTTGTCCCTAGTTTCACTAAATGGGGCCACCACCCCCTTTAGTCCTAGTGGTTCATCCTCCATTGGGCAACAAAATTCAGTCCTGTGTCTTACTGATCATTCTTCAATACGACTAGATGAAGAACCTTGCTAATATTTGCTCTGCTTACAGATTCCATCGATCTCTTAGAGGGTACTGAGCTGGATCAGATGCCTAATGACAGCAACTCTTTGCTCAAAAATCTGCAGCTATCAACACAGACATACGTGCTCCTTTGCCAGTTATCACAAAACTTGGAGCATTTTACCTTGTGTTATTTAAGGTGTTGCCAATTCCTGAGAGCTTTGTAGACTTCAAATTGACTGCATCTATCACTTTCCATTCTAATTTTTTTTTGTGTTACGCTGTCAAATGATGAATGCATATGTATTACACATTATAGAAAAGTATTTATGGGGTAGACAGCTCTTTAAACTGTTCATTTAGGTAAATAAAGTTGTTTCTCTACATATGGTAAGGGGAAAACCATTAACTTTCCCAGGATATTTATTGCTTTCTCTCTTAACCAGTGCTGAGGAAGACACCAATTGGAATTGACCTGCTGACTCTTTTCCAGCATTCACAGTACTTTCCTTCTTGGCTTCTTTTATTATTACTATTGGACATTCCTTGAAGCATCCCATCCATAGATCCATGTACAAGAGTAGCATTATGGACATGCGTCAGTAGTCTGGCCAGAGTCACAGAGTTATAAAAGGTAGACAAATTGTCGTGTTGTCTGCTTTGATGTCAAAATGGAGGGCACCAATAATCATTCCCTTCCAAATAACAATGTTTGAATGACATTTTGAACAGTGCTTGAAAGTCAGCACTTGTCTCAACAGTGAAAAAACACTAACCCATAGCTTTGGAGCAAGCCTCAAGATAAACAACTTTAAGAGGACAATGAAAAGTTCTATTGGGAGATAACATTTATGTTCACAGAAAATAAAAACTGTAGCTTTGTTATGGATGTCAAGAACTTCGCAACATACGATAAAAACTCAGGTAACTGCTAGCAATATATTAAACCATAATAAAGTCCAGCTAGTATTAATATAGGTTTGCAATACAGAATGTATACCGGGTATCAAGCCATGCTTGAGTTAAGAATCTAAATTTTAATACTCATTTATGTTTTAGCATAACATACAAAAATAAAGAATGAAGTGGACCTTTATCAGCTAAGCTTTATAATCAGTCTTTTTTCCGAGAGATTGTTAACCACATGTTTAGAAAAGTCTAAATTTAATAGTTGATGTCAAAGTTTTCCATTAATTTAGATAGAATATAAAATTGATGAGTCTGCAGACAATTGTTTACCACATCAAAATCAAAGGCCAACTATTGAACACTGAAAGAAGAGCTTGTGGACAATGATGATTAATGGGCACTTTAAATGCCAGCATTTAATTATGTAAAAGATATGCTCATTATGGTTTTAAAATTATGCAGATATGGAAAAACATGAAAATAAACTATACTGCCATCATTTATCAGCTTCGTTAGTATTAAATAAAATGTTCAAACCTGTCAACGGAGATCATAAAGGATGCAAGAAAAGTAATTTATTGTTCCAGGACTTTTAAAAAAAAACCAAACAAGCTCCTTCTGCTTTGTCTCAAATACAAATTATTGGCATTTCCACATTCCCTGACCAAAACAAGTTAGCACTTCTTACTGTTAAAGATCATGCACTGATTTGTGCTTAAATACAAAAACACATCTTTTAGTGATGCAGAAATTGCTCACTACTTGCTGTGTACTTTTAGCTCATCCACATGAAAGTCACACTGCAGTTGAGTGTTCAAATTCCAGGGCCAAGCAGCAAGTCCGGCCCATTTTATATTTTCAAAGGCCTGTCCTGCAGCTCCTGACTGAAGTACAACCTGCCAACAGTAAATAACTATTTTGTCAATGAAAGATAAAGTAACAATTAAACAGTGCTGATGCTCTCTTAGCTCGAGCAGTGGACCACAGTGCAGTTCTTAGTTATAACACTGTTGATCTCCTCCACCAGTTTTGAAATGCCAAATCGATAATTCCTCAAGTAGGTCCCACTGTGGCAAGAAGTCATACTGTACATCCAATTATTTTGAGTCCACGCTGGAAGAGTTATATCTAAAAACAGTTCTAATCACAGCAAGTACTTGTCGCACTCCATGCAGTTCTGCACAATGTAAACACACGTGTATCTTTCAGAAGATGTGGACATTGAAGGCAAGGCCTGCATTTGTTACCTATCCCTAACTATGCTTGAGAAAGTTGTAGTGACACCATCTTGAACTGATTCAATGCATGTGGTGTAGTTACATCCACAGTACTAATAGGAAAGGAGTTTTGGGGGTTTGATACAACAGTAGTGCAACAATGACAGTATAGCCCCAAGTCAGAATGGTGTGTGTTCGGAGGAGAACTTTCAAAATGACTGTCCCTGTCCATATCCTGCCTTGTCCTTCTGGATGGTTGAGGCTGCAGGCTTGGAATATGCTGTTTATGGGGAATCGATGCACTGCACTGATAAGATACATGCCACTACCACTACGCATCAGTAGAGGAGGGAATGAATATTAACAGTGGCAGATGGGGTGCCAATCAATTAAGCTGCTTTACCTTCAAACGTTATAATTACTGAACAATTAAAGCCAATCTTCAGCCAATAAAGCTCTGTCCTTTCAGAAAGAAAACACAGTCTCTATCTTTAAAATGGATGGTAAGTGCCAATTGGAAATGAAATTTAAAAGCCTTGTTTTAAGAAAAAAACTAAAACACTTCAGCAAAGTCTTCAGAGTCAGTGAGGGTGAGAAGCAAATAAAAGGAAAAAAGGTAGAATGAAACGAAGGACAATGCAAAAGGAACAGAATCAAAGGTCAGCTTTGTATAAATGTAGCTGCTTCTAATATCTGGATACCCATATTACTATAATAACAAGAACTTGAAGTTTAAAATTTCAGCAATCCCTGGAAGACTATTATTATCCTAGACTTTCTTGCACTTAAAATGTAAATAAAATTGATGAAACAAAACGTAGTTGTGATTTTAAAAAGACAAGAATAATTAAAGGAAGCAGGCAAACATAATTACCTCAAAGCTTTCAAAGAATTGTTCGTAATCGATACACAAGATGTGAGATCCAAGTTTTTCAGTTTAGTGCAGAATTTACTAAGGCTGATGCAGGTGCTGCCAAAAGAAAAATAAACAGAAACTGTTGTTAACGTGCGAATAAAACACATCAGCCCAATTTAAATACATTTTACTCACCTGTCATTAATTTTTGTACAACCATTGAGATTTAAATCTTCAATATTCTTACAGTTCTGTGCAAAGGTCCTAAAGATAAAAACAAGTTGCAAAACAAAAATATTTAACTACAAAGTATTCTGAAGGTCATAAATCGGATTTAAGGGGCTGTTCTGCAATTCTTTTAAACAGCACAAATTATTAATTTCAGATGAATGATAAGTACTCATTATTCTTAGTGTATAGGTATATTGATTTTGAAAGCATAGACTCTTAACTTAAGAAATAGGATCAGGAGGCTGTATGGACTGTTGAGCCTGCTCTGCCGTTCAGTATGATTATGGTTGCTTTGGGCTTCAACACCACTTTCCCACTTACTTCCCATATCACCCGAGAGACCAAAGATCTATCTATTTCAGTATTAAATAAGTCCAGTGATGGCACATCTATAACCCTCTATGTGAAGGAAAACCAAAGATTGACAACCATTTCAGTGAAGAAATATCCCTACAGCTTTGTCTTAAATTATGCATTTAAGTACAAAACAGAATCAGCACAAAAGATAAAAAGTTTTCAATACAAATGTTTACCAGACAAAGCTAAATTACATAGTCTACTTTATTATTGCTGACGCAAATAGATGTGGCTGACTGGCAGCAAGAAAATTGCCACATGTCACCATAAAGAACAAGTCAAGAACCACGGAAACATGGTCAATGGTAATGCCCAAGCTTCAGTATCAGTATACACCAGCAATATTCCCAATAATTGTTTCAAAATATACCAAGTGACAAATTGTAGCAAGTGGAGTGAAATCAATCCATAGCATTGAGGACTTTAAAGAGTAGATGTTTCTTTTCTTTGAGACGAAAAGGACAGTGATAAAGGGAGAACTGATGAGCAACATATCTATTTACTGTAGTTGATTAGTACACAAGAAATGATGCACAAGAGCTGGTAGAACATCCAAGAGAAAGAAAATGTTATTTCAGTGGGGCTAGGTTGGACTGGTTCAAATTGTAACCCAGGCAGAACATTTTTTTTTTTTTTAAGATGACGCAGCATGGTCTTCACGAGCCCAGTGCACAAGAAGAATGAATCTTGGAGGATGCGGACCACAAGAGAGAGTGAGAACACGAACAGGTCAAGCAATGCAGAAGAGCCAGACACAGAACAATAGCCAAAAGTAAGGAGTCACATACAATTTTGAGATGTGGACGGAATCTGCAGCTGTCACATCAATACCCAGTCTTGAATTTATAATCCACGGTAGTCCCATCCGACTATTGTTAATAAACATTGTAACGGACGTCAAATTGTTAAATATAATTACCCAGAAAAAGCACAAGACATGTTGTGCACTCTTCAACATCAGCAGGGTCTTTACAAGTCTTATGATGGAATATGAAATACCAACATCCTCCTTCCTTTAAAGCCAAATGGACTCATATTTGCAACCACATTTTTAATTTCAATGACATTCACACCATCTCCAAAAGCTTAATTGAGTCTTCATGTGCAAAGAATGAGGTTAGCATGGTTAAATGTATAAAGTGTTGTAAACACAACACAGTATGGAGATGGAGGAGCACAGCAGGCCAGGCAGCATCAGGGGACGTTTCGGGTTGGGACCCTTCTTCAGAAATGGTTGGGGGGGGGGAAGCTCAAATAAATAGAGAGAAGAGGGGTGGGACTGGGGAAGGTAGGTGGCATGGTGGGGATTGGTCAGTGAGGTGGGAGAGAAGTTGGACAGGTTGTGTCAGGTCAAGGAGGTGGGGATGAGAGGGAGGCTTGGACATGGGATGAGGCTAGGGGTGGGGAAATGTTAAAGCTGGTGAATTCCACATTCAGGCCAACGGGCTGTAGACTCCTGAGGCGGAATGAGGATGATGCTCCTCCAGTTTGCGGGTGGTGTCATTGTGACACTGGAGGAGACACAGGATGGATATCTTGCCAAGGTGGTGGTGGTGGGTGGCTAGGGGAGCATAAGTTAAAATGGTTGGCAATCAGAAGGTGTTATTATTTGTCACATACAGAGAGTCTACACTTGGTCTCCCTAAGCGTAGACTTGGAAACCATTTTGTAGAGCATCTGCCCTCTGTACGCAGGGTGGTACGTTAGTGCAGTACAGAAATAAAAAACTCAACACCCTTAAACTAACAGCCTGTTCAAGTGGGCATAAAATAACTGTTACAGTCCAAAGAAAAAAAACTTTTCTCTTGGCGCCCTGGCGAGCAGCACCAAAGGATTAACTGGTTACTTTGTCGTCATGTCTGAGATTTTAGTTTTTAATTTTTTAAATCTGATGACTTTATTTATCTATTCAACCGTGAACTTCCTTGAGATATTTTGAAGCACTACTCAAAGTGAGCTTAGTTTGCTTCCAGTTTTAGCTTTACGACCACAAAGTTGGCTGTTAGAGTGGTGGCTTCCAACAACAGAACAGCCCCAAACAAAGGCCTTGTGAATTGGTAAATGCAATTTTAATGATTCTGATTTAAATGTTCCTCATCCAAGATTATCCTTATCCAATCTGCCAGTGATCCACACGAAGAAAAGCAATTTTAATTTATATGGTATCACATTAACACTATTGAAAGGGAAGTTGATGTCAATTCCAGGATCATAAACTACTGTTGTCTTGAATGTTGCCATAGAAATATTAACAGGTGGACACAGTCCCATCTCAGGCTGTGAACCAAGCAACACGAGAGGCATCTCAAAAAATCTCATTCTTCAGCTTAGCCAAGGGACCAGACGTTATAGGCAAGGGATCTGAAAGTTAGAAAGAGTAGCTGTGACACAAAATACTAAGATTCCTCAGTTCCCCACAGGGACACATCTTCTAGAAATGAGCATCCTTTTAACAAGATGCTGTACCTCGGTTACTTGCACAGCAAGAAAACTGTTCACTAAATCCTGCTGCAGGTCATGTGCCTAAAACTTTCTTCCTTAAAAAGTGCACTTCGGTTGTTTTGCTTGGAACTAAACTGGACGTGTTTGACTGGTTAAAACCCCTTCAAAAAGATATGCTGTACCAAGTGGGCCATGGTTCTTAGAACTATCCTTTGGTAAAATGTAGTCCAATTTGGATGTTGCAAGCCCGTCTCCGACTTCATATAAATCTTTAGCATAAAACTTCTTAATATATTCAAAGGAAACTTTAAAAATATGGTGGTACTGTGTGCTTTCAGTTCATTTGCCTTCACAGGAATTTAAGGGATTTGCTTCTTAAACAGTTTTGACATCTCTGCACTGAACTAAGTGAAAGATCTAGACTGCTTGAGGAGGTTGTCGGTCTTCTCTTTAAAATAATCAAAAACAAACTAACTGTCTTATCTGGGTCTAATTAAGAGTTTTCTCTGAATTTGAGAAGACGTTAGATACTGAGGATAATTTTTGACACTTGAAATCTGGTTCTCTGGCTGCTGTAATGCTGACAAACAAGCAGAACAAGGAAAAGTGATATTTTCTGCCAACAGATTTGTCAGTGGTTAGTAAGTGCTCAGAAACAGGCAGCATTTTGGATGGGCAAGTAACTTTCCTCTCAAAATAAATCAATGGTCCCATCCCTGGGATATATAAAGAGTCAGATTACCAGAGGCAAATAGATTGTTGTCCTTCAGAAATATTCCTAAAAATAGGATCAAATTCTCAAGAGATAGGCATCAAAAATCTTGAAGGTGGAAATGAAAGCTATTGCTTGAATTTAAAATGTACCAAAGCATATCATATCATTTCAGGTCAAGCAAAATTATTCTAATTAGTTAGTACTGATGACTAAGATGAAGATTATCATAAGATTATCTTATGATTAAAGTCTGAAAACATTAGGCCCTTAAGCACTGGTTTACATGATCTTTTTAAAAACAAAGGGAATTAACAGGATGGATTCTGAGAGGTTTGTCCTTATAGAGAAAGGACAATGCAGTGATGCATTTTAAGAATAAAGCCTCACTTCTGAGATGGAGGAGGAAGAGGAATTCTCTCTCAAAAGGGGTCATTAGTCTGCAGAATCTTTCTTTCCCACATCAAGACACAGTGGAGGCTGGTTTACTGAAGTTATTCAAAACTGAATGAGGTCGATTGACAAGGGAGCCAAATGTAATGGGGACAAATCGGAAACTGGATTTGAGACTGCTATCTGGACAGTCAAACAGGTCTGTACCTCATTATGCGGTAAATTGGCTGCCACCAGTTTCTAACACTAGACATCTACCGCTTGATCCAGCAAAGTACAGGGAAACAACTTGCTGGTTTTGCTGGAAGAAACTCTTGAACGGAACAAGAAACAGTTCATAGTTTGTTAGCAATATGTTACAGATTACACTGACATGATAGACCTTGTTATCGAGATTATGAGGAGGGCCTGAAAGTTAGAACTTACTCCAGAGATCGTAAACTGTTTTGCCTACGAGTCTGTATACCTTCACAGTTGATGATGCTCAATGCACTCTTCAGCATTAGCACCTTCAGATCAATATTTGGAGATCAGCCATAATCTTATAGAATGGTAGAGCAGGCTCAAACAGCCTATTCCTGTTCCAAAACACTACGTAACTTACAATTTATATTAAGGAGCTTTTCATCATACACAAAAATTGTGCTTTGTGCCAACCAACTAAGAATTCAGATTGCTTTCATACAGGAATTCTTGACAATTGTCAATTAATGAAACGAGAATGAAGAGACTGAATAATCTCCAACCAGCTGGTAAATTTGTCACCTGTACAGAGCTCCAGGGTTCAAAGTTGGCTCAAATAACCCACCTTTAAGCCTCCCAAAGGACCGGTAATTGATAATGTAATCATTAAAAGATCGTCTCACGTACAAATCCATCACTCAGGATAAAGTTGAGCCACTTATAAAGGGAAAAAATGTGCTTGGAGAATGACTGTTAACTTATTCCAAGCATAAATGCACGGGAGCAGGTTGATATTACAAAAGCAGCAAAGTAATCAACAGGAACAACCTCTCATCAAACCTAAGGGAGCAAATGAATAGGAAAGTGAATCTACAAATAGTTTAGTACACACTGAAGGATTAACTGCTGCTCAGACCAATGTGTCTCAAAAAAACACAGTATAACTTTTCTTACTGGTAGTACTTTTCTTCTTTATTAGATTATATTTTTTGAAGGTGGGGTGACCATAAAAAAAGTTTTGATTAACAGAACGCAGAATATCTAGTGTGAGCCAAAGACAGGGAGAAAGCACAGATCAACCAAAACCTCAAAGATAGTAGGAACTGCTGATGCTGGAGTCTGAGATAACAAGGTGTGGAGCTGGATGAACACAGCAAGCCAGGCAGCATCAGAGGAGCAGGAAAGCTGATGTTTCGGGTCTGGACCCTTCTTCAGAAATGGGGGAGGGGAAGGGGGCTCTGAAATAAATAGGAAGGGGAAGGTGATGATAGAAGTTGGATAGAGGAGCAGATAGGTGGAGAGAAGGTGGACAGGTCAAGGAGACAGGGATGAAGCCAGTACAGGTGAATGTAGGTAGGGAGTTGGGATGGGGGTTGGTCAGTGAGGAGGGAGGGGCGGATAGGTGGGAGAAAAGACGGACAGGTCAAGGAGGCAGGGACGAGATGGGCTGGTCTTGGGATGAGGTCAGGGATGGGGAAATTTTGAAGCTTGTAAAGTCCACATTGAGACTGTCTGGCTGCAGGGTTCCCAGGCAGAATACGAGGTGCTGTTCCTCCAGCCTTCGGGCGACATCGCTGTGGTACTAGAGGCCGCCCAGGATGGACATGTCGTCCAAGGACTGGGAGGTGGAGTTGGAGTTGAAGTGGTGTGTGACGTTGAATCCGGAGGTTGATGGGGTGATA
This sequence comes from Ginglymostoma cirratum, assembly GCA_024137785.1. Taxonomy (NCBI): domain Eukaryota; kingdom Metazoa; phylum Chordata; class Chondrichthyes; order Orectolobiformes; family Ginglymostomatidae; genus Ginglymostoma; species Ginglymostoma cirratum. Next base: position 18,681,928 of record JAHRHZ010000077.1, on the reverse strand, counting down.
CATGTGGAACCAAAACCTACTTACTGCCACGTATTTGTTTTATTAAATGCAGCAATAAAAAGAGTTATAAATAAAGGTAAACTGACAATAAGATATAGGATAAGAATTAGGGCAAACAGCCCATCAAGACTTCTTTGCCATTCAATCATGGCTGATACGTTTCTCAATTGTTTAATGGGAAATAAAAATATATCGAAGAATCAAAGAACAGCAAAGTTCAGTAACTGACAAATCAAATTGCTCAGGACCTCAGAACAGAGAACACACATCCCTAAAAGAGAAATTCTTGTGAGCTGGCTAAGAAAATATAAGATCCCAATACATTTACAGTATATAAATGGACCACAAGCTGGTCCACTTACATATGAATACAACTCAAATTTCTCATCTGATATTCTTATGTACGAGACATGATGCATAAATTTAACTTGTTTCAGGAAAAATAAAGCCCACGTGTCAGACTGAAAATATATTTTTTGCAACCCAATATCGCAACCAGGGAGAATGAATTTGTATTGTGACTGGTGCAGTAGGAAATGGCCTGGAGGAAAAGCAAACACATTTGATTCCAGAAAGAAATGCATACAATCCTTCTAAATTTAAATAGATGAATTCATGCACGTAGTGTAGTGTGCACATCAAAAAGAAATGATTTACAGAGTCCAAAACATGTGTCAACTTAATTCAGGAGTACAACACTAAACAAAGTGTTTAGTAAAAGCGATGCAAGTCAGCAACTTATCAGGAATTGATAACTGTATGATCAATAATCTGTTTTCAAACACAAAATCAGATATCACTGTTCAATTTGGAAAAATGTAGACAAAAATCAGATTTCAAAAAATAAAAAGCACCACAACTTTTCAGTGTACATTCATGATGGAAATTTTACTCTTCTTATTCCAATCCCTGAAATCAGAGTCAGGAAAGAAGCACTCGGAGCAGCAATCATTGAAATCAAACAATGTTACATTATAATCATTATTTTAGATGTATTACGGAATATTTGTTTGACATGCAGTTGATTCTTATTGAAAAACTTCTAGTGCTTTATGCCAATAACTACTTTTTAAAAGAACAAACTTACTTAAGAGAAGCATCACCAATGCTAAGACACCCCCGTAGGCTAAGTTGACGTAGGAATCCTCCACATCGTTTAGAAATGTTTTCCACTACACGACCCTATGTTCGGAGGTAGAGAGGTGAGTAATGCTGATATCAAACAAAATAAAACTTCGCTTTCCCCAAAAACTGTGAGGGTTTATATATTTTTGCATGGTATTTCAGTAATCGGTAATTCAAGGAAGAGGAAATAAAATAAAACAAAACAGGACATGTTGGAACTACTTGGTCCTGCATTTAACAATTCAGGTCCATGATCCTTTTCAGGTCTGTTGAGTATTTCTGCATTTTGTTTTATTTCTGACTTCCAAAATCCACAGTAATAAGTTTGAGGTTTGATGCAGTATATGCCTGGATCTAATGAACTAATAATAACAACTACATATTTGCAGATTGGATGATGCACAACCCAATTAATCAAACTCACATTCTGCCGCCTGATGATGATCTAGGCTTTGCCTTATTTAAACTAATTTTAGAAGACCCAAGGAGGAAAATCTACTGTATAACGTGAAGAGAGATCCTTACAAAATAAAGGGATTCTGCACACTTTAGTGAGAGACTCCCAAGAGCATCCAAACAAATCCAAATTATCTCAAACTACTCTTAAAAAGTTCCTCATTAAAACTGCAGTTATAGAGTTTGTAGACAAGTGAACTGTGCCAAGTCTAAAATGGAATCTTTGCTCATGCTAAGATCCTCAAAATTTGGACAAATGTAGTCACTAATCTGTAACAGTAGCAGGCTATTTAGCCCAACTGATCTATGTTGTATTTCAGGCTCTGTATGAGCCTCCTGGCACCTTAGTTCATCTAGCCTCCTCAACAAATCCTTCTAATCCTTTTGCCTTCATGTACTTATCTAGTTTCCAAGAAATGGTTCAATGTGCTCTTCCACCCTGTAGAAAATCACAGAGCACTGCATGATGTTGAACATTGCTACATGCACTTTGGCTGCTGTGCTTCCTGCACTATAATACTAACCATTCAAAAGTACCTAGACTTGTTGTCAGGTCCTAGAGTATTCCAAATACTGAAGTTCCATATCCTATCCATTAACTCTTGAACTTCTTATTCCATTTACTAGTAAACATTATATTTACAACCAGTAGCTTTGGACTTGCCCCCATAAGTAGAAGATCAATTCTAAATCTGTCTTCCCAAGCCCCTTCATCATTTTATAGACTTTGCAGCAGTGTTTACTAAGAAAACTTTGCCAAAGATACGGTAAACAAGGAGGTTGTCCAGTTTCCGCCAAGGAAAATAGATAAGTGGGAAGTACTACTGACCCCGAAAATATTTAAAAGCTGGTAAGCCACCACAACCAGTTAGGATGCATCTCATCTGACTGATGAAATTTAAAGGAGGTGGAAAATACAAAGGTGTTGGTACAATCTCCAAATCCTTTCTAGATTCAGGGATGTTATCGATAGAATGGGAGATTGAAAATCTTCCATCTTTGCTTAAAAAAGTAGATAAGTATAAACCTGATAACAATGGGCTAGTCAGTTTAATAATGGTGGTGGGGAAGTCACTTGAAATTATAATTTAGAAAAACAAGAAATCAACAGAAACATGGACATGCATGAGCTAATAAAGTAGAAACCATACAAATCTATTAAGACAAAGTCACATCTGATTAAATTGTTTGAGTTTTTAAATGAGGTAATATAGGGCAGCTAACTGTTACAGAAGTAAACTCACCCCCAAAATCTCCAAGTCAGCCAAGAAAATTCACAGTTTAGTAACCAATCAGGGAAAAGTCACCCTTCTGATGTTGTGTATATTGTTTTTCAAAAGGTATGTGATAAAGTACCAGATCTTAAATTTTTTAGCACACATGGGAAAAATGGGAACAATACCCCATGAAGACAAAGTGGCTAAGGCACAAAAAATAATAGTGGGTAACAGCTTTTACTTGGGAATACGAACACAGGGAAAGGAAGAGACTTTCAACGCTCAGAACCAAACTTGGACTTGAGCATAAAAGGAAGGTGAAATTGCCAGACAACTTGTAAATGTACTGAACAGCGAGGAAGATAGTGAAAGACTTCAAGTGGGTCTGGATAGGCTGACAGAGTGGCCAGGGACATGGCAGATGAAATTCAAACCAAAAGTTTGAAGCCATACATTTGATTGCAAGAATGAGGAGAGAAAATGTGTTGAATTTTTCCCTGGAGTGTTTGGAATTTCAGGTCTGAATAATTTCCTGTCCTTGAGCCAACACTCAACAGTTGCACACCAGAGCTTGCTTTTAGAGGAGATGGCCAATTATTAGGCCATTGCTGAGTTTGCTGTCCAATTACAGATAGAAAATGATGCACAGACATAGGAGCCCCAACTCAAAGCTCTAAAGAGAGAGCCAAAGTCCAGTCTTACCAAGAGAGCTGAGCACTGCTGAAGCAAACAGATGGCAAGAGGGTGCCACAAGGTAGACAGCAAAGGGAATTGCAAAATCTTAGGGCCACAACTGTCAGGGCTTTCGGTGTGTTGAGGAAACATCTCCAAATAAATGGATTTTGCTGTGAATCAATGCTCAACGTATAAAAAAGGGCAAAGTAAACTCGTCTGTGAAATCTCCAAGTCAACCTTGAAAATGCACACTGGAGTGACTAATTAGGGAAAAGTCAACCTTGCAAAGAGAATGGATGGCAAATGGTAATTTCAGGCTGCTTCACTCCCTATTCTTTAACCGTATTGTTGTGGAAATCTGCTATACATAAATTGGGTTGCCATGTTTACTGACGTTACAAGTTCTGACAGCAAATAAACAGTGAGAATCATTTAAAGAAACAACACTATGTTCAACAAAAATACATTCCATTGAAAAATGAAAAAAACTTAGCAAGCATGATCTATCTCTAGATCACTAGGAAAGTCAAATACAGTATTAGGTTAAAGGACTAACAATACTAAAAAGAACAGTAAGCATTAAAAGTGGAAATGTTTTTGAAATTAGCAAATGACCAATCATTGATAAAACTGGAAAAAAATGTAGACACAGCAAACTAATTAGAAATAAAAAACAGCTTGCATAAGGTTTTAAAGTAAGTATTTAAAAAGAGGAAACTACTTAAAAGTAAAAGCTCCTTAGGCATACAGATAACCGAAATGAGCATGGGAACGATGAAATAGTAGACTCGTTGAACAAACATTTGTCTTTTCAAGGTTGAGGACAGAAATCGCATAAACAGAATAAGTTATGAGTTCATAAGATTATTAAGTTTCTCCAATGCTTTTTCTCTGCAGGTATTAATTACCTCAAAGTCTGACAAATCTGCACAACCAGATGGCCTAAGGCTCTGAAAGCAACTGCTGTAAAGATAGTGGATGTGCTAGATAAGGTTCACCAAAATTTTCTAGATACAAGAACTCCAGTGAACTGGAAATTAGGAAACTAACTTCAAGAAAGGAGAAAGGGAGAAAACAGGAACATCAGTTAACAGGCAAAAGCTGGAATCTATTGGTAACAAAGTTTTGATGCATTAAAAAAATGATCAGATCGAGAGAACATTTTCACTCAGTATAAAATATTGCGTGCAACAAACTAATTAGATATTTTTGAGGATGTAATTAGTACAGTATCACTAGTGGAATGGAGGGGTGGAGGGGGTAATATGTTAGCATGGATACAGGACTGGTTTACAGGCAGGAAGCAACAAGTAGGGACAAACAGGGCATTTTCACTTTGGCAGGCAGCAACTAGTGGAGTGCCGAAAGGACAAGTGCTGCAGCCTCAGCTATTCAAAAACCTAAATTAACGGCTTAAACAAAGAGACAGTGAATAACACATCTAGGCTTGTTGATGACACAAAGCTGGGTGGGAATGTAGGCTGTGAAGAGCACAATATAACTGCAAAGATATACAGAAAGGTCAATTGAATAGATAACAAGGTGGAGTACAATGTGGGGAAACTTTGGTAGTAAGAGTTAACAAAAAGGTAGAATGTTATTTTCCTTTTCCAGAGGTTGAAAACTTAAATGTTGATGCTCGAAGGGTCTTAGGTGCACTCATACAAAGGAACGTAAAATTAGCATGTTGAGCACAAAAGGCAGTTAGGATGGCAAATACCACACTGGTCCTTGTTTCGGGGGATGAGAGCCCTTTAGGATGGCACATCCAACGTTCACGAGATTGGTCCCAGATATTTGGAGAGGCTCTCTACAAGCGGGGGGGCGAGTAGGAAAGAGAGGTAGAGAAGGAGAGGGTGATGTTGTGCTGCAATGACATTATGATTAAATTATGCCTGCACACGCTGAAGCTTTGATGAATGAGTGGCAATCTCACTGAAACGTACAAAATTCTGAAGGAGTTTGACTCCACACATACTGAGACATTGTTGACTGTGGGGTTTTTCCCATAGAGTCCCGCAAGGGAGACTCTTTGAAAAGCCCATGGGATCCAAAGAAGTTTGGCAAACTGGATCCACAACTGGCTGAGTGGCAGAGAACACAGGGCGATGGTTAAGGGGTATTTTTCCAACTTGAAGTCCACATCCACTGGGATCCAACAGGCATCAGTGTTGGAGATTCTTTTTGTTTGTAATTTATGTAAATGATTCAGATTTGAACTTGGCAGGGTTGATCAGTAAATTTGCAGATGATACAAAAATTGGTGGTGGTGGAGGGTCAATATTAAGGAGGACAGATTACAGGAAGATATAGACAGGCTGATCAGTGGTAAGTTGAATTCAATCTGGAGAAGTATGCCGCAAGGACAAAAGTGAGGTAGGACAAAATAGGCATGAGCATACATGATGAACAGTAGGACCCTGGGAAGCACTAGGAAACAGATGGACCCCGTTGTGTTTGTATACTGTCCCTTAAGGTATCAGGGCAGATGGATAAAGCAGTTAAAGACAAGTATGTAACGCCACCTTATCAATCGAGGAATGCTGATACTGCGTCAGATGTTGATTAGGCCACAGCTTGAGTACTGTGTGCAGTTCTGAAATCCATATTTTAGGGGAGGATGTGATAGCACTGGACAGGATGTGGAGGACATTTACCATGATGTTGCTTGGACTGGAGAGTTTTAGTTACGAAGGGAGATTGGATAGACTGCGATTGTTTTCCCTAGAATAGAGGAAAACAGAAGGGACGCAGTTGAGATGTATAAGATTATGAGGGGCACAGATAGGGAAAACAGGAAGAACCTTTTCCCCTTAATGGAGGGATCAAAGACCAGGGGGCATAGATTTAAGATAAGGGACAGGAAGTTGAGAAGAAATGCAAAGAAAACCTTTTTCATCCAGGGATGATGGGAATCTGCAACTCACTGACTGTAATGGTGGCAGGAGCAGAAACTCTCATACGTTGAAGAAATGTTAACATGTGCACTTGCAATGCCAAGGCATACAAGTCTATTGGCCAAGTGCTGGAAAATGGGGTTAGAATATTTAGGTGGTTGTTTTTGATTGGCACAGACTCTATGGGCATTTTTCTGTGCTGTAGATCTCTGACTCGAATCTAGAGAACAGGGCCACAATCTCAACAATAAAGGATCAATCATTTGGGATGTCACAAAGGAAAACTTCCTTCACTTATAGGGTTGTGCATCTTTAGGTCTTCTGGGTACTGCATCATTGAATACAACCACGGCAGAAATACACAGTTTCCTAAAAAAAACATTTCAAGGAGAGAGATCACTTATGGAGCAGAAGTGGCCAATCAGGTCTGTTCACCATTCAGTAAATATCATGGCTGATCTGCCTTTGGGCTTAATTCCATTTTCCTGCATGTCTTTTATAATATTTTGCTCACTTGTCGATCAAATCTGAGCTACAGAGATTTGAATATGCTCAATATACATTTCAGACTTCTCAAGTCAGAAGTTATTCCTCCTCCTCACTGTCTTAATTCAAAGACCCTTCATTATTAAACTATGTCCCCTACTTTTAGACCGCATCACAAGTGGAAACATTCTCTCAGCATCTAATTTGTCAAGCCTCCTCTGAAACTTGTATGTTTCAACAAGGTCATTGCTCACTCTTCTCAACCCCAATGAATATGGGCCCAACTTTTCCTCAGGAGCTAATGCATACATTCCAGGAACCTTCTTGGTGAACCTTCTGAACTGTTTCCAATGCAATATATCCATTAAGAAAAAAAACTGTACCACTGTACTGCAGGTGTAGTCTCACCATGTTGTGTATTGCCAATAGTAAGGCTTTCCCATTTATATACTCTACCTCCCTTGGAATAAAGGCGAACATTCAAATTGCCTTGTCAATTATTTGCTGTGTGCGCATACCAACTTTCACAAGGCCAAGTCCACCTTGATCCCTCAGTATGGCAGCGTTCTGCAGTCTCTCTCAATTTTAATAAATATTCTACTTTTCTACTCTCCCTGCCAAATATTTTCCCACATTATACTTCATCTGGCAATTTTTTTCCCCCGCATTTCAGTCACTTAACCATCTCTGTCACTTTATAAATTTTGTATCCTCCTGATAACTTGCTTTCCTATTTTTCTTTGCATTGTTAGCATATTTGGGTACAATGCAACCTGTCACTCCATGCAAGCCATTAAATATAACTTGTAAATAGTTGTAGATGCAGCAGCAATCCCCAAGACATTCCACCAATTATAGTTGTCAACCAGAACATGATCCATTAATCATGGCTGGCTAATGAAAAGGAAACAATCTTCTATCCATTCTAATATACTACCCTCAAGACCATGACTCTACTTAGTGCAGTAATATTTTATATGGCACTTTATCAAATGCCTTTTGTATATCTAAACATCTATTACCTCTGCTCATTCCCTTTTATCGACCTTGTTTGTTATATCCTCAAAGGAACACTTAATAAATTTGTCAAACATCATTTCCCTCTCAAAGACAGTGAGATGCAACCTGAATTATCATTTTTTAAATATTCTGTTACCATGTCCTTAATAATGCATTCTAGCACTCTCAGAATATATTGGGTTACAGTACTAGACAAACATGCCTACAGGTACGTGTTTTGCGCCATTCTACTTTCTTGAATAGAAGTGACACAGACTGCTTCCAATTCACTCGAACTTTTCCAGAACCTCATTAACTTTGGAAGCTTACAACCAATGAATCAAGAGCTTTTGTGGTACAGTGGAAGCGTAGATCCAGTAGGCCCAGGTTCAAGCCTTGCCTTAAAGGGTGAGTCCAAACATGTCTGAACAGGCTAATTGAAATATCTACATCAATGCATCCACTATCTCTAACCTGAGCCTACCGTAACCCTAACTTCCTTTAAGGACTTAGATTGCAGGCCATTAAGTCCAAAGAACTTGCCAGCCTTTATTACCATTAGTTTTTCTGGTTTACTTTCCACAAGCGACCATGTTCATTAAGTTCCTCCCTTCCTTTGTCTTTTGATTTTCTACATGTATTTCAATTATTCTTGGTATGCTGTCTGTGTGTTCAACTGTGAAGACAAATTCAAAATATTTATTCAATGCCTCTGCTACCTCTGCATTTTAGGGGAAGTGGTGGCACAACGGGAGTGTCACTGAGCTAGTAATCCAATATCCAAGATAACAAGGTGTGGAGCTGGATGAACACAGCAGGCCAAGCAGCATCTTAGGAGCAGGAAAGCTTGACGTTTCAGGCCGAGACCCTTCACCAGAAATGGGGGAAGGGAAGAGGGTTCTGAAACAAATAGGGAGAGAGGGGAAGGCGGATAGAAGATGGATAGAGGAGAGGATAGGTGGAGAGGAGGCAGACAAGTCAAAGAGGCGGGAATGGAGCCAGTAAAGGTGAGTGTAGGTGGGGGGGTAGGGAGGAGATGGGTCAGTCCAGGGAGGACGGACAGGATGAGGTTAGTAGATAGGAGATGAGGGTGGGGCTTGAGGTGGGAGGAGGGGATAGGTGAGAGGAAGAGCAGGTTAGGGAGGCGGGGACGAGCTGGGCTGGTTTTGGGATGCAGTTGGGGGACGGGAGATTTTGAAGCTTGTGAAATCCACATCGATGCCATTGGGCTGCAGGGTTCCCAGGCTGAATATGATTTGCTGTTCCTGCAGCCTTCGGGTGGCATCATTGTGGCATTGCAGGAGGCCCAGGATAGACATGTCGTCTGAGGAATGGGAGGGGGAGTTGAAATGGTTCGCGACTGGGAGGTACAGTTGTTTGCTGCGAACTGAGCGCAGGTGTTCTGCAAAGCGGTCCCCAAGCCTCCGCTTGGTTTCCCCGATGTAGAGGAGGCCACAACGGGTACGGCAGATGCAGTATGCCACATTGGCAGATGTGCAGGTGAACATCTGCTTGATGTGGAAAGTCTTCTTGGAGCCTGGGATTGGGGTGAGGGAGGTGGTGTGGGGGCAGGTGTAGCACTTCCTGCGGTTGCAGGGAAAAGTGCCGGGTGTGGTGGGGCTGGAGGGAGTGTGGAGTGGACAAGGGAGTCACAGAGGGAGTGGTCTCTCCGGAAAGCAGATAAAGGGTGGGGAGGGAAAAATGTCTTTGGTGGTCGGGTCGGATTGCAGATGGCGGAAGTGTCGGAGGATGATGCGTTGAATCCGGAGGTTGGTGGGGTGGTACGTGAGGACGAGGGGGATTCTGTTTTGGTGGTTATTGCGGGGACGGGGTGTGAGGGATGAGTTGCGGGAAATGCAGGAGACACAGTCGAGGGCGTTCTCGACCACTGCGCGGGGGAGGGGGGGTGGTGGAAGTTGCGGTCCTTGAAGAATGAGGACATCTGAGATGTACGGGAGTGGAATGCCTCATCCTGGGAGCAGATGCGGCGGAGGCGAAGGAATTGGGAATAGGGGATGGCATTTTTGCAAGAAGCGGGGGGGGGCGGGGGGGGGGGGGTATGCGAGGTAGCTGTGGGAGTCGGTGGGATTGAAATAGATATCGGTTTCTAGGTGGTTACCCGAGATGGAGATAGAGAGGTCCAGGAAGGAGAGAGAGAGGTGTTCGAGATGGTCCAGGTGAACTTCAGGTTGGAGTGGAAGGTGTTGGTGAAGTGGATGAACTGTTCGAGCTCCTCGTGGGAGCATGAGCTAGCACCAATACGGTCATCAATGTAATGGAGGAAGAGATGGGGTTGAGGGCGAGTGTAGGTACGGAAGAGGGATTTGTTCCACATAACCTACAAAGAGGCAGGCATAGCTTGAGCCCATGCGGGTACCCATGGCCACCCCTGGAGTCAGAGAGCCATTTCTGAAGAAGGGTCCCGACCCGAAACGTCAGCTTTCCTGTTTCTCTGATGCCGCCTGGCCTGCTGCGTTCCTCCAGCTGCACGCTGTGTTATTCATGTTGTACAACCATTGGTTTGAATTCCAGAATGGAGATGGTGAAATTTAAACTCAACAAAATCTAGAATTAAAGGATAATTTAATAGTAACAATTGTCGATTGTCATTGACTCCGATTTGATTTGCTAATAGCCTTTAGGGAATGCCTACATGTGATTTCAGACGTTTTAAATTACTTTCTGAAATGGCCTAGACAGCCAGTCAGTTCAAGAGAAACTCAGGATGGGTAACAAATGCTATCCAGCCAGTGACAGCCACCATCACATACAAGACAGATAGGCACTTTTTAATTTACCAGTCCCATCCTCTAAAGGGACCACTGCTTCCGAGCTACCCTGTCCTTTTACATTTTCTTTTTATAGAGGCTTTGACTGTTTACATATTGCTTGCTAGTTTCCTCTCATACTCCAATTTCAGTTTCTTTACTATTATTTTGATGATTTCTCACTGGTTTCTAATCTTTTCAAAATCTTTAGCACCGCTGCAAATCTTTGCAGTATTGCAAAATTTTTGTTTCAATTTGATACAAATCTGTAACTTTAACTTGCCATAGATAATACATCCTTCATGTAGCGCCAGTCTTTCTTTCTTAATGGACAATTTTTGTTAGAGCTATAAATGCCTCCTTAAAAGACTACCATTGCCTCTCAACTGGTACTGGCTTCTCAACTAGACCCTGCACTGACCCTTGGGTACACAAATTGGCTTTTCTAATCAAAATAACTGCCATTAATTATAACATCCTGTCCGGCAATCATGCTGCAACAAATTCTTTATGACTGGAATTTATAAAGAAAATTGTGAATCACGCATTGCTACTCAAAGTTAAATTTCGGGCAAGTATTCCACTGTTCTGCAACTTTGTCCTTGTTGATTACAAAACATGGTGCTTACTAATGAAAGCAAGCACTTAAGTGATTTACCTCACAATTGCTTAATTTGTTCCTAGGTGTCTCCTACAAATTTTACTTCAAGATAAAAGAATTATCTGTACTATTAGTGTACAATCATTTATTGTTGCATCATTTTAAGTTGATAGTTTCAGTAAAATATATGCTGCACAAGTTGTACAACTATACCAACTTAATTAAGTCACTGTATAACTGTAGTGCCAAAGCTGTGTGGGTGCTAACTAAATTTGAACTTGGCACTGAAATAGCACAATGTTTTCTACAGATGTGCGAACTAACATACTGCATTGTTGCCTGGTATTATTTCTCTTATGCCTGAATGAGATATTCAGCTGCAGATCATTTTTCTAACCTGGATCAGCAATTTTCCTTCTCTGAAAATTTGGAATGTAGATTGTTAAGCGAGGGACACTGACCTGAAAAATGAAACAAACTACATGGTCACGAAAGGCCCTTGAGGAGTTAAAAGTAGACTTTACATGTCTATGTGCTATGTAGCACTATTGGACACCAAAAGCAAGAATGTTGATCACTGATAAATACCGAAGGTTTTAAAATTTGATGTCGATATGAATATAAAATAATTTAAACAAAAGACATCCAGCAAGGCAGTAAGCATATACAAGTTGGAAATAAAAACCCAAAAAAAATAAATTAACTTAAGTTACTATTGTCAACCGGAAAACAGAACAGATCCTTAACCAAGGAATACTTGAAAAGAGCTACAAATTCTATAAAGACATTCTAAAAGTGTAAAGATGCAAATTGTAAATTCATCAGATAAACCACAAGAATATTTCATATTTAGCTAAATGTGTAAACAAAAACTAAACATTGTTTTGAGTCACAAAGCTCTTGTTGGCAATTTAAATGGGTCAACTGTAAACAAGATGGCTCCTGCAATCACAGTGCCTTGAGTGTTTTCTCCATCTCTGATCCCATTTAATTGACATGCAGAAAATTAACTCAAACGCAAAATTTAATTAAAAATGAGACTAAATACTCAGGATCAGGAGTCTGTTCTGAATTAATGCATAATCACTAGAATAATAGAAGGCCACATCACCTGGGTCAAGATACAAATTTAGGTCAGACGAGCCTTAAAAAAAATTAATACATGGTGCTCCAATAAGTTCACTAAAAATTATTTGGCATAAGCATCAAGTTGTACTTTTGGCCATTTGAATTACCAATTCAAATAATTCTGAACAATATTGTAGTATAAATAACACAATGAAACTTTTTGCAATTTACCTCTATATCTGTCTGAAAATTAAACAAGTCAATCCTCTGCCAGTTGCTGCCATCCAATGCTAGGATATTCCATGCCTGCAAAATAGTTGAGCAATTATAGCATATTTGTCAGTGTCACATCAACATCAAAATAAATAGATCTCATGGGCAATCCAGCTTCTGGGTTTTGATGGTCCAGCACATTACAAAATATGCTTAAAATGCAAATAACTATTCTCTGTAGTTCAATTATTTCATTTTCGTGTATTCTCACAGTACACTAAAGTATTTCCTTAAAATGCACGTACTTTGATTCTTGCTTCCTCCTGCTGCAAAATTTCACTGTTACCATTTTAAAATATGGACCTATGGACTTGAATAGCTTGACCAATTAGAAGAACCATGGGTAAAACTGTTCAACTTGTGCGAATTGTGTTCAGCCTGCAGGAAGCAGGAACTGAGTTCTACGAATGAAATGAATGAATGATCTACCATATGAGGGAACTGCGGAATGATAGAAGCAGGAATTGGTCAGATAGAAACATCTGCGGGCGATGGCAACAGAAGCCCTGTGGGAATGTACCAGCTGAAGATGATCAAGATTGTATCTTGTAAATATTATTTAACCACAGCCAAAATGTAGATCGGTACTGAAGACCTCCAATCATTGAAGGAACCCTGAGTCAGGGATCCAGCAACGGAACAGGAGCCCCAAAGCTGAGACTGAACACCTGATGTCTTAACAACAATTTTGTTCACATTGTAGGTGTTTATATCATTCATTTGCTTGAATAAACTATAAAAGACTTGTATCAGTCCATGTGTCATTTGGAAAGGCACAGCCAAAGAGACTATAATAATAGCAGAATGCTTTCTTCTGTCAGTAAATACAATGTTCTTGAAACAATTGTTAGCAAGCACTGCTTAAAAAGGATTTTCCTTATGGTTAAATGTCCAATTACTACCATGAGTCCAGGTAGGCAACAGCCTCAATGTCATAGGTTATGATTCACGACAGAATCAAGGCACCTCAAATATTTTCTTAGTCATCAAGATGAGAAAAACCTCAAATATTAGCAGTTGTTTGGTGTCATTTAAATTCTATAATTCACTTAGAAATAAGTTCTTACATTCTGACCTTTCCCTGCTTCTTTCACTCCAGTCATTTCTAAAAGAAATGTTAAGAAATTGGGTATTTGGTTCACTTTGAAGTAGCGGTTTCATGGTGATTGCCTTGAAATAAAATTTTGACTGCATGTTTTCTGCCATTGGTTACCCATTATTGGTACAGTATGACTGTTAAAATATCCGGTTCATTAAAATCTAAAACAGTCACAGAACAGGCAAGTGTTACATAGTTTTAAAATTCGTACGTGAGCAAAGAATATAAAATTCTGGAAGTATTCAGCAAGTCTGGTAGAATCACATGAAAGAGAAACCAAGTTAGCATTTCAGGCCTGTAACTTGCCATCAAAACGGAGAATAGTTAAACATGTAATAATAATGAGCAAGTTCTTCATCCCTGCATAAATCATGATACAACATATAGAATTTTATGTCAAAATACCAGGATCTAGCTTTTTTCTAGATATCTTACAGGTGAATAACACAATAAAAGAACTCTCCTTAATATTCCTCCCCTACACAGGTGTAACTAAAGAGACATCTATTTGGAACCCTAATTTGCAATCTGTTGTTTCTTTCAGTTCTTTCCCACCAAGCAACATGGCGTAAGCAACTTAAATGTAACTAATGGGAATTCACAATTCTTGAAGTAAGCAGATTTGAAATGAAATAAAAATTAAAACATTAATTTAGATTTGTTAAATAGTGCCAAAAAATTAAGGGCGTAAACTGACCAGCAAACATGGGAGTGATAAGTCAAACGCTGCGAGTTAACATATTTCCAAAAACTGTGCTGAAATTCAACCCTTTGCTTCAACAGCCAACTCACTCTTTGCCTCAACCTCCATTACTCAAAAAATTTGTTAATCATGTCACAGAAAGATAACACTTAGAGCAAGTAACTAAAATGTTCATGCAAGTTAACCTCCAAGGACCAGAAATGGAAATTAAAATGTTCAATCTCAATCCTAAATGTAATAAATGCTTGAACTTAAAATACGCAAAATTCTGTATTTCCCTCACATTCTTTTAACATACAATTTTGTCCATTGCTGCTTTCTCAAAAGTTAAATCTCACTGATTAAGGAGATGCACCATGACCCTGCTATTCAAATGTCCCTGACGCCATATTACCCTCACCACACTACTGTCAACTCATTTACAGCAGACATTTTTTTTCCATGAACTCTATTGGATAACATTATACAGTCCAGCACTAAGAAGACCCAGATCATAAATGTTTGTCATTTATCACATTTGACGACATTACAAAACTGTTGTAGAGGCACTGGGTAAGAGGGCAAAATAAGAGGTTACACTATCAGGAAAGAACGAGTTTCTTATCAATTGAAAAAGGCGGTCCAATCCTGATCAAGATCTTTAATATCAAAAGGTTTTGATAAAGTAGATCTCAGTATCACAGGATTGTTGAAATATAGAAAGAAGCTAATCAGTCCGTTATGTCTATATCAGCTTTCTAAATGAGCATCTCCTGTAGTGCTATACCCCTGCTTTCTCTTCATGACCTGCACATCTAATTCTCTTATGAACATCTCAATTATACTTGCCTAGATTGAAAGTGTGAATGCTTCCATTGTGGAGACAAGCAAAAACGCCAGGTCATTAATATAAGACAGTTATTAAAAATTCATTAAATAGGGAATTCAGAAGAAATTTCTTTACGTGGCGTGCTAAGGACAATTACGAATTTCACTATGTTACTGACATTTACAGCACAGAATGAGGTCATTGTGTCCATTGTGTTCATGTTGTCAACAAGTGAACATAAATTAATCACACATTGCAGATCTTGGTCAGTAGCATTACAGTTTATGGCACTTCCAAGTGCATATCCAAATACATTTTAAAATGTTGGCGGTTTCTGCCTCAGTTGTTTACACATTCCCACTCACGTCACCTCTAAACCTTCTACCCTAAATCTGTACTCACATCCCGTTAATCAAGGCGAATACAACCTTTATATTCAGACCCTTCAATATTAGGTTACAGATTTCCCTTCAGCTGCCTCACTATCAAAAAAACAAACCCCGGTTTATGCAATCTTTCCAACCAAACTTCCTTCACAGCTGATACTTTTCCCAGCCCAGGCAACATCCTCAAAATCTCCTCTGTACTGTCTCTAGGGCAATATCATCTTTCCTACAGAAAAATGCAGTGACCAAAACTGCAGAGTTCATCAGCTCTGGTCCAAAGTATTTTATACAGTTCCAGCACAACCTCCCTGTTTTATACCTTGGCTAATAAAGGGAAAGTATCCTATACATCTTCTTCACCACCTTGTCATTGAAGGCTGCTGGGCAAGTAAACATATACTGCAAGGTCCTTCCATTTCTCTACTGTTTCCTAACATTTATTGTATTTCTGCTTGCCTTGTTGCCTTCCTGACACGTGTTATCCTTCCATTTTCCTTCATTTTTCACTGCTCTGCCCAACTGACTAGCCCCTCGATATCTTCCTGTATTCTACAGTTTCTGCAGCATGATTAAACCATAGAATGATACAGCATGGAAACAGACCCATCAGTGCAACTCCTCCATGCTGACCAGCTAGCCTAAACTGATCTAGTCCCATTTGCCAGCATTTGGCCCATATCCCTCCAAACCCATCCTATTCATGTACCCATCCAGATGCCTTTTAAATGTTGTAACTGTACCCGCCTCCAGCAGCTTGTTCCATACACTCAATACCTTCTGTATGAAAACGTTGCCCCTCAGATCCCTTTTAAATCTTTCTCCTCTCACCTTAAACCCATGCCCTCTAGTTTTGGATTCTCTTACCCTGGGAAAAAGACCTGACTATTAACCCTATCCAATCCATGCCTCTCATGATTTTTTTTTCCAACCTCCAATGCACCTAGGAAGAAAACTTTAGCTTATTCGACCTCTCCTTATGGCTCAAACCGTCCAGTCCCAGCAAAATCCTTGGAAATCTTTTCTGAACTCTTTCCTATAGCAACGAGACTAAAACTGAATGCAGTATTCTAAAAGTGGACTCACTGATGTCCTGTACAGCAACACAACATCCCAACTCCTACACTCAATGCACTGACCAATAAAAGCAAGCATGCCAATGCCTTCTTTACCATCCTGTCACCTGCGACTGCATAATCCAAAAATTTCTAAATCATCGCTCATGCACAACCCCAAAATTATTAATATATACTCCAAAAAGCAAGGAACCTTGTACTGAGCCTTGCACAACCTCGCTAAAACAGCTTTCCAGACACAAAATAACCTGTGTCCTTTGCTTCCTGCTTCTGAGCCAATTTTGGATCCAACTTGTCATTTGCTTTCAGATCCTAGGATGTAGGTTAAATCAAGAGCCTTGTCTTATCTTCATTGACCGTGCATTACTTCCTCAAAAATGCAATCATATTAAACCAAATAATTGCAGAACTCCCTACCACAGAAACCATATAGCTTTTAGGAGAGGCTATATGTGTGACTGAGGGGCAATAAAGGGTTGTGCCATTTTAGTTAGATGAGGAAGAATGGAAGGATGTTCAAGTGGAGCAAAAATACCAGCCTGGGTTTACGGATCAAATGGCCTGCTCCCACGTTGTACTTCCTATGTAAAATTAAATATCTTACACCAAACATTTATTTTACCAAAATAGGTTTACATTTGGAGTCTCTCGCTCATTCACCTTGCAGGGAAAACTTTATGCTCCTTATCAAGGATAGACCAGAGGCAGGCAAATTGGGTGACTGTACACTTTCCTTAACATCACAAGCCAGAAGCGCCATTGCACCTCATTGTTAAACTGTTTTTTTCAGTGGTATCTGAATGCTATAAAGGCAATTTAAAGTTACCTTCAAAGCATGACAATAATCCAGTAACACACAAAACCAAAGTAATGTGTACCATTCAATAAAACTGGCAATTGCCTGTAATGAAGAAATTAAGGCAGAAATTGTTCAGCTACAGCCCTGAGTTGAATTACAAGATTCACACCAAAAACAACTTTTTAAATCCTATGATAACAAGCATGGGGCTGGATGAACACCTGCGGTGTTCAT
>JAHRHZ010000077.1:18632075-18663861 GCA_024137785.1 Ginglymostoma cirratum | reverse complement strand
CGGGCCTAAACCCTTCATCAGAAATGGGCCTAAACCCTTCTGATGAAGGGTTTAGGCCCGAAACGTCAAGTTTTCCTGCTCCTATGATGCTGCTTGACCTGCGGTGTTCATCCAGCCCCATGCTTGTTATCTCGGATTCTCCAGCATCTGCAGTACCTTTTATCTCTTTTTAAATCCTATAACTAGTCAGAAAATAATCAAACAGACTTACAACTTCAAGAACATATGATAACATTTCAGCATTTTATCTTAGCAATAAGTCAAGTAATCCATTGTATTTATGTTTCCTTTTATAATTTTCTTTAAATCATACCTCTAAGTGTTAAACAGGTAACTTCTCATCAGGGGAACAAGTTATTTGATGCTGGTAAGCAGCAGTGGGTTATAAAAGAAAAGCAAAGCAATTGCACCTGAAACAACCTTAATATTTTAACTGATAAATTTCAAAATCAGTTTGAAATTCACACACAAAATACAAAGAAAAGATAACCACACTAAGAATTGCCCGTGGAAAATGTACAAGGTTGATGGTGCCCTGAAGATAAACAATAAATCGATCTCCATTCATTTCAACTACAAACATACCAAAAGACTTCAGGGCAAAAGATTACACTCCAAGTATTAATCTAACTTTTCTCCTTGTATTAAAAAAAAAGAGAAAGTGCTAGAAAAACTCTGCAGGTTTGGCAGCATTTGTCAAGAGAGAAACAGTTACCATTTTAGTTCAATTTTATTCTTTGCTAGATTAAAAGTCAAACATTAATTATTTCTCTCTCTTGCAGATGCCGCCACATCAGCCGAATTTCCCCAGCATTGTTTTTATTTCAGATTTCCACATTAATTCGCTTTTGTTTTCTCCTTGTAGATAGTAACAGACCTTTGTCTATTTCCAAGATTTTTTTCTACCCAAAAGCATTATTAAAACAAATAAACACTTCTAAGTCAAAGCTGCAGGTCTGCAGCTAGGCCCGAGCGCCTGAAGGAGGACAAGTGGCAGTCTCAGCCCAGTGTGGGGGTCTCTTGGGGTGGCTATCTTGTTCCGATGTAGTGGTCTTGTCCTGGCATTGACGTCTCGTTCCCATGCGGTGTTCTTCTTAGTCTTCGGTTTCCAGGTATTCCAGCGGACCAGCAGGCAGTCTCATTCAGGACTAGCAATCTTCAGCAAAGGTTCCGGCCAAGAATTCCAACAGCCTCATCCCTGCTGCGTTTTCAGGGTATTCCATTGTTCCTTAAATTAGTTTTCCCTGAGCCCAAGAGCCGTTAGCTGAACTGTGCCTTAATTTTACCTTTTTTTAAAAAAAATTGATGAATGACTTCTTGTCGTTGATATAGGCATGTGGTGGGACAATTTATAAATTTTTTCCCTATTTTTCAAGTACAAGTACACGTGATAACAAATTTCTATTCTATTCAATAGAACTAAACACATTGTTTGTTCTTCACTTCTCTTCAAACAACTGAACTGCTATACAAACTGCTAGTGTGTTCTTCCCCTTTCATTTCAGTAATGTTAAAAAGATATGCTTAACAACTGAATTAGTCAACAATTACTGCCTTCATGAATCAAGTTACTCTGACTGTAAGCAATTACTAACCATAAATATTTAGTGCATGATATTGAAATAGCAAAATCATTCAGCTAACATATCCTTGCTCACCTGATTTTACATGTATTTTAAAAAACTAAAAGTACAATACCGTACCTTGGAAACCTGAGCACACCGACACAAAGTGACAACATCCAAGAAGGAAAATATTCTATAAAAACAATGAAAACAATACATTATAAAAATTGCAACTTACAATCAGACCTGGAAGAGAAACATTTATCAAAGAAAAAAATAGGACTGCCACAATTATGTTACTGGAGAGTCTGTAGAGAGCTTCTTAAAACAAACTGTTGCATTAAAGCCATGAAGTTTCCAAAATATAAAGTTCCCATTAAGTTCCAGCAAATCTTTATAAATGTTTGGTGGTAAAATTCTAAAGTAATACTGAATGTCATTCCTCAGATTTTGAATTGGCTTTCACAAACATAGCCTTGAATAAAAAAAAAGGAACATTCCATTCCTAATTATTTCTGGGGACTGAAGTAATTGAATGACAGGCATGAAACTAAATGATGTCAAACTTTCTCTGGTATAGGAGATAATCAAAACTCAACTGCTGTTTGCACTGAAGAGAACAAAAATGCTTCTTAGATTTAAAATAACTATGGCAGGAAATCAGAAGATATCCCATCACCATGGGATGAATAAAATTGCTAATCAGATGCAGAAAGCTCAAACAAAATATCCAGCATGTTATGATTAGATTTATTCATTCAGACATACAGAGTGCAAGACTCACCGCCAAGGTTAGCATTTATTGCTCATTGCTGATAGCCTTCAAGACAGGGTGGTTAGCCAACTTATATACTGCAGTCAATATAGCATGGATACATAGTTGTTGGGGACACAGCTGATGTAAGTAAAAGTATATTTGCATTTGACTGTTTGCTGTCTTTTCCCTGCTTCCCTTTCATGTCTTTTCAAGGAAGTTGCTTAGTGACAAGAACAAAATTTGTGACAACAGCAGCACTCAAGTTCTTAGTCATTGCCCTGGTTGAACACCCGCAACATAATCTCAACCTTCACACAATTATGGGGACAAGAATGGAGGTCAGTATGATTTATAAATCAAACTGAGCACAATTTGCTGTAGTTTAGTTGCTCAAAATGCCACTGTCCGGAAGCACAAATTACCTCTCATCATTACACCACTGTGTATAATTACACAAGTAATATTGGATTACTCATTAAAGTAATTCTCCCCATTTAGATCCAGCATACTCTCCACAAATGGAACAAAATTACAAATTGCACAAAAGGATGCCAATACACTGTTCTTTTGAAATCTTTTCACATATTGTGATTTCCTTTCCTTAACTTTCAGCATGTTTCAAACTGGATCAATTTTTCATGTCACAACTCAAGTAGAAAGAGCGTACTTATAATCTTGTTACAATGTTCCAAATGCAGTCAGAAATGTGTAACTACACAATTAAACCCCAAGATGATCAATTTGCCTGACAGGCTGCAATTCAGGTCAAAAGTGAAGCACCAGGATTCATCACTAACTGGAAATTAACTAATTTACACAAATATTGTGGGTGACAAAATAATGATGAGAAAAACAAATTCCATGGGTCAAAGTCCAGACCACAAGGGTGAGAATATGAATTAATTTGCAAACCCATTGCAAATTTTGGCAATGCTGTCCTCGGGAACCTTTGATTCAATTCCTGACTGGGGATGACTGGAACGGTCTTGAGCGTGTCCAGTTTTTTTGGTCTTTTCATTCACCGTCAGAAGGGACAGAGACATGTTTCCTGGTTACAGGTTTCTGGATACACTGACTCCGATCTATAGCAAACTGTAGCTGGACCAATCCATAAGCGGTTGTTAGGTAGTTTTGCCTTAACTCAGACACCTGATGCCTCTTTGTCCAAGTGTCACTATTCCACTTGATCTTTATGTTGCATAAGAAACTTTCCTTGCACTTACAGCCATATAGCTGTGTCCAACTTCCATGTTCCAGTCCGAAAAGGAAAAATGTGGTCCTTTATTCTTGCAGCAGTTTTTGAAGCATCCGCTTTTATTTGCTGACTTGATGATGTGAGTGGAAGGTTCAGAAGGATACTTTTATTTTTACTGTTGCACTTGCCTGGCCTGCTTCACCCAAAATGCAAACATATCTTATCCAAAAATGCTGATGCTTTGGCTTGATCGTTCTTCTGAGGGAATTTTCTATGTCACATCAAGAATGGCTCATCACCTTACAACTTTGACCCTTGCAAGTAAGATTCCACAACCAATAACATGAGCTTAAACCTTGTTAATTTCATTCAGGTGAGTCTCAACAGTATAATAATTCTGGTAGAATATTCTATGAATTATTCACAGCATTCATAAATACTTTCAGTAATTCAGTCAGGTGAACAGTGAAGGCTAACCTAATTTGGCTATAACCCTATCAAGCATTATATCTTTCAAGGCACCCAATGGTGAGGTTACATGCAAGTCAGTTTTGCTCCAATTTTCAAGGGAAAAATGCACATACTAATACCCCTTACATTTAACTATTTACCACCCAGCCAAGATCCCAAACGTTTGTCATTGTACTTGGAGTCATAGAGATATACAGCACAGAAACTGACCCTTCTGTCCAACTCATCCATGCTGATCAGATATCCTAAATAAATGTATCCCATTTGCCAGCATTTGGCCCATATCCCTCTAAACCCTTCCTATTCATTTACTCATCCAGATGCCTTTTAAATGCTATAATTGTACTGGTGTCCACCACTTCTTCTGGCAGCACATTCCATAGAGCATGCTTTTAAATCTTTCCCCTCTCACCTTAAACCTATGCCCTCTAGTTTTGGACTTTTATTCCCTCTATCTGAGACTTCAATAGTCAGCCTAAACTTGAACCATCATTGAGGAATTTACAATTTAGACAGTGAGTGCTTCCTCCATTAACACTGACCATCAGTTTCCAACTTTATTTGTTATTTCTTTACCAAGTCATCCGAATAAACCCAATATCAGCACACAGTCTCAAGTGAAGAAATGCCAGGTCATACTCCAAGAACTGTACATTGTTCACAAATAAATATTGACTCTACGTAAAGCCCTGTGCCAAGATAGCGCTAAACTGCCTCATGTTCCGATGTCAAGCACAGGCTTTCTGGCTAGATTCCGAATTGCACCAAACATTTCATTGTGTACACCCTTCAGAACAATTCAGTAAGTCACCACTCAAAGCACTCTTCCAAATCCTCTATAGCAGGACACAAGACCACCTCATCTTCCAGCCAGTTGGCAACTGCACTCATTCTCAGAGTGTCATCATATGTAGATCATGTCTTTATTCTATCCTCCAAGATATGCACGTCAGTACCTGAGGTGAAGACTTTAATTAAAATAAAGTGATTGTGCTGTTTCTTCATTATTCTGTTGTTGGTATCCTTCTGCTTGCCTGGCCAGACTGCACTGCTCAGGTATCTGAAATGTAAAAGGCCCAAGGGTAGGGTCGTGATGAGGAGAGAAACAAGCGATGCATACTTTTACCATCTCCAGCTTGTACTGTAGAATTTCTATTATCTGCTCTAAGACCGCACCTTTTTATTTTATTTTGTTTTTGATTACAGACTGAATTAGGAAAAAGGATTGTTTTACAATGAAGGACCAAGGAAGGAATTCCTGTACTTTTACAAAGCAAGTTATTGAAACTCATGCAAGTTTGTTATATTGTCACTTTGTAAGCCATAGGGAAGATGGAAATACACACTGGGGAGTGCAGAAAGTGAAATTCAACTGGCAACAACTAGCTGAATGGTTGTGGAATTGTGAACAGTGGGGATGACAAAGGTCATCAGCTTGATGACAACTTTGATGGGTTCTTAGGTAGCTGAACAACTTGTGGTTGCGAATGATACAGCCAGAAGTCATCAGACTTACAGTAAGGGAAAGTGTGTGTGTGGTTTTAGAAGGGGGTTTGGAGTTTTAACTATTGCTGTAAGAGGTGTATTTTGTCCTGGTTTTTTAAACAAAAAGAAAGGTTCAGTCAAGAGTGATGAGCAGTCTGGTCCAAAGCCAATAAGTAAACAACTTGAGGGGCCTTCGGCTTTTCCTTCTAAAAAGTTGGAACACTAGAAGCAGCCTGAATGGGTGGAGTCAAGGTCCAATAGAACCTGAATCTGTTGTTTATTTTAGTTTTAGGCTTCATTAGCGATAGCTGGGGTCTTCATGTGGAAGGTCTTATTCCTGTCTCTGTTACAGCTAAAAGCTGGGGTGCTCTACCTTCTGCCAGAATTGCATAGGAGACAAAATCTAATTTACTAAATTTGCCTTCACCAAAGGTGTGTTTATAGAATGTCACTACTCGGAACAGTTAATTAGTAGTAATTTATATATTATTTTGTTAAGCATTTTGATAGTATAGTTTAAACAAATTCTTTTCTTTTATTTGTTCTGTATTTCAATTATAGTGTATGAATAAAGTGTATTTTGTTTCAAGCCTGGTAATTTGACCAATCGAAATGCATCCTGAACATAATTTATTTACCCTTAAAGTAAGAAAAAGCTCCGGTCCAGATTAACTTCTTAATGTATTTTGAGGGGGTTTAGTCTGTTCCATAACAAGTTATACTGTGGCAGTTCATAGCCATTTACTTGTGGTCAGAATCCAAGTAGTAACAGTTAAGTACAGAAACCTAGTCCATGATTTCTATCAGACAGGTAAATTTGGGGCTTCGATAGAATTTTTCAAACTTTTGTGATGACTACGAATAGCAGGGCTTAATTTCCAGCAGGTTACTCAATGAACAGCAACCCCGGCAAACACCAAGAATAGGTCATGCTAGCTATCAGATTTCTTACTGACTACTTGATTCACAACTGTAGCACTTTTGGGGTCAGATAAGGCCAGATGAATCCTAACCATGAAGGATAAAGCTCTTTAAACTCCCTTCCATTAATGGACAGGGATGAGTCCATTGAAGTTGGAAGCTATCCAAAGTCCCCAGAGGTCTCAAGATGTATTACAAATCTGTTACAAATCCACTTTTCCATCTTTCACATTGTTATAAACTGAATTGTTAGATATTCACCATCCTCTGATTCTAAGTCGTCTATAATTTACAGACTAAAGCAGTCATTGAAACTCAGCAAGCTCACGACAGACAGGACTTCCACCTCTCACCAACTTCTTAGCTGCTTGGGAAGGAACTAACATTCTCAGGAGATGGGCTGTGTCAGAAGAGACAACACTGGGCAAGCCCTTGCTCGGAGCGCAGGAGCGAAACCTTGAACTACAATATCATTTAAATCTTGTAATAGAGTTAAATTGGAGCAGTCCTCAGGGGAATCCAAACAGTTTTGCACAACTAATGTATGCTCAATTTTAAAAGCCTGGGAGCACTGCCTTTGTCTTAAAAAGACAAGGCACAGCAGTCTGAGTTTGAAAATTCCAGTCACTAAAGGGATCCAGTTGGGACAGTGCCAGAAAATACAAATTTTACTGTAAATTACAAAATATTGTAGGATGGACTAGAACATTTTCAATTATAAGATTGGATTGGCTAGAGTTTTAATTTGGAATGCAGGAAGAAGCTGAGGAGAAAGCTAATTGAACCAAATAAAATGTGGGGGGAAAAACGATAGGGATTTATAAACAGCATAAAAACCAGAAGAACTGCGGATGCTGTAAATCAGAAACAAAAACAGAAATTGCAATAAAAGCTCAGAAGGTCAGGCAGCATCTATGCAGAGAAATCAGAGTATACTTTTCAGGTCAAGTGACCCTTCCTCTGAACTCAACTTCCTCAGTTCTGGGGAAGGCTCACTCGACCCAAAACGTTAACTCTGATTTCTGAGGAAGGGTCACTTGACCTGAAAAGTATACTCTGATTTCTCTGCATAGATGCTGCCAGACCTGCTGAGCTTTTCTATGAGTCTATGGATTAACAGTTCAGCAATAATACCACGAGGCCATTTCCTCCCCGTAGACTGAAGTCTCTCCACCAGAATACTACTATGTCCATCGCTAAGAGTTGTCCAATACTAACCAAACCCTGACGACCATATCGACCCAACTGGGTCTGCAGCAAGTGGTGGGAAAACCAACACAGAAGAAAATTCCCAATTGGCCTCGTCTCAGCACCTTATCTGTAGCAGGAGAGGATGCTATGTTATCTTTGTGGAAACAAGGCATCAGTTTCATATTGGGAACACCCTCCATCATCACACTAAGTGGAATAGATTTAGATCAGATCCAGCAGCTTAGAATCAGGCAATGAACCACAATGAGCCACCAGTAGTAATAGAGTCATAAAGTCAGGAGGTTTTACATCATGGAAAGAGGTCCCTCAGCCCTTAACGTTCACACTGACCATCTAGCATCCAACTATTCAAATCCCATTTGAAAGCACATGGCACTTAGCCTTGTATGCTACGGCATTCAAGTGTTCGTCCAAATAGTTCTTAAAATATCCTGAGGGTTTCCATCCCTTCCACCCTTTATCGGCATTGAGTTCTCGATACTTAAAACGTTCCTGGAGAAAACTAACTCCTCAAATCTTTTCTAAATGCCACCCTCCTCAACTTAAAACTGTGCCCTTGGTTACTGACCCCTCGGTGAATGGGGAAGTTCCAACCCATCTACCATGTCTATGAGACTCAGAACTTTGCACAATCAATCAAATCCCCCTCAGCCTTCTCTGCTGTAAGTAAAAATAACCCCAGCCTGTCTTATCCTTCTATGTAGCTGAATTTCGAGGCAGGCAACATCCTGGTGACTCTATTCTGCACCCTCTTTACTGCAATCACATTTTTCCTAGCTTAAATTCTATTTGCCACTGTTCAACCCATCTGACCAGCCCTTATATGTCATCCTGTAGCGTAAGGCTTTCCTCCTCATTATTTTCCACACCAGTTTTCATGTCATTTGCAAATTTCATTGCTCAAGAATTTGAGGTCAGAAGTATTGGCATCTTACAGCAGTTATACAGAGCCTCGGTGAGGCCACACTTGGAATATTTTATGAAGTTTTGGGCTGCCCACCCAAGGAAGAATATGCTTGCCACCGAGGGAATGCAGTGGGAGTTCACTAAACTGACTCCAGAAATGGCAAGATTGTCATACGAGGAGAAATTGCTTCAACTGGGCCTACGATTCACTGGAGTTTAGAATGACAAGAGGGGATCTGATTGAAAAGTATAAAATGCCAACAGAGCTAGACAGACTAGATGCAAGAGGGATGATGTCTTCCCTGTTTGTCTAAAATAGCGATCATAGTCTCAGGATACAGAGAAGGCCATCTAGGACTGAGATGAAGAAATATTTTGTCATTGAAGGAATGGTGACCATGTGTATTTCTCTCCCACTGAAGGCTGTGGAGGTGAAGTCACTGAATATATTCACAAAAGAGGTAAACAAATTTTTAGATGTTAAAAGGCATTGGGTATTGGGAGAAAACAAGAATGTAACACTGAGATGGAGGATCAACCCTTATCATATTGAAATGGTAGTGCAGGTTCCAAGGGCTGATAGCAACTGGGAGCTATTAGTAGAGAGGTACAGGGAATTATCTACTACCAAGCCTCTAAAACCTCATAACTCCTGTTTTTCAATGCTAATTTATTCAAGCAAATTATTATTCCCTTCCCTAATCACTTCTCATAACTCCCATTTTTCAGTGAATACAGATGCAAAGTACTCATTTACTTCAGTTATGCAGGGTATTGCTGAGACTGCATTTGGAGAACTGCATACAGTATTGGTTACAGTACTTATGGAAGGATATAAATGTGATGGAAACAGTTCAGGAAAGGATTTCTAGAACAATACTGGAATGAAGTGATGTCTTATAAGGAAAAGCTAGGCAGGCTAGGCTTGTATTCTCTGTCGTTCAGAAGAGTCAGAGGTGACTTAATTGGAAAACATAAGATCCCGAGGGGACATGACTGGGTGAATTTGGAAAGGCCATGTCCTCTTGTAGAAAAATCTAGAACGTGGGGTATTAGTTTAAAAATGAGGGTCATCCATTTAAGACACTGATGAGGAGAAGACAAAATCTATCAGGATTGGGAGTCTTTGGAATTCTCTTCCTCAAAATCTTTACATATATTTTTAAGACAGAGGTAGGTAGGTTCTTAGGGATGAAAATGGACACACCAAGGCAGTACTTAATAGTATGTACCATTAGAAACCTTAAAGAAATTCATGTCAACGAGAAACTGGGGAAACCATCCAATAGCTGGAGTCATACCTAGCGTAAAGCAAAATGGTTGAGATTGTCAGATGTCAATCATATAAATTTCTGCAGGCATTTCTCAGGGTAATTCCAATGTCCAACTAATTTCACCTGCTTTAATCAATGATCTTCCCTCGATCATACATGGGGACGTTCATGGATAATTGCAGTGCTCAGTAGCACTTTCATCCTCAAATGCTGAAGCATACCCAAGTGTAATAAGACCTGAACAAATTCGGGCTTCATTTGATAATTGCCAAATAAAATTTGTGCCACACAAGTGTCAGGCACTTACCATCTTCAACAAGAGAATCTAACAGTTTTCCTTTGAAGTTCAACAGCATTACCATCAATAAACTCTGGATCATCATCATTCTGTGGTCACCAGTGATCAGAAACTCAAATGGACCAACTATATAAACAACGTGGCTACATGAGCAGGTCAGAGGTAGGGTACTCTGCAGCCAATAGTTCCACTCTTATTCCGCAAAAGCAGAATAGATCTTTGCGTACTCACTGTCCACTGGAGTAGTACCAGATGATTGGAGGGTGGCAAATGTTATTCCCTCGTTCAAGAAAGAGAATAGGGATAATTCCGGGAATTACAGACCAGTCATTCTTTCTTCTGTCGTGGGCAAATTGTTGGAGAGGATTCTGAGAGACAGTATTTATGATTATTTGGAAACGCAGTTTGATTAGAAGATAGTCAGCATGGTTTTGAGGGGGGCAGGTCATGCCTCAAGCCTTACTGAATTCTTTGACGTGGCAGCAAAACACGTTAAAGGTAGAGCAGTGGATATGGTGTATCTGGATTTTAGCAAGACATTTGATAAGGTTCCACAAGGTAGACTCATTCAGAAAGTAAGGAGGCATGGGATTCAGGGAAATTTGGCTGTCTGGATACAGAATTGACTGTCCAACAGAAGACAGAGGGTGGTAGTAGATAGAAAGTATTCAGCCTGGAGTTCAGTAACCAGTAATGTTCCACAGGGATCTGTTCTGGGACCTCTACTCCTTGTGACTTTTATAAATGACTTGGATGAGGAAGTGGATGTGGAAGTGGAAGTGGAAGGGTGGGTTAGTAAGTTTGCCGATGACACGAAGGTTGGAGGAGTTGTGGACAGCATGGAGGGCTGTTGCAGGTTGCAACGGGACATTGACAGGATGCAGAGGTGGGCAGAGAAGTGGCAGATGGAATTCAACCTGGAAAAGTGTGAAGTGATTCATTTTGGAAGGTGGAATTTGGATACAGAATACAGGGTTAATGGCAGGATTCTTGACAGTGTGGAGGAACAGAGGGATCTTGAGGTCCACATCCACAGATCCCTCAAAGCTGCCACCCAAGCTGATAGGGTTGTTAAGGCGGCGTATGGTGTTTTGGCTTTCGTTGGCAAGGGGATTGAGCTGGAGTTTAAGAGCCGCGAGGTTATGCTGCAGCTCTATAAAACCCTGGTTAGACTACACTCGGAATATTGTGTTTAGTTCTGGTCGCCTCATTACAGGATGTGGAAGCTTTAGCGAGGGTGCAGAGGAGATTTACCAGGACGCTGCCTGGACTGGAGGGCAGGTCTTATGAGGAAAGGTTGAGGGAGCTCGGGCTTTTCTCATTGGAGCAAAGGAGGACGAGAGATTTGAAAGAGGTGTACAAGATGATGAGAGGCTTGGATAGAGTGGATAGCCAGAGACTTTTTCCCAGGGCGGAAATGGCTATCACAAGGGGGCATAATTTCAAGGTGACTGGAGGAAGGTATAGGGGAGATGTCAGAGGTAGGTTTTTTTTTAAACACAGAGTGGTGGGTGCGTGGAATGCACTGTCAGCGGTGGTAGTAGAGTCAGATACATTAGGGACATTTAAGCGACTCTTGGATAAGCACATGGATGATAGTAAAATGAAGGGTATGCAGGTTAATTTGATCTTAAAGTAGGATAATAGGTCGGCACAACATCATGGGCTGAAGGGCCTGTACTGTGCTCTACTGTACTGTTCTATGTTTTAAGACCTCAATCAGATCAGTCACTCTTGTAATGAATAATGGAATAGGTCGAAATGCCCAAATAACCTACTTCTGCCCCTATATTCGAATGTGCTAATGCTATCTGAAAGTTAAGTACTCTTAATGCTAACCAAAGGATTGATTAACAGTGCTAAGATAAAAGTCCTACTGAAAGAAGTTTTGGGTCGAGAATCTAAGGATATGCTGGCATTGGAGGGGTCCAGAGGATGTTTACAAGAATGATCCTGGAGATGAAGGGCTTGTCATACGAGGAGCAGTTGAGGACTCTGGGTCTGTACGTACTGGAGATTGGGGACGGGAGTGGATCTTATTGAAACTTACAGAATACTGAGAGGCCTGGATAGACCGGACATGGAAGTGCTTCTGCTAGTACAAGAGACTAGAACCTGAGCGCACAGCTTCAGGGTGAAGGGGCAACCCTTTGGAACTGAGATGAGGCGGCAGCGAATCTGTGGAACTCATGGTCTCCACAGCTTTCTGTGGCAGCTAAGCGAATTTAAGACAAGAGATAGAGAGATAGCTTCTTGATCAGTAAGGGGATCAAAAAGCATGGGGTAAAAAGACAAGAGAATGGGATTGAGAAACATATCGGCTATGATCGAATTGTGGAGCAGGTTCGATGGGCCGAATGCTCTCTCATGGTCTTATGATATTCCAACACTGTCAAATTTCCCTAAAGACTGCACTTTCCAACGACCAAGATAATGGTAACGCAACTCTGTTTCTTCCTTTGTTATTAAACATGGGGATCACTTTAAGTCCGAAGCATTAGAAGGAAGTTAAAGGCGTTATCCAACGTAACCACAATACTGAAGAACATTACCCTCTGTTGCAACATACAAGGCAGCAGTAACTTGGGACATTATCTATAAATTAACAAGAAAGTACACAAAGATTATAAACATTGTAATAAAACAAAATTAAAATCAATAACAGGTTTCCGGAGGCAGGCAATAGTCCTACTTTGCCGGTCAATATTTCATAATCACCTCCCAAAATCCATCAGTTTCAAGTTTAGCAAAAGTCCTTTACGAAATATGCTACCTTCAGTGTACCCTTCAATCTGTTTTATGCAACGTGACTTGTCTCATTTTCCTGCATTTGGCCCATATCCCTCTCAGCCTTTCCTATTCATGTACCTGTCCAAATGTCTTTTAAATATTGTAACTGTACCAGCATCTAACACTTCCTCTGGCACTTTCATTTCACAAATGAACCAGCCTCTGTATGAAAAAGTCCCCCTCAGGTCTCTCAAATCTTTCTCTTCTCACTTTAAAAATACGCCCCCCAGTTTTGAACTCCCTTACCCTAGGCAAAAGACCTTTGCTATTCACCTTATCTATGTCCCTCATGATTTTATAAACCTCTACAAGGTCACCCTTTAACCTCCTACGCTTGAGTGAACAAAACCCCAGCCTATCCAGCCCCTCCTTATAACTCCACCCTCCAGTCCAGGCTACATCTTGGTAAATCTTTTCTGAACTCTCTCCAATTTAATAACATTTATTCTGTGGCAGGGCTACATGTACACAGTGCTCCAAAAGTGGCCTCACCAACATCCAGTACAACCTCAACAAGAGGTCCCAACTCCCATACGCAATGGCCTGGGAAATGAAGGTAACCGTTCTAAATGCCTTTTAAACCATCTTGGCTACCTGGATGCAATTTTTAAGAAAATATGTACCTGAACCTCTGGGTCTCTCTGTTCAACAAAATTACTCAGCGCCCTGCCATTAACTGTATAAGTCTTGCCCTTGTCAGTTTTACCAAAATGCAATACCTCGCTTTTATCCAAGTTAAACTCCATCTACCACTCCTGAGTCCTCTGGTCTAATTGATCAAGATCTCTGTTCTCCGAGATAACCTCTTTCACTGTTGACTACACACCAATTTTGGGGTCATCTGAAAACTTACTAACCAGGCCTCCTAAATTCTCATCCAAGTCATTTATAAAAATGACAAACAACAGTGGACCCAGCACAGATCGCTGTGGAACACTGCTGGTCACAGGCCTCCAGTCCAAGAAACAACCCTTCACCACCACCCTCTCTCTTACCTTCAAGCCAATTTTGTAACCAGTTGACAAGTTCTCCCTGAATCCCTCGTGATCCAACTTTATGAATCAGTCTACCATGCAGAACTTTGACAAAGACTTTAGTAAAACCCATGTGGACAACGCCTGCCGCTCTGGCCTCCATCAATGGTTTCAGTTCCATCCTCAAAATATTCAGTAGAGTTTGAGAGATATGATTTCCCATGCACAAAGCCATGCTAACTATCCCTAATCAGTCCTTGCCTCTCCAAATTCATTTAAAATGCTCTCTCTTAGAATCCCCTCCAATAACTTACCTGCAACTGATGTCAGACTCACTGGTCTATACTCTCCAAGGCTTTTCCTTACGGCCTTTTTTAAATAAAGGCACAACATTAGCCACTCTCCAGTCCTCCAGCACACGTCAAAATTTGTCTTACTCCGATTAAGAACTTTAACTTTTATACAAGGCCCCTATCCTTTTCCACAACTATTTTAAAAATAATAGAATTATGATCACTGGCCTCAAAGTGCTCCCCGACTAACACTTTAGTTACTTGGCCTGCCTTATTTCTCAAGAGGTCATATTTTGCTCATTCTCCAGTAGGTATACCTAAATATTGTTAAAAGAAAATTTTCTTGAACGCATTTAACAAATTCTTCAACATCCAAGCCCATAACACTAAAATCCGCTACTATTACAGTCCTATTATTCTTAGGTATATCCCAAATCTCTCTACATATTTGCTCCTCAGTTTCCTGCTGACTACTGGGGGGCCTATAGTTTCGTCCCATCAAGGTGATCATCCCCTTCTAATTTCTGAGTTCCACCCATATAGCTTCATTGGATGGTCCCTTAGAAATAGCCTCTCCAAGTACAGTAGTACTGCTTTCCCTAATTGAAAACACCACTCCCCTTCTCTCTTTCCTATAGCATCTGTACCCTGGAACATTGAGCTGCCAATCCTGTCCCTGCCTCAGCCATGGTTTTGTAATAGCTACGATGTCCCAGTCCCGTGTTCTTATACATGCCAAGTTCATCTGCCTTACTTGTAAGACCCCTTGCACTGAAATAAATGCAGTTCAATTCTTCAGAATAATCTTGTCCTCTGACTTGCTCTTGTCTGCCATTTCTAATTAACTTGCTGTTTAACTTCAGAACCCACCTCATCTGTCTTTCTATTCTCACAACTAGTTAAGATCGACACCCCCACCGTTAGTTTAAAAGGCTCCCAAACAGAACTAGCAAATTTCCCTGGTCAGGATATTCATCCTCCTCCAGTTCAGGTAAAAACCTGTCCCTTTTGAACAGGTCTTTTCTACCCTAGAAAAGCTCCAAATGATCCAAAAATTTGAATATTTGCCTTTTGAACAATCTCTTCGGCCATCGACTTATCTGCCCTATCTTCATATTCCTGTTTTCACTAGCATGTGGCACCAGGAATAATCCAGAAATTACTACCTATGAGGTTCTTCTTTTTAACCTCCTAACTTCCTACATTCACTCTGCAAAGCCTCAACCCTTTCCCTAACTATGTCAATCCTACCAAGGTGTATAGCTTCCATCTTCTCACTCCTGCCTTTGACAATATGCTGCAACCACTTTGAGATGTCCTTGACCCTGACACCAGGACGCAACATACCATCCTGAATTCTCGTTCATGACTGTGGAATCTCCTTTCTGTGTCCCTGACAAGAGAGTCCCCTGTTACAACTATTCTTTTGAAACTTGACAAACTCTGCTGAACAGAACATTCATTTTTGGTGCGCAAGATCTGGCTGCCACTTCTACTTTCCACTGAAAGACTATCCTCCCCCAACAGTATAGCGGTGAGAGAAATAGCCACAGGCAAATCTTGCACTACCTTCCTACCTCTCCCAACAGTCACCCATCTGTCTGACTGAACATGTGGTGTGATCACCTCTCTAAATCTACTAACCGTCATACTCCATGTCTCCCGTACATTCCTCAGTGACTCCAACTTTCTCTGCAACTGTCTTATATGAAAGAAATCCAAACACATCTCCTGCATAGTCTCCAGGGACAGTCAACTGTTCCCTAGTTTCCCAACATCCAACAGGAGGAGCATCTCTCTCCACTGAATTGCCTCTTAAAAATTTGCTGACATAGACTTGCCTAAAAAGATCAACACTTCTCTCAAATTCAATGTTTACAGACAGATTGCTGCTGATACGCTATGCTGGGATAACAAAGCCTATATTCTATAAGGCCTAAAAGAAGCAGCTCTAAACACCTTTTTTAAAAACTACCCTTCCCTTACCCACAGATTTTAATTTTAAACATGCAAAAGAGAAAAAAGCAACTAATATTTAAATTCATAAAATTCAGCGACCAAAAATAGCCTCCTCCTCAGATCCTCTCTCTTAGCTCTCGGGCTCCACGTAAAGATATGCCGATCCCTCTGATTCTTAGATTCAGCCTTACGAAAGTAAAGGATTTTGGAACCTGTTCCCCATTGATGTTTCAACCGTTACCAACCAACCCTCGACAAACATGAAGAAAAAGGTCAATCTTCCAAGTTCTGCGCGCACACAAAAAAAAAATCTCTTCCAGAGCCACCAACATCTCAAACATGTGGACAGGCCTCTCCCAAACTCCGTGTAATCCAACTTCTCCTTCCTCATTTTATTTTGTACTGGTGATTAATGGAATTGTACTTAACCATCTGTTTCAAAAGCTGTAAACTTCTGTTACGTATAAATAGTGGGGTTTATTTGATTTATTTTGTGCAATAAGTTTGTAACACTATCCAATTAAAACCAAAACAAAAGGCAAAATATAATCTATTCAGCCAGATTTCAGTCTGGGATCTGACTGGTCCAGTAATAACATCATTTGGGATCATAACACCACCCTAGCCTGGAAATATTTCACTATTCCTTCGAATTTCAATATATCCAAATCCTGGAAAAAGTTGGTGATAAGGTAATAAGGTTGCCAGTGATACCCACACTCCATAAACTCCCATCAGGACATCCAGCCCTCCTTTAAAACATGCAGAGACCCAATGTAAATTGATTCCAAAAGGTATATTCCTAACAGATATGTTTTCAGGAATCAGGGACTACCGTGAAGATTGGTAATTATACTGCTTTCAAGATTTCTAGAAAAATGATGTATTTTTTGGTTCTGCACATATGAAATTCCTAACCTGAAAAATTAATCTGATTAGTTAAATCATTTTTATTGTTTAAAAAAAAGTTTATGATAAATGTACTTAACATTTCTGCTTTATCTGTGCTTGAGGGGATGGATGTATAATGAATGGAAGTATCAGTTTTACAGAGATACTTCGCACCAGTTATTGCACTATTTACAAAACACTTTTTTAACCTTACCTGTTAGGCTTCAAATGATGCAATTAGATAATTGTTCTGTTTTAAACATGAAATCTTGATCTAGATACTGAAGAAAGACTATAAAGGAATAGGAGCAGGAGTAGGCCATTGGACCCTTCGAACCTGCTCCGCTATTCGATAGGTTCAGAACTGATCCAATATTTCTTGCATCCATTTCCTGCATTTTTCCTGCAACTCTTGATAACCCTACTAATCAAGAATCTGTCTCAGCCCTAAATATACACAAAGACCTCTCTGTGGCAAGGAGTTCCAAAAGACACTCAACTCTCAAAAGAGAGGGAATTCATCCTCAGCTCAGTCTTAAATTGGTGTCTCTTTATTCTCGGACTACGCTCTCTGGTCCTAGATTCTCCCATAAGGGAAAACACTTTAGCATTTACCCTGTCAAACCCCTCAAGAATCCTGTATGTTTCAACTACTACTGCCTTAAATATAGCAAAGGCAGTTGTTACTGCATTTAGGGGGAATAAAGACTGAAGAATATCAAGTAAATTTAAAATAATCAGCATCTCACTTTTGTCCAAGCATTTGATGTCACATGTGAGACAACAGAGCTCAGAATATAACTTCACAAGCTGCATAATTTAATACCATTTTTTGAAGTTTCATATAATCTGACTGAAGAGATAAATCCCAAGTTACATTTCAGATAGAAAAAGATTTTCAAAACTTAAACAGCAAAATGCTGCAACTTCTATTTTAAATTTCACATTGCTCATACGGGTTGATATTAATAATGGCAACAGAATGAGGCATAAATGCATTGTTATTTAGGCATCTGACAATGCAATAAATAGAAAATAAATGACTAAGATGAAAGCACGATCTTACCTTAACAGAAGTTCTTTGGGTAACTTTTTATTTATTAGCGATTCATCATTGCTTGAGAAAACCTAAACCAATCAAAATAGTGTTAAGAAAACTAACATTTATTATTACAATGTTCAAATTACCCATATCAAATCTTAAACCTGAAACCTTAAGCTGATTTATAAAGCATTTTCATAATTAAAGTTTATGATAAAAATATTTAACGTTTCTACTGTATCTGTACTTAGGGGGAAAACAGCCCTTTGTGTAGTGTGTGGGAATATCAATTTTACACAGCACCAAATCTTACACTGGTCACAAAAATATGAACTATTAATCTTTTCTTTAGGCGGAAAAACATCACACCATTAGACTATCATTTAGGCCAAAACCGCAACTAAAATGATCAAGCAATAGGTTTGCACAAAGCCAGAACATACTTTGCAAGATATACGAGGTCAAATATAAAGCTTAAGCAGTCCTCAAGAATTCATAATGTATTCAGATCCCAATTCTTAAACAATCCACTAGTTGGTAAGAGTTCTTGTTATGATGTTTTCTCAGATGGATCAGAATGGTAGAGCACAGAAGGGGGCCACTTGGCTTAGAGTCTGTATCAGTTCTTTCAAAGAGTAATCCAGTTAGTAATACTCCCCTGCTCTTTCTCTACATCTTTTTCTTTCAAATATTTATCAAATTCATTTTCAAGGCTCCCAATGAATCTATACCAGCACCCTGCCAGTCAGTGCATTCAAATCCTAAACAAGTGTAGGCGTAGAATTAAGCTGAGGGGCAGAAGGTTTATAGAGACGCAAGGAAAAAATTTTTCAGCCAGTGGTGAGTATCTGGAACTCACTGTAAAGAATGGTAGAGGCAGAATCCTCAAAATTTTAGTAATATTTTGATGTGCACTTGCGATGCCAAGGCACACAAAGGCTACGGGCCAAGTGCTGGAACATGGGGTTAGAATTTTTCGTTTTTTCAATGGCACAGACAAGATGGACTGAAGGCCCTTTTTCTGTGTTGTAGATCTCTATGATTAGCTGCATAGAGAAGTTTCTCATTATACCACTTGATTCTTTTAACAATCACAAATCTGTGTCCTCTCGTTATCAACCTTTTACTCATTACAAAGTTAATCTTTACTTATTCTACTTAAACCTTTGATGATTTAAAATATTTCTATGAAATATCCTCAGTCTTCTTTACTTCTAGCTTGTCCAGTCTTATATCCACACAACTGTAATGCCTCGTTTCAGATACCATTCTAGGTAATCTGTCCCCTCTCCAAAGCCTTCATATTGTTCCTAAAAACATTCCTATATGCCCACTTCATGCAAAAAGCTCTGAAATTGCCTTTACACATGAAAGAGGACCAAATTTAAAATACTGGAAACAGCTTGCATTATAAAGTCATCAGTAGGCCTCCCCAAAAGATATTATTCAGTTCAGATTAGACAATGCTGAAGGATGCTTATATTGTATCCCAAAGCATTGAGTAAAAGATACTAAGAATTTGCTTAATTCTTGTATTATTAATACTTTACAACATAGATTACTGCAATGAAACTTCAACGGCTTGGATATTTCAGATAACGAGTATGCCTAAAATCTCACTACCACCTCTCACCACCACCACCATCATCATCCACACCTCCCCCACCACAATGCATCACATCATTACTACCTATGCCCTTCACCTATCGCTTCAATAATGAAACACTGGCTTTGGTCTATTTGAAATTTGTATGTAATTTTAAACACATATGCTTAGAATAAGACATGTCACAGAACAAAACACGATTGCACTGATCATCCGTTCTATGTGCTGATAAACTTGGGAGAGAATAGAGCTTTCAAAAATATTCTATGAACCTTTTCAGTTATTCAGACCTGTACAACTATTTGCATAAAGGTGGCTTTGTCTGAAAGAAAAATTCACAGAGCACAGATGCTGGAAATCTAAAATAAAAATTGGAAACTGCTGGAATCACTCAGCAGATCACAGTCTCTCTGGAAAGGGGGAAGTACACCAGTAAATTTTATTAATGTTATATCATTGAGAGCTTCCAGAATTTGTTTTTAAAAGAACAAAATAAAGATGACCTATTGCTTACATCTCCGAAAATTTAAGATTACTTAATTGCAAATGAAGTCCTCTGGACAATGAAGGAATATGGATCAATGGAGTACACTACTTATTGCAGGCTGCACAGATTACTTGAATTGAACAGAAGTCTGATATCTATTGGAAATTATAGGTCACACACTAAGATCAGAGCTGATAATTGTGGCCACGTAACCATCAACTCTCATGCAGATCAAGAATTCTACACTGCCTTAAGTATCGTGAATGAACCAGTCTCTATTGTTCCCCAGGACAGAGAATTTGCATGATCCTCTAAGAGGCAAAACTTCTCATCTCCATCAGAAACAGGAGACTGCATATTTTGAAACACACTAGTTCTAGATTCCACAGTAAACATTCTTAGAGCATACACCATGTCAGGCCCCCTTATCAAATCGATATTTCGATGAGATCGCCTCTTGTCTAAACTCCAATAAGCATATGCTCAAATTGATCAATCTTTCCTCATAAGACAGCCCTTATATGTCAAGAGTCAATCCCAGGTTTATCACCCTGAAATTGGATGTTACACAAGAACACAAGAATGATGAGCAATAGGCAATTCAGCTCCAAGCCTGCACTGCCATTTGATACAATGGCTAATCTCATTTTGGCCTCAAATCCACTTTCCTTCCTGCGCTTCATATTCTTTCAACCCATTACTAATTAAAAATTTGTCTACTGCCTCCTTAAATTTACTTAATGCCCCAGCATCCACTGCACTCTGGGGTAGTGAATTCCACAATTTCATAACCCTTTGACAGAAGTAACTTCTCATCTGTTTTAAATCTGTTAAGCCTCATCCTAAAACTATGATCTCTTGTTCTAGCTTGACCCTCAAGAAAACAAGATCTCTACATCGATTTAGTCAATCCCCTTTAGCATCTTATATACCTCAATTAGATCTCCTCTCATTCTTCTAAACTCCACACAATAGACCTAAACTGTTCAATTGCTCTTGATAAGACATACCCTCATGTCTGGAATCAATCTAGTGAACCTCCTGATACCTGCCCCCAATACAACTACATCCCTCCTCAAATAAGGGAATCAAAACTATTTGCAGTACTCAAGATGGGATCTCACTAACGCTTGGTACAATGCCTGGAAGCAATACTTCCCAACTTTTATACTCGATTCCTTTAACAATAAATGCAAAAATTCTATGTCCCTTTCTCATTACCTGTTGTACCTGCATACTGGTTTTTGACAATTCATGCCCAAGAATGCCAAGATCTCTCTGCTATGGGGCACTCTTAAGTTTCTCTCCATTTAGATAATAAGTTGCCTTTCATTCCTCTGACCAAAACAGATAACCTCACACTTATCTATGTTAAAATTCATCTGCCAAATTTTGGCCTATTCACCTGACTTATCCATATCCATTTGTAAATTTCTTTTTTCTTCATTGCAACTTACTCTCCCACATTCTTTAGTGTCACCTGAAAAGTTAGCTATAGTACTTTCTATCTCTACATCCAAGTCATTAATATAGATTATAGATGGTTAGGACCCAAACACCATATCCTGTGGCATCCCACTTGTTACACGTTGCCAACCAAAAAAAGACCCATTTATTCTGACTCTGCTTTTTGTTGATTAGCCAATCCTCCATCCTAACTAATAAGTTACCCCTAACCCCTGTGATCTTACCTGGGGGCTTGTCTGTCTTCAATTCCCACAGTTTGCTCAGTACTTTTTCCACTAATAATGATGATGATGATTGTTCTAAGTTCTTCCCTTTCTATAACCTGTGCAATACCTGTTACTATTTGGATGGTACTAGTGTCTTCCACTGTGAAAGTTAAAGAAAAATATTGATTTAGTGACTCCTTTTGTGCTCAACATTATTAATTTCCCAGTCTTATCCTCCAAAGGACCAAAATTCACTTTAGCTACTCTCTTCCCTTTTACATACTTACAGAAGCTTTTGCTCATTTTTATATTTTGCACTAGTTTTCTTCCATAATTTATCTTTGCTCTTTATGACTTTTTTCTTAGTAATCCTTTGTTGATCTTTAAAAAGGCTTCCCAGCCTGCTAACTGCCTTTGCAATATCTACTGTAGTTTTTGTCTAAATGCCCTTCCCTGACACATCACAATATCTACAGCTCAAACTTCATCTCATCACTTCTGAGTCAAAAGGTCCTTGAGCAGAAACTAACTCCAAATGAGTTTACCATGTATGATCCTATTGTCTACCAGGTCCCATGTCCTGCAGGATATTACCTGCACTGCTAGTTCTATCGAATTTTAAATAATCATGACTTTGTATCATGATAATATAACTGCAAATGATTAAAATAAGTATTTAACCAGATAAGCTATAAAAATACAGCACTTGTAAGGTTTCAGAGCAGACACCTGGATAAGAAACCTTGCAGACAGGAAACTGAGACACAGAGAAAGCCGTTCTAATTCGCAGACTCAACTACAACCACACAGACGCCAACAAGACAGAATTCCGAGCCACACTGAAGAAACACAACAAGCCATAAGACAGACAGTGATCCTGACACTGACCAGAAAAAGCGAACTTAACACTCTCAACACATCAGAAAGGAAGGCCCTAGAAGGACTGAAAAAGGACAAAAACATCATAATACTACCAGCAGACAAAGGGCGCATGACGGTACTGCTAATTAAACGGGTCTACCTCTCCAAGGCACAGACACGACTAGCCGATGAGAACACATACCGGCAAGTGCAGACAGACCTGATACTACAGTTAGGCAACAAGATTGTTAACACACCAAAGAGACTCAAACAGACCGTACAAATCAACAAAGCAGACTACCTAAGAATGAAACCTGAAGGAACTAACATCCCCCGATTCTACGGCCTCCCGAAGGTACACAAACCAGAAGTACACCTCAGACCCATAGTCTCCCTGTCAGTCAGGCACACCATCACAGAGATTAGCCAAGGAGTTACAAAGCAGACTAAAGCACTTCGTCAGCAAGTCACCCCACTCAACCAAAGAGTTCCTTAATTCCATCAAGGACGTAAGAATAGACAACGACGAGACCATGGTATCATTTGACGTTACTGCCCTATTCACATCGATAGACTTACCACTAGAAACAGAAACACTAGCAACATGACTAAAACAAGAACAAGACCCGAGTGACACCATCTCCACAGACAATATGCTGAAGCTACTGGTCCTGTGCCTCACCACCCACTTCACCTATAATGGCCAAACATTTGAACAGATCAACAGGACACCCATGGGATCACCTATCTCCAGACTAATAGCTGAAGCAGTCTTGAAAGCATGGCCCTTCCGCTAATCCAACCAAAACTATGGATACGATACGTGGACGACACCATCATCATTATTAAACAGACCAAACTCGAGGAGACACACAAACGAATAAACAACACCCTCAAGGGGATCAGATTCACCAGGGAAGAGGAAAAGAACAAACAG
Organism: Ginglymostoma cirratum; assembly: GCA_024137785.1. Classification (NCBI taxonomy): domain Eukaryota; kingdom Metazoa; phylum Chordata; class Chondrichthyes; order Orectolobiformes; family Ginglymostomatidae; genus Ginglymostoma; species Ginglymostoma cirratum. The sequence goes on along the minus strand of JAHRHZ010000077.1, from coordinate 18,640,264 downwards.
CTCCCATTCTTGGACGTCATGGTGGAACGCAGGACAAATGGGGAACTCCTAACAAAGGCACACAGGAAAGCCACACACTGACCAGGTACTGAATTTCAATGGCAACCACCATAAGACACACAAACAAAGTTGCGTGAGAACACTATTTAAACAAGCAACACACTGCATTATGCCAAAAAGAAGAGTACCTCTTCCGAATATTCAAAGACAATGGATATCCAAAAAAAAAAAAAACTGGGTCAGGAGATGCTTATTACACAAGCAACAGGAAGGTACTGCATGCGCTGACATACTCATCACGCTACCTTACATCAAGAACACATCTGAACTGACCACAAGACTCCTATGACCACTGGGCATCAGAGTAGCACACAAACCACATCAATTCTACGCCAACTGCTAACTCGAACCAAACGCACGCTACTCACCATGGACAGGACCAATGTCATATACAAGATTCCCTGCAAAGACTACAAACATTACATTGGACAAACAGGAAGGAAATTAGCCACAAGAGTATACGAGCATCAACTGGCAACAAAAAGACACGACCAATACTTACTCATCTCCTTCCACATGGATAAGGGAAACCACCAGTTCGATTGGGACAACACCAGGACCCTGGAACAGGTGAGAAAGAGACAAGCACGAGACTCCCTAGAAGCCTCGTTCTCCACTAAGAAAGCCATCAATAAACACAGAGCTACACCCCATATATGCTCCATTGCAAAGGAAAACCAGAAGTGAGGTAACCCAGCGCAACAGACACCAGAGTTTAAATAACAGGTGGAAAAACACAACAGTGTTTCATCAGAAGCTGCACTGATGTTACCCAGCAGGGTAATGAAACATTTGCAAACTAATGAACCAGCTCGACGAGCCGACCAACCACAACACAGCACTTGTATTTACTCAGTTCTAGATTAAACTACTGCCCCAATTTAGAAAAGAAAACCTAAAACCTATTTGTTCGTTTAATTGTTGCTTCAAAATCTGTTTTCAAGTATTATTAATCACAAAAGCAAGACAAATCCAATCCATCAATCTACTCCCAATCATCAGCAAAGCACTTGAAGCTGTCAAAGTGCTATCACTTGGCCGTTCCTCATCAGTGACCTACTCACTGATCACAAACAGTAGTCACATTAGAGCCATGATCCAAATGCAGACAAGTGAGCTGAACTTATGAAGTGATCATGACAGCACTTAACATCAAGACAGCATTTGACTGAATGTGGAATTAAAGAGACCTAACAACATTGAACTAAACAGAAAATCAGGTGAAAATTCAAAAATAGAGAGTAATACCTAATACAAGAGGATGAGGTCACAAAAAAACTCTTACAAGCAGCCAGATATAGAGCTAAATGCATTGCAGGTGATTGGAACTGGTTCCAACTGGTACCTGTATTACAGGGAAAAGAACCAACCACTTTGTAAGTCTCAAGTGAGTGCTCAAGGTCTTTTCTATCTCTAAAAGTGTATAATTAGAGGCAAAATTTATATAAATAAAGGAAGTACAAGTAAGTGAATAATATAATCAATTAATTACAACTAATCCAGGATGTCAGGATAAAGTAATGTCAAGAGTGCAGCACATGGGAGCTCCTGGATATCACTGCAAGCTAGGGTAAATGCATTTGTGGTTAGGGTTTACAGTCCAAGCAGCTTCAGCTCAGAGTTTGTGTTGGGGACTAATGACAGATGCTGCGACAGTTCAAGGAAGGGTACGTTACCTGGATTCTTTGTACCATTAAGCAGTCACATCACTTAGGATAGGGTCTTCAGATTTGGTCAATGGTCAGGGAAAAGGAAGGCGTGACAATGCATGAAATAGGAAAGGGGAACCAGCAGGCAGGAGAGTCAGCATCCACGATGGTCGAATCAGTTTTGAGGTTCTATCATCCTATTTGAATGAAAACAGGTGCTGCAGGAGTGGATGAACTGGAGGTGGAGATGGAGAAATAGAAGATAGTATAGTGAAAGGGACTGACCTCATGCTGTGCAACAAAAAAGTGTGACAGTAGAGACGACTCAGTTACCTGCTCAGTGCCAAGGTTCAGGACATCGGCGCAGGGCTAGAAAACAACGTTCACAGGGAGGAGGATCCAGCAGTTGTGGTCAATATATGTACCAACAGCATAGGCAGAAGTAGAAAAGAGGCTCCCGCACAAAGTATGAGGACCATAGCACTAAGTTACAAAGCAGAACCACGGAAGCTATAATCTCTGGTGTCCCATGCAAATACACACAGAGTACTTACAATTAGAGAGATGCGTGCATGGCTCAAACATTAGTGTAAGCACCAGTACTGAGGAAAAGTGGGCTGAACCATTGGGATGATGTACATCTGATCAATGATGGGGGACAGTACTCTTGTGAACAGCATGAGTACTGAGGGTTCTAAGCTACGTTTTGGGAGCAAGGGATCAAATGTGGAAAGATGTGGCATAAGAAAGTATAGAGACAAGGTAGGAGAGAAAACAATAGTATGGAAAATGAGGATCAGACTTACAGGAAGGAGCATAGCGGAAAATAAACCTAGGTATCCACCAACAATCAAGACGAGAAGTTAGTTAGATTAAAAAAACCCAAAGGCTGTGTCTGAAGGTTTGCAACATTCAAAAAAGTGAATCGATAGTCTTTATTCAAGATGCATCATCTGATAACCATCACACAGACACAGCTGTTGTAAAACAAGAATTGGGTCCTGAGAGTTGAGGGCTATACGATATTCAAGACTAGGAAGCTATGTGAGGGTGGAGGACGTAGCACCATTCATGAAGGATGGTATTTGTGCAATAGTTAAGGATTACCTTGGCTCAGACTTTAAGACAGAATTGGTTTGGGTGGAGATGAAAGTTGGTAGGAGAAGTAAGTTGTTAGCAGGAATGGCCTACAACTTTCCGTGCAGTAACTACCAGTTGGGACAAATTAGAAACATGGGCTGGTTGTTGCAGACTCTTTTTCAATCATGGAAGATTTTAATCTAGGTATCTACATACAAACTGGAAATATCAAATAGGCAGTAGTAGCCAGGATGAGGAGTTCATAGAGATGGTTTCATGATTGTTTCTCACAGCAGCACTTTCAGAACCAACCACAGAGTTAACTTGGTATTGTGTAATGAGAACAGGATTAATTAATGACCTCTGAGTAAAGGCACCCTTAAGGTAGCAACATCCATAATACGACTGAATTATACCTCCAGTTTGAAAAGGGCAAAGATTGAGCCTAAGACAAGCATGTTAAACTGAAATAAGGGCAAATATGTGATCACAAAAGCTGAGCTAGCTGGAGTAAACTTGCAAAGTAGGGTAGGGGATAGATCAATAGAGATACAGTTGCAGACATTTAAGGAATATTTCAGAATTCTCAGAATAAATATATTCCTACTATAAAATTCCCGAGTGAAGACCCACCATTCATGGTTAACTAAGATAAATTATGGAAGGCATCAAACTTAAGGAAAAAGAATATAACTGCACAAAGATGAATGGCAGGTCAGATTATTAGACAAAATATTTTAAAAAAAGCTGCAGATAATGACAAACGTCAATCAACAGAAAGAAATCAGAATGACAGGAAACTAGCTAGGAATGTAAAAATGGACAGTCAAAGGTTGATACAGGTACCTGAAACGGAAATGACAAAGCAAAGTTCGTGTTGGTCCTCTGAAGAGGGAATAGGGAATCTATGGTAGATAAAATGAACAAATATTTTATTTTTGTCTTCACCGGAGAGGACACAGAATATTCCAGAAACAGCTGCATATCAGAAGGATTAATGGACAGAAGAACTTTCTGATATTGCAATCATGAGAAAAAGGGTACCAAATAAACTGACTGTGGGCTGATATATCACTGGGTCCAGATGGATTTCAGTCTAGGAGCCTAAAATAGATTGCTCATGAGGTAGTAGATGCGTTGCTGTTAATTTTTCAGCACTCACTAGATTCAGGAAAGGTTCCATTGAACTGGGAAGTAGCAAACATAGTCCCCCTATTCAAGAAGGGCAGCAGGCAGAAAACAAGAAACAATGATGTGACACAGTTGGATGTAGAGGTTCTTGATCTGTCTTGACCAACTAGATGTAGAAAGGATATTTCCTCTTGTGAGTTAGACCAGAACAAGAAGGCACGATTGTACCATTAAAGGCTGGCCTTTCAAAACAACAAAGAGAATTTTTTTTCTGAGGGTTGTGAAACTCTTCAGAAGGCAGCGGTGGAGGGGTTCTTGTTGGGCAAGAGAGTCAAATATTATTGGATACAGATGTGAAGGTGGAATTCAAAAAACAAACAGATTGACTATGATCTTACTGAATGACAGAGCAGGCTCAAGGGGCAGAATGGTCTATTTCTGCTCCTATTTCACACACTCGCACAAAGGAATATGGTTGCTGTTGTTGATGATCAATCATCTTAGCCATAACACATTGCTGCAGGAGATCTGCAAGGTAAAGTCTTAAGTCTAGCCATCTCTTCAGCTGTATCAATGACCTTTCTTCCATCACAAGTTCAGAAGCAGATGTTCTCTGATTATTGCAGTGTTCATTAGCAGTCCCATTTGAAGTAGGCCGTGTCCACATCTGATAAATGCCAAATAACATGACCATCTCCAATTACAAAATCTCACCATCTTGTCCTAACATTTCATGACATTTTCATTCTTTAATCCTCACTATCAGTAACTTGGGGAGGACTATCTAAGTACATTTAGCAACATAATGGAATATTCTCCAGTTGCTTGGATAAGTGCTGCTTCAACACAAGCAGTTCAGCATCATAGGAGACAAAACAGTCTCCTTGATCAGCACCCGTTCACCACCTTAAATATTCACTCCCACCACTACAGTAGCAAAGGTGTGTACTATACAGAAGACGCGCAGCCACAATAATGTCAAGTCCCCCTCAACAGCACTTTCCACACCCCTGTCTTCCACTACCTAGAAGGACAAGAGATGCGGGAACATCATCATCTACAAGTTTCCTTCCATCACAATTTGGAAATACATAGCCTTCATAGTTCTTTCCCTGTCACTGATGAAAGTCTTAGAATTCCTTTCCTTACAGTACTGTAGTGTACCTACATCAGATGGACTGCATCAGTTCAAGAGGGCTGCTCACCACCACCTGCTCAACTATAATTAAGAATGGACAACAAACATCGGAACAGAAAAAGGGTTTCTAAGGAGTTACTTAAAAAGAAAAAACAACAGAGAGGGGTCTAAGATCGGGATTCCAGAGCTAACACAGCCGAAGGCATCAGAGCCAATGGTAAAGTAAGCAGGCAGCAGAGAAGCAGGAAAGTTGGCGTTTCGGGTCGGGACCCTTCTTCAGAAATGGGGGAGGGAAAAGGGAGCTCCAAAATAAATAGGGTGAGCTTGGGGAAGGTAGGTGGGATGGTGATACGTAGGGAGTGGTGGGGATTGGTCAGTGAGGTGGGAGGAGCGGATAGGTGGGAGAGAAGATGAACAGGTTGAGTCAGGTCAAAGAGGTGGGGATGAGAGGGAGGGAATGGTCATGGAAGGAGGTGGGCCTCATCCCATAACCAAGTGTCCCTCTCATCCTCGCCTGTCCATCTTCTCTCCCACCTATCTGCCCCTCCCACCTCACTGACCAACCCCCACCACTCCCTACCTGCACTCTCCTATCACCATGCCACCTACCTTCCCCAGGCCCTCACTCCAATTATTTCGGAGTTCCCTTCCCCCTCCCCCATTTCTGAAGAAGGGTCTCCACCCGAAACATCAACTTTCCTGCTCCTCTGATGCTGCCTGGCCTGCTGTGTTCCTCCAGCTCTACATTTATCTCTGACTCCAGCATCGACAGTTCTTGCTATCTCCAATGGTAAAGTAAATGTTCAAGAGTCAGAATTCAAGGAATACAGATAGTTCAGAAAAGCAGAACACTGGATGCTGAAAATATAAACCCAAAATGCTGGAACAGGTTCAGCAAGTTAGGCAGCAACTGTGATAGAGAACCAGGTTCACGTTTCAGGTCTATGACCTTTCATGAAAACTGCAAAGAAGTTGAGCTGCAACAGGTTTCGAGCAAGGAGTGGGAGGGAAAAAAAATGGGACCTGTCCAAGCCAAATGGGTAGCTGCTAAAGAGATCCGCAAGATCAATTTCCTTATGGAGTGATTTGCAAATATTATTGGGAGAATTTAAAATCAAGTTGGCAGAGAATGTGAGATCCAGGAGGCAACATGAGGAAGAATACCAAGTGCACAGAATACTAGGAGAGACATATAGCAATAAAGTAAAAAACAGTAAGCCTTTAGGTAGATTCAGAGTAAGAGAAAATGTAGTAAAATCTTAATCACAGAATCACAACATCATAACAGTGAAGGCAGCCATTCAGCCCATCATGTCTGCACCAGCTCGGTGAATGAACAAACTGCTTAGTGCCATTTCGCTGCCTGCTTCCCATAACCCTGGACATCCTTCAGTTTCAGTTAGTAGTCTGATTCCCTTTTGAATGCTCCAGTTGAACCTGCCTCCACCAATTCTCAGGCAATGTTTTCCAGGCCTTAACCTCTCCCTGGTAGTAAAGGCTTTCTTCACCTCAATGCCATCTATTTTGATATAACCGGTGAAGATCATCAATAGGCTTTATAGGTCTTTTTTTTAAGAAAGGAAGACACAGGAGGTCTGGAAAGCAGATTTCAGGGAGTTAGGAGGGAAATTAAAAAGGAATTCAAGAGCAGCAACATCAGGATGACTCCCAGTACCACATGGTAGTGATCATAAGAATGAGGATTGTTCAATTGAACAAGTGGCTGAAGAATTGTCAGAGGTTGAAAGTGGCAACACATGGCACTGTGCGGGGTTCTCAGGATGCAGTAAGAACAGCTATTTGACGAGTGTTGTACATCATGGAGGTACTTGTAATCCTGAGTGAATTTGAAACATGAAAGATGAAACTTCAGTTGGAAACCACATAGAGGGAGTCTGAGCTGCAGACAGTGCCTGAGGAAATGAGATGGAGACAGATGTAGGTATGCAGGTAGATAGGATAGTGAAGGTGTTTGGTATGCTTACCTTTATTGGTCAGTACATTGAGTACAGGAGTTGGGAGGTCATGTTGCAGCTGTACAGGACATTGGTTTGACCACTTTGGGATACTGCATGCAATTCTGGTCTCCCTCCTATAGAGAGGATGTTGTGAGACTAGAAAGGGTTCGGAAAAGATTTGAGGATGTTGCCAGAATTGGAGGGTTTGAGCTATAGGAACAGGCTGAATAGACTGGGACTATGTTCTCCTGGAGCGTCGGAGGCTGAAGGGTGATCTTTAGACGTTTATAAAATCATGAAGGGCATGGATGGGTAAATAGGCAAGTTCTTTTTCCTGGGCTGGGCGAATCCACAACTGGAGGGCACAGGTTTAAGATGAGAGGGGAAAGAGACCTAAGGGGCAATGTTTTCACACAGACGGTGGTATGTGTATGGAATGAGCTGCCAGAGAATGTGGTGGAGGGTGGTACGATAACAACATTTAAAATCCATCTGGATGGGCATACGAATAAGGAGGGTTTAGAGGGATTCGGGCCAAATGCTGGCAAATGGATCTAGATTTATATAACGATATCTGGTCGACATGGACGAGTTGGACCAAAGGGTCTGTTTCCGTGCTGTATATCTCTATGATTATGTGGCTGTGGGAGAGAGTTTTGGCAAATACCTTGTCAAACACAAAGAACGAAATCAAAAAGTAATGATGAAGACAACGATGAAAATCAAAAACGAAAATCCTGTCGAAGACAGGAACTGAATTTCTTTATGGCGGCATACCTGGAAGATATGTGACAGTGAATTAAACACGATAATAAAACAGAACTATAGATGTGGGAAATCTGAAACAAAAAAAAAAAAGAGAGAAACAGGAACTGCTGCAGAAATGAAGCAGGTGCAACAGCATCTGCAGGGGGTGAGCAGAGAGGGGGCAGGCACGAGGGGAGAGGGAGAAAGAGAGACAGAGAGAGAGATAACATTGAGTCCAGTCTGACTCTTCATCAGAACTGAAATGTGTTGAAAATCCATTTTTATACTTTAGACAAAGGGAGAGGCCCAATGCAAAAGACAAAGATAACAAGCATGGGGCTGGATGAACACAGCAGGTCAAGCAGCATCATAGGAGCAGGAAAACTTGACGTTTCGGGCCTAAACCCTTCATCAGAAAATCTTTTT
>JAHRHZ010000077.1:18597946-18631675 GCA_024137785.1 Ginglymostoma cirratum | reverse complement strand
TTGATTTTCTGATGAAGGGTTTAGGCCCGAAACGTCAAGTTTTCCTGCTCCTATGATGCTGCTTGACCTGCTGTGTTCATCCAGCCCCATGCTTGTTATCTCGGATTCTCCAGCATCTGCAGTACCTTTTATCTCTGATGCAAAAGACAAAGATGTTGTTATTTGTGGAAAAAGAGAAAATATATATATAAATTATGGTGCGAAATGGCAGAATAGGTCTTCTAAGAGCAAAGTAAACAACAAATAAAGGCTGGGAGCAGCAAAAGAAAAATGGATTACAGACATAATGCTATCAGGTTCTGAAGTTGCTGCATTCAATATTGAGAGCCCAAGAGTTTAAAACATCCGAGTAGAAAATGAGGCATTGTTCCTCAAGCTTCTGTTGTGCTTTGTTGGAACAGGCCCAGTACAGAAATGCTAGCTGAGAGCAAGATGTTTTACTAAAATGGCAAGCAACTGGAATGTCAACATCATTCCTCCGACAGAGCAAAGATGTTCTACAAAGCAGTCACCGAGTCTGTTCTCTCCACCTTTCCTACCACCTTCACTGATATGTGCACAGATCTATCCAGATCTCTCTGCTCTTGCACCCCCTTTAGAATTATATCTTTTACATTGTCTGTCCCTGTTCTTCTTAACAAAATGCTAACACCTCACAATTCTCTGAACTGAACTTAACCAGCACCTTTCCTCCCATTCCACCAACTTGCCAGTCTTTTTGAAGTTCTGCATTGTCCTCCTCACAGTTTACAATACTTACAGGTTTAGTCTTATTTGCATGCATTGCAATTGTTTCTGAATACCCAAAATCTAGATCATTTATATGGGGAAAAGTACTTGTCCCAACATTGACCTTTGGGAACCAGAGGCTTTTCTCATGCTTGAATGTGTGTAGTGGATATTTTAACAGTCAGCCAATTTAGTACAATTGTTGTTACTGCCCTTTTTATTCAAGTTATAATTTCTCAAGTCTGTCATATGGTACTGTATCAAACACTTTAAGTCCACGTACTTCACATGAGCAGCATTGCCGTCACTGGCCCTTTCTGTTAACTCTTCAAAACAAAATTTCTGCGAGTTAGTTAAGTATGTTTTCCCCTTAAGTCCATGCTGGTATTTCCTCATCAACACACCTTTTCCATCTAAAAAAGGATTCTATCCCAAATAATTGCGTCTAGAAGCTTCCCCATAACGGAGGTTAAACTGACTGGTCTATGATTGCTCAACAACCTTTATTGAATAAGGGCATGATGTTCACAATTTTCCAGTCTCCTGGCATCTTTCCCGAGTCTAGAGAAGACTAAATGATTACAGCCAATGTTCCTTCAATTTCCTGTCTCACTTCATTCAATATCCTTGGATGCATCTCATCCAGTCCCAGTTATTTGTCAACTTGAATTCCCAACAGTCTATCCAATACTTCCTCCTTATCCACCTGAACCGTTCTAGTGACAGGGCTGCATCCTGTCACCACAGCATAGTTAACATGCACCTCTTCGAAGTCAGATGAAAACTATTCATTTAATACCTTAGGTAAGCCCTCTGATTCAACAAAAAGAAGCCTTTTTGTTTCCTAGTCATTTCCACTCCACCTTTATAGGCATGTAAACAAAAAAATTAAAGACTTTGGGATTCCCTTTTATGTTAGCTGCCAATCTCATTTCATATCAATTTCAATCTCTTGGCTTCTCTGACCTGTTTTTTCACCTTCCCTCTGAATCTTCTGTATTCAGATTGTTTCTCAGTTGTCACATGAAATGTACATTTCATGAAGAGGCAGGGCCTCATGTTATTATCGTTAAACTATCAATCTAAAGATTCAGCTAATCATCAGGGGACCTGGGTTCAAATCGTGCCACTGCAGATGGTGGAATCTGAATTCAATAAAACAAAAGTCTGAAATTAAGAATCTACTGATAGTCACATAACCAGTTTCCTTCTTGCAACAATCTGGCTCAATAACATCCTTCAGTAAAGGAAATCTGACATCCCCACTTGGTCTGGCCTACATGTGACTCCAGAACCACAGCAATGTGGTCGACTCCCAACTGCCCTCTGAGATGGTCTAACGAGCCACTCTGTTGTATTAATTGTTTCAAAGTCTCAACAAAGTCGTAAAATCAGATGGACCACCTGGCATTGACCAAGGCACAGGAAACGACAATGGCAGAAATAGTCCTATTGACCCTGCAAAGTCCTCCTTACTAATATCTGGGGGCTAGTGCCAAAATTTGGAGAACTGTCTCATAGACTAGCCAAGCAATAACCTGAAATAGTCATACTCACAGAATCACACCTGGTGGACAATGTCCCAGACACCACCATTTCCATCCCTGAATATGTCCTGTCCCCCGCTAGCAGTACAGACCCAGCAGGGACAGCAGGACACTGGTATACAGGCAGGAAGGAGTAGCCACAGGAGTCCTCAACACCGATTCCGGTCTTCATGACGTCTCACGGCTTCGGGTTAACATGGGCAAGGGAACCACATGCTGATTACGATATACCATCCTCCCTCAAATGATAAATCAGTATTTCTCCACATTGAACAATACTTGGAGCAAGCACTGAGTGGCAAGGGCACAAAACGTGCTCTCGGTGGTGGAATTTCAATTTCCACCATCAAGTGGCTCAGCAGGGACACTAACTGAGCTGGTTAGTTGCGAGACTGCGTTTGCAGATGGTGAGGAAAGTATTATTTGACCTCATCCTTACCAGTCATGCCTCTGTCCATGACAGCTTTGCTAAGTGACCACCACACAGTCCTTGTGGAGACAGAGTCCTGCTTTCACATCGAGAATACTCTCCATTATGATGTACAGCATTATCACCGTTTTAAATGGGACAGACTTTGAACAAATCTAGCAACTCCAGACTACTGGACATCCACGAGGCGCTGCATGCCATTAACAGCAATGCAACAGTACTTAAGCACAATCTGTAACCTCATGGCCTGACACTCAACCATTACCAACAAGCCACAGGATCAACCCTGATTCAACGGTGTGCAGGAAGGCATGGCAGGAGCAGCGCCATGCATGCTTAAAAATTAGGTGGCCACCTGGTGAACCTTCCAAACAGGACTTCTTGCATTGCAAACAGCATAGGCAGCAAGTGATAGACAGCAAGAGCTAAGTGATCGCATAACAAACAGATCACATCTCAACTCTGCAGCCCTACTACATCCAGTCTTGAATGGTTGTGGACAAATAAACAACTCACTGGAGGAAGAATCTCCACAAACATTCCCATTCTCAATGTTAGAAGAGCCCAACATCTTAGTGCAAAAGATAAGGCTGAAGCATTCCCCTCAATTTTCAGAAGTACCAAGTGGATGATCCATTTCACACTCCTCCAGTGGTCTTCAGCATCACAGATATCAGTCTTCAACCATTTAGATTCATTCCATGCGACATCAAGAAATGATTGGAGATACTAAATACCGCAAAGGCTATGGGCCTTGACAACATTCTGGCAATAGAACTGAAGACTTGTGCTCCAGAATTTGCCACTTCTCTAGCCAAACTGTTCCAGTTACGTTGCAACACTGGCATCTACCTGACAGTGTGGAAAATTATCCAGGTATGTCCTGTACACACACAGCAGTATAAATCCAACTCTGTCCCATCAGTCTACTCTCAATCATCAGCGCTATCAAGCAGTATCTGCATAGCAAGGACCTGCTCAGAGACACTCGGTTTGAGTTCCATAAGAGTCACTTAGCTCCTGACCTCATAAAAGCCTTGGTTCAAACGTGGACAAAACTGCTGCATTCCACAGGTGAGGCAAGTATGACACCCTTACAAAACTGGAATCAATGGGTATCGGGGATGCAAACTGTCCGCCAGCTGAAGTCATACTTGGCATATAAGAAGATGGTTTGTGGTTGTTCAAGGTCAGTCATCACAGCTCCAGGACATCTCTACACAACCCTCTTCAACTGATTCAATGACACTCTAATCATAAGGTCAAAAGTAGGGACGTTTCCAGATGATTCCCACTCCTGACTCCTCAGATGTGCAAAAGCAATTAGGCCTGGGCAATAACTAGGCTTAGGCTGAAAAGCAGCAGGTAACACTTGTGCCACACAAATATCAGACAATGTCTCTTTCTGGAGATGGTCAATCTAAACACTGTCCCTTGACATTCAATGGTGTTACCATCACTGAATCCCCCACTGTCAACATTCCGAGGTTACCACCGACCATAAACTCAACTGGACTCACCATAACAGCAGCTACAAGAGCAGGTCAGAGGCTAGGAATACTGTAGTAAGTAACTCACCTGACTCAAAGTTTGCCCACCATCTGCAAGGCACAAGTTAGGAGTGCGATGGAATACTCCCCACTTGCCTGGATGAGTGCCGCCCCAACAACACTCAAGAAGCTCGACACCCCATCCAGTACAAAGCAGCTGCTTGATTGGCACCACATCCACAAGCATCCACTCTCTCCACCACTTGCGCTGAGTAGTAGCTGTATATACTATCTACAAGATACACTGCAGAAATTCACCGAGGCTCCGTTAGATAGTACCTTCCAAACCCTCAGTCACTACCATCTCAAAGGACAAGGGCTGCTGACGTGGGAACACCACCACCTGCAAATTCCCCTCCAAGCCACTCAACATCTTGACTTGGAAATATATTGCTGTTCCTTCACTGTCGCTGGGTCAAAATCCTGGAATTCCACCCCCCAGGGCATTGCGGGCTAACCTACAGCCTGTGCAGTGCAGCAGTTCAAAAAGGCCGCACATCACCACCTTCTCATTAGGCAATTAGGGACAGGCAATAAATACTGGCCAGCTAGCAATGCCCACATTCCTCACATGATAAACGCACTCTAATAGGGACTATGTAGATGTAGCCATATGTGCAAAGTGTGATAAGAAAGAATGGTGAGTTGATTATCCAGACTTCCATTTGGAAATATGATGCCAGATTCTTCAAAGAAGAGCAGGACTTGGTATTAAATATTCCAAAATACATTTTCCTATCTTTCATAAATTCTATAAGTAATGGAAGAAGGATGACAGTATTAAGAACTGGAGGAAAGGATGTTCCAGATGAGTCATGAACAAATTTATCTGACCACAGCCAAGGAACAGAAAAAGTGCAATTACACTACTTGCTGCAATCTTTAGGCCAATTCTTGGGGAAGATACAGATGAACAAATTTGTAAGGACATTACAGAAGGGTGCAAGAATCAAAGTACTTATAACAGGGAACGTTTTTTTGTCCAAATATAAAATGCAATAGTAGTACGATGGACAGAGAGGAGCAAGATTTCCTAGACAGTGAACAGGAAACTGTTCTACAATATTATGTTTTCAGTCCATTGAGAATAGAGGCACTGCTCTACCTGGCCCTTAGAAATGAAATGAGGCAAGTGGATCAAGTGTCTGTAAGGGAGCATTTACTAGAGGTCTTCAAGAGGATAGATAAGGGGAAGATTAGTAGATATGACCTACTTGGACTTCCAAAAGGATTTCGATAAGGTACCAAATATTAAGACATGAGGCTACTCGATAAGTTAAGAGCCCATGGTGTTGTGGGTAGTATACAAGCATGGATAGAAGATTGTATTCTGTACTCTGAAGATAGCTAGAGTTGGGATAAGGGGTATTTTCAGGATAGCAACCTGCAACTAGTGGAGTACCACAGAGATCATTGCTGGGGTCACAATTATTTCTATCATATATAAATTACTTGGATAATGGAAATGAATATACTATCACCAAGTTTGCTCATGGCTCCAAAACCCTGGCAAATGAAATATAATTTGGAAAATGAAAGGAAATTTGGCAAGAGGAGGAGGATAATTACTTCAATGGAGAAGAATGCAGAAGGCTGCAGAACATCAGGGTCTTAAACGAATAGAGTATATAAGCTCAGCAGGTAATAGGGATATCAGATGGATGGCTGGCCTTTATTTCAAAGGGAATGGAATATAAAAATAGGGAGGTCTTGCTAAAACCATACAAGGCACTAGTCGTAACACAGCTGGAATACAGTAAGTAGTTTTGCTCTCCTTATCGAAAGGAAGATATACTGAAATTGGAGGCAATCTAGAGAAACTTCACTGGGCAGATTCAGGTATGAAGGAATTTTCTTATGAGGAGATAATGGATAAATTTGGATTATACTCATTGGAGTTTAGAAGAGTGAGAGGAGGCCTTATTGAAGCATACAAGGTTCTTCGACAGCTTGACAGAATTGACGTGAACAGGCGGTTTCTTCTTTTGGAAGAATCTAGAACTAGATGACAATCTCAGAGTGAGAGGTCACCACCTTGGACAAAGATGAGGTGGTTTTTTTCCTCTGAGGTACTGAAACTATGGAATTCTTTATTGCAGAGGGTTATCAAGGCTGGGTCATTAAGAAGATTTAAGACTGAGATAGACAGGTTTTTAAAATTAGTGAGGGGTCAAGGGTTATGGGAATGAGGTGGGAAAGTGGAGTTCAGGGTCATCAGATCAGCCACAACCTCAATGAATGGCAGAGCAGACTTGATGGGCAAAATAGCCTACTTCTGCTCCTACATCTCAGTTTATTTTGGGGACACTGAGCAGTGCTTCAAAGTTTAAACTGCCTGCGGAACACTGAACAGAAAATTCAAAGCAAAAGTAATTAGCTAGGGGAAAGCCAACTTTGTACAACTAAATTCAAGAACAGCTTCTTCACCGCTGTTATTAGACTTTTCAACAGACCTCTAATTATGTTAATTCTGATCTCTCTCTCCCTCTCACAGCCACAGAGAAGGTGCAAAAACACAGTTCTGATGCACTTTGTATGGCGCGGAGCGCAGAATAATCTGCCTAAACAACACTAACAACACCTTCCACTTTACCTCACTACATATGACAACAGTAAATCAATTTCAGTAAGGTAAGATTATCTTACCCAAATTCAAAGGCTGACAGATAAAACGGTAACAAAACAATGAGACCATTCAGACACAGAAAGGAGAAAGGTCAGTCAGACAAATCTAGTGTTCTCTGGACGATCAAAAACGTTGAGATTAAGAAGAAAAAAATGTATTTATGACATATGTTCTCAGTTGTAGGAGCTACTCAAAGGCTGAATATTGAAGGCTCAGACAGGAGATGGAAAATTGAATTAAAAAAACAAAAGGAGTGTACAGAAACTGGTAGCTAACATAAAAGGGAAGCCAAAAGTCTTCTATGGACATATAAGATAGCAAAAGGATGAGGATTAATGACTAAAAAGGAGATGCACAATTGGAGGCAGAAGACATAGCTGAGGGATTAAGTTGACATTTTGCATTGATGCTTACCAATGAAGATGCTACTGTGCAGATTTCCGGTGGAAAAGCAGGTAACTTTTACACTTGAAGGGTTTAAAATTGCTAAGGAGATGGTATGAGATAACCTGCTGCTCCTTAAAGTCAATGTGGCTCCAGGGCCTGGTGTGTATCAAAGGATACTGAAGGAAGGAAGTGACAGTGGAGATTGCATAATTTTCCCAGTCTTCATCAGTGGTGCCAGAGGGACAGGGAAATTAAAATGTTATACTCTTGGTAATTTCAGTAATTCACAGGCCAGTTTAATCTTCGTGCTGTGGACAATACTCAAAATAGTAAGATGGCACAGTTGTAGGCAAATATGGGTCTGTTAAGAAAGTCAGCACAAATTTAAGGGAAAAACGTGTTTAATTAAGTCTTCAAAAAAGTACCAGAAAGTTAACAGAGAAGGTTGGGCAGAATAATCTTATTGACATAGAGCTCATAGTCTTCCAAAAGGCATTTGATATTGTGCCATTAAACACAGACTTATGAGCCAGATCATTACTCCTGGAATTAAAAAAAAAATTACTTGGATATGAAATTGGGGCAAGTGACACAAAGATGATACTAATTAATGGATGGTTTTCATAGGGGGAGGGGAAAAGGTTAGAAGTGGAGTTCTTGAGGGGGCTGGTGTTATGACCTTACTCTTCCTGATATATAAATAACCTAGACCTTCGTGTACAGGGTGCATTTCAAAACCTAAAGATGGTACGAAACTTGGAAAAATTGCAAGCAGTGAGGAGTGTAGAAGGAGGACAAAAACAAGTTATATAGTCATAGAATAATACAGCATGGAAACAGGCCCTTCAGCCCAAACTGGTCCATGCTGATCATGATGACACTCAGATAGTTCTAACTGCCTGCATTTGGTCCATTTCCCTCTAAACCCTTCCCATCCATGTACCCGTCCAAAATGTTTTTTTTTAAATGTTGCTATTGTAATTGCCTCAACCACTTTCTCTGGCAACTCATTCCATATACGGACCACCTTGTGTGAAGTAGTTACCCCTCAGGTCCTTCTTGAATCTATCCCATCTCACCTTAAACCTACGCCCTGTAGTTTTCAAATCTCCATCCCTTGGGAAAAGACTATATGCATTCATCCTATCTATGCTCCTCACGATTTTATACACCTCAATAAGGTCACCCCTCATTCTCCTACATTCCAAGGAATAAGTTCCATCCTCTCCCAATAACTCAGGTCTACTGTTCCGAGCAACATCCTCTTAAATCTTCTTTGCACACTTCCCAGTTTAACCGTGTCTTTCCCATAACAGGGGGTGACCAAAACTGTTCACAATACTCTAAGTGCAGCTTCATCAACTACTTATACAACTGTAACATAACGTCCAAACTCCTATATTCAATGCCTCGAATGATGAAGGCCAGCATGCTATATGCCTTCTTCACCACCCTGCCCACCTGTGATGGTACTTTCAATGAACTATGTACCTGTACTCCTAGGTCCCTCTGCTCCACAACACTCCTCAGGACCTTACCACTTACTGTACAAGTCCTACCTTGGTTTGACTTTCCAAAGTGCAACACCTCATGCTTATCTGTATTGAATTGCATTGGTCAATCCTCAGCCCACCTCCCCATCTGATCAAGATCCCTCTGTAATTTTTGATAACTTTCTTCGCTATCAATGATACCTCCTAATTTTGTATCATCTGCAAACTTACTAATCATGCCTTGTACATTCACATCCAGATCATTTATGTAAATAACAAATAAAGGTCCCAACACCAACCCCTATGGCACACCACTAGTTACAGGCCTCTAGTCTGAGAAACAACCTTCAACTATCACCCTCTGCTTCCTACCATCAAGCCAATTTTGAATCCAATTAGCTAGCTCTCCCTGGATCTCATGCGACCTAACTTTCACGACTAGCCTGCTGTGCCGGACCTTGTCAAAGGCCTTACAAAAGTCCATATAGACAACATCCATTGCCTTACCCTCACCTAGCTTCTTGGTTGCCTCTTTGAAAAACTCGAAAGTATTTGTCAGACATGACTTCCTGTGTGCAAATCCAGGCTGATGATCCCTAATCAGTCCCTCAGTATCTTCTCCAATAACTTGCCTACCACTGATGTCAGGCTCACTGGCTTGTAGTTTCCTGGCTTGTCTTTGCTACATTTCTTAAACAATGGAAAAAACATTAGCCCCCTTCCAGTCTTCTAGAACTTCACCAGTGGCTAAAGATAAAGCAAAGATCTCTGCAAGGGCCTCTGCAATTTCCTCCCTAGCCTCCCATAACATCGGAGGTTATTTGGAAGTTATTTGTATGGCAGACAAGCAGCAGATTAAATTTAATGTAGAAAAGTGTAAAGAGCTTTATTTTCAAAGAATATAAACAAAGGGACAACATAAAGAAAGGTATAATTCTAAAAAGCACAGTAGAAGAGTAAAGGGACCTGGATGTTCATGTGCTTTAAAAGGGCAGGATAGATTGGGACCATGGTTAATAAAGCATACAGCATTCTAGGCTTTATAAATTAGGGCATAAACAACAAAAAAGGAGATTATTTCAAACCTGTACTAAACATTGATTCAGCATCAACTCATGTATTTTATCTAGTTATATCTACAAGAAAGACAGGAAAGACATGAGAGAGTGGAGTAAAGAGCCACAAAAATTCTTGCATGGATAAAGCACCTCAATTATGTGGATACTTTAGAGTGGTCGAGTCTGCTGTCTTTGAAGAAAAGAAAGTTGAGAGGATAGAGGAAAATAAATCATGAGCGGTCTGGACTGAGTAGATGGGGAAAAAGCTATGCCCACTGATGGAAGGATCAAGAACAAGTAGAGGTTGACGGTAATTGGCAATTGGCAAAGGGAAAATCACAGACGAGAATTTTTTTCCTCCCATACAAAAAAAATGGTCAGAATCTGCAAAGCACTGTCCGAGTCCGTTGGGAAGGCAGATTCAAAGCAATTAAAAGTCGATTTTATGATCCAAAGAAGAATGTGCAAGATTATAGGAACAGCCACAGGATAGCACTAGGTAAATTGCGCCTTTAGACAGACAGCACAAATGGCCTCTTTCCATAGTGTAAATATTCTGTTACTCTACAAGTAGAAACAGCTGAGCAAATTCAATTCAAAGTATGAATCTCTCCACGACTTCACATCTTTTCTAATGTCTGATCTCAAGCCATTCTTCTTCGAACTCTGGCCTTTCAGGCATCCTCCTCCTTTGCTTCACAACAAGCAGTCATGCTTTTAGCCTGCAAGGTCTCATGCCTTGAAATTCTTTAAATCCGACCACCTCTTTCACTTTCAATAACTTCTTAAAAACTTGACTAATATGACCAAACCTTTGTTCACCCTATCTAAGGTTGTCATTTTTTTTAAACCAAGTCTCTGCAAAGCTTCAACAACATTAAATTATGCACAAACTGAAGCTATTGATGCACCCTTCAAAAAAAAACAAAAACAATTTTATGCTTTAGTAGTACTAAACTTAAACTATTGAGTTTCACTCGTAGCAAGGCCAACCATGCAATACATTAAACAAAATTACATTCTTCCATTTGATTACGAAGGAATCCTGAGATGTGTAGTCCATTGACACGATTGTCTTAATATGTTCAATTTAGGCACGTGCCATTAAAGTGACCAGAATGAGACTCATCAAGAGATCTGCAAACAAAATCCAAAGCTGTGGCACTGTGGTAATGTTCCTACCTTTTACAAAGGAGGCCTGGGTTCAAGTTCCAGCGGCGATAATCATAGAGTCAGACAGCACAAAAAGAGACTCTCCGGTCCAACCAGTCCATGCCACACATAATCCTAAACTAAGCTAGTTCCACCTGCCAGCTCTTAGCCCATAGCTGTCCAAACCTTTGCTATTTATGCGCCTATTTAAGTTTCTTTTCAATGTTGTAACTGTGCCCGCATCCATCATTTCTTCACGAAGTTCATTCCAAACCATCCTCTGTAAAAAATATGTCCCATGTGTAATAACATCTCTGCACTGGTTGATTAGAAAATATCAACAAAACCCAAAGCCAGTAATACTTTTTAAAAGGAAATTATTTTTCCTGGTGCAACAACTATTCACATATTTGGTCACAAAATGCATTCTATTTAAAAATGTTTTGTTTTCAAAATGCCCTACATACTGATTATTTCCCAGTAAATATATTCCAACATTACCAAAGTGATTAGTAATTTTTGAACAGTTTGTTGCTTGTAACAAAGGTTTCACAATTATCATTGGTGAATTCCATCAAAACTAAAATCAGAACTGTTCAGACAAAAAGACATCTGGATATAAATTGTCCCATTGGGAACACCCAGCATGGGTTCATGAAGGGTAGGTCATGTTTAACTAATTTGGTCGAATTCTTTGAGGACATTACTTGCATGGTGGACAATGGGGAACCTGTGGATGTGGTGGATCTGGATTTCCAGAAGGCATTTGACAAGGTGCCACACCAAAGGCTGCTACATAAGATAAAGTTGCACGGTATTACAGGTAATGTATTGGCATGGATAGAGGATTGGTTGACTAGTAAAAAGCAAACAGTAGGGGTAAATGGGTGTTTTTCTGGTTGGCGGTCAGTGGCTAGTGGTGTGCCTCAGGGATCAGTGTTGGGACCGCAATTGTTTACAATTTACATGGATGATTTGGAGTTGGGGACTAAAGTGTGGTGTGTCAAAATTTGCAGATGACACTAAGGTGAGTGGTAGAGCAAGGTGTACAGAAGACACAGTCTGCAGAGGGATAGAGATATTCTCAGTGAGTGGGCAAAGGTCTGGCAGATGGAGTACAATGTTGATAAGTGTGAGGTCATCCATTTTGGTAGGAATAACAGCAAAATGGGCTATGTTTTATATGGTAAAACATTGCAGCACGCTGCTGTGCAGAGGGACTTGGGTGTCCTTGTGCATGAATCGCTAAAAGTAGGTAATTAAAGAGGCAAATGGAATTTTGTCTGCCATTGCTGGGGGGATGGAGTTTAAAAACAGGGAGGCTATGCTGCAGCTGTATAGAGTCCTGGTGAGGCCACACCTGGAGTACTGTGTTCAGTTTTGGTCTCCTAACTTGAGAAGAGATATACTAGCACTGGAGGGGGTGCAGAGGAGATTCACTCGGTTGATTCCAGAGTTGAGGGGGTTGGATTACGAGGACAGACCGAGTAGACTGGGCTTATACTCATTGGAATTCAGAAGAATGAGGGGAGATCTTATAGAAACATATAAGATTATGAAGGGAAGAGATAAGGCGGAGGCAGGGAGGTTGTTTCCGCTAGCAGGTGAAACTAGGACTCGAGGACATCGCCTCAAATTAAAGGGAAGCAGAGGTAGGACTGATGTCACGAGGAACTTCTTCACCCAAAGGGTTGTGAATCTGTAGAATTCCCTGCCCAGTGAAGCGGTTGAAGCTACCTCACTGAATGTTTTTAAGGCAAGTCTAGATAAATTTTTGAACAGTAAAGGAATTGGGGGTTATGGTGAGTGGGCGGGTAAATGGATCTGAGTCTCAAAAAGATCAGCCATGATCTTATTAAATGGCAGGGCAGGCTCGAGGGGCCAGATGGCCTACTCCTGCTCCTAGTTCTTATGTTCTTATATACAGAGCAAATAAAAATGTGGTACTGTCAACCAAAACCACAATTACATTATTTTGTCTTGTTTTTAAACCACAGGAGACAGTAGCTTACTTGAACCAGAAAGGAAACTATAGATGTTGCACAGGCAAGACGTAATCCTCTCATGTTAAAGGTGGCTATGTTACTGTGAAATTTCACAATAAGTAAAAGGCTGGATAAGCTGTGTTCAAAATACCAAAGAGGTGCTTGAGATTGGGAAAAATGTGATTTTTAAAAGTTGAAAAGCGTTTTTAAAACAACAACTCAAATCATAGACCCCAAGGATCTGATAGACTGTGTATAAAGTTATAGAAACACAATGAAATAATTTGATAATGAGATTCAAAATGGTTTCATCAAGGGGTGCCTTGTCAATCTAACCAATTTTCATTTAGGATGTTGATGGGGTGAAGCAACATATGTGGTATACCTGGATTTCAGCAATGCTGCTGTTACAGTTTCTCTGGGAGAGCTAGTACAGAAAAGAAAGTTAATAGGAATCATTAATTAATGATAGCTTAAAGTGGCACATAATGATTGAGCAAAGAATCTAGAGGGTGATGTTTACCACTGGGGTTACTCCAGGGATTCATTATGGAATTTCTTGTTTAATATCTTTGTATTAATGATCTATAGTTATGTGTCACAAGCACTCTATCTAATTTTATAAGTGATGAAAATCTGATAAACAAGATCATTTGAAGAGCCGACCAGCATAAGGAACAGAACATTTTGAATATGTGGTACTTGAACACACAGGTAGCAGATTAAATTCAATGTAGACAAGCATTCACATGAAGAGCTTTTTTTTAAATCAGACTATTTAGATGAAAAGAAAATCACATGCATGGAAAATGAAATAATTCTGGGGATCCTAATTGACAATAATACTGAAACTATCATAACAATGCCGACAGCCAATGAGTAAAGCAAATCAGATGTTGGGATATTTTAAAAGGTCAATCTTTAGCTCAAATAGTGTGGTCATCCTGCTCGTACATACATCATTGATATACCTGCAGGTGGATTACTAGTTCTAGTTCCCAGAAGTAAGTTGTTTTTGTATTTGAATAGGACTAGACAATGTAGACCACGACAAGCTTTGCGCATACTAGTAGAATCTTCAGATGCAGATGAATAAATGAAAAGGTGCTAAACATATAGATTGTATTTTTACGGAGATGGGGTTGTACACAAGATTGAGTAATTTATTTTGGAACATTAAAAATCTAATGTGATATGGTAATACATACATAACATATACATACACAAGGTTCAATTGCCTACTCAATTGAATTTGCAATCTCAACTGTTCTCCTGTGGAAGGTCCTAAGCAGATGTCAAGTGGTTGTCCACACAGACAGGTCCAGATCAGCCATAATTTCATTGAATGGCAATGAAGAGCCAAATGTTGTCTCATATTCCTATGTAGATTAGAAAAAATAAGCTTAGCTAACTAATTGTCACATATCTCCCTAGTGTACTGTTGTATTTATGCAGTTTCCCAACACGAACACCTCCAGATTTCAAATGCAAACAAGAGAATTCAAAGTCCACGAAAGGAGGGAAGATGGGGCGGCACAGTGGCTAGCACTGCTGCCTCACAATGCTAGGGACCCGGGTTCAATTCCACTCTTGGGAGACTGTCCGTGTGGAGTTTGCACATTCGCCCCGTATCTGCGTGGGTTTCCTCCGGGTGCTCTGGTTTCCTCCCACAGTCCAAAGATGTACAGGTTATGCAGACTGGCTATGCTAAATTGCCCGTAGTGTTCAGGGATGTGTAGTTTAGGTGGGTTATAGGGGGATGAGTCTGGGCGGGACGCTTCAAGGGTCGGTGTGGACTTGTTGAGCCGAGGGGACTGTTTCCACACTGTAGGGATTCTACGTTCTATGTACTTATGTTCATGAATACTGGCAAAACGTTCTTGATTCATTTCAAAAGGTTCAAAGAGCATCTGCACAACTCAACACTCCTTCACACGAAGAGCTGGTAAAGTGACTGATTACAAATTGGAGGAGCAAGCAAATTAAAAACTATGAAAAGCCAAGAAGAATACATTAGTAGTTGTGCCATAGACAACATACCATTTCAATTTTGGCTAGAAAGTGCGATCGAAATCTTTACCACGCAAGTTAAAATATTGCTTCGTACTGGACCCTAGCTCTAAACTCGATTCACAACACACCCCAACAGCTCCAACACCTTCCCCCATCCCACCTAAAGCGGAGTACGGCAGTGTAGTATTTTAAGCAATGTTATGGAAACACCTCTGGACTGCCCATTCAAATAAAACAAAGAACAAGGCTAATGTCGCATAGCAGTTTCAAGTGTGTGTAGGTGTGGCTTAGATTTTAAATGCCGAGGATTTCACCAAACGACAATCACTCTCCGGTGCAAATGAATCGCTGGCATTTACACAAACAGATTGCTCACTCGATTAAAGCACGTAAGTCGCCTGGGACGACAACAACAATGCACCAAACACTTGTCTGACAATCAGCTGGTGTCCTTTTAAAACGCCGCTCTGCAGTTCCCCGCCAACCCCCAAGCAAGAAACCTGAGGACTTCTCCCCCGCGACACAATAAACCGAACAACTCCTCCTTTCGCCTCAAAATAAAAGCTCCTGGTGACTAAGGAGTCTTCCCTTTCCTTCTTAACCCCACTCCCATCCCGGAGCTGCTGCTGCTACTGCAGCTGCACCACCCGGACGGATAACCACTGCAGTCCGAGGTCGCAGGCCCCAGCTTCGGCATCATCCATCCGACAGGCGGCTACCCGATGGAGGGGAGGGGAGGAAAGGGAAGAGGAGGAGGGGAGGGGGGGTACTCACCTCAAAGCGGCCGCGGGTGATGCCATTCATGGCTCTTGGCTCTGGCTCGCGGCCGCTCCCGGATCCAACATGGACACACCAACCGCCGCCTGACGTCACACCCTCAAACACCAACCACCTTTTTTCAAAAAAAACGGCCACTTTCACCTTCCCCCCGTTGTTCAGGCCACCTCTACCAAAAAAAACCCACAAGGAACAAAAATTCGCGGCGACATCAGGGCATGGCCCTTTAAACACACTTCTTTTTTCGGAAAGTTTAGCTGCAGGCGACGCCCCCTTCCCCCACAGCCGTCATGGAGTCAGGAATTCGGCGCATGGAGGTTGCTTGCTTGTTTGGGTTTTTGCTCTCTGTCCCTCCACTGCCGCTGAACGGGAATAACGGTTTATTGTCCGCACACGTCCCCGCTCTTCAAGCAGAGGGAGAAGAAGAAACCTCCAGATTCTCTGCCCGAGTCCTTTTTCCTGACTTATCCGCTCTGTTGTTATGTAACACAAAGGGCTGGGAGTCCGAGTTAATTCATGAAACACAAACAAAATGATAGAAACACTCAGCAAGTCTGGCGGCACCTGCACAAGAGTTAAATGGAGTTCATGTTTGACCGTTCTGTGCAGAACTGGGAAAACGTTAAGATGATTGTGTAGCAAAGGAACAAAAAACACAAGTATGTGAGAGTGTGGATTTTATTACGGTCTTGGTTATGTGCTGCTAAAGAATGTTTACAAAGTGTTTACAATATACAAGAAACACTAATTTCATTCCAGAGACATCATACAGTGGCTACATCTTTCCATCAGTCTGCAACGGAGAATAATGTGAAAATTGTGGCACTTCTTTCGGTGATGTCATATTAGCATTTCACAGTCAGTCTCAACCCCATACCAAATATATCTCAAGTCTCAAATTCTACTCTTTATCACACATTGCCCCAAATATCCAATTCTACCACATTTGCGGTTATTGGCCTGTGCATTGTGTGTAGGAGTTAGAATATCATGTTACCACTGTAAGGGACATTGGTTAGGCCACTTTTGAAATACTGTGTTCAATTTTGGTCTAGCTAGGAGAGGAAAGATGTTGTTAAACTTGAAAGAGTGCAGAGAAGATTTACAAGGATGTTGCCAGAGTTGGAAGGTTTGAGCTATAGGAGCCAGGCTGAACAGACATCATGTTCATGGCCCAACATCATTAAAATCGAAAATAGTGTGATGCAGAAGAACATGTAAACACTAATTGTTACATAAAAGCAACTTCCACACTGCTGAGGCACTCGTTAACACAATCAAACAAATTTCCCTGGAGTCTTCAAGTTGAGGAGTGACCTTATTGGGGTTATATAAAATCATGAGGGGAATGGGTAGGGTGAATAGCCAAGGTCTTTTTCCCAGGGTAGGGGAGTCCAAAACTAGAGGGCATAGGTTTAAGGTGAGAGGGGAAAGATATAAAAGGGACCTCAGGGGAAACTTTTTCATGCAGAGGGTGGTGCATGTATGGAATCAGCTCCCAGAGGAAGTGGTGGAGATTTATACAGTTGCAAAATTTAAAAGGCATCTGGATGGGTACCTGAAGGGTTCAGAGGGATTTCAGCCAAACGCTGACAAATGGGACTAGATTAATTTAAGATATCTGGTTGGCATGGACAAGTTGGTCCATGCTACACTACGAATCTATCTCCCAAAGTCTCCAATTCTGACTTGTACAATAAATCCCCTCAAGTTGTGAATTCTGCTCCTTGTAATACCTCTCCCCCACTCTAATTCTTCTCCTTATAATGCATTGCCCTAAATGTTCAATTCTACACTTAATAATACACTTTTACAAGTTTCTAAGTCTATCCTTTACAATACATCTTCCCAAGTCTGAAATTCTCTCTCCTATAATACATCTTCTCAACTCTTTAATTCTACCCCTTTATAAAAATCTTCTCCCACTAGTCTCTTAATTGTACTCCTTATAATTCATCTCACTCAAGGCTCTAATTTTTCTCCTCTTAATACATGTCACAACTGTCTCCATTTCTACCCTTTAGAAATCATCTGCCGAGTGTCCAATTCTCCTCCTTATGATACATCCATCAAATCTCTAACTTGATTCCTCATACTATTATCTAACCCAAAGTCTCTGATTTCCATTTCTTTCCACAGGAGCAATCGCTGTGGTAGTTTCACAAGTCTATCCAAACATGCTGTTAGCTACTTTGGAGACGATGGGTAATTTAAGTTCTCTATATGTTATTTTGGACTCTGCTGGGCAGAAGTAGCAGATGGTTCAGCAATCAAGTCATCATTTGGATCTCTCAATGAACGCTACCTATCTAGTCTGTTTGATTGTGTTAACGAGTGCCTCAGCAGTGTGGAAGTTGCTTTTATGTAACAATTAGTGTTTACGTGCTCTTCTGCATCATGCTATTTTTGATGTTAATGACGTTGGGCCATAAACATGATGTCTGTTCCACCACTTGTGCACCATGAGCAAGTCTTTTAAAGGTATACTTACATACTGTTTGTGAGACATTACACAGCACTGTGTAGATCTAGCAATATGTGCAGAGAGAGAAACAAAAATAAGTATTTATTATTATCACCAGACTTCAAATTGTCACTTTTCTAAGGTTCTTTTTGTTGGCTTTCATAATTCAGGTTTTAACGTAGCCTTTGTGCAATACAGGCTGTGCTGGAACAGGTACCAATGACTGAATGGTCTCCATCCATGTTGCAAATTCTCTTGATACAATTATCTCCAGTTATAGAATTATAGTTGCTATTGTCAGAACTAGTACTGCATCTCATATCAAATTGTCGCTGTGAGTGTATTTGGCAAATGCAGACCAAAAATGTAAATAATTTTTCGAAGTTAGTTTACAATTTTTCCTTCTTGGATTAAGGATCTCTATTAGTACCGATGTGATGTCTTGCAGTTCCTTGAAATTTGAAGTGGTGCCACTTTTAGACATAAAGGGCTGAATCTTCCATTTTTATCCAAGCGTTACTTTGGAGAGTTTATTGGAGGGTTTCCCTCGATGGGCTATGGTGATTTTTCTGCCACAATTTTCCACAATTCACCCCAGAATTATGTACCTAGGCTCTCGGTGCCCTTATCATTATATCTTGTGATTGCAGAAGCAGAGGTACTGCTGCTGCCAGAACCTTCCTGCATTCACATCACGGGCGCCATTTTAAAGCCCAGCTGCACACCAATTCAAACACTGCAAGCCAGAAACTGCCATTCAAAGTCTGGTACTTGACCATTTTTCTAGAGGAGATAACGAAGAAAGGGAAGTTGGCACCTCAGTTCACAGACAGGGATGTTGAGGTGTTGTTGGATACGATGCTGGAGAGGGTGGCTGTCTTCTTTCTTCAAGGTGGCTAAAAAAGGCCGCAGCACCAAATGCTGCCAGCATAGAGTGAGATAGCCACCTGGGTCAGTGCAGTGCTGATGGTGAGAAGACCTGCTCGGCAATGCCATAAAAAGATCAGTGATCTTCTGCATTCCATAAGGTTAAGTAGCACTATTTTCTCACTGCTGCCTCACATGCACTCTGATTGTGCCATTGGACACAATCTCCTACCAAGGCTAATAATCTACATCTCTCACTATTGCATGCAGATCATTCTTCAATGGCTCACACTCACCTCATCTTCCCTAAATACTAAGGCTTCCTGTTCTCTGCACTTCCTACTCACTCAGTGGGGCACCTCAACACTTTTCCTGTTCTTGCACCACCAATAGCAGCTCTTCCAGCTACTTTCATCCTCATCAATTCCTCCTTTTGTCTCATTGCAGCAGAACATTTCACATAATAGAATCAGGGGGGATAGACAGGTGACAAGGTGGTAGACAATCCTATTCTCGCACCCCCCCCCCCGCCCCAGAAGGAGAAAATCCTTGAATGTATTGGAGAGGATTGAAGCCAGTAATCTGAGGATGCCAAGATCTCATATTGAGACAACCAAATAAGCTTCGTTATGCTGTGTTGCACTGCTGTCTCATAATCCCTGCTTCAGGCAGTGTTATGCAAAATATTTTATCTGGAATTTATTACAAGGCCCCCTCCAAATTGATCTAAGTGTTGGAACCTTATCTTGAGGACACAGGTCTACAATGGCCCTGGTGGAACAGTAAGCTGCATTGTAACTGTGCACAGTCTCAGTCAGCAGATTCCATTAACCATCCGTCATGTTTGCAGAGGTTAACCCTTGTTTCTCAGCAGCCATCCACGTATAGCATTCAGCCCTTTTCATGAGGCGGGAACTTAAGAGTTACCAAGAACATAGGCATCGTGGCAGCTTCCAGAATACTTTGATCAGTTGAACATTGAACAGCTGTGTTACAATGTGGCACTCAGTTTATTTTTGCAGTTTAAATAAGCTTCATTTGTTGCATTTCTAATGTTTTTCTTTGACAACCTAACATAGCATGGATGAATGAGTTTCAAAAGTTTCAGAGCTATTTACTTGAGATGGAGGCTGTGTTCATAGTTGATTGACAGTTTGAGGTTATTAAAAGATTTGATCTTTAAAGTAGTTTCTGTTGACCTGGAAGAGGGCAGCAGAGTGCTGACACTGATTGGCTGACACGTGGGGAAGATCTGCATCAGTGCAGTCACTACTTCCAGAAGGTGGTTTGTGGAGGGGGTGTTGTCAAGTGATAGTGCAATCCCAAACACTTTGCCAGTGTTTCCCTCTCTATTTCTTCTGCTTAAAAAAAAAAAAGAAAAGCACACATACTCCATTGTGAGGACCAGGAGGAGAGGGAAAGGGAGCGATCCAGGGAGCATCCTGGGAAGGTGAGTGAGGGAAGACCTACCTAGGGTATTTGCAGCGATAAGTAAAGGTACATGCTTAATAGATTTTCTTAAACAGCTTGATTGAGGATAGAAATGTCAGTCAGAGGGGTTAAGTGCTGTACTTGTGAGATGTGGGAGATCCACGACACTTTCAGTGTCTCAGATGACTACATCTGCAGGAAGTGCACCCAATTGCAGCTCCTCACAGACCGCATGGATAGGTTGAAGCAGCAACTGGATGCACTTAGGAGCATGAGGGTGATGAAATGCGTCATAGACAGTAGATTTAGAGATGTGGTGACACCCAAGGTGCAGGCAGATAGATGGGTGACCGCTAGAAGGGGCAGGTAGCCAGTGCAGGAATCCCCTGTGGTTGTCCCCATCTCTAACAAGTATACCATTTTGGATACTGTTGGGGGGGATGACCTATCAGCGGGTAACAGCAGCAGCAGCAGCCAGATTGGTGGCACCACGGCTGGGATGTAAAAGAGACTCCAGGTTGGTGTGTTGCCTCCCTGGTGCCAGGATCCAGGATGTCTCTGAACAGATAGGAGGCATTCTGAAGGGAGAGGGTGACCAGCTAGAGGTTGTGGTACATACCGGTACTAACGACATAGGTAGGATGAGTGACAAGGTCCTGCAGTAGCAGTTTAGGGAGTTAGGTAGAAAGTCAAAGAGCAGGACCTCCAAGGTTGTAATCTCGGGATTACTCCCTGTGCCACATGCCAATGAGGCTAGGACAAGGAGGATAATACAGCTCAACATATGGCTAAACAGTTGGTGTAGGAGGGAGGGTTTCAGATATCTGGACCATTGGGATCCCTTCCAGGGCAGGTGGGACCTGTATGAAAAGGACGGGTTGCATCTAAACTGGAAGGGCACAAATATTCTGGCTGGGAGATTGGCTGGTGTCACTCGGGAGGATTTAAACTAGCTTGGCAGGTGGTTGGGAACCAAAGCAAAAGGTGAATTGACTGAAAGGAAACTAGAGAATAGGGCCAGTAAGACTCAGAGGAAGAGCAGGCAGGGTGTGGTTGTGAAACAAAGCGGGTCTGGTGGACTGAAGTGCATCTGTTTCAATGCGAGAAGTGTAACAAGTAAGGCAGATGAATTTAGAGCTTGGATTAGCACTTGGAACTATGATGTTGTTGCTATTGCAGAGACTTGGTTAAGGGAGGGACAGGATTGGCAGCTTAACGTTCCCGGATACAGATGTTTCAGGAAGGATAGAGGGGGATATAAAAGGGGTGGGGGAGTTGCACTACTTGTTAAGGAGAATATCACAGCTATGCTGTAGGAGGACACCTTGGATGGCTCATACAGCAAAGCAATATGGGTAGAGCTCAGGAACTGGAAGGGTACAGTCACAATGTTTGGGGTTTACTATAGGCCTCCCAACAGCCAGCGGGACATAGAAGAACAGAAACATAGGCAGATTTTGGCAAGGTGTAAAAATAATAGGGTTGTTGTCGTGGGTGATTTTAACTTTCCATATATTGACTGGGACTCACTTAGTGCTTGGGGCTCGGATGGGGCAGAGTTTGTAAGGAGCATCCAGGAGGGCTTTTTGAAACACTATCTAGATAGTCCAACTAGGAAAGGGGCCATACTGGATCTAGTATTGGGGAATGAGCCTGGCCAGGTGGTCAACGTCTCAGTATGTGAGCAGCTCGGGAACGGTGATCATAATTCAGTAAGCTTTAAGATATTGATGGGTAAAGATAGGTATAGTTGTCAGGTGAATGGGGTTAAATTGGGGGAAGGCTAATTACAACAATATTAGGCAGGAACTGAAGAATGTAGATTGGAGACAGATGTTTGAGGGCTAAACAACATATGGTATATAGAAGGCTTTCAAGTGTAAGTTGCTGAGAACTCAGGACCAGCACGTTCCTGTAAGGATAAAGGATTAGTATGGCAAATTTAGGGAACCTTGGATAACGAGATATTGTGAGCCTAATCAAAAAGAAAAAAGAAGCATTTATCAAAGCTAGGAGGCTGGGAACACACCAAGCAAGGTTAGAATACAAGGAAAGTCAAAAGAAACTTGAGCAAGTAGCCAGCAGGGCTAAAAGGGGTCATGAAAAGTCATTGGCCAACAGGATTAAGGAAAAGCCCAAGGCTTTTTATGCATATATAAAGATCAAGAGGGTAGCCAGAGAGAGAGTTGGCCCACTCAAGGACAGGGAAGGGATTTTATGTGTGGAGCCAGAGGAAATAGGTGAGGTATTAAATGAGTACTTTGCATCAGTATTCACCATAAAGAAGGACTTGGTGGATGATGAATCTGGGAAGGGTGTGGAGATAGTTTGGGTCATGTTGAGATCAAAAGGGAAGTGGTATTGGGGGTCTTGAAAAACGTTAAGGTAGACAAGTCCCCAGTACCTGATGGGATATACCCCAGAATACTAAGAGAGGCAAGGAAGGAAATTGCTAGGGCCTCAAGGGAAATCTTTGTATCCTCACTGGCTACAGGGGAGGATGGAGAAGATTGGAGAATGGCCAATGTTGTTCCTTTGTTTCAGAAGGGTGGCAAGGATAATCCAGCTAATTACAGGCCAGTGAACCTTACATCGGTGGTATGGAAATTATTGGAGAGAATTCTTCGAGAAAGGATTTACTACCACTTGGAAATCATTGGGTGTATTAGTGAGAGGCAACATGGTTTTGTGAAGGGGAGGTCGTGTCTCACTAACTTGTTTGAATTTTTGAGGAAGTGATGAAGATGATCGATGAGGGTAGGGTAGTGGATTTTCTTCACATGGACTTCAGTAAAGCCTTTGACAAGGTCCCTCATGGCAGGCTGATACAGAAGGTAAAGTTGCACGGGGTCAGAGGTGAGCTTGCAAAATGGATAAATAACCTGTTCAGTCATAGAAGACAGAGGGTAGCAGTGGAAGGGTGCATTTCTGAATGGAGGGCTGTAACTAGCGGCGTTCCTCAGGCAACAGTGTTGGGACCTTTGCTGTTTGTAATATATATAAATGATTTGGAGGAAAATGTAACTGGTCTGATTAGTAAGTTTGCTGATGA
The DNA here is from genome assembly GCA_024137785.1 of Ginglymostoma cirratum. Classification (NCBI taxonomy): domain Eukaryota; kingdom Metazoa; phylum Chordata; class Chondrichthyes; order Orectolobiformes; family Ginglymostomatidae; genus Ginglymostoma; species Ginglymostoma cirratum. The sequence goes on along the minus strand of JAHRHZ010000077.1, from coordinate 18,608,114 downwards.
CACAAAGGTTGGTGGAATTGCAGATAGCGATGAGGACCGTCAAAGGATACAGCTGGATATAGATGGGTTGGTGACTTGGGCAGTGCGATGGCAGATGGCGTTTAATCCAGAAAAATGTAAGGTAATGCATTTTGGAAGGTCTAATCCAGGTGGAAAATATACAGTAAATGGCAGAACCCTTAAGAGTACTGATAGGCAGAGGGATCTGGGTGTTCAGGTACACAGGTCACTGAAAGGGGCAACGCAAGTGGAGAAGGTAGTCAATGAGGCATATGGCATGCTTGCCTTCATTGGCCAGGACATTGAGTTTAAAAATTGGCAGGTAATGTTGCAGTTTTATAGAACCATAGTTAGGCCGCAATTGAAACATTGTGTTCAATTCTGTTCACCACACCAGAAGGATGTGGTGGCTTTGGAGAGGGTACAGGAAAGATTTACCAGGATGTTGCCTGGTATGGAGGCCTGGTATGAGGAGAAGTTGGAGAAACTTGGGTTGTTCTCACTGAAACGACGGAGATTGAGGGGCAACCTGATGGAGGTGTACGAGATTATGAAGGGCAACGACAGAGTGGACAGTCAGAAGCTTTTTCCCAGGGTGGAAGAGTCAGATACCAGAGGCCATAGGCTTAAGGTGCGAGGGGCAAGGTTTGAAGGTGATGTACGAGGCAAGTTTTTTTTACACACAGGGTGGTGGGTGCCCAGAACTTGCTGCTGGGGGAGGTAGTAGAAGCAGATACTATAGTGACTTTTGAAAGGCGTCCTGACAAATACATGAATACGATGGGAATAGAGGGATATGGTCCCCTGAAGGGTAGGGGGTTTTAGTTGTGACAGGCAGCATGTTAGTGCAGGCTTGGAGGGCCAAAGGGCCTGTTCCTGTGCTGTAATTTTCTTTGTTCTTTGTTCTTCTGAAAATATGTTTCTTTGTTCTTTTCCTGAATGGCCACTGGGTAAGATTTGTGTTTTCTCAATAGGTCTTGATCTTGTTTTTAATATTAATAGTTATGTTTTTCTTCAGTGACACCTTATTAGATTGTTAGAGTTTTATGTTCATTTTTAAAGGATTTCCAGTGGTATTACAAAGATATCAAGGAATATATATTGTAAACTCTATGTAAATAGCTATGGATGATACATGGGGCACAGTGTGGCATGAGGAGGCATGAAGTATGAGGTGGCATTGAGGGGAATTAGGACTATAAAAGAACATAAAGAGATTATGGATGATGAAGTGGCATGTGTTTGAGGGTGAGAAAGCAGAAGAAGAAGGTGGAGAGATGGGCCAATGCCACAGTGAACAAAGGAAAGATCTTCTAACTAGCCTGCACTGGCAACCACATTCCTCCAAAGCTGCCTCATGACTTAAAAAGCTTGAATGATTCCCACCCACATCTCTCAAAGATGGAAGTATGGCTGGTATGGGCAGACGGAGTCTTAGGTTTCAGTAATCAGGAAATAGTCTGATTGCATTTCCCAAGTCCAACACGAAAATCCAGTCCACTGAGGACAAAAGCAAGAAAGTCATGCTGACAGTTTATAAAACTCTGGTTAGGGTTCAACTGGAGGAGTATGGTATCCAGTTCTGATCACTTCAGGGAGGATGTGAGGAATCATGAGAAGGTACAGAAGAAATTTACCAGAATGGTTATAGGAATTGAGGATTTTAATAAGTTTATGTTTGAGAAGCTGCATTTGTTATCATTTTAGCAAAAAAATGGAGTTTGATATAACTGTACACAATTATAACAGGTTTACTGTAGGTAAACAAGGAAAAGTTGTTCCAATTAGCTGATTGTACATGGTGAAGGGGTCACATTTAAAGTTTGGGTGATAAATGCAAAAGAAATGTGCCATTCCGTGGCCCACAGATGGGACGCTGCCAGCATGGTAGCACTTGTTGCAACAAGGCTGCTGGTTCTCAGAATCCGTCACTTCTTCCCAATTGCGCGAGTCTTCCTGTCCAGCCCTGCAGTTCCCCAACCTATCTGTCCTCTCTTTAAGATGCCATTTCCTTGAAGCTGCAACTTCACCTCTGGCTATTGTTGTATATGAAAGTGGTATCTAGCTTTTTGTGATGTGGCTGAATTAATTCTGCTCCACTGGCACCATCTTGTATACGTTGAATTCTTCTGAAACCATATGGAACGTTGAGTAGATTTGTTGCCACTAATCTTTCTTGTGGTTATTAGTTTCCATCATTGATACCCATTTGAAGAGCTTGCTCACATGATATCTTCGGCAAAGGATAAGCTCAATTTTGATTAACAGTAAATATGTTTTAAATATTATTTAACTGCCTGTTGTATTAAATCTGAAATACATAATGGTCCCTTATGAGACATCAAGTTCAATTTCACAGTAAATTCACAGTATTGCTCCTGAAAGATTCTGGTAATCTACAAACTACACTAAACATTTGTACACACTTTTGTGATTCCTTACAAAATTCTTCTAGCTCCTCCCAGGAACAGTCCTTTGTATCCTAACAGGGAGAGTGTACTTAATGACCTCAGATAACCCTTAATGTATTAAACGGCTGTACAACAGCTACTTCTAGCTGTGATGCCACTGAGGCTGTTGAACTGCTGGCCCTCTAACTATTCTTTTGTGTGACTAACAACAAAGGCTGTATGGCATATCCAATAGGAATATTGTTTTATTAAGAACATCCACTGATTTTGACAACTGATCACTTAGTTGGAGCAAGTGGTCTTAATCTTTTTAAAACCCTTAAAACTGAATATATATATATGTGTGTGTTATCTTGCAACATTGAAAATGTGTTGAATAAGTTCGATGCCTTTTGGTTCTTGTAACAATAGTTTCATTGGGAAGTTCAAGTAACATCCTGAAAAATTAAGCACTCAGATTGTTGTATGATATACAATGGTGTCCACGGGTAATCTATTCAACTAACACCACTTTAAAATCCTTTATTGAGCAATGTAAGAATTAAAGAAATGTATGTTTGAAATCTGTACAGTACCGTACCATAATTACAATTGATAGCCTCTAGAGGGAGTTATACTAAAGGTTCCTCATCAACAATTTTGCGCAGTCGTACCATCAATTCTGTCTAAAACAGGGCATAAAAGCTGCTACTCAACCTTTAAAAACACTGTTCAGTGTAAACACAGCAGCAGAATGGGTAAGCAATGAAAAACCATGCTTCATTCACTTTACTCCATATAACATGACATGTCTTCAATATTTTCATCAAAGTATTTAAAAATTGTGTTAACAAGTCATTGCATTCAGCCAAAAAAAGAGGAGACTGTAGACGTGAGGAACAAACCGTTGTACAGAGTACTCAGGAATATCACATGTTTCCACTGAGGTGGAATGGCACCAGTACTAAGGGCCAACCCCACTCATCCCCACAACAGTGCTGCAAGAAGCATCCACCTCTGCAGGAGGAAAGACAGCATACCCTTCTTTTCCCTGAATTCCCAGCAACACTTGCACAACTAATGCTTCACAATGACATTTGGTTAAGGAAGGGTTCAACTGTATCAGACCATAAACGGCTAACACAGTACTAGGTTTGTATAAGTGGTATGAATAAAGAAGTAATGTCAAGCCTTCTTAGAACCTTTGTCAGATCACAGTTGAGTACTATATGTAGCTATAATGTGAATGCACTTGAAATGGTATGGTGGAGACTCTCTATGATGCTGACTGTTCTGAATTCCTGTTTGACCAATACAGCATTCACCCTTACCCCACTTCAGCACTGATATCTATTTCTCCAAAATGATTCTCAGTCCATTGAATCTAGAAATTATTTTTCTCTAAAGAACATTTAATGATTTTTTTTTCTGATTACTTGAGTAAGCAACACTTTTGTATCATTAAGGTAATATCTGGTTGTGGATTTCACAACAGATAGCGGTTTACAAAGTGTATTCAGGACAATTTTCTTGATCAGTATGTTTCCAGCACAATGAGGAAGGAGGCATTTCTGGATCTGCTTCTGGGAATAAGGATGTGTGGAGAAAAGCAAGTGTCAGGAGGGGAACATTTAAGACATAATACTATTTGCATTATAAGATTTAGGTTGACTATGGAAAAGGCAAATAATAATCTAAAATTAAAATACTTATTTGAAGGAAGGCCAATTTCAGTGAATTGAGAATGAACTTGCGTCTAGTAAATCACAATCAAAGATTGAGAAGCAAAACAAATTTAAATGCCTTTAAAGAAGAGTTAGCTCAGTACGTTTGAGATACATTCTGACAAGGTAGGACAATCAAAGCCAGAGCTTCTTGGTGAGGAAAGATATCAAGTGTGAGGTGAAGCGGATAAAGAGGTGCATATGATAGATTTCAGGCTGGTAATACAAGTAAGAGCCTGGCCGAATATAGAAAGGTCAGCGTGGAAGTTAAAGGATACTAAGGTGAAGCGAGAGTAAAAGAGACTGACAAATAACACAAGAAAATTCAAATATCTTTTTTATGCAAGTAAATATTAAAGGTTAGTATGAGGAAGGGCAGTGCTAATAGGGTCTAATATATGGAGGCAAAGATCATACCAATTAGGTCTTTGTATCTGTCTTTACTAAAGAAGGAAATGTTGATTAAATCAGTGAAGAGGAAGAAGTTGAAATTCTGAATGGGCCAAAATTGATAGAAAAGGAGATGGCTGTGTTTAAATAATGAGTAAAATCGCTATCATAAAGTTTAGGTGTTTAAATTCAAACATGTTATTTCATTGAGTTTAAATGCCATTATGCAGATTTTTAACAACATATTGCTGTAAAGTTGGAAATGAAAACAAAGAGCTTGCACCATTCCCGTCCTCGGGACATATAAAGCGTTTCACAATCAACGAATCACATAACTGTGTAGTCACTGTTATTTTGTAGCATACACAACAGATAAGTTAGAATAGAATAGAATATCCTTTGTTGTCACATGTACTTCATTGTAGAAGTACAGTGAAAAGCTTCACAACATCTGCCTCCATGACACCATCTTAAGTACAAGTACCAAGGTACAAATCTTGGATGCAAAAGAGTAATAAAAAGTAGTTGCATTACTTTACGGTGTTTAAAAAATAAGACATTGTCAAAGGATTTACCTTACAGCCAGGTTAAAAAATTTCAAATAAATACTACATTGTAACAGCTCACCGCAGGGCCTCTGTACGTGGTCTGACGATGACACGAAGGTTGGTGGAGTTGTGGACAGCGTGGAGGGCTGTTGTAGGTTGCACAGGACATTGACAGGATGCAGAGCTGGGCAGAGAAGTGGCAGATGGAATTCAACCCAGAAAAGTGTGAAGTGATTCATTTTGGAAGGTTGAATTTGAATGCAGAATACAGGGTTTCTGGCAGGATTTTAAGCAGTGTGGAGGAACAGAGGGATCTTGGGGTCCACGTCCATAGATCCCTCAAAGTTGTGACCCAAGTTGATACGGTTGGAAAGAAGGCATATGGTGTGTTGGCTTTCATTGACAGGGCAATTGAGTTTAAGAGCCATGAGGTTATGCTGCAGCTCCAAAAAAGCTCTGTTTAGACCACAGTTGGAATATTGTGTTCAGTTCTGGTCACCTCATTACAGGAACGATATGGAAGCTTTAGAGAGGGTGCGGAGGAGATTTACCAGGATGCTGCATGGACTGGAGGGCAGGTCTTATGAGGAAAGGTTGAGGGAGCTAGGGCTTTTTGTTTTGGAGCGAAGAAGGATGAAAGGTAACTTGGTAGAGGTTTACAAGATGGTGAGAGGCATAGATAGAGTGGATAGTCAGAGACATTTTCCCAGGGTGGATATGACTATTACGAGGGTCATAATTTTAAAGTGATTGGAGGAAGGTATAGGGGAGATGTCAGTGGTGGGTTCTTCACACAGAGTGTGGTGGGCATGTGGAATGTGCTGCTGGCGGTGGTAGTGGAGTCAGATACTTTAGAGACTTTTAAACGGCTCTTGGATAGGCACATTGAGGATAGTAAAATGTAGGGTATGCAGGGTAGATTGATCTTAGTAGAATAATAGGTCGCCACAACATCATGGGCCAAAAGGCCTGTACTGTGTGGGAACATAGAACATAGAACTGTACAGCACAGCACAGCACAGGCCCTTCAGCCCACGATGTTGTGCCAAACTTTTACCCTTAAGCTGAGGTCTATCTAACCTCCACCCCTACCTTATACTATCATCCATATGCCTATCTAATAGCCGTTTAAATGCCCCTAATGAGGCCGACTCCACTCCCCTCTCTGGCAATGCATTCCACACCCCTACCATTCTCTGAGTAAAGAACCTACCTCTGACGTCTCCCCTACATCTACCTCTACTCACTTTAAAACTATGCCCCCTTGTAATAGCTACCTCCACCCTAGGAAAAAGTCTCTGGCTGTCCACTCTATCTATACCTCTGATCATTTTGTACACCTCTATCAAGTCACCTCTCATCCTTTGTCGTCCTAAGGAGAAAAGCCCTAACTCTCTCAACCTTTCCTCGTAAGACCTTCTGTCCATTCCAGGCAACATCCTGGTAAATCTCCCTCTGCACCTTTTACAATGCTTCCACATCTTTCCTGTAATGAGGCGACCAGAGCTGGACACAATACTCCAGGTGTGGCCAAACCAGGGCCTTGTATAGCTGGAGCATAACTTCACGGCTCTTGAACTCAATCCCTCTATTAATGAAAGCTAACACACCATATGCCTTCTTAACAACTCTATCCACCTGGGTGGCAGCTTTCAGGGAACTGTGGACATGAACTCCGAGATCCTTCTACATTCTATGTTCTGACTGCCTGCACTAGACCCCAGTCCAACAGCTGACCCTGCTCCAATCCAAGCCTCCAGGACTGCCTGCCCCGCACCAGTCTCTGCCTGGGACTTGCTGGCTGTGCGCTGCTCTGGGACATGCTGCCCATGTTGTTCCAGGGCTCGCAGCCCTCGCGCTGCCCCGGACCTCGCATCCCACACCTGCCGCTACTCCAGCATTCGCCTCCAGGGCTGTGGGAGAGAAAAAGAAAAGAAAAAAGAGCGGGAAAAAAAGAAAGAGAGTAGGCGGAGCAGAAGAGTTCTGGCCGGAGTGTCTTACTCTGCCGCCATCTTGCCGGTATATCACATTAACACTGGTGGCAGTCCCTCGTGGATGAGGATGACTGTCTTCCACTCTGAGGGTGAGTTTGTTGGTGGCTGTACAGACAATATGGCTATCGCAGGCTTTGTTACACTTGAAACAGGTGGTGGTCACAGCATGGGGTGCTTGGCACATTGTTGTGGCCTCCTTTCGCTGCTTTCACTTGGCTTCCAGATTTTTTCCATTGGCAAGTCTCGAGGTGCTCGATGCCTTCCTGGATGCTCCTCTTCCACTTTGGACAGTCTTAGGCCAGTGATTCCCAGGTATCTGTGGACATGCCACACTTCACCAGTGAGGCCTTGAGGATATCGGTGAAGCACTGTCTCTGTCCACCTGGGACTTGCCTGCCGTTTCAAAGCTGGGTGTAGAGCACCTGCTCGGGGAACCTTGTGTCAGTCATGTGGCTGACATGGCCAGCCCATTGTATCCAATTAAGGGTGGCCAGTGCCTCGATGCTGAGGATGTTGGCCTGGTCGTGAACTCTGGTGTTGGTGCGTCTTCCCACCGGATTCACAGGATCTTGCACAGGCAGCATTGGTGCTACTGCTCCAGTGCCTCGAGGTGTCTGCTGTAGACAGTCCATGTCTCAGAGCCGTACAGGAGGGCAGGAACTAGCACAGTTCTGTAAACCATGATCTTGGTGTCAAATCTGATGTTGTTGTCCTCGAACACCCTTTTTCTCAGGGAGCTAAAGGCTGCACTAGCACACTTGGAGGCGATGCTGGATCTCTTCATCAATAGCTGGTTTGGCCAACAGGACACTTTTGAGGTATTGGAAGTGGTCAGTTTTCTCTAAGGCCTCCCTGTGGACCTTGATGATCAGGGATTTGCTCCACAATGCTAGGCCTGGTTTATGAAGGACCTTCATCTTATGGATGTTCTGGGTGAGACCCATGCCCTCATATGGCTCTGTAAAAGTGCTGACAATGATCTGGACTACAGCAGTTAAAAGAATGATCAGTTGATCTGTTGTGATTGTGTTGGGTGAGGAAGAAACGTTGCTTAGTATATCAGGAGAGCTTCTTGGCCTTCCTCAAATGAAGGTAATATGTGGGTCAGTATTTGCAAATTTTACTGTGAAATGAGTATGACTGTATGTAGCTTGTAACTTTTTACTGAAACCGACCTGCTGCAGTATGGAGAATTAAGTAATCGGAATATGTGTTGGTAGACAATGTTATCCAAAGACTTGAAACTGTAGGTACTTAGATAAATGAAATTTGAAGGTCTTTCTTGAAACTGTACACTGCAATGCATTAAAAGCTTCTGAAGTTTTCATCCTATATCTTACACAGTAAATTTTGAGCTACACTTTCAGCAGTTTGATTGTCAGAGCTCAAGGGATTTAATTCATTGTCAATGATAACTGTTTCCGAGCACCTAAAAAATAATCTGGAACTCATGCTGGGCACTGATTGATCTGTGCCTGGTATTACTTAGCTAAAGGTCAGACAAAATCACCTCCCTTCCCCCATCTGAGTGTGGTTCAGTAATTCAACTAATTGCTTCAGGATGCATTGACAAAAATGTGCATTGATATGTACCAGTTAAATTCAAACTACCGCCACTTCACAGTCAGAATCTTATCCTGCCAACATTAGCAGCTATGTTCTCTAGGATAAGAGCTGGGGAAAAGAAGTTATATGTCCCACTGGAATATTGCGCATGTTACACTGGAATATTACTTTTTGCATAGAAAACAATGTTAGTTGTCTCGAGTAACAAAATCGGTGTCATATCGTCAGCATAAATGTGCTATGCTATTACAGTGATTGTAAAATCAGGGAAGGTTGAAAGTGTAAACTGAAAAAGGTAGTAAAATGGTATCCCAGAGTTAACATGTTCAGATGATGATATATGTCTCCTTATTTACAGAATGAATATCGATCTTTGATACTATCTATATAATGTACTTCAAAAATCATCATTAAGTATCCGCTCAAGGGCTCAGTCATTTACGAGGTGCAAGACCATAAAATGAAGTCAACTTAGAAGGATTTTAAAGAGCCATCTGCTTCTTGTCTTTTTATACTATTATAAGCCTAGTTGTATGAGAGGCTGCTAACTTCACCATACATGAAAGTTGAAACTGTTAAAATACATGATATGGTACTTCTAAAAAATGAAAATACACTAGAGTCTCATTTTTAAAAAAGTGTTGGAAATTGCTTGATTATCCAAACAAAATATTTGACCGCTATCACTACATATTCTACACTAACAGATGCTTCTGGAATGCTGTTGCATCTAAGCAATATGCAGTGAAACCTGCTTGTGAGAAAATTCTTGCTGGCTGGACTATCCATGATGTGTCGGTTCTTTTCCTGTTACTGTGTAGGTCCAGTTTTATGCAACCTTTCAGTTCAGTCCAAATGATCAAAATTAGCACTCCTCCGTTATGTGATTAATGTACCAGCACATCAGAGGTTTTGAAGTTCATCCAAAGTTTTGATTAGAATTTTTTAGACCCTCTGATCACCAGCATGGAGATGGATGAGCCAGAAAAATAGGGGAACAGCATTGGGATGGATCATAGGTACATTAACTTCCTGAAAACTTTCCCAGAGGCTGATTGTAAATCAGATCAGTTACCGATCTCACTTGTTAAAGTTCCCATTGTTTGTGGCTTCCCCAATACTTTTCTGGCATCAAAGCTGCAAAGCAGTGCAGTGGTCACCATCTCAATGGCCTCCGAATCTGGTCAATAGTTATTCGAGCTGAAGACTTCATGCCTCAATGATGGCCCTGCAGGGGTATTAAAAGCTACCATTGTGGCATGGAGGAGTTTCTCCTGCATTCACATGGACATACCATTCTTGATTTTCTTTATTTCTACCTTATTGTGCAGCTAACTGAGGATTCCTCCATGCTGAGCAGCCTTCCTGATTCTGACATCTCAGCAGTGCCCTCTGCTCCCTGTGGGGCTTCTAGAGCTGCCAGCTATCGGTTTAGGCCTGCAACATTAAGCCTGTTCTCCATCCACAATAAGACAGTGAACATAGGGAGCAGCTAATTCACAGGCTGTGTGTTGGTAGATAACAGTACTGCTCTCACTGAGATTGTTGACTTGCTC
>JAHRHZ010000077.1:18584748-18597546 GCA_024137785.1 Ginglymostoma cirratum | reverse complement strand
GGGGGAGGGGAAGAGGGTTCTGAAATAAATAGGGAGAGAGGGGGAGGCGGATAGAGGATGGATAGAGGAGAGGATAGGTGCAGAGGAGGCAGACAAGTCGAAGAGGCGGGGATGGAGCCAGTAAAGGTGAGAGTGTAGGTGGGGGGGTAGGGAGGAGATAGGTTGGACAGGTCAAGGGGGCGGGATGATGTTAGTAGATAGGAGATGGGGATGGGGTTTGAGGTCGGAGGAGGGGATAGGTGAGAGGAAGAGCAGGTTAGGGAGGCAGAGATGAGCTGGGCTGGTTTTGGGATGCGGTTGGGGGAGGGGAGATTTTGAAGCTTGTGAAATCCACATTGATACCATTGGGCTGCAGGGTTCCCAGGCTGAATATGATTTGCTGTTCCTGTAGCCTTCGGGTGGCATCACTGTGGCATTGCAGGAGGCCCAGGATGGACATGTCGTCTGAGGAATGGGAGGGGGAGTTGAAATGGTTCGTGACTGGGAGATGCAGTTGTTTGTTGTGAACTGAGCGCAGGTGTTCTGCATAGCAGTCCCCAAGCCTCCGCTTGGTTTCCCCGATGTAGAGGAAGCCACAACGGGTACAGCGGATGCAGTATGCCACATTGGCAGATGTGCAGGTGAACATCTGCCTGATGTGGAAAGTCTTCTTGGGGCCTGGGATTGGGGTGAGGGAGGAGGTGTGGGGGCAGGTGTAGCACTTCCTGTGGTTGCAGGGAAAAGTGCCGGGTGTGGTGGGGCTGGAGGGGAGTGTGGAGTGGACAAGGGAGTCTCGGAGGGAGTGGTCCCTCCGGAAAGCAGACAAGGGTGGGGAGGGAAAAATGTCTTTGGTGGTGGGGTCGGATTGCAGATGGCGGAAGTGTCGGAGGATGATGCGTTGGATCCGGAGATTGGTGGGGTGGTATGTGAGGACGAGGGGGATTTTTTTTGGTTATTATTGCGGGGACGGGGCGTGAGGGATGAGTTACGGGAAATGCGGGAGACACGGTCGAGGGCGTTCTCGACCACTGTTGGGGGGAAGTTGCGGTCCTTGAAGAATGAGGACATCTGAGATGTACGGGAGTGGAATGTCTCATCCTGGGAGCAGATGCGGCTGAGGCGAAGGAATTGGGAATAGGGGATGGCATTTTTGCAGGAAGGTGGGTGGGAGGAGGTGTATTCCAGGTAGCTGTGGGAGTCAGTGGGCTTGAAATGGACATCGGTTTCTAGGTGGTTACCTGAGATGGAGACAGAGAGGTCCAGGAAGGAGAGAGGAGTGTTGGAGATGGTCCAGGTGAACTTCAGGTTGGGGTGGAAGATGTTGGTGAAGTGGATGAACTGTTCGAGCTCCTCGTGGGAGCACGAGGCGGCACTGATACAGTCATCAATGTAACGGAGGAAGAGGTGGGGTTTAGGGCTAGTGTAGGTACGGAAGAGGGATTGTTCCACGTAACCTACAAAGAGGCAGGCATAGCTGGGGCCCATGCGTGTACCCATGGCCACCCCCTTTAACTGACTCTATCTGAATTCCAATTACCAGCTGCCAGGATTCGCTATTGCTGTTTTTTTTTTTTGTGGGATATGTGAAAATATTTTTGTTTCAGTCCGTGTCAGGCCTCACCCCTTTCTTGTGCACTGATGACTATATCCTTGCTGTTTTCTGCTTTTGACCCAAACTAAAAGGTTTTATGAACTTTGCTTCCAAATTCTGCTTCTTTCTTGCTGTCCTAAGGTCCACCTCCAATGCCTTCCATTCCCTTCATTGACTTTTCTAACTAATTTTCTGGGCATAGGTAGTCAAGCAATAACTGCTACAATCTGGCTGATCTCTACACGTATCTTGATCACGTTTCCTCTTGCCCTGTTACTTGAAAGAAATTTATTGTATTCTTCTGGTTTCTTCATCTTTGTTGCACTTGTTCTGCTGCCTGCCATGCCAATGTGTGTTCCTTTTACCTCAACACAGTATTCCCCTGCATTGTGATAGGGCTCTGAACAAGTCTGTTTCATTTGCCTCGCCTCTGCTTTAACAGTTGTGCTTCAATCTCAATCTGGAATATGATTCTAATTGTCCTCACCTGCTATCCTGCATCCACATTCAATGGATATTTCCTTCAAATAGCAGCAGTTCAAAAACAGTTCACTATCTGATGAAGGGTCTCGGCCCGAAACGTCAAGCTTTCCTGCTCCTATGATGCTGCTTGGCCTGCTGTGTTCATCCAGCCCCACACCTTGTTATCTCACTATCAACCTCTCATTCTCAATTAAGAATGAGCAATAAATGCTGGTCTTACAAATCACACTGACAATTCATAAACAATTTTTATAAAAATTCTTCATCACCTTTAGTGTGATGCCTCCCCAAACATATTCCCTTCCCATTTAACATTTCAAAGGAGTGATACACATTCCACTTTTCATTCACCCAGCATGCCTTCCTGTCCTTTTTACTTTCTATCTGCTCAACATCCAGGGCCTGTAAATGTCACTCCAGGTGAAACAGCAATTTGTTTGTTCCTGTCTCACATCCCTATACTATATTTACTGTTAATAATATGTATTTCTTTGCATCGAAAGCAAATACAAAACAATTCCAATGCATTTCAAAATCACCATGAACTTTGAGTTGCTTCACGTTTTCCACATCACTCTCATTCTGACCTGTTTGTCCGTGGCCTCCTACGCTGTTCTATTGAAGCTCAATGGGTTGAGGAACTGTACTGTGAATTGGCTGTTTACAGCCTTCTGAACTCAAAACTAATTTCAACAATTTCAGACCATACCCTGCTCCCAGTTTTTGTTAACAATTATTGGTTATGATTCTATTATGGTAACTTACAGCTCCATGAGATCCAATGTTTCAGAGATAGTAGGAACTGCAAGTGCTGGAGAATCTGACATAACAAGGTGTAGACCTGGATGAACACAGCAGGCCAAGCAGCATCAGAGGAGCAGGAAAGCTGACGTTTCAGGCCGAGAACCTTCTTCAGAAATGGGGGAGGGGAAGGGGGTTCTGAAATAAATAGGGAGAGAGGGGATAGAAGATGGATAGAGGAGAAGATAGGTGGAGAGGAGACAGGACGGTCAAACAGGCGGGAATGGAGCAGTAAAGGTGACTGTAGGTGGAGAGTTAGGGAGGGGAGAGGTCAGTCCAGGGAGGACGGACAGGTCAAGGGGGCGGGATGAGGCTAGTCGGTAGGAGATGGGGGTGGGACTTGAGGTGGGAGGACGTACAGGTTAGGGAAGCGGGGACAAGCTGGGCTGGTTTTGGGATGCGTTAGGGAGAGGGGAGATTTTGAGGCTTGTGAAGTCCTCATTGATACCATTGGGCTGCAGGGTTCACAAGCGGAATATGAGGTGCTGTTCCAGCAACCTTCGGGTGGCATCATTTGTAGCACTGCAGGAGGCCCAGGATGGACATGTCATCTGAGGAATGGTGGGGAGGTGGGGGGGGGAGTTGAAATGGTTCGCGACTGGGAGGTGCAGTTGTTCAGTGCAAACCGAGCATAGGTGTATCGCAAAGCGGTCCCCAAGCCTTCGCTTGGTTTCCCTGATGGAGAGGAGGCCACAACGGGAACAGCAGATACAATATACCACATTAGCAGATGTGCAGGTGAACATCTGCTTGATGTGGAAAGTCTTCTTGGGGCCTGGGAGCGGTGTGAGGGGGGGAGGTGTAGGGGCAGGTGTAGCACTTCCTGTGGTTGCAAGGAAAAGTGCCGGGTGTGGTGGGGCTGGAGGGGAGTGTGGAGTGGACAAGGGAGTCCCGGAGAGAGTGGTCCCTCTGGAAAGCAGATAAGGGTGGGGAGGGAAAAATATCTTTGGTGTCAAAGGATGATGCGTTGGATCTGGGGATTGGTGGGGTGGTACGTGAGGACAAGGGGGATTCTGTTTTGGTTGTTATTGTGGGGGGAGGTGGTGTGAAGGATGAGTTGTGGGAAATGCAGGAGACACAGTCGAGGGCATTCTCGACCACTGATGGGGGGAAGTTGCAGTCCTTGGTAAAACGAGGACATCTGAGATGTTCGGGAGTGGAATGCCTCATCCTGGGAGCAGATGTGGTGGAAGCAAAGGAATTGGGAATAGATTATGGCATTTTTGCAGCAAGGTGGGTGGGAGGAGGTGTATTCTAGGTAACTGTGGGAGTCGGTGGGCTTGAAATGGATATTGGTTTCCAGGTGGTTGCCAGAGATGGAAACAGAGAGGTCCAGAAAGGAGAGAGAGGTATCAGGTGAACTTTGGGTTGGGGTGGAAGGTGTTGGTGAAGTGGATGAACTGTTTGAGCTCCTTGTGGGAGCACGAGGCGGTGCCGATATAGTCATCAATGTAGTGGAGGAAGAGGTGGGGTTTAGTGTAGGTACGGAAGAGGGATTGTTCCACGTAACCTACAAAGAGGCAGGCATAGCTTGGGCCCATGTGGGTACCCATGAGCGTACCAAAATCCTTCCAAAAATCCACAAACCTGACTACCCTGGTTGACCCATTGTCTCCTCCTGCTCCTGCCCCACTGAACTTATCTTCATCTATCTCGACTCCATTTTCTCCCCCTTGGTCCAGAAACTCCCTACGTACATCCGTGACACCACCCATGCCCTCCACCTCCTCCAGAACTTCCAATTCCCCGGTCCCCAACACCTCATCTTTACGACGGACGTCCAGTCCCTATACACCTGCATTCCCCATGCAGAAAGCCAAAAGGCCCTCTGCTTCTTCCTGCCCCGCAGACCCGACCCGTCCCCCTCCACTGACACCCTCATCCGCTTAGCCGAACTCGTCTTCACCCTTAACAACTTCTTTCAATTCCTCCCACTTCCTACAGACAAAGGGGGTGGCCATGGGTACCCGCATGGGCCCAAGCTATGCCTGCCTCTTTGTAGGTTACGCAGAACAATCCTTCTTCCATAGCTACACTGGCCCTAAACCCCACCTCTTCCTCCACTACATTGATGACTATATTGGCGCCTCGTGCTCCCACGAGGAGGTCGAACAGTTCATCCACTTCACCAACACCTTCCACACCAACCTGAAGTTCACCTGGACCATCTCTGATACCTCTCTCTCCTTTCTGGACCTCTCTGTTTTCATTTCTGGCAACCACCTGGAAACCAATATCCATTTCAAGCCCACCGACTCCCACAGTTACCTAGAATACACCTCCTCCCACCCACCTTGCTGCAAAAATGCCATAATCTATTCCCAATTCCTTCGCCTCCGCCACATCTACTCCCAGGATGAGGCATTCCACTCCCGTACATCTCAGATGTCCTTGTTTTTCAAGGACGGCAACATCCCCCTCCTCAGTGGTCGAGAATGCCCTCAACCGTGTCTCCCGCATTTCCCACAACTCATCCCTCACACCCCCTCCCCCCGCAATAACAACCAAAACAGAATCCCCCTTGTCCTCATGTACCACCCCAGCAACCTCCGGATCCAACAGACCATCCTCCGACACTTCCGCCATCTGCAATCCGACCCCACCACCAAAGATATTTTTCCCTCCCCACCCTTATCTGCTTTCCAGAGGGACCACTCTCTCTGGGACTCCCTTGTCCGCTCCACACTCCCCTCCAGCCCCACCACTCCCAGCATGTTTCCCTGCAACCGCAGGAAGTGCTACACCTGCCCCTTCACCTCCTCCCTCACCCCAATCCCAGGCCCCAAGACGACTTTCCACATCAAGCAGATGTTCACCTGCACATCTGCTAATGTGGTATACTGTAAATGCTGTTCCCGTTGTGGCCTCCTCTCCATCAGGGAAATCAAGCGGTGGCTTGGGGACCGCTTTGCAGAACACCTGCGCTCAGTTTGCAACAAACAACTGCACCTCCCAGTCGCGAACCACTTCAACTCCCCCCACCCTCCCACCATTCCTCAGATGACATGTCCATCCTGGGCCTCCTGCAGTGCCACAACGATACCACCCGAAGGTTGCTGGAACAGCACCTCATATTCCGCTTGGGAACCCTGCAGCCCAATGGTATCAATGTGGACTTCACAAGCTTCAAAATCTCCCCTCCCGCTAACGCATCCTAAAACCAGCCCAGCTCATCCCTGCCTCCCTAGCCTGTCCTTCCTCCCACCTCAAGCTCCACCCCCATCTCCTACCTCCTAGTCTCATCTCACCCCCTTGACCTGTCCGTCCTCCCTGGACTGACCTATCCCCTCCCTAACTCCCACCTACACTCACCTTTACTGGCTCCATCCCCACCTCTTTGACTGGTCTGTCTCCTCTCCACCTACCTTCTCCTCTATGCATCTTCTATCCGCCTCCCCCTCTCTCCCTATTTATTTTGGAACCCCCTTCCCTTCCCCCATTTCTGAAGAAGGTTCTAGGCCCGAAATGTCAGCTTTCCTGCTCCTCTGATGCTGCTTGGCCTGCTGTGTTCATCCAGCGCTACACCTTGTTATCTCAGATCCAAAATTTGCTTCTTTCTTGTCCAACAATCGACTGCTTTTCTGATTTAATTACTCATGCCTCCCCTGATCACAGACATTCCCTTTTGTTCCTCCTTTCTGCCTCCCAATAACTTTGTCTCCGCATTTATCTAACTGGTCAGTTTAGAGGGAATTATGCCCTGTGTAACAAGTCCTCTTTAAGTTTTAAGCTGCTATTTTTTCCAGGTAACAATGGAAGAAGGAGATACATTGAAGAAGCAGGACCCGAAGTGTGTTCACTCTCTCCATCATCCTGCAAGCTTGAGACCTGCCTGATGTTTGGTCATCCTTTCACTGCGGGCAGAGTTTCGAGAATCAATCCAGCAGCTGGTATCTCCAGAAGAAACTTTCTAAATCATCTATCAATCTTTTTAAATCATTTCAATGCAAAAGCTAGAGACCATTGAAACCAGTCTGAAACTATCCAGGTTACCAGCATTTAGGTCTGTATACCACTGACTTTTATTGGTCTATTAAATACTTAATCTCTCCTTCCACTGTGTAACTTGCATGTGCACGGGTCTGTGAACTTTTGAATTCAAGTGTGTGTGAGTCAGAGTACATTTGTTATTTTTATTTAGATAGTATTTATTGTACTTAACATCCAATCTTTCTTCTTCTAAAATGCTTACAAGAAAGCCTGTCTGTGTGTGTCTTTTACAGTCACGTCAGAAATAGATAAACACTACTGGCAAGCATATCATTTTAAAACAAACCGTATTGTGGTCAAATAAGGAGTGGAAAGAGGAGGACCATTCTAGTCTTTCTCACCTGGCCGTAACATATGTATAAAGTCACAAATCTCAGTCCTGCAGCCCCCTTGTAATTATATGCTTTAGGATACATTGTTTCTTGACTTCCTCTGAACAAAATGTACTACTTCACGCAAGACCACAGGAACAGAGTTAGGCCATTTGGCCCATCAAGTCTGCTAGATTATTCGATCATGGGTGATAAGTGTCTCAACTCCATTCTCTTGCTTTCTCCCTGTAACATTTGATCCCTTTTAGAATATCTGCTAAAATTTCTCCTGCAACAGGGCGTATGTTTAAAGTGAGAAGGGGCCTAAGGGGCAATTTTTTCACACAGGGTGCATGTATGGAATGAGCCACCAGAAGTGTTGGTGGAAGCTGGTACAATTATCTCATTTAAGAGGATAGGTATATGAATAAGATGAGTTTTGTGGGATATGGGCCAAATGCTAGATTAATTTAGGATATCTGGTCGGCATGGACAAGTTGGATCGAAGGGTATGTTTCCATGCTCTACATCTCTGTGACTCTGACCTGTTAGGATTTGTATTTAATGTCACAAATAAGCAGAAACAGATAAGTGGGTGCTAAAAAGTACTGCCAATTGTAAGTGTGTGTCAGAGAGGTTTTGGTGAGAAAGGCAGGTGTGTTAGACGATGAATGTAAATAGATGTATAGTTTACAACAACAAGGAAGTTGTGCTAAAACTTCATAAATCAATGGCTAGGTTTCAGCTTGAGTGTTGTGGGTCAAAGAAAAACTTTCAATAACAACTTTGAAAAATGAGTACATTCTTGAAAACCAAAAAGCAGGTTGATGGGGAAAGAATAATGAAGTGGCACCATATGGATTCCTTTCTTAAAGAGCAAGTCCAGTGGACTTGATGGAATCACATTATAGCCAACACAAAGTTCATCTTCTACAAATACAATTCCCCTATTTGTTAATCATGTTGTTGCCAGTTTGTGTTACCAGAACATGTTGTATAGCAGAACCTGTACTTAGTACTCAATCTGCCCTTTCTCGGCTGTTATCTTTCATTGGATCACATATTCCCATATGTCTACTTGCACCTGCAACTCACTTACCTTGTTGACCTTGCTACATGCATTTATATAAATACACTCGAGACCAATCTCAAATTGTCTTCGAGATAGTAGAAACTGCAGATGATGGAGAATCTGAGATAACAAGGCGTGGAGCTGGATGAACACAGCAGGCCGAGCAGGAAGGCTGACGTTTTGGGCCTAAACCCTTCTTCAGAAATGGGGGAGGGGAAGGGGGTTCCAAAATAAATAGGGAGAGAGGGGGAGGCGGATAGAAGATGGATAGAGGAGAGGATAGGTGGAGAGGAGGCAGACAAGTCAAAGAGGCGGGGATGGAGCCAGTAAAGGTGAGTGTAGGTGGGGAGTTAGGGAGGAGATAGGTCAGTCCAGGGAGGATGGACAGGTCAAGGGGGCAGGATGAGGCTAGTAGATAGGAGATGTGGGTGGAGCTTGAGGTGGGAGGAGGGGATAGGTGGGAGGAAGAAAAGGTTAGGGAGGCGGGGACAAGCTGGGCTGGTTTTGGGATGTGGTAGGGGGAAGGGAGATTTTGAAGCTTGTGAAGTCCACATTGATACCATTGGGCTGCAGGGTTCCCAAGCTGAATACGAGTTGCAGTTCCTGCAACCTTTGGGTGACATCATTGGGGCACTGCAGGACGCCCAGGATGGACATGTCGTCTGAGGAATGGGAGGGGGAGTTGAAATGGTTCGCGACTGGGAGGTGCAGTTGTTTCATGCGAACTGAGCATTGGTGTTCCGCAAAGCGGTCCCCAAGCTTCCACTTAGTTTCCCCGATGTACAGGAGGCCACATCTGAAACAGCGGATACAGTATACCACATTAGCAGATGTGCAGGTGAACATCTGCCTGATGTGGAAAGTCTTCTTGGGGCCTGGGATTGGGGTGAGGGAGGAGGTGAAGGGGCAGGTGTAGCACTTCCTGCGGTTTCAGGGAAAAGTGCTGGGTGTGGTGGGGCTGGAGGGGAGTGTGGTGCGGACAAGGGAGTCTCGGAGAGAGTGGCCCCTCCGGAAAGCAGATAAGGGTGGGGAGGGAAAAATATCTTTGGTGGTGGGGTCGGCTTGCAGATGGCTGAAGTGTCGGAGGATGATCTGTTGAATCCGGATGTTGGTGGGGTGGTACATGAGGACAAGGGGGATTCTGTTTTGGTTGTTATTGCGGGGGGAGGGGGTGTGAGGGATGAGTTGTGGGAAATGCGGGAGACACGGTCGAGGACGTTCTCGACCACTGACGGGGGGAAATTGAGGTCCTTGAAAAATGAGGACATCTGAGATGTTCGGGAGTGGAATGCCTCATCCTGGGAGCAGATGCGGCGGAGGTGAAGGAATTGGGAATAGATTATGGCATTTTTGCAGGAAGGTGGGTGGGAGGAGGTGTATTCTAGGTAGCTGTGGGAGTCGGTGGGCTTGAAATGGATATTGGTTTCCAGGTGGTTGCCAGAGATGGAAACAGAGAGGTTCAGAAAGGAGAGAGAGGTATCAGAGATGGTTCAGGTGAACTTCAGGTTGGGGTGGAAGGTGTTGGTGAAGTGGATGAACTGTTCGAGCTCCTCGTGGGCGCACGAGGCGGCGTCAACTGTTATTCTGATCCTACCTAATAAGATACTTCTTTCTTATCTTATTGCTAGCTGTCTCCCCCAATCTTCCATCAACTTAATTTCCCCATTGTAATGCTGCATGTTGATGCTTATTCCCCTGTTCGAGAACATTAAACTCTTTACTCCTACAGCACATTTTGACAAAAACTCTGATCCCAGGTCGGATGAGGTCAAACCTGCCTGATGTGAAGAGGTCCCATCTCCTCAGAACTAATTCCAATGCTCCAGAAATCTGAAGCTCACTTGAACTGTCTCTCTATCTGAACATTCATATGCTTTATCCTCATCTTTCTATACTCACAACCTCAAGATAATTTGTAGTAACCGAGCAATTACTTCCTTTGAGATCCTGCTCATTAAGCTTTCACCTGGTTTCCTAAAATCTGCCTCCAAGAGCTCATTACTCTTTCTACCTTTGTCACTGGTACTGATATGGACCAATGGCTGACTCTTTCTCCTCAAAATGTTCGCAGCTGCTCAATGATATCCTTGCCTCTGGCACCTGGGAAGCAACATCTATCAAAAATGCCTGCTTGTTCCCTTAACTACAGCATCCACTTGCATTACTACTTTCCCATTCTTACTTCTCTCCTTTGCATGGCTAAACCATCCATGGTGTTATGGCTGTGCTCATCACCCTTACCAGTACTTATCCTGGTTAGAGTAAGGCTGTTCAACCTTCTCATAGGAAGTGGGGAGAGGGGGAAGCCCATTTCAATATCCGTCTTGGGTCGACTGAGCAAATAAAGGGTTTTTCATCAAGCTTCCTGAAGGGTTCCTCTCTGCAAGGCCTAGCAAGATCTCTCAGTTCCTCTGCCTCTGTCGCATAATTTCTGATGAGGCCACCTTCAACAAGGGACCCTCCAAAATGTCCACCT
The DNA here is from genome assembly GCA_024137785.1 of Ginglymostoma cirratum. Taxonomy (NCBI): domain Eukaryota; kingdom Metazoa; phylum Chordata; class Chondrichthyes; order Orectolobiformes; family Ginglymostomatidae; genus Ginglymostoma; species Ginglymostoma cirratum. The sequence goes on along the minus strand of JAHRHZ010000077.1, from coordinate 18,586,843 downwards.
TTTTCCTCGACCAAGGATTCCCCAGTTCCCTTGTCGACACGGCCCTCAACCGAGTCTGACCCATCTCCTGCACTTCTGCCCTCACTTCTTCTCTTCCTTCCTGCAACAGTGATAAGGTTCCCCTTGTCCTTACCCACCATCCCTCCAGCATTCACATCCAGAAGATCATCAGAAGCCACTTCCGCCACCTTCAGCGAGATGCCACCACTGGACACATATTCCCCTCCCCTTCCTTATCCGCCTCCAGTAGGGACCATTCATTCTGGGACACCCTGGTCCATTCTTCCTTCACTTCCAACATCGCCCCACAGCCCCATGGCACCTTCCCCTGAAACGGCGAAGGTACAACACCTGCCCATATACATCCCCCCGCCCCCGAGTATCCAAGGGCCCAAACTACTTTCCAGGTGAGTAGCGCTTTAGCTGCCCTTGCCAGAATCTAGTCTACTGCATTCACTGCTCACAATGTGGTCTCCTTTACACTGTGGAAACGAAGAGTAGACTGGGTGACCGCTTATGTTCTCCTTGCAGAAAAGACCCTGAACTACCTGTTGCCTGCTACTTTAAAACACCACCTTGCTCCCTTGCCAACATCTCTGTCTCAGGCTTGCTGCGGTGTTCCAGCGAAGCTCAGCATGAGCTGGAAGAACAGCACCTCATTTTCTGCTTAGGGACCATGCAGCCCTCCGGACTCAATATTGAGTTCAATGATTTTAGGGCCTAAACTCTCCCCTGTCCCAGCCCCCTACCCCACGCACCAGGCCTTGTTATCACATAGCCTGCCATTATACGCTATCTATTTTAGCCATTAACAGCCTCTATTAACAGCCATTCACTCTCCTAGCCAGATCATTATTGGCTCTTTTGTCTATTCAACTATTCTTCTCTTTCTTTGGGTTCTATCCCCACCTATTGTTTACTTCTTACCCTCTCCCCCACCCTAACTTCTGCATACAAACGGACATTTTCCGAGCAACCATCAGTTCTGAGGAAGGGTCCCCGGACCCGAAACATTAACTCTGATTTTTCTTCACAGATGTTGCCAGACCTGCTGAGCTTTTCCAGCAACTTCTGTTTTTGTTCCTGATTTACAGCATCTGCAGGTTTTTCAGTTTTTATCTCACTGTATCTTATCAAACTTACCTCATTAACTATCTATTACAACCTGGTGCCCCCTCACCTGATTCCAACTCCACCCTACCACCCTCCATTCCTGGAAAAACTTGCCATTCACTGGATATTTGCCTAAACACCAGAATCCCTAGTACTTTAAAAGGTGGCTGTGTACCTGAACACACATTGCCCTGATCATTGAAGGTCATTGTCAATCAGAGCTGCATTTTCCCTTATGTAACTAGATGGTATCCCATTCCTAAAATCTCCCTACTGCAGTTCCTGATGCACGGGTATTAGGCTGAGTGAAACAGAGGTGATTTCTACAGGATAGGATCAAAAACAGAAGTTGATGGAGAAGTTCAGCAGGTCTGCCAGCATCTGTGAAGAAAAGTCCCACCTGTTCCACAGGTGAGTAATAGTATCTCTGAACAGGTTGATTAGAAGATATAGGCTGCTCTACTATTCTTTTAACATTAGTCGTCTGAACTTCTGATTTTGGGCATATATTTATTTGAAACAGCAGGATTACAGATACACAATACTTTTTTTTTTCCATGTTCCTTGATTTTGTTTGTACGTTTTCAATTTCAGCAGCTTCACTGGGCTTGTCGAACAGCAATGGAAATCACAGTATTTTACCTCCAGGATAGTCATTATTTGGGACAAAATTGATACTATTTATGGTAACTCTAATATAATTCCCACAACTACAATATTTGAAATTAAACCACATTTTAAATTGACTTTGTGTGATGTATGTTTAAACAACCACCATTAAAAGACTTACGTAATAATTTCTTAGCACAACCTCTAGAGGGTATTTCCATTCATCTTCCACTGTTTACAATTGGGCTGACCCTATTTCACTAAGAATATTAGAGATAGCAGGAACTGCAGATGCTGGAGAATCTGAGATAACAAGATGTGGAACTGGATGAACACAGCAGGCCAAGCAGCATCAGAGGAGCAGGAAGGCTGA
>JAHRHZ010000077.1:18551584-18584348 GCA_024137785.1 Ginglymostoma cirratum | reverse complement strand
CATCAGAAATTTTCTGATGAAGGGTTTAGGCCCGAAACGTCAAGTTTTCCTGCTCCTATGATGCTGCTTGACCTGCTGTGTTCATCCAGCCCCACACCTTGTTATCTCGAAATCTAAATCATTGTCTTGTTTATCTGCTTTCCACTGTTCACTTAATTTAAACCTTCTTTGTGAAAATCAGAATTCTTTGCTCCTTTTCCTCGCTGGAATTCTGACACAAGTTTTCACATCTCTCTTTTTTCCTCTTGTCTCCTTTGGAATTCAAAGCTTTTCATTGGCTGTGTTTATTTGTGTTGCAGCACTAGGGGAAACTCACTCTCTGCATATACTCTGTTGTCGTCTCAGTGTCAGACTGTCAGACATGTGCATTAATACAAAGATGTTGGCTTGACACAAACAGATGATAAACTAAAAGTTTCTTATTTTGCAGTATTTGCAATCCTTAATTAGTTGCAGGTTTTTGTATTTAGTCGACCTATCATTTTCCAACTATTCTTTCTATAAAGCATACTTCTGATGATTCAGTGAATAAATAAGACAAATAATTAGAAAAAAATTAGTAAATGAGATCCACAGCTCCAAATATAAATAACGTATTGTAATATTCAGTGTAAGGATTCTTAAAAAATTCTAAAATATTTTTTAAAAACTATTACCGAATATGGGGTTCAAAACAATGACATTTCCAGAGTCTTTAGAGTGCAAAGTTTTGTGTCTCTGACCAGAGATCATGCTCATGTCACATTCTGCCAAGTAGCTCACTTAAGAACTCATAGCTTTCGCCAATGTGCTGACCACACCAGCTACAGCCTTTTGTCACTTTGAAACCTCTCTCTCTTTCTGCACAAAAACGTGGAGCCCAAAAATCTACTCTCACCTAGCCCAGCCACTCCTGCCTTTGTTTTCGGGTTTGAACATTTAGCACCTTGCTCCCAGTAAGTCACAACCTGGCCCCTTCTATCCCCTTGGTAATCAAGCCATTAAAAATTATTGGGGGATAGAATTCAAAGTAGATCATATGGCTCTCTTCATTCCTCCATTTTTCTGTAAGTTAAAGATTAAATTGTATTATCAGGATAGGGTGGACAGGCTTATTTCCACTGGGATTTAGCAGAGTGTGGCTTGACTTGATTGAAATGTATAAGATCCTGAATAGTCTTGACAAGGTGGATTGAGAAATGATATTTCCTCTTGTGGGTGAACCCAGTGCCAGGGACACCCTTTCAGGATCGAGATGACAACAAATACTTTGAGGCTCATGTGACTTTGGAGCTTTCTGCCTCAGGGGACACTGAAAGTGTGAATATTTTTAAAGCAAAGGTAGATAGATTCTTGTTAGGCAACAGAATCAAAAGCTATCATGCAGAGATAGGAATGCGGGTTTCAAAATAAAAACAGATCAGCCATGATCTTGTTGAATGGTATAGTAGGCACAAGGGACAGAACAGTCTACTTCTCTTTCTAAAAAAATACCGAAAGAACTGCGGATGCTGTAAATCACGAACAAAGACAAAAGCTGCTGGAAAAGCTCAGCAGGTCTGGCAGCATCTGTGAAGGAAAAAACAGTTAACGTTTCAGGTCTGGTTACCCTTCCTCAGGCCCCAGTTCTGAGGAAGGGTCACCAGACCCAAAAAATTAACTGTTTTTTAATTCACAGATGCCGCCAGACCTGCTGAGATTTTCCAGCCACTTTGTTTTTGTTCCTTGTTACTTCTCTTTCTATTTTGTATGTTCATATACTTGTATGTTAGACAGTCCAAAACATAATCACCTTGTAAACCTTGCATTCATAATAAAACTGAAAATTAATAATGAATTGTTATAATACAATTGAACACATTAAGTGTTTTATAGCTTGTCTCATTTCCTCAAAAAAACATTATTACTGTGTTTATGTGATATAATGTCATGTCTCTTCTTCTGAACTAAAGGATCATACTGCAGTCAATCTTTGGTCTGTCAGTACTTCTCCTCACGCTCTTTGTTTTGATTCTGCATCTTATGTTTCTCTTCTGAGTACTCCTTGTGCATTTCTCTACCATTTTTTAAGCTTCTTGTTGTGGCCTCTTGTCTTCTATCATTTTGTGTTTCCGTTTTTAGACGTTCCAATATTTCTCATAGTTTGATATTGGTCTCCAGTGAATTATTCTGTCTGTGATTTGGTGTAAAGCTACATCTGCTGCTCATTAAGTACTGAATTCAGATAGTAAATGTCCTTTTCTTTTTCATGTTCTTCTATTGAATTAAGTGCTGTTAAAGTTTGGAGGTTCAAGATCTCCCTCTGAGATGTCTCCTCTGCTAACTGTAGAACTTGCAGTTTCTCTTCCATATGCTTTTGGAGCATAGCAAGTCCTAGAAATCTTGCTTTTTGTTTGCCTGTGATTGCTGAATTAGTTTTATCCCCCTATCTGTCTTTGAACCCTGAAACATTCAGTATCTAACTATAACCCATTCATTTAATTTTGCGTGTTATCTCTGATAAAGATGGAATTAACCTACACTTTAGACTCTCTGACACTGACAATCACTTCCTAGTTTCTGATCAGAGGGTGTTTACCAAGGGGTTTTATCACCTTATCTTTCAGTGTACCCATTTCAGGTTTTAATGTGATCAAGGCCAGTGCTTTGTATCTGCTCATTCCAAGAATTGGGGGACCTTCATGATGTACAAAGGAGAATAACAGTATCTTCTTTAGTGCCCACCACCCCCCATCCCAGTCATTCCTAGGTGCTATAACATGATGTTTCTCACTCTCCGAGCGCATTTCCTCGGCTGACAATTTTCTTTCAAATATTCGGGAAAGAACTTGTAATATAATTTCAGTATAATAATGTTATTTTGTGCTCTGGTATCAAGCTTCAAACTTATGATTGTGAGCTTTATCTCACCTTCTTCCAGATCTTACCAGTTGTATGAATTTATTTACTTTGGCAACCATCATATCTACCACCTTATGCACTTGTATGGTTCCCATTTCTATTGTATCTCAAATTAGCTATTATTGTCCAAGTATGGATGCCTTTGCCTTTTTCTCTCTCATGTGGCCCATTTTACTTTCTATCAAGGAACTTGGTCATTATCGTTCCTCTTCGTACAATTCACTCACCAGTGTCTTGATCCTTCATAAACTTCACAGCTCGATCCAAACTTAAGATATTTCTGTCCATCTCCAAATTCATAATGTTTTCCACAGTTCCTGCACATTTCCTGCTATGTCTGGTGTACATCCTATTGTCGCTGGTTCAATGTATCAACTCTTGTGCCCTTCCCTTGACTGAAGTGAAGATTAATCAGTTGGATAGTCAGCATCCCCATCTGCCTACTCATGGCTTCACATGCTCTGTAATGCTAACAGTTCACAACACTGCAAACTGATCCCAAATGCCACCCCAATCAGACCTGAGCTCATAATGTGTTTGTTGGATGAACCTATTTAAGCTCTTTCAATATTTGAACATATTTAAAAGCAAATCCATTCTTGACCATATTCAGCATTCGAAACTCCATGGACATCTATGCTTTCCCCAAATCAATTCTTTGATCTTTTGGAATACTGTCTACAATTCTGGTCACCGTTCTATTGGCAGGATGTTAAATTTGAGAGGATGTAGAAAAGACTTACAAGGATTTTGCTGGGACTGGAGGGTTTGAGTTATAGGGAGAGACTGAATAGGCAAGGTCTTTTTTTCCAGGAGTGTTGGAGGCTGAGGGGTGACCTTACAGAGGTTTTTAAAGTCATGAGGGGTATGGAAAGGGTGAATAGCCAATGCCTTTTGCTCCTAGCGTGGGGAGATCAAAACTGGAGGGAACAGGTTTAAGGTGAGAAGAGAAAGATTTGAAAAGGACCTGAGAGGTAACTTTTTCACACAGAGAGTGGTGCATGTATGGAAAGTGCTGGCAAAGGAAGTGGTGGAGGTGAGTACAATTACAACATTTAAAAGGCATCTGGATGGGTGTGAAAATAGAAAGGATTCAGAGGTATGTCGGCCAAATGCTGGCAAATGGGAGTAGGTCTGTTTGGGATGTCTGGTCAGTCTGGACGAATTAGACGAGACGATTTGTTCCTTCTTAAATATTATCCTAGACTCATTAAACAGAGCATCCTCTGCAAAATGGAAAGCATCACACATTCTCCTTCTGCAGATAGATTTTACTAAGTGGCACAAAAAAAACTCAATTGAAAGGAAGGATATTTAACAAGTGTGCATAAACAAACAACAATTTTGTTTCTGAGGCTCATATTGCCATAATATAATCCAGTGATTCCAACTAATGATCCATGGACGTAGATTCAAACCCTACTATGCAATATGCTTATTATAATTTCAAATACGCCTTCTTTTATCCCTTTTGTGTAACACTTCCCATCTCAACTCTTCGAATGGAAGAGTGTTGCTTTTGGTCCAATTTATTTCTTTAATTCGACCAAAGGTCAGATATACTGTATGCTTGACTACAAAGTAATACCCAGGCAATTCAAATCACAAAGTAATCTCCATCCTCAATAAACCTCTGTACGTTATCATGATAATTCTCAGTAACATCTGCTGGATTTAAACCACAAATATCTGCACTAACATCAATCCCTAAAGCTCATTTAAATTAAATAAGTTGCTGAGATCTGTGGCTCCTGAAGCTGAAAACAATATCGACACTTTTCTGCAAACATTTAAAGATATAGCGGTTGAAGTCTTTTTTCATGTGCTATAATTTCCAGTTAATAATGCAATGTGTTGCTTGCATTTCCAAGAGAACATCTGGGCTAGCCCAGCAACAAGTGTGTGCTATCAGACATTATCACATGACGTCTGTGATGGGGTCCCTAAAGCACTTAAGCTGGTACTAATATCCAGCCCAGAAAGGAGCAATAAACTTTTATTAACGTGATAGTGTTCACATGTGCAAGCTGTAGCAATAACACAACACTAGACTGAGTATTACTTCCTCTAATTCTGGTCTCATTACATGCATGGGAAAATTTCCTGTGGTGATGCCCTGCTGTGTTTGTCAGAGGATATGCTTTTTTTCTATCAATTATGGTGCTATCAACAAGCAGCAATGAAGAACATCTTGCAGGAATTAAGAGCAACACCTCCTGAAAGTGTGTGCAAGACAGAAGACATTCAGTTTATGACCATATGATGTGCCAAGACATCACTGATTTAATGATTTCATTATGGACACAGTTAATCTGCCAAGCAGCATCATCAGGGACTTTCACTTGTCAGCATGACTTTGGAATGTGCTTACATGAGAAGGATGTTCTGATTTCTGACAACGCTGGAATGGTATCTTCAAATCCAAGTTGAATTTTGAGGATTATAGGAAATAAAAGCATTGGGTGAGGACCATGGGAATTAGGATTCCAACAAAACAAGGGTTTAAGCACACTGTGGAAGTTCTAGGATCTGGAACCACTGGAAAAGCCTGCTGTCCAATTTAATATGATCATGGCTAATCATCCAACACGTGCCTTGTTCCTGCTTTTCCCCCAAGCCCTTTGATCCCTCTAACCCCAAAAATGATGTCTAACTCCTTCTTGAAAACATTCAATGTTTTGGCCTCAACCACTTTTGGTACCAGTGAATTCCATATGTTCACCACTCCCTCGAGAAACGAATTTCTCCTCATCTCAGCCCTAAATGGCCTGTCCCATATCGTTTGACTGTGATCCCTTGTCTGGACTCCCAAGTCATAAGTCATAAGACAAAAGCCCACAATGTTGAATTTAGTATATTGGCATGGATGGTGAATTGGCTCAGATCTGAAGAAGGGTCATTGAACCCAAAATGTTAACACTGCTTTCTCTCCACAGATGTTGCCAGACCTGCTTAGTTAAACATGATTTTCCCTTAGTAAAAAATCTGTGCTTGATTTCTTTAATTCACCTACATTTGCCCAAGTTACTACTAATTTTGTCATGAATTATCATTTCTAGAAGCTTCCCCTCACTAAAGTTAAACTGGACACATCCCATCTATAGTGAGATGCAGCCAGAGTGAGTCGATAGTGTGAGGAATTTGGAGGCAACATGGGGATTTGGTGCAGAAGGAAAGTGATGCTTTTGGCTTGCCTTTTTTTGGCTCATAGTTTGTACGGTTATTTTAAACAAGATAAATTGAAGGCCAGGATTAGGGGTCCAACACAAAAGAATGACATCAGAAGTAAATCATAAGCTCATTGGTTGGTAATAGCTACTAATTTGATTATCCATTAAAGGTTACTTTCTGATTGAAGGTAAATGGGGAAATATTTACAGGCTACAAACTAAAAGACCAGTATGAAATTTTTAAAAACCTATAAGAACTAAGTAATTAAAATAGAGATGCCGGGCCAGGCAATGTGTTGTAATCGCATGGTACGGGAATTGGTGGACCCTACTGTGATTTGTAGTGACCCTATCTGTAGCAACTGTTGGTTCTTGAGGAACTCTAGCTTGGAGTTGATGAACTGGAGTCTGCTCTTCAAATACATCAGGGAGGTTGAGAGTTACCTTGATGATGTGTTTGAGGAAGCAGTCACACCTCTTAGAATAACTATCTCCAATTCAATCAGTGGTCAGGGACAGGAGGGTGTGACTACAAGCAAGGTTGGTAGAGGGTTCCAGGAGTTAGTGCTGAAGGAGTCTCAGCTCTTGAACTTGTCAAACAGGTTTGAAATTCTTATTCCCTGTGTGGATGAGAGTGGGTACTGTAGGGAGGACAAGCAGACTCACCATAGCACCATGGTAAAGGTCTCTATTAAGAGTGGGGAGGAAACAGAAATGTAATTTACATCAGGGATAGTACAGTCAGGGGAGGAGACACTGGTCAGGATCAAGATTCCCGAAGACTGCCTGGCACCTGACGTAGGATATCTTGTCTGAGCTGCAGAGGAACTTGGAGTGGGAGGGGAAACATCCAGATGTTGTAGTCCATGTAGGATTCAATGATATAGGTAGAAAGAGGAAAGAAATTCTGCTGAAGGAATATGAGCAGCTAGGCTGAAATAAAAAGCAAAATCTTGAAGGTAATAATCTCTGGATTATTACCTGAGTCACAAGCAAATTGGCCCAGGTTAACAAGATTAAAGAGGTCAACAAATGGGTCAAAGTTTAGTATGGGAGAAAAAGGTTCGAATTCATGGGACATTGGTGGCAGTACTCGGAAAAGACAGAACCGTTCCTATGGGACAGGTTCCACCTGAATCATGTTGGGACCAGAGTCCTTGGGAATTGCATAACTAGGACTGTGGATAGGGCTTGAAACTAAATAGTTGGGGCTGTGAGTTCAGTTGCACGGAAAATTAGGGAAAAAAATTAAACGAGGGTGGAGGGCTCAGCAGAGATTATTAAAGTTTCCAGAATAAGTAATAGGACAGAATCAGGAATGAGGCATAGCAAACATGGGACAACTATGAGAAGCGGGGGCGGGGGCGGGGGCGGGGCCGGCGGCGGGGAAGGTGGTGGTGGTCAACACAGGACTGAGGGTGTTGTACTTAAATGCATGCAGTATATGAAACAAAGTGAATGACCTTATGGCGCAGAATACAATTGGTGGTTATGATGTTGTGATTATCACAGAGGTGGGCAGAGGGAATGGTGTTGCTTTATTTGTAAGAAGTTAAATCTATACCTAGCAGTGATAAAGAGTCAGAAGGCATAGAATCTGTGTGGGTAGAGTTGAGGAACTGCAAAGGAAATAGAACCTAATGAGAGTTGTATTCATGCCTCCTGGCAGTAGTCAGGATGTGGGGCAGAAAATAAATCAGGAGATGGAAAAGGCATGGAAGAAAGTCACTATTACAATAATCATTGTGGACTTCAAATGCAGGTGGACTGGCAAATCAGTTCAGTAGTGGATCTCAAGAAGAGGAATTTGTGGAATGCCTATGAGATGAATTTTTGGAGCACATTGTGGTAGAGGCCACTAGGGAACAGGCAGCTCTGGATTTGGTGATGTGCAATCAGGCAGACTGTATTAAGGTGAAGGAACTCCTTGGGGCAGTGACTATAATATGATAGAATTCACACTGCAATTTGAGAAGGAGATGCTGGAATCAAATGTAACAGTATTACAATTGAGTAAAGGTAACTATAAAGACATGAGGGAGGAGCTGGCCAGAGTTGATTGGAAGGGGAGCCGAGCAGGGAAGATGGTGGAGGAGCAATGGCAGGAGTTTCTGGGGATAATTCAGGAAGCATGGCAGAAATTCATTCCAAGGGAGAAGAAACATACTAAGGGGTGGAGGCTGACAAGGGAATTTAGGGACAGCATAACAGCAAAAAAAAAGCATACAATGTGGCGAAGATTGGTGAGAATCCACAGGATTGGGAAGCCTTTAAAAACCAGCAGAGGATAACTAATAAAACAGTAATGGGGGAGAAGATGAAATATGAGACTAAGATAGCTAGTAATATAAAAGAAGACTGCAAGACTATTTTTAGATATTTAAAAGGTAAGGGAGAAGCAAAAGTGAACATTGGACAGCTGAAAATGAGGCTGGAGAAATAGTAATGGGGAACAAAGAAATGACAGATGAACTGAATAGGTACTTTGCGTTAGTTTCCACAGTGGAACATACTGTGGAAACAGTAACATACCAAAACTTCAAGAGAGTTGGGGGCATTGATGATTGCAGTAGCCATCACTGAGGAGAAAGTGCTGGGGAGGCCAAAAGGTCTGAAGGTGGATAATCACCCAGGCTAGATGGAGTACACCCCAGAGTTCTGAAGAAGAAAGCTGAGGAGATTGTAGCAGAATTGGTGGCATTTTTTAGCAATCACTGGAGTCAGAGAGGGTGCCAGAGGACTGGAAAATGGCTAATGTTTAAGAAGGGAGTGAGGCAGAAGACAGGCAATTATAGGCTGGTTAAATGGACCTTGATCATTGGTTCAAGGGGCACAGGTTTGAATCCCATGGCCGATGTCAAAATTTGTTTTCACCCCTGTATTCCTAATCTCCACCCATAGTGATTAAATTCCTGAACTTCTGAGCCAAGTTCATTTTTTTGTGACTGTTCTTATTCTGTCCTTTATCATTAGGACTATTACTTCTGCTTTTCCATTCTGCTTGTCTTTTCAAAACGCGAAACCTGAAGAATTTGTTTTTAAGGTTGGTCACCTTGTAATCATGCCTTTGTAATTATTAATACAAAGCCACTTATCTCTCTTTGTGTCCCTGTTTCATCTATCTTGTTACAAGTCTTTTATTCATTCAGATAAAGAGCCTATAATTTTATGTTTTATCACATTTTTTTTGCCTTATTCGCTTTTGGACTATTACCTTTGATCTCTGTCCCTTCAATTTTTGCAGCATTTGCCTTTACCCAAGTTGTGAGAGCACTCCAATCCTTGACTTTTCTCTTCAGATTTCTTAATTTTCTATCATCTGACACTGCCCTCAACTCTAGTTTATATGTTTCACCAGAACACTGGTAGTCATCCTGTTTAAATTGAGCCCATCTCAATCGAATAGCTTTCACCTTCCCCAGTACTGGTGTCAGATCCACATAGAGTCATAGAGCCATTCAGTAGTGAGGAGGCCCTTTGGCCTATCAAGTGTGTACCACCAAAAATATACTACGACGTACACTACTTCCTGCGCTAGGCCAAAAGCCTTAAATGTTAAGGCACTTCAAGTGTCCATCTAAGTACTTTTTAAAGGTCATGATGTTATCCGCCTCAACTACCTTCACAGGCAGTGTATTCTGTAGCGATTGTAATGATGCCAGGCAGGTGGACTTCATGGAATATAAGTTCCCTGACTGGGGCTGTTAATCTGGCCCAAACTGGGAGCCCTGGCTGATGGATAAGAACAGATGTGTCATATATCCTGTTCACTCTGAGAGCTGGCTCTCAGGGAACTGGATCAGTGTCAAGGACTCACCGTGTGTAAATAAAGGGTGACTTAGGATGGGATACTGGCATCTGTGAAGTTATTTCATATTTCAGGCACATTGAGACAGAAACCAGTCATCAAAAATGATTGTACATGCACTGGGCCATAATTGAGTTACAATGAATGAATCAATAATCATATTACAGCAAACATTTTATTAACCGGCACCGATGGGACGAGGAGTGTGCTGGTTGATCAAATATTCTGGATTAATCAAGAGGTCCACAAAATCCCAGTAAAAACACAAGCTAAGTAATGGAAATGCAAAACAGTGGGTATGCACATCACAATTATACTTTATTTACAGCATAAATTACTTAAATAATAATGCAACTTTGTCTGAAACAAAACTCAGCGACAGAGACCCTTCTCACTCACACCCCCAACTGGACATCGCGATGGATCACAATACTTGTGGAGAAATTGAATTGGCCGTTGATGTTTTGTGCGGCCATTTGATTGAACAACAAATATACTTACATTGAGGTAAATAAATTTTAAAAACTATAAGAATTGGACAGAATAAAATTCATGGTGTTTGAGGAACATAATTTTCACCAGTTTATTGAGAATGCTAGTTTCATAATGTGCTGCTTACAACAAAGTTTGCTAAACTTAAAAAGTGTTGTATGGAGTTTTTTTTAAATTGACTGGTGGGATGTGGGCATTGCTGGCTGGGCCAGCATTTGTTGATCATCCGCAGTTAGCCTTGAGATGGTGGTGGTGAGCTGCTTTCTTGAACTACTGCAGTCAGTGTGCTATAGGTAGACCCATAAAGACTTTAGAGAGACAATTCCAGGACTTTTACTCAGCAACAGTGAAGGAACAGCGATATATTTCCAAGTCAGGATGGTGAGTGGCTTGGAGAGGAACTTGCAAGTTGAAGTGTTCCCATCTATTCGCTGTCCTGTCCTTCTAGATGGAAGTGGTTGTGGGTTGAAAGGTGCTGTCTAAGGATATTTGGCAAATTTCTTCAGTGCATCTTAGAATAGAAGAGAAATTTATTGTCTTGTGTACTCTTACATGGAAAATACAGTGAAAACCTTCATAAGTCGCTCCATCATAGTATGTACATCAATGACAGAAGTCGTACATAATAATAAAACAAAGTAAGTTGCAGGTAGTACACACTACGCTTACTGAGGTTGGAGGGAGTGGAAGTTTGTGGATCAATCCTGGATGAGCAGTTGATTATTAGACCATTATCATAAACATGACCGTTTGTACACTGATTTAAAATCCCTAAATGTTTCCCAAAGCTTGCTGCAGAACTGAAAACGCTCAGCCTCAGCAGTCTCACTAACTCAATTTGTTTACTGAAGGGTCCCCAATACCCCTGCAAACATTTGCTTAATTGTTATGCCAGGGATGAATAAGTGAGCCTACTAATAAATAGTTCATCACTTTAAAGTTATTAATTTTCAGATGTCTGTTTATCTTGTCCATATAAGTGATGATAGAGTTTAGACTCCTGTGCTTTTAAGAGCAAGATTGACTAGTAAGCTGTTTCTCTCTGCCTTTCCATATTAAATTGCCATCAGTACAAGGTATTCAGAGTTTGCACAAGATTTAACTGCCAGCTTTCTAGAGCAACATATTAGTTACATTATCCTTTTCTCATGACATTTTTGAAGGAAATATGTACCAGTTATTTATCTGAAGCTACCAAGACCACACTTATCATGCAAGCTTTCCAGTCTTGGTAATTAAGAATTGCAAAAGGGGAACAATTATCATTGTGAGTGACACATAGAAATGTAATGACTTCTTAGTGATATAGTCTAACATCATTTTAACTTTGGATTTTGTATTTGAAATATAAAATCTTGCATCAAATGATACAGGTGAAAAGGAGGCCATTGGGGCCCATTATCTCTGCCAGTTCTTTAAAAAAGCTTTCTAATTTGTCCTATTCCTTTACCCTTTCCCACAGGCCTGCAATATTTTTAATTTACAACTGTACATCCAGTTCCTTTTTGAAAGTTATTTTGAATCTGCTTTCTTTACACGCTGTTGTGCAGATCATAACAACATATTCTGCAAAAAACTTGTCTTAACTCTCTTTTGTTTTTTTTGACAGTGCCTGTGTGTAACTTTTCCAGGGTCAACGGTTATCCTGTAGTCTTTGATTTGATTTATTATTGTCACATGTATATAAGTACAGTGAAAAGTTTTGTGTTGCAAGCAGTACAGGCAGATCATAACAAACAAGGATCTAAAGAGCATGGCATACAAGGTTACGGCTGCACAGGATGTGCATAAGCAAGATCAACATTAGCAAGATCAACATTATTTAAGGTTAGAGAGGTCCATTTATCAGCCTAATAATGGCAGGGAAGAGGCTGTTCATGAACAAGTTGGTGCATGTGTTCAAACTTCTGTACCTTCTGCCTGACAGGAAAGAGCATTACCGGGTGGGAGAGGTCTTTGATGATGTCCGTAGCCTTTCCTCGGCAATAAGTGTGAGTAGAGGTTGGCTTCCATGATGGTCTGGGCTGTGCACTCAACTTTCTGTAGTTTCTTATGGCCCTGGGCAGAGCAATTGCCGTACCAGACTGTTATGCATCTGAATAGAATCATTTCCATGGTGCATCTTCAGATGTTGCTGACGGTCCTTATGGACTGATTTTCCTAAGCCACTTGAGGAAGAAGAGGTGTTGTTGTGCTTCTTGACCGTTGCATCTTACGTGGGAGGTCTAGGATGGATTGTCGATTATCATCATTCCTAGGAACTTGCACCTCTCGACCTTCTCCACCCCAGCTCCATTGACGTAGATGGGGGCGTGTCCTCATCCTTTCTTCTTGAAGTCAATGATCAGTTATTTAGTTTTGCTGACATTGAGAGGGAGATTGTTATCATTGCACGGCGACACAAAGCAGTCTATCTCCTTTCTGTATTCTGACTCATCATTGTTTGATGTCCGTCCTACCATAGTGGTTTCATCAGCAAACTTGTAAATGGCGTTCATTTGGAATTTGGCTACACAGTTGTGGATGCACAGTGAGTACAGCAGGGGGCAGAGAACGCTTTGCAGGGTGCCAGTGTTGAGGATTATTGTGAACAAAGTGCTTTTGTCTATCTTCACTGAGTGCGGTCTGTGGGTCTGGAAGGATCCAGTTGCAGAGGGTGGAGCCAAGACCAAGGTCTCAGAGTTTTGAGATCAGTCTGGAAGGGATTAAGGTGTTAAAGATAGAGTTGTAGTTGATGAGTAGGAGCCTGATGTAGGTGTTTTTGTAATCCAGATGTTCCGCTGATGAATGTAGAGTTAGGGAAATGGTGTCCATTGAGAGCTGTTTTGCTTGTAGACAAATTGCAGGGGACCAAGGCAGGCAGGGAGGCTCGAGTTGATGTGGGCCATGACCAGCTTCTCAAAGCACTTCATGACTATGGAGGTCAGAGCCACTGGGCTGAAATCATTTAGGCACGTTGGATGTGTTTTCTTTGGCACTGGGATGATTGCAGTCTTCTTGAAGCAGGTGGGGACTACAGCTTGTAGGAGGGAGGGTTGAAGGTGTCAGCGTATACCTCCACCAGCTGATTCATGCAGATCTAAGTGCATGGCCAGTAACTTTCCTCAGAAGGCCGATCTGACATCTGCAATGGTGACAAAGGGAACCAGTGTATTTGAGGCTGTCGGGGCAGGTGATACTGTGCTGCTGGTATTCTGCTTGAACCGAGCATAGAAAGCATTGAGTGCATCAGGGAGGGGTGTGTTTTTGTCTGCTATCTTGCTCTGCTTCATTTTATCCCATTATGTTGTGTAGGCCTCGCCATAGGCATCCGGTGTCTGTGTGGTTGATTTAGATCTCTAACTTGGTCCAGTACTGCGTCTTGGCATCTCTGGTGGCTTTGCAGCAGTCATATCTGGATTTTCTGTACAGGTCTGGGTCGTCCAACTTGAATGTTGCACACCTGGTCTTCACTTGGCAGTGGATTTCCTGGTTTATCCAAGGTTTTTGCTTGGGGAACACCCGGATTGATTTCTTTGCCATGCAGTCTTCCATGCACTTGCTAATGAAATCTGTGATGGTGGTAGCATACTCGTCTGGATTGTCTGCTGAGTTCTTGAATATGGTCCAGTCCATCAATTCCAAGCAGTCCTGGAGAAGCTCTTTCACTGCCTCAGACCGGCACTGTACTACTTTTTATGAAGAATCTTCCCATTTCAGCTTTTCTGTTTGTAAGCTGGGAGGAGGAACACAGCGCTGTGATCTGACTTTTCAAAGTTTGGACGGGGTGTGGAACGGAACGCGTGTTTGATGGCTGTGTAGCAGTGGTCAAGGATGTTCAGTCCTCCAGTGGGGCAGGTGACGTGTTGGTTGTATGTTGGCCTGGTTGAAGTTGCTGGCCACAATGAATAAGGCCTTGGCGAATTTCATCTTCAGAGTGTTTGTGGTGTTGCAAATTTCATCCAGAGCATTCTTCACTTCCACCTGGGGTGGTATGTATACTGCTGTCAGGATGACAGGGGTGAACTCGTACGGCAGATAGTAGTGGCAGCATTTCACTGTTAGGTATTGTAGGTCCGGGGAGCAGTGGCTTGCAAGAGTCACCATGCCTGAGCGCCAGGATGTTGATTAGGAGACATACCCCTCCGCCCTTTGCCTTACCCAAGGGTGATGTGCAGTCCATGCAATGTGTGGAGTCTAGACAGAGTACATAATTTTGTGTTCGGAAAACATGAACCTTAGCAACATGCATACATTTTTTTTTTCTTTATTCATTCACGGGATGAGGGCGTTGCTGGCTAGGCAGCATTTATTGCCCATCCCTAATTGCCCAGCGGGCAGTTAAGCGTCAACCATATTGCTGCGGGTCTGGAGTCACATGTAGACCAGACCAGGTAAGGATGGCATATTTCCTTCCCTAAAGGACATTCGTGAACCAGATGGGTTTTTCCAACAATCGACAATGATTTCATGATCATCATTAGATCCTTAAATCCCGATTTTTTATTAAATTCAAATTCCACCGTCTGCCATGGCGGGATTCAAACCCAAGTCCCTGGAACGTTATCTGTGTTTCTGAATTAACAGTCCAGCAAAATGATGCCATACAGATGGGTACAGTAGAAGGTGGATGTGTAACACATGGAAACAGTAGGGTTTGTAACAAGTAATATATGATCATGGAATCAGAAATTTATGGTAAATAGTGAGGCCATTCATTTCATCAGCTTTCTTATTTTCCTTTGCTTTCTCTCTTGTTTTCCACCTTAACATATATGAAAGTGTTATACTGCCATAATGCAATTTGCACAGGTAGTATTTGCTGCAGGTGATGGGGATTTTACCTGCTAACTGGAGGAGGTATCCATTTAAATCCATTCTAATGCTCTTGACTCAAACCCTTTTAGTTTTACAAACTCTCAACCATTTTCACTTTCAGGAGTTTTTGTGGATTCTATTGCCACCACTGCTTCTGGTAAGTCAATCCATGCCCTAACAACTTGGTGTGTGAAATTATTTCTCCTGGCTTTCACCTTCATTCCCTTGGTGATGATGTTAAATTCATGCCCTCTAGTTACTGAATCACAGATGAGTGAAAATAGTTTTTTTCCTATTTACATTATAAAATTCCAAAGGAATTCTATCAGATCTCATTTTATCTTCTGTGTTTTAATGGGAAATGCCAGCATAAAATAATGTAGCCTTAATAGCAATGGTATGTACCCTGAACTCAATCATTAAAGATTTAAAAGATATTCTCATATCAATTGGAGGAGGCAAATAAATTTTGTTCAGAGTTAATTTTCTCAGATTGCTTCAGTTAAGAGGCACTAGTCCAATACCTTGGTAGTTATAACATTACAATACATGACATTTGAGTTTGAATCCACCCTCTGTCAATGGGTTAGGGTACATTACCTTCTACATTTCCTCCAAAATTGTTATGTTTGTGTTTCCCAACTGTCTTACCAGCACGTGGACTTCAATTTTACAATGGTCTACCTGTTATCCTTTTTGTGTTTTTTCTCATGATTTCACATGGTTTTCCTTCGCTTGTTCTTTGTATTTCACATTAAAATATAAGAAAGGTTTGTACTGTCACAACACAACCTGTACAGGTCAATACAGTGTGGAGCTGGAGGAACACAGCAGGTCAGGCAGCATCAGAACAGCAGGAAAGTCAATGTTTTGGGTTTACACTCTTCCTCAGTCCTAAAAGGTTTACTCTCCTCAATGCAGGGGTCCAGGAAAGCTTGGTGTATAAGTTACAGCTGGTGTTCTCTCAAGCTCTGTCTTTAGAGTCAAACCCCACTGGGACCCTGACCCTTTTACATTTCTTTGAATTAACACCAATGCCTTGCTGGGAGCCCAGCAGGAAGATCAGTACCCAGCATTCCCGAGTGCTCCATTAGCAGATTAATCCTCACAGGCTAGCAATTTGCTTCTGCTCCCATCCTTTCCAGTTCAAGTCAACCACAAATCAAGCCATCACCTCAATATGACTGACTTCCACAGGTAGCACTAAGATCTCAAGTCAGAGCTGTCAGCTTTAACCCGTTGGTGATCTGAAAATCTCTGTGATCCCCATGCACCAATTATGAAAATCAAAATTCCTCATAAAATCACAAACAATTGCCTGAAAAGTGCAAAATCCATCTGTTTGATGAGTATAGTTTCATCACGCTGCATCACAGGACTTGCATTTGATCTGTATCTTTTGAACTGAGTCAGAAAATCAGACCAAAATTTATCTCAGTTGTAAGTAGTTTTTTCAGGTGAGCTGAAGTAACAGAGAGAAGTCCAAGAATCTGTGCAGCCAGAAGCAACAGAGAGGATTGATGTTGAAACCACAGCCCCTTTTTCAGCAGTAAGTGTTATATTCTGCAGTTTAAAGGTTCCTAAATCACTTTGTCTAATACTGAGAAGAGGTAAATGTATAAGGGGTGGTAGGATGGCACATGAGTGAAAGGTTCAGGTGTCAGTGGATGAGAGGATAGTGTGCCTGCTAGATGACAGGGTACAAATGGATAAGGGGTAGGTGCCATGTGGATGGATGGGTACCGTAGAAGGTGGATAGGGGACGGGTGCCAGATGGTGAGGTGGTAGGATGGCAGATAAGTGGGTATGCATATGGGGTTTTCTCGGGTGAGCTGGAGACTGTTGGGTGAGGGTTCAAACAGGGGTCTGGGGAATCGGATCAGAAGCACGTGGAGCTTGGTAGGAGTCAGTAGTTGGGAGTTGTGGTGATGGGAGTCAAGTCCAACGATGGCTTGGGTCCAGGAGATTCATTTGGGGGGGCCAGACCAGGGGTTGCAGGAGGATGCTGGTGAGGTGGATGTTGAGGTGGTGGGTGTTGAGGGTAGGGATGCAACTCTGACCGGGGTGGCTCACATGGGTAAGGGCCTTTTGAGGGTCTGTGAAAAGTCAGGAGTTGGGTCGGTGGTGGGTGTTGGGTCCATGGTAATTGGGGGCTGCCAGTAGGGTTAATGATACGTCCAGTTAGGGGTGGAGTTCAGTTTTATTGTTGACCAGGAGTTTAAGCAGGTTTAAAACTTCTAACCTTTCTGACTAAATATTCAAATCGCGAAATCAAAACCATCTGAAGTCTCCAACTCTAACTCCGAGTTAGGAGATTTCTTGGAGGGCTCCAAATGTCAGGTGATTAGTCATTAGAATTTCAATCCTGCTGGACAATACCTGCAGAATCAGCTACTATTGTTTGGTCTCAATATACATCTCCTCTCTATGCTGCTTTAATGGTGATCTTTCCATCAGAAAATCCAGGCCATAGTTTACCTGCTGCTGATGAAAGTTGGAATGGAATGGCATCAGGTTCTCTGGCCAGTTCTGTGCCTCATGACTTCTCATGTCATCCATTTCCCAGGTTCTATCCCACACTTGAAGAACTGGTAAAATGAATGTTCAATAGTCCACAAAAGCTAAACTACTCTTCACGTAATCAGCTAACCCTCAAAAGCTGATATACTGTGACAAAACTAACAACTATTTCTGTAATTTAGTACCAAAAATTGCTTACTCCTCCATGTGGATATCTGTACAAAATATTGAAGTATGTTTTCAATGTATGATTTACAGTTTGAGACAATAAATTACCACAATATTGTTATACTGATTAAGCAATTATAGAGCAACCAATTTGATCAACACTTTTACAGATGCACAGAATTTAGGGCAGAAATGATTTGTTCCTAAATATCACCATTTTTTGTAAAACCTGCAAAATTACATGAACTAATTCACAATACAAACAGTATACAAAATGTAATCACAATGTGGGTGTAGTTATAATTTGCAGGTCTTCTTAAATGTTCAGTACCATTCAATACAGCTAAAGTGTTAATAGAAGAAGCAGCACCTTGTGTGTGTGTGTGTGTGTGTGTGTGTGTTTATACTTCCAGATCTCTGGTAGGATTCCAGCAGAAATATTGCTGCTATCAACAGGTTATGATGAACTTGTGTTGTAGATTATGGTTTCAAGTACAAGTGGTTCTTTAAATGTCAGGTCCCACTATTCTCCCATTCATCCTGTTGATAATGCATAGTGAATTTGAAATCATCAAGTGCACCACTTTAAATAACTGTGCAGCCAGAGATTTACAAACTTGCCACTGTTTAAAGGTGCATTTACATTTCGATTATAACATTGATTTAAAGTAGTTTTGCTTCATAGTCGTATTGTATTTACAGTGTAAATGTAATTTGTAGTGTTAAAGATCTGTAACTGCAGTTAGGACCCAACATAACGCAGTTAACATTTATAGAATAATTGAGTCATACAGTACAGAAGAGGCCCTTTGGCCCATAATGTCTGCACCAACAAAAAAACTCGAAACCTACACTAGTCCCAGTACTTGGCCCGTAGCCTTGAATGTTATGACATTTCACGTGCTCGTCCAAGTACTTCTTAAAAGCTGTGAGGTTTCCCACCTCAACTGACCTCCCAGAAGTGCATTCCAGATTCCCACCACCCTTTGGGTGAAAAATGCTTTCCTGAAATCCCCTCTTAACCTTTTACCTTTCATCTTAAAATATTGTTATTGATCCTTCAACTAAGGGGAAAAGCTGCATTCTATCCACCCTGTGTCTGTCCTCATAATCTATACACCTCAGTTAGGTCTGCTCTCAGCCTTTTCTGCACCAATGATCATATTAACTCGTCCTGCTGCCTTCGGAGATCAATGGACAAACAGCCCAAGATCCTTCTGAGCCACTCATTGAGTACTCCCTTGTCTTGTTACTTCTTCCAATAGCATGCCTTTAATGTAATAAACCATATTAAGGTGCCTCAAAGGAACTCAATCAGACAAGAGCTGACATTGAGGCAGATAAAAGACCACTAGGACAAATGAGTAGAGTCAAGAAGAAAGGTTTAAATAAAGTCACCATAATTCCATTCTCTCATTAGAGAGAGACAACCGATGGTGAGTTTAATCTAAAGGTCAATATGCCTCAGACATGGAACAAGGTTTAAAGGGCAGGATCTTCATGGTGACCTGAGCCAGTGAACCCATGCTGTTGGTGTCACTCTGCATTGCAAGCCAGCCATCCAGCCAACTGAGATAACCAAACGAGTGAAGAAAGAAGGTAGAGAATTGAGAAACAAAGGGGTTTTGCAGCAATTCCAAAGCTTGAGCCTAACTACAGAAGCCACCATCACTAACAGTTGAACAAAGGAAATGAGAGATACATAAAATGCCAGAGAAATTGTCTGTTCTTGGAGGCTGCAGGACTGAACTAATTTAGAGAGATAGTGAGGAGGGATGTCATGGAGAGATTGAACATGGGGTGAGATTTTTAAAATAGGGGTTTGGAGGACTGGGAGCCAATATAGTTCAGCAAGAATAGAAGTGATGGATAAGCAGGACTTGCTGCAGGTTCAGAAGAAGTTGACAGAACAGGATCAATTCAGAATGAGACTCCCTGGATGACAGTCTCAGGTAACTTTTCTTTGTAGTCAGCTCAGGCCTTATTTATACTCAAAGGTATAATTTCAGTGCCAATCTTGGTTTTTACAGCATGTTAAAACTTCAGGAATGTGAATATTCACAACATAATGAGCAGTTTTAGTTTATGGTATAGGGAATTGATATGATCTTCCTCACTGACTGGAGGCAGGCTAGGAGTATGAATCTGTAAAGAATATGGCATTTTGCACCTTTGCCAATGATATACTCCTTCAGGGTTAAGCAAAAAATGGCTCACTCACACTATGACCTCTGCCAAAAGTGGCACTATAATATCAACATAGCACTTAATAAATACAATGAAATATTACTATGTTGTGAGCTGATTGACACTGTAATTTGGCATTTATCCAATAGTTAATGAAATTTACAGCAGCTTCTATTGTCAGGGCTTTATATTCTGTTTCACCAAAGAGGCAGAAAAAGTTATACAATCTAAAGTTGAAACTAAATTCTGTTTCTGTTCCTCTTGGTTAAGTATTATGCTAATATACTTGAGTCATTTGTGCAAATACTGCAGATACAGCCATTAAATATTGTTCCAATTCCCTATGGGAGTAACTTCGCCCATGAGCTGCTAAGAGTGCCAGGAAGCAAGAGGTTTACAGCAAACTGCATTCAAGGGCATTAATTAGCATTGGTTGACATAATATCTGTACATTTCTTCATATCTGTCCACCACCATGTCGCAGGTTTGTAGCTCTTGAGAATCTGATTGATTCAGTATGGATACCGGAATGTTGATTATAGAGGCCATGTGCAGCATAGGATGAAAGAAAAACAGTGTCTGATTATTTGTTGCTCAATTGATGACTTTTTAAGATGAGTTTACATCTATTTGCATTTTTACATTAGATCCTGGCTAATGACTTTCCAGTTATAGCAAGGAGGGCAGGAGGGTCTATACTGCAGTGGTCTCCAGGGTCCCTGTTGCGCTGCTTTACAATCAAGTGACAAGAGATCTGTTTTCAGGAGTCAATCTGTTCTTGTCATCTATTCCTGCCTCTTGAGATAGTGGTGGGAGCCTACCAATTACGAGATTCAAAGTGTTCTATTTAACAAAGTATAGCTAAACTCACAACTGAGGGAAAGCAAACTAACAAGCCAGGTTTGGAAAATTTAGGCCTACTGATTGGGAATTAGTATGCCCCTGCTAGAACTTTGTGACCACCCACAAGGTTGTTTGCATATTAGTCTTGCCACCAATATATAATATGTAGAAGCTGTTTTCAAGAGCTCACTTCTTATATCAAGTATAGTCTAAGATTCAGCCTGTTTTCTTTCACCTCTTGCATGGTGGCTCAATATTTAGCACTGCTGCCTCATAGTACCAGGGACCTGTGTTTAATTCTACCCTTGGGCAACTGACTGTGTGGACTTTGTACATTCTCCCCGTGTCTGCATGGGTCTCTTTCAAGCTCTCTGGTTTCCTCCCACAGTCCAAAGACATGCAGTTTAGGTGGATTGGCCTTGAAATTGCCCCAGAGTGTCCAGGGATGTGTAGGCTAGTTAGGTTAGCCATGGGAAATATAGGGTTACAGGAATGAGGTGAATCTGGGTGGGATGCTCTTCAGAGGGTCAGTGTGGACTTAATGGGCTGAATGGCCTGCTTCCACACTGTGTAGATTCTATAAGCCCAAAACATTGAATGAACCCGGAATGATTATTTCCTGTCCATCCTTTCCATTATTTATGATACCTGGAAACAGGAGAATAAACAGACTTTTATTTCCTTAGAACACTTTTTTAAGCAAAAGCAGAAAATGTTGGAAATGCACAATGGACCAGTCAGCACCTAAATTGAAATGATTGATAAAGATTTGGGTGTGAGTTTTCATGATGAGTTATACTTGAAATATTCAGATGCGGAAAATGTTTTGGATTTCCAGTATTTTTGGTGTATAGTTGAGATTTAAATATTAAAATATACTTATTCCATGAATTGAGCATCATTGCCCAGGCTGGCATCTGTTGCTTAATTTGATTTAACCCGAAAACGTGGTGGTTGGTCTTTGGTCCAGTGTGACTGCATGATTTACTGGGTCACTTCAGAGTGCAAATAGTGTTGACCAAGTGTGATAAGAAGGCTACTTTACGATTATGATTTGTGTCATCGCAGAACATGATATAAGCTGGTAAACCACCAAATTTCATCTGAGTTCAAAGGAATGCAACTCAGGCAGATTCTACAACAGTTGAGCAAACTGCTTGCCAAGTTACAGACCAGGTAATAACGTTACTCCTACAGTTCTTTGTTGGATTAAATAGACTGAGAATTTTGACATTTCTCAAATAGGTTTGTCCAGCTTTGATACATATTCTGTATTGTTGAAAAAAATGCATTTTTAAATATTATCTTGCACTTATCAGGACTATTGGTAAGAAATACAAATGCGAAGGGAAAACAACATTTATATTGTATGGGAAGAGAGGGCCGATTGATTGGGATGTGGACTCAGATTGGTTGATGGATCGACAGAACAGGAAAAGGCCCCTTGCTTCCATGCCAATTGAAAACAACAACCTAACTATTCTAATCCCATTTTCTCGTGCCTGACCCACAGATCTTATATGCCTTGGCATTGCAATTGCACATCTACATACTTCTTAAATGTTATGAGGATTTCAGCTTTTGCCACACTTGCAGGTAGCGGGATCCAGATTCCCACCACCCTCTGTTTGAAAATGTTTTTCCTCACATCTGGCCTCAACCTCCTGCCCTTTAATTAGTTCTCTGTCCCAGGTTATTTATCCTCCCATCAAATGAAAAAGTTTCATCTTGTCTCGATATTTTCTAATCATGCTGTTCAGAGATGTTATTATCTACCTGCAGTCTAGTGGGACATGATTTTGGGCGTCCTGATCAGAGGTAGGGATACTACCATTGTGCCCTGTCTATCCTGTCTGTGTCCCTCATAACTTTATACATCTCAATCATGTCCCTTCTCAATCTCCTCTGCTCTAAGGAAAACAACCCCAGTCTGTCCAATCTCTGTTCAGCACTGAAAGTGTCCAGCCCAAGCATGTTGGTAGGTCCCCTTTGCGTTCTGTCCAGTGCTATAATGTGGATGCCATGTGAATTGCCATGAAAATGTATCAGTTAGATGATGACTGATAGTTGACTGCCAAACGTTATTTGAATTTTAAACAAGGCAGGTCAATTGTCTAATATGATAATCTGTTTTACTTGTAATAATTGTATTTCTATTAAAAAGAATATAGAAGTGAATTTTTAATTTAACTTAAGCTGCTAGTGTATAACAAAAACTAGTTGCATATACATATGTTCCAAAAAATTAACAACATGTGAACTCTACAAAATAAAGGTAATCTATTTCCAGAAAAAAACTTATGGGCAGTCTTGAACACCAGCTGAAAATATATGCGCTTGACTGATCATTGAATGAATTTTGTGAACCTTAAATGAATTAGCCATTCACCTAACACGAACTAAGATAAACAGCTTTTGCATTTCAGTCGTACGAAATGAAATCACGTTCTCTAATCTTTTGGAAGTGAAGGTATTATAAATAACCTCACGTTTTTGGTGCCAACATAGACAAGGAAATGTTCTAAAGATGCAAGGTGCTTCATTTTTATCATTTTCCTATTTCGGATCAGACACGTAGATATCTAACAATTTCAGTGCAGTGGAATTTACAGTGTTCTGGAAAACCTATCGGGTGGATCAGGCAGCAAATCGTTAAATGTTGCCAAATAAACAATAACGTCTTGAAGGTGTTGTGTAGGCGTGGAGAGGCCGTATCCAGAATCTGGAAAAAAACATTATGGAACATGAAAACTGCAGCTCCGATTGCTAACTGCTTAATTACCCGACCTCCTGCCTCCAACCGTGAACAGCCTTTCTCGTCATCATCATTATGACAAAAAAGTTGGAGAAAGTTAAAAAAAACTCCCTATTTGGTAATATGTATACGATTTCTCACTTAGATTGCTTACAGTAATGGCGAGAAAATTATTTTTTGTTTTAATATTCCGAGTCTTTGGAACCACCCTGAAACGTTAGCTATCTAAATTGTACAGCAAAGTGCATTTCACCAAGGCATCTACCTAAGAAGTTTGCGCCGTGAAGCTTCTGCTTGACTGCTAACTCTCCACCAGAGGGTGTGTCAGCTCGCTTCAAACTCCCCGTGATCCGTCGGTTGCAGTCTCAAGAAAACTTTTAATGAGATTTCGAGAGAAAAAAAATGCTTCTTTTTACATTGAATCAGATCACACAAGAGAAATAAAGAGGAACATATTAAAGACAAAACTCTTTATCCCTTTCTCCCTACAGTTCACTGCACTACCACAATTACATTTCACTGAAATCTACCACAACCTCAAAATGTTTGAGTAGGTATAAATCATTTTCGTCTAAAGACTAAATCCCTGTGGGGATATCGATGACAAATGCGCTGAGTTAAAGAATTAATCTCCTCCAACTAAATAAATCCCTGATTAGAGTGAAGACAGAAATGTCCAGTTTTTTTTAAGCTTGTAATTTTCCAAAAAGTGAATGGTAGTTTATCAAATTTGTAGGGTAAGTAAGATCGTTGCTATCTGGCGGGGGCAAAACAAGTGTATGCGTGCAAAGGCACAAATTCTGTCAGGGAAAGGTGAGAACCATCATCAGTTCGCTACCAGGTGCTAAATTTGCCTGGAGAGATTGAGCGAACCTGGAGCACGACCGGAACCCAATTACTAAACAGAAACATCTAGTATCCCGTCATTTAAAAACACGGCACTTTTAGCTTCTGATGACTGTTTTCGAAGATGATATGGTTCGGTACACAGTTGATCATCTCTTGCTGCAACTCACCGGCACCTGTCAGCCGGCGTTACTGTCTGTCCGCCGGTGGCAAACTTCCGCCCCAATTTTGTATTTATCAATCAAGCGGAACCAGGGACTTAAAACAGGCGCCGAATGAAGGGTCCCTGATATGCCGAGGGTTGCTCAACCTGGCGCAATGATACCAAGTAGAAAACAAGAGGCAGGCTCCCAGATCTGCCTCCAATCGGCCCATACCGTCAGCGTTATTTAGCACCAGGCTCCAGTCAGTTCTAATGAAGGGCAGAGACCTGGAATGCTGTTTCTCTCTCCACGGATGCTGCCAGACCTGTGGAGCATTTTCTGTTTTGATTCCTAAAATCCGCACTACTTTGCCTTCCTCTCGAATGAAGTGGGATGGGGGTCTTTCCCAAGACTGCTAGTCTATAAATGCATGTTCCAGTCTGTACTTCAATCATAGAGTCATACAACACGGAAACAGAATCTTCGGTCCAATTCGACCACACCGACCTAAACTAGCCCAACTTTTTTTTTACGAATCCCTACAGCTTGGAAACAGGCCCTTCGGCCCAACAAGTCCACACCGACTCTCAGAGCATCCCACCCAGACCCATCCCTATAACCCACCTAATCTACACATCCCGGAACACTACGGGCAAGTTAGCATGGCCAATCCACCTAACCTGCACATGTTTGGACTGTGGGAGGAAACCGGAGCACCCGGAGGAAACCAACACAGACACAGGGAGAATGTGCAAACTCCACACAGTCACCCGAGGGTGGAATCGAACGCGGGTCCCCGGCGCTGTGAGGCAGCAGTGCTAACGACCACGCTACGTTTGGCCCAATATCCCTCTAAACCTTTATAAAAATCGAAAGAACCGCGGATGCTGTAAATCAGAAAGGATCACTGAATCCGAAACGTTGACTTTGATTTCTCTCCACTGGTGTTGCCAGACCGGCCGAGTTTTAGTGGCAATTTTTGTTTTTGTTCCTCTAAACCTTTCCGATTCATTTACTTGTCCAAATGTCATTTAAATGTTGGAACCGTTCCTACACCTACCGCTTCCTCGGGCAGTTCCTTCCACATACGAACCACCCTCGGTGTGAAAAAGTTGCCCCTCAAGTCCCCTTTTAAATCTTTCTCTGCTCACCTTGAAAACATGTCCTCTAGTTTTCAACTCCCCCACCCTAGGGAAAAGACCTTGGCTATTCGCCTTATCTACGCCCCTCCTGGTTTTATAAAACTCTATCAGCTCACCTCTCAACCTCCCAGGCGCTAACCCAACTCTCGTGCTCCTCCAAACCCTGGCTATCTAACCAATTAATGAAAGACATGTATGCCCCTACACCCCCAAGAAGGCAGCTCCCCACCGCTTTCTCCAGGGCATGAACAGTACACGCCGGCCTTGCCAGTAACATCCACATATCCTGAAAGAACCAAAACAAAGTACGTAGCACCTTTAGCGTCTGGGAGCGCCCTCAAAGCGCTTGACAGCCAATGAAATATTTTTAAGTGTGGTCACCGTTGGAATATGGAGAAACAGCCGCCAAACTCAAACAACATGCAATTATTGGGTTTTATTTTTTTTTAAACATAATGTTGGTTCAAACGACAGCCCCCGGGACAATACCAACGATTATCCCGAAAGTCACAGCTGGCAGCTCACGCCAGGGTCTTCGGGCGACACGGAAATGAAGCGGAAACGCACGTTCACAGCGGAAGAAGCGGAGCTACTGAAATGAAAAGTTCAGATCATCAACAACAGGCGGAAATGGATTTCTAAACAGCATCCAGCAGCAAACAGTTGAAGTACTTGTTAGTTACTCAGTATTATTACAGGCACCTAAACTGCTAAATCAGGCAGGACGAAGGAGACAAAAGAAATCTAAAAAGACTTCTGGTGATCGCAAGGGAACATCACTAGTACAAAGAGACAGCCTCATCATTGATAGCTGAAATCTAGTTTGCATATAAGATACGTTGTTCTAAGAAAGAATATTTTAATCACCTGTTCGGATATGTTATCACGCACCTCCCAAACAGGCGGATCTTGAACCCGCCCCTATGCCTGATATATTTGAGGCAATTGGATTTTTTCTTCATCTTGTGAATGATAACAATAATTTGCGTCGGCAATCCACTGCTGTTCTGAGTTCATCTTGTAGATTTCATTTGTTTTTTTTAAGTCTAAGAAGTTAGGAGTTCAAATCTCTTTGCCGATGCACGCAGACGTTTGGAATAATAGGATCCGAACGTGTACATTGTGGATGGAAATTTACAGGTTGTTTCTTAAGCCTAGGTTTATTCGTCACACAAAGTTACAACTGAATAATCATATCTTCAGTCTGATTAATAAACGATAAACGTGTTGTGTTGGAAGTTTGCTACGCCTTCTTTAAGATGCCTGTGGGGAATAGTTTGTAATGAAGCAGAATCTAACAATCCTAAATGCAGAGTTAAGCCCAAATCGGAGAAATACATTTTTTAAAAAACGAAGAAATACCATACAATTTCATTTCGAACTAGTTTAAGAAATGATCTGTTTTCCTCCGAGGAAAGAACTCACAATGAGCCGGGGTAGAAGAAAAGCCTCATGCTTTTAGAGGTAGAAACTCCGAAAGACATTCAAGCTTCTCTCGGTATTTGTGACCCGACTACTTTACCCCCCAAAAATGATTCGGGGGGCATTTACTTAATGTATTCCAATCAGGAGAATATTCACACTTAGACACACTTCATTTCCCGTTTTGATTTTATATCTGAACTGCACATAAATATTAAGCTTAAAAACTACATCGAAACGATCTCATGTTGCAATAGTTAATATGTTATCACCTTGAGAGTTTCCTGTGTTTATTTCAATAGAATTGGATACTATCAGCTATTTTGTTTTAGCGCCGGTCTTGCATCACAGGACCGTGGATTCTAATTAATGATCTTGACTTAACGTGCCTTTTTGATCCTAAATCCCTCAGGTATGAACCAGACAACAGACTTTAACATTAATTTGTACTGACAGAGCTTGGAGCTTCAGATCCGCTGCCCACGAACCCCACCCCTAGTCGGAGATTTAAACACTCTCCGGCACTTCCTTTTGTTTTCCTCCCCACCCCCGCGTTCAGTAACAGCCTACGCTGGATGGTGCGACTCACCGGGAGCTACTCCGACACGCAGCTGATGGTGAAAGAGAGAGAATGTCCTTGATCGGGGCGGGGAAAAAAAAATCAAAACAAAAACACACCTTGGGATGAGTTTAAACGGCCAAAAAGCAATACGAAGAACATTTAGGAAAATAGATGCATGTGGCTGGAATACTAAGGGAATTATTTTCATTTCCCTCTCATTTCTCCGTCCCAGTTTTCTTATTAATCTGTTGACCTTCCCTTTACCAAACTCATCTTTCTTTTTTACCTCTCTGCTTAACTTCACATTTTTACACGATCTTTCTTTCTATCCTCATAAATTTTGCTCGCTAACTTTAACTTTCTGAATTGCACTCACGAACTCTCGCTTTCTCCCGGTCCTAACTATTGGTTCTCAGACTGTACAATCTCCGAATTCTCCCCAGCCCCAGTACCCTCCACCCCAACTGTCATGATTTCTCGCTCAGACCGAATTCGCCAGAAAGTTCCTCGCCGGCCGAATCGCCGCAGCTCAATGGGGTGAAGGGGGACGCGCCGGCCGGGGGGGGGGGGGGGGGGTGGTGGTGAAGGGAAGGTGACAACAGGAGGGAGGTGGAAAGGGATGAGGATGAGAAATAAAGGGTGGGGAGTGGGCTGGTGATGCGAGGGATAGAGAGTGAATTGGAAGATTTGGAGTGGGGATCCTGAGGGGATCAAAATACTTGTGAGGAGGGGTGGGATCAGGATGGGATTATGTGGAGGGGACAGGGAGCAGGGAGAAGGAGGGACTGGGGTGGAGTAGGAGAACGATCGGGATCTTGGGGGGAGGGGGGAATTAAGGAGGGGTTATTTGCAGGGGGTTTGGGAAGGTGATGGGACGCCTGGGAAGGGGAGGAGCGCGGGGTTTTTTTTGCTCCGTTGCGGGATGAAGTGGAGCCGCATGCAGGGCGAGAGGCGGGCGCTGCGTACTGACAGCTCGGCTCCCGGCCCCTCATTGGGCCACGACCAGGCAGCGCGCCGCACTCCGTCCTCGGCTTTGCTAGCTCCCGGCAAACTCTCACTTTGTTGCAGTTTTTCATTTTGTTTTCTTTCTCTTTCTCTATATGTACATAAAAAAATAACAATAGTGCATTGTTTTACTTTGCAAGTGCGGAGTGTGTGGGGGAGGGGACGGGGCAGTTGCGGGGGGTGGGTTTCGTACTCTCTCCCAAGTTGTTGAGCCCCGGAGTTGCAGGCGGGCAGCAGTGAAGGAGCGGGAGAAATATCAGCTTTCCCTCCAACTCAACTCGCAGCAGGTAAGAGCTGGGATGGGGGGGGTTTCATACCCAGTCCCCAACGCCACCCCTTGAACCCTCCTTCCGGAAAAAAAAATCCTCCCAGGTTATTCTGAAAAGTGTGGAAAGATCAATCTCTCTGTCTCGGACTGAGAGCCGCGATCCTCCTCTTCTCTCTCTCACTCGCTGCCAATGCTCCGAAAGTTTTTGTTGCACTCGTGGGTTTTCGGTGAGACTTCGTCAAACTTTCTCCCTCTCACAGAATCTCATCCTCTTTCTCTCCCCCCTCCCCTCCCCTCCCCTCCCTATCGCCTGGAGTTTGTGTTGTCTTTTGAAGAGGCCGGCAATGCTGATTTAGCATCACCCCCGGGGGGCTGGGTGCAAACAGTGTCTAACTTTACAAGACAGCGGCGGGGGAGAAAGTATTGAAAACTGAATAAAAACATTTTACCTCACCGTGCGCGTGTTTGTCACAGATTTCGATTGTAGCGCCAGGCTGGGGGTGGGGGGTGGAATGATTGCAGAATGGGTTTGGTGTGTTTTCCTTTCGCGTGCAGACATTTTTTTTAATAATGGCTCCATTTGCCCAAATGAAGAGGAATTAGAGAGAGAGAGACGTCCCTCGCAGTCACTCTGGGAGCACCATGTCTCTCCTCAGCGCTAAAATACATTCCGCGCCGAATCGAAAAGCCTGAAAAGGAGTAATGAGAAGCGGAGTTTTGCCTAATTCCCCGAGCTGTGTGTTTGTGGACCTGTGCCAGCCTGTGTGTGTATGTGTAAAACATTTTAGAACAAGTTGCTTCCAGCTGTTCTACATATCCCGTCTGCCAGCAAAAGAAAGTCTATGATGGGACCATTGGTTAAGTTGCCTGGATGTAAACGGCCTTTTATTTTACTACCACATCCAATAGGGAGTATTTTCTATTGAATTGTACAAAGCAGAAACTAGTTGAAGCAATGAGAATAATTGGAATGATTTTGAGTGGATCTGTACTTTATAGCATGTATCCCTTTTGATCGTTTAATACTTAGTAAGTTAACTGTGACTGGTAGTTAAAATCCAACAAAAGTCCTCGATATTTGCAGTACGTCTTAAAACGCCTCCAAAAGCACTATAGAGAAGAATATTACATTAAAAAGAGGGGGAAAGAGTATGCTTAGGGGTAACGCGTTTGCATGTGATGGAGTTTAACGATTGAAATTTGACCAATTTAAAGCTCAATTCCTGAAACGGTTTGCGATTGAATTGTCTGTATTTAAAGAAAGTTAGTTGACTGTTAAATTTCGAATACACAATACGTGATTAATGAAATCCGCCAAATGGTTATGTAAATTAAAGTTAAAGTTTTAATAATTCAAGAGAGTTAGTTATTTCCCCCCATGAAGTGAAGCATATGCAGTTGTATTAATATCCCTTGGATGAGTTGCAATGGTTTTCCAAGGAGAAGAATATTCATAAAAATCTATTAATTTAGGAGTTGTCAGTTCAACATTGCTCCAGCATTTTTAATATGAGGTTCTCAACTAAATTCCCCAAGGAGGGAAAATAATAAGTGGCAGTTAGAATATTCCAGCTGTTTCCTGACTTTTTTTCAAGGTAGTGAGATTTCTACATCCAGTGATTTTATTTATTAAGTCTGCAGTCATTTTTGTCTGGGAAATGAAACTTCACTATTGGAATGTTAATGCTGTTAAACTACAGAAGATTATCTCAAAGTGTTCTTTCCTTATTTTATTTGACTGTGCTAATTCTTTACCTGAAGGATTTTTTTTGCATAGTTAGAGTATTTTTTGTAGTGAAATAGCTTTTTTGAAATAATGTGCCTTTTAAAACCTACCATTTCACTTTTCCTATACTTGTTACAACTGCTGATTGATCGAAGTCATGTATTTAAACTTTGTTCATTTAATACACGCAGATCCAATGAAAAATTCCAAACACCAAGAGAGTGTTCATTCACTCATTTTCAGATATATAGCTTTAAAAAAAAATGTCTGTTGTTATAGACTTTTAGAAAATATTACTATAGTCAGGATTTCTGATGTGGTTGTGATCTAATTATAAAATATTCAGTCTGGCCAAGAATGAATGAAAATCTTCAAGTTGTTTTTCCACTTTCTGTGCTTTTTTTCATGCTTCTTTGAAATATTGTAGTAGACCAGGGAAGGAGCAAACCAGAATTTTACACTTTGATGACTTTGTCTTTGATATCTTGACAGCAAAAGGCTCACCATTGCTTTTATATACCACAAGCATAACATTGAGCAGCAGGCGAGTGCCTCAGTGCATTTGTGTTTAACTGCAGAAGAAAAAACGGTGATGGGCAGCATGGGTCCTTATCAGTTTTCTAATCCCAGATCCCAGAATATCTTGAGGGCACACCTCAGATCTAGGTAAAATCATTGTACACTCTCCCAGTTTGCCAATATGTTATGTATTCTTAACTCCACTGATGATTTTGTGAGTTTTCAATGCTTCCTGTTTTAAATTTCCCTTCTGAAGTTTAAGCATTTGTTGAAGGAAACCTATTAGATATGTTCGTCTTAAAACAGCAGCAAACACACCAGATCCGGAACTTCATAGATGGCAGAGCGACTCTTAAAAGGTTAAGATAAACAGCAGGCATTTCAGTTTTCTATACAAGGGTAACCCTAGTGGAAGTCTTCAAATGGCTTTCAGACACTAAATGCCACAATGCACTGCATGCTATCTCCTAATATTTTTAATGTTAAACTTGCATACCTTGTACAATAGCCAAGTTTAGAATTGGTTTTAGTATATGTGCATTTGGCAAACTTGAGCAATTTCTGTGTTAGTCAGTTTGCAGGTAGAAGCATTGATGGATTACATACACATCCATACATTGACCCAATATATAACTCTTCTTATTTGTAGAGTTAACTAGTTCTGCATTAAAAGTAACTGTTTCCAGTAGTAAAGGAGAGGTATAGTTCAGTTCAGATTTAATAACCTAACCAGTGAGTTCCAAATTAGCTATCTATCTTCATCTATCAATTCTGCCAGACTCTGATACAGAAAGTGTGGTATGTTAAACTATTTTTATAATGCAAATTATGCAGAGAGTCATGCTGAGTATCATTGCTGTTCAGCAGTCAGTAAAAATTAATAAGAATGTCAGTTTCCTTGCTATAGTAGGCAGTTATGAAGTATAATACACACATTAATAAGGTTTTACACAGAGTTAATGTTTCAGCCATGCTATTATATGATCTATTAAATGTATATTCCTAATGCCACAAAAAGACAGACTATCACTTATCGCAGAAAAGACCAATTAGTTTGCAATTGTGAGCATGCTGCTAAATTTTCTAGAACACCATTATTAATCTGCAGGGCATTAGTGTAAATTATTCTGTGAAATTCTCTTTTTTTCCCTGTGTCCAGTTTCTTTGGAGCGTGTAAGAATAAAAAATGCATTTTACTCCCTGAGACTTGTATCTTTGTATTTGGTTACTACTGTTCTTTCAAACTTAAAAAGTGTTAGAATTTCAAAGGGGATAATTTAAAAAAATACTGGGCCTGATTTTAACTCACTTAAAACCTATTCACTTATCAATTTAAAATTAGGCCCACGTTGTTCTGAATGTGACTATGCAAATTTCTGCATCCAGTAACATTGAGCATTAGTTTGTTTTGCAAAATCTTGTTAAAAAGGCACAAGGGAAAAACGAGAGATAGCAGGAACTGCAGATGCTGAAGAATCTGAGATAACAAGGTGCAGAGCTGGATGAACACA